>OZ007502.1:30530601-31130601 GCA_963931805.1 Microdon myrmicae | reverse complement strand
AGAACCTCCTTATCAACTCAGCCCCTGAGTCGGCAAAGTGTTCAGTTTTGCGGATGATAGTGCACTTGTTTCCTCTTTCTTGAGTAGCCGGTCGATTAGTGCATCAACGTCGCACCAGCTGAGATATAGCCAGATCGACTATCTGAATCAGGATCTGGATATGGTTCTGCAGTGCTGAAAGGCCGATCTCGCCGCCACGCCTGCGCAGCTATTCAATGACACATAGCTCTTTACTTTTTCTTTTTCTGTTGGCTCTAATTTTTAACCGCTGGAGTAAATCTAAACTAAACCGTCTTTAAATCACAAGTTTTCTACACTAATTTACGGTACTTCATAGTTTTATCGGTGAACGACACCACTTTCGTAGTTTCTCAACAATGTCTGAACATTCATGAACAAGCTGCAAAAGTCAGACAGCCTTCAAAAATGTTTCTAGAAAATTCGGTGGCGTAAACTGCTGAAATCCAAACTGCCATCACGTAATATAAAGTTCCGTGTTTATAGAACAATAATCATGCCGATTGTTATATACGGATGCGTAACATGTGCTCTCACAAAACGGAAAGAAAACAAATGCCGCGTATTCGAGAATAAAGTTTTAAGGAGTATCTTTGGTGATAAATATGACGAAGAGGCAGGACAATGCAGGAAACTCCACAATCACGAATTGGAAGAGCTATACCGCAAACCTACAATAGTGACAGTAATCAGGTCGCGAAGTTTTAAGATGGGCCGGACATATGGCGAGAATGCGCAACGATAGGACCGTGCGTAGGAAAAGAGACCGGTATGACGGCCGCGACGGAGATGGGGGGACAATGTAAGGTTTGACATTGAAGAGATCGGATCAGGTGTTCAAGAGTGGGAGCAGAGTGCACAGGACAGGGAGCAATGACGCAGCCGAGTTAGTGAGGTCATGAACTTCCGGGCTCCTATAGACTAATAAATAGTAGTATAGGAATCTTTGAGTGAGTCAGTTGGCTACAAGGATTTCGAAACAGGAGCTCACATACTGCCTTGCTTGTGGTTGAGCTAACTTAAATGTTCTATATATGATAGACGTACAACGAAGAAAAAGGACTCAGGTCGAGAAAACAACTCGAACCAGAATAACACCAAGAATATTTTAAATATTTGTAATAATTATCGTAAGCTTAATTTAAATTCCTTAACAAAAGAAATAGTATTCAGAAAAAAATAGATAAAGGCACAACTGAAACGGAAAAGGCCCTGTGGCGGCAAACCCCACTGACTACTTACCTAAAGAACCCCCATCTCTACGACCCAATCTTATAAGTTCGCTAATGCAATCGCATTAGCACCTTAAATGCTTCACGCATCAAATTGATCAAGTTTATTTAGCTAAAGGCCCCTAGAAGAGAATTCTTACCTGCATGCATAACTTCGCATTTAAAATCCCCTATAAGAATTCTCTCCAAACCTATCATAAATTCCCTGAAAGAAAATTCATCGGTTCACATATAATACAACCGCATAATTAGGGAATCTTACCATTGAGTTGGCTAATCTCAGCCTCAACATGTGTACAATAAAAAGTACCTACAGACACATTGGCTGGCGACCTATACCCAAGGGACAAAAAGAAATATACGCATCTTGCGTCTTAAGGCATCAATTAAATCCTACAGCATAGGCAAATGCAAATAGGAATTGAATACCTACCCGTACCAGCGATGCCATAAACACCATTTCTCGGTAAACAAGCTAAAACCAATTAGCACAATGTTCATGATGTATTGCGGCTGTCAATACAGCTGCTATGCATATTGTAGACAACGATCATCAACGGTCCTTTTGTCTTACATATTCCTGGATCCGTTTATCATTGACCTTCTCACATAAGCAAACACAAACCTAATTAGCATCCAATGAGATTCGGCTTGTTTGTTTAGCCGAACTCACATCTCATGAATGCACATTTTCCCTTTCTTTGTTTTAGATTCGTTCCCATGGCTTTGATCCATGAAAGAACCAATGTACACACATACATGGGTACCGTGACGATCTTCTCTATGAGATCTGTTTGGTTACCCCGAAGAGAGACTTTACGTCTCTATTGTAATAAGAAAATGCACCCTAATTAAGAGAACCAGTTTCACTGGCCGAATTTCTTTTGATAGCGAATGAACATCGCGGAGTCCAATTACATCAGCCGACCACACTGGTCGATTCGGCTTCCGCCCCTCGCTCCTCGCCGCGCGCCGAGGATGCGTTTATACCCGGAGTCGAGTGTGTGCTAACTTCCAACTTCTAATTTTTAATCGGTTGTGTTTCAGTGCATGGTGTCTTCAAAGTAAAACGGAAGTTATGGTAGTTACGACATTAAAATTAAATAATAGAAAAACAATAAAAACAATCACCACCAACAACCGAATGTGTTTTCATGTATTTTCCTTCCTTCCGGACGAAACAGCGTTTTGGTTTTTTTTTTTTGTTGCCTCTCCCATGTAACCTCTTAGCGAACGAGTGGGTTGGTGGTAGAACTCTCGCCCATGCTTTCGTCGCGACCACCGCCCCACAGCCCTTCAAGGTTATCCACGAACAGAAACGTAACAGGGGAGCACTAAGCTCAAAGCCCCCTGCAACCTGCAAGCAGCAGCTACAACGACCGCTCCACGGTCGCCCAAGATAAACTCAAGTAAGTCCTTTCCATTCCCTTACAATTACCCTGTAAATATATTAATATATATATATATATATATATATATATATATATATATATATATATATATATACTGTGAATATTAAATTGTGAAAATCAACATAACAATTTTGGCGCTGCCGGTTACCTCCAGCTGAGATTTGTATCTCAACTTACAGGAGAGAGGACGAAATCAACGTTGGGTGGAAAAAATCAGAATATAGTATACCCAAATATTTTCCGTTGTTTTTCGTGTCTATTTTCAGGTTTTTGTCTTTTTCTTTCCCTCTTACTTTTCGTTTGTCTAGATTGGTTGTTGTCCCTCATCGTCGGGTCGCTAATTTCTAATCGTGTTCGGATTCACTAACGAATACTGGCGAATTAAATTAGAATAATCCGGGTAGTCCCTCCTTACGGAAAACAACAAAACGCGCGTAATTCATTACCCTTGGTGCAAACGAGAAGGCACTCAAGAAGAAATTCCGCATAACGCGTAACGGGGGAACCCATTGCCGCTATGCTGGGTGCGGAAAAAATGTTGGACCTAGTCCAAAACAATGTGGCAGTCTTCAGTGGCCAAAAAGGTCCTAACGCAGCGAGGGAACTGCATAACTTCCTTGAAAGCTGTGACAGGACCCTAGACTGTTTGTCCGAAGGAGAGGAAAAAATGTACCTGCGGTGGCTACGCATATTGATTAAGTGGGAAAGCTCGCCGTATGTTCAAGGAAAACCTCCCAGCGACCTTCAAGGAGTTCGAACAACGACTCCGGAGTACGCTACTGCCACACGCGTCATATGAAGGGGTACATTCCAAAGTCTCTCATATGTGACAATCCCGAGAAGAGGATGTCGCAGATTTTACGCAAGGCATAACGCAAGCAGTAACGCACCGCAATGAGGCGGCAATCCGTAAGTATGGGAATACGAAAAGCGTAGCGTTCGCCATTCAGATCGAGACTGGCAAAATCAGTATTGATGGTAGGCATCAGGAACGACCAACTCAGACATCTGATACTGGAATCAAAAAAAACCCCCCTAGATAGGATTATTGATAGGGTTCTCGAATTAGAGAAAACAGAGAATGATATGAGGAGCGACAGTGGATGGTATAGTGGGGAAATACCAACGGGGTACCATGACCAGTCACCTTCACCTGAAAGGAACGACACATACCATGCCCCCATCTTATCAAATAGGCAAAGCATGTTAAAGAACATTCTACTATATCGCAAATCATTGAAAAAGTAGAAAAGATGAGTGTATGCTGCCCACGGTGGCGTGGCGAACATTTGTCCGATACCCTGTTCCAACCTAATTTCCATTGATACATTACTCAACTAACAAATTTATTAGAATCGCTGTTTTGTTTAATATTTTCATCACAAAATTCTCAAAAGACACCTTTTAATTTATAAATACTGGGAGTTTATAGTTCTAAACGGAACGGGTCGGACTATATCTAAGAGCGTAGACGATAAAATTGTAAACATTTTAGTTTCTTCCCAGTTTTATTTTATTACAATTTATTTTTATTTATATTATTTCAAACGTAGGTTAGTGCAAAAGGAAGTATCTCATTGCCGCTGCTTGTATTAAGAAGATCTTTGTCTAATTCGCTGTCATCAAGTTACGCGACAAGCAATCGTTTATTCACTCCACTGTGAAATTTCTCAGCGGCACCTTCTGCAAATAAAACTCCTTTTACCAATGCTCATTAAAACTCCTTTTTGGTTAGACTATGAGCGATAGGAAATTATTTGATCCTCCAAAGTTGATTGCTTCTATTACGACCACTTATTGTTTCTTAAGTTTTTGAGCTTCCTCTTCCCTCATTTTTGCTTCTAAATCAGCTTTCTCCTTCTTCTTCCTTTGTTTCGTTTGGGTAAGTTTGATACGGTAGAAGTCCTCCCTCTCGAGTTCATCCAATTCCGATATAATGTAGAAAATAGTGTTTTCGAATTTGGGCATAACAACATGTTCCAGACCATTCACTCTCTTGTTTGCTTCTAAGACTTGAATTTTCAAAACTTCTTCGGCATAATGTAGTGACGCTAGCTCACACAAGTAAATTAATATTCCATGAAAATCTCGTCGAATTCTTGGGATAATTGCCCCGCCATGGGCCAGTCCAGTTAGTGGGTAAGCATCACCAGTACCATGGAAGACTTCAAAATGGGGCAATTTGACTCCAACAATATTTGAGTACTTAAGACTAAACTGAAAGTCTGCCGTTTCGTTTTCTTGTATGGCGATACTTTTGTAATCATAACAAAGGAATTTTGACTTAGCTACCCACAAATATGCCGCCCTCATCAGTTCCTGCAGCATGCCCTTTTGTTCAGCGAGTTCTGATGATATTTCCCGACTCTTGCGTTCTAATGCGTCGCGTTTCCTTTTCAACAAATTGCATCCATTCTTTGCTGCACTAAATCCTTGCCTCATCCGGACGTAAGTGCCTCGGGATGGGAGGACGTTAAACCGATTTTGATGGGACATATGTCCAAAATTTGTACCAAAGGAGATTTTTTTTTGTCAAAATGTCAGATTTTAAAATTATTTTGAGGACATATTTTTGCACAGTTTCTTCGATTTTAAATTTATTTCTAAAGAAGGTGCATTCGTGCTTTCTAGGTAGTGTTGAAGAACGTGTCCTTCCCTCAACCAGATGTCATATAAATTGTTATATAGGTCTTCGAACGAAAACATAGTATTGCAGAACCAGCTTATGGATCCGAGGTAGTGTGGTTGAGTTAATAGAATATGTTTTATACAACTCCCTGGCCGAGGCTAGAGGTGGCGCTGCTAGTGTCTATATAGTCACATTTATCGTAATCACAATTTTTCACCCTAATCGGGGTATGAGGAAAGGCAACCCACTACTGAAACTCACGCGAAATGATTAAAGAGGTGATCAGCATGTTGTCGTCAACAGAGGACGATGATGTCATATTTCAACAGGTCGACGCTCCTATCCATACAGCACGAACAACAACAGCGTCGTTTCAAGAGCATGGAACTCTAAGTCCAAACATAAACCTCATTGAGAACCTGTGGGGGGGCTGGCAAGGGCGGCTTACGATCAGGAAAACCCAGAAATTCAAAAATGGAACAACTTACAGAAAGAATTATTGAAGCATGGCATAATAAGCCGCACAACGCTTTAACAATCTTATTGCCAGTCTACCGCGAGGATTGTTAACTGTTACAAGAAATAACGGAGAAAGCATTTCATATTAAATAAATCATTATACAAAAAATTAAAATATAAATGTCGATACTTTTTCACAAGCAAAATTTGGGTTTTTTTTTTTAGAAAATTAGTTACTATTCCTGGTAAAAAAGCAATTAAGCCATTAAAGGGCTTTTCCTGAGTTGGTGGCAGTTGATAATATTTTGTCACAAAACTAGTCATAAAAGTTTATTACTCATTCAAAGAAAACTGAAAAGTTACGTTTGAGTCTATAATTTTTCACAGCACTGTATCGTCGGTACAGGTTATTCACCACAGTGATAAAGGAAAAGGATAACTAAATCTTATGGTTTTTGACAACTTTATGGAGACAGAAGCAAATATGTGTGGCGCCTTTGCCTCATCAAAAGTATCCTGGGAACCAAGGATAAACCATCTTCAACATGCTCCCCCTGAAGAAAAATATGTCCCGTTAAGGAAAGCGATACACGCAGCCTAAGAAAGCGAAACTACTCTAAACGAAAACAGAACCATGACGGACATCAACTCTTCATATACGCTGGATTCGAAAAGACTGGTGTCAAAGAAAACAACAGCTAGGCAGAGAACAAAACTTTCTTTCAAATGCCTTCGCTAGCAACATAAAAGGTGATGCAACAAGGCACCTGGTGGCAAGAAGTGTGCAATAAGTCATCACTTCGTGCTCGACTCGGACCAAACTCCGTCAATAATGGCACAGGAAAAATAAATAAGCCAACACCGCGGTATACTCCTATCAAGCAGCGAATCTAAAGACAGTTGCTAACTAACCGGCGACGGGTCAGCACGAGAGTTATGTCGGAGTCAGCGAGCGCCAGTACAACGATCCCACTACCTATCGTAATCCTGAGAAGCGATTTCTGGCCAGCAAATAAACTGCAACGTATAGTGTTGCAGAATTATAAAATGCCCCTTTCCCAGACGCCGAACTTAATACGCCGTAAGGTGGAATGTTCTCCCACCGTATCAAGGTTAGTATGGATAACGTCATTTCAGTTTTAGATTTTAGACTTAAGAGGTAGTCGTTGGAAAGCTCAGAACAGTCAAAGTCAAAAATAGAAAATTGAGTTCGTATTTTTATTTGTTAGTCAAATCAGAATAATTAAAGTCAAAGTAAAGAAAATTGAGTTCTTATGTTTGTTTTTAAAAAGGCTGAAGACTCCATTTAACTCGTGCGCTTCTGCCCCGTGATCCGCACTATTGTATCAATTGTGTAATCCGTTTAGGGTATCTTAAATAAACACAAGATACTCTAATTTCACTATCGGTTCGCGCGTGTTACGTCAAAGAATCCTTCGACGACACCAAAAAACCTATCTATCGAAATGTGTAATTTAATTATACATTTCCTAGAAACATTAAAATATAAAAATTGCAATGTAATGTCTATTGCAACATATAATGGAAATAAAACCTATTAAGAAGTAATTAAAAGGTAATTAACAAGACTTCGTGGAATCACGAAATAGGCAATTAAGCAAATTGCAATACAATATCTATTATGTAGAAAGATAAGTCTAAGGAAAAGATCTTGATGTAAAAATAAATTCAGTTTTTAGAAGCGACTCTCTGAAGAGCAGACGATTTCTTGACTCTAATCGAAATTAAAATAAAAATATAAATGTTTATTAAAAAAAAATGTTTTTTTTATTATTTCACTTAAGTGCAATTTAGAAAAAACGTAACTCGCGTCAATTCTTCTGTGGGATCCGAAGTAAACACACGGATCACCACAAATGCGTCCGGGTGTAGTGCTGTGATACGAGGCGGGACTGAAAAGTGTCCGATCTAACAAAGATACAGGACATTTTTTCTTAAGGGGGTATTCTGGTCTAGACGCACGAATTTAACGCAATTTTTGAAGTGCTGTAAAAAAAAAGGAATCAATATTTTTATTATTATTCATTTTTTTTATAAAAAAAATTGAAAGTAAAGAATTCAAAATTCAAAAAGTTAGCATCCGATGAAGTGGGGGTTTTTTTTTAAAACAATACCCACGATTTTTCAAGTTCTACTGAACCGATTTACTTCACATTTAGTATATGTCTCCTTTATAGGCTTGTAACGATCCTAAATCGCTACCCCTATCCAAATCCCCAATAACATAAAATCATAACCCAAATCCCAAATTTTCCATTGCCTCATATTCAAATTCCATATTGAGTCACATGTACAACGAATTTAACCAAAAGTTAATTCATCATACATTGACTCAATTCCTAAAAACCTTGACATCATGAAATGCTAAATTCAAAACGCATTTCATGATTCCCCTTCCCAGAATCTATCCAACAAAATCCTCAAACAATTCCCAGAACAAAATTCAAACCGAAGCACGCCAAGTCTTGCGTGTGCTTCTTGGAATTTTGACATTAAAATAGTTGACAAAAGTCAACTACAAAAACTATAAAAGGGCAGTGCTTTTCAATCTCGAGTATCAGTAGAAGTACAGAGGCCGTACCGCTGGCCGTTCAATGTCAGTATAATTTCGGAGGCCGTATCGCTGGCCGATCGTCAGTCAATAAAAATCACCCTTGTACCTTTTATAAAATAGAGAAGAATAAACATTACAAAATTATTTTAACTCAATCTTTTCACTTTTCACTATCGACACTCCGGGCTCTTTCCCGCCGCTTTAGGAAAGCATGGCACGGAGCATAACAAAATTATTGTGGCAGCGCGTGGGATGAATCTTAAACCATCCCTTACAATAACACAAAGAAAAACGAAATACAGATTTCTATATTACGGTCGCGTGTTTGTGGTTTTGTTAAATTGGACCTTTGTGTTAAAATACTACCGAACCAGTGTCTTTCAATAGACACAACAAAATTATGGCGATTCGCGTGGGATAGAATTTCAAATCATCCCTTACAGATAAAATAAAACAAAAGTGAAAAAAAAACGAACTTTCTGAATAAAACGTGAAACAAAGACCAAAAGAACAGAAATATAGAAAAAAAAAACAAAACAAAAGTGAAAAAACAAAATTTTTCAAACAAAAGGTGACACAATGACAAATAAAAAAAAAAGAACTTGTGTAATAAAATATCAAATAAACAAATAAAAATTAAAACATCAACAAAAAATTCAAAAAACAGAAACCAAAAGTTAAAGGCACAGAAGCAGATAAAACAAAACAAAAGTGAAAAAAAAACCTTTAAATACAAGCCTGCAGCAAAGACCGGGGCGGACCACTCAACTATAGGGCGTGAAGCCTACCTGGCAGCAGACACAACGCAAAAACATCACCCGAAAAAAAAAAACTGAAAGGCTCCAGCAAAAATATACAAACCAAATACTGACGACACCAAATGCAGCAACGCAGTTAACAGCGCAACAACACCAGGTAGTTTATAAATTTCAACTAGTATTTTATTACCAATTAGTAAATTGTTTCTCAATCATGTTTTAACATTATATTTAAATATTTAATCTCACAAAAATATAAAATCCATACAGTAAATTCTGAAAAAGGGGACTTAAAACAAAAAACATAACAAAAAACATATGTGAGCAAAACGTATACAATTAATATTACAATAAATTAAAAACAGAAGGTATATTACATATACATATGTTACATATATATATATATAAACTAGAGCAACAAGAACCCCCAAATCACATAACTGAAAGAACATGAAAAATTGAGGCAGGAAGCTTCGATATGATTTTATAAATTCTACTTTTAGCATAATTTGTGGGTTGTCTTTACTTGTCGTTGGTATCTTCTTCTCACCCTTGGTGTTTTCATAGGATCGATATATTTGGGTTTAGAAGAAACAAATCTGTCTTTAATATGATCGATATTTACTTGGGTTCTCTGCCTCTCTCATTGGTGTTTTGGATTTCCCTTAGGTTCGTTCCACTCACGTTGGGAAAATCTGTTTTTCGAATAAAACGCAAAATTAACGCGCGGAATACATAACGATTATAATGGAAGTCACTATCGGGCTGAAAGACATCATAGGTCTCGTGCCGGTGTTCAGCGGTAACCCGGACAAACTATATAATTTTATCTCTTGTGGAGATATAATTTTTTCGCAGGCACAGGACGACAGTCAGCACGCTTTCTTTCTAAGCGTAGTAAAAACCAGACTGCGAGGGCCAGCATACGACCACATCCGATACAAGGTCATTTCAAACTGGAATGATCTTGCTGCGAAATTAAAGCACGAATTTAAATTTCTCCCCTCTAGGTCGCTGGCGCAAAACGATCTGGAAACAGCCAAACAGGGAAGCAAGGGAGGCTTGAAGGAGTTTGGAGACAGACTCACACACCTCCTGCACCTGTTGGACGGCGCCACGTTTGAAAGCACTGCCGAACCTGCGGTGCGGACATATCCCCTTAAGGAAAATAATAAACTCGCCCTACACACATTCGAAGACGGACTTAATGATCCAAATTTAAAACTCTTGGTTAAAGCACGAGGTACCCCAAATCTCAGAGCAGCCATTAATTACGCTCTCGAGCAGGCCCCTCGATTAAGAAACAATAACACCTCAGCAAATTTTTCCGCTTATACGAACTCCAGCCGACCAATAATTTGCCAATCGTGTAATAGGTCTGGACACACGTCTGAGGAATGTTACCGCAACAACAAACCCTTACAATCCATCCCCCAAATTAAACCAGAGGTTGAACGCCTCCAATGCAGATACTGCAGCAAATTTAACCATTCCCAGGAGGAATACAAAAGGAGACTGTCGCAATTAAATAGCCAAAACAGCTCTCCACTAAACAAAACTGTCCCTAGAACTCAGCCCACTTCTACCGCAAACGCCTGGATAAGTGGAGTAATAAATAAAATAAGCAACAAACAGCTATTAAAAATCGACAGTCAAAAGCAACTTGCGCGAAAGATAGATGAAATATCAATCGAAGCTAGGGATACAAACCAGAGACAGGACGATCTAACTGCCCCCCAAATAAAGGAAGTAGAAATCAAAGATCGTACCCACAATATTATATCAAAATCCGTTTGTCTACTGGCCGGATCCGATGATTTAACAAAAATCTCTAAACCAATTATCCCAACAGCTTCCCACATTTCTACATTCTTACATCCCCCAACCTTTAACAACAAAACACCTAAGCTCAAGAAAGAAATAACACCGGCAGAATGTAAGCCTGAGGAGCAAGAACTCCCAGCAAAATGTAAGCCCGAGGAACAGACAATCTCAGCTAAATGCAAGACTGCGGAACCAAAAGTCCCAGCAGAGCGTCAGACTGAGGAACAAAAAGTCCCAGCAGAGCGTCAGACTGCGGAACAAAGGGTCCCAGCAGAGCGTCAGACTGCGGAACAAAAAGTGCCAGAAGAGCGTCAGACTGCGGAACAAAGAGTCCCAGCAAAGCATCAGACTACGGAACTAAGGGTCCCATCAAAGCAGAAGCCGGAGAACCAACAAATTCTTGCAAACAACTCGTATGCCAAACGTTTGCAGTCAAAAAATATGCATAAGCTCATAGTAAGCTCCGTAATAAAACACAAAGATAACCAAATAAACAGAATCCTTTTTAGAAATAAAGAAAACAGATATCTCTCAAAATCTATCACGAATCCCCCATCTTTCGAAATATTCCCCTTCGATCGTTCTATTACACAAATTTTGAACTTTGTTACACAACCCAACCCTACGAAAGTATGGAAAATCTTCCACAAGTTTACGGAAAAGCTTAAAACAAATAGATCTCTTCTTTTAACCCAAACTTTAGATATATATGTATGTGTAAAATATGAAAAAAAAAATTCTTAAAATACAAAAATATAAATATGAAAAAAATAAGCATATAAGCAATACATAATGTTTACACCTGTAAATCTTAAATATTTAAAGGCTATAACAAAACAAATTTCCTTTAACATCTTTACAAAGATCTAAATTGTTAGTACATAAGACAAAATTCAAACAATTATAAGGTAAAAATCAAAACAATTATGTAAATATAAAAATGAATACCAACAATAAAAACAATTTTCTTTTACGCTCAAACAAAATTTAATGATTGTTAGTAAGTAAGACCGAACTCAAATATAATAATAAAGAAACAAAAAATAAACCAAACTAATTAATACTACATCTAAAAACAAATGAATAAGAAAAATACCCCTAAGTTAACTACCAGATAAATTTAACTTTACATATAGCACATAAACAAAACTTATAGAGACATAGGAAAACATAGACACAAACTAAAATTACCATGTAACCAAATAAATTTAGTCAAATAAATACAAAAAATTCTAAATAACATTACAAAATATGCTTTATATCCACCACTAGAATAAGATCCTTCTAAAAATAAATACACATCTACTTCCACTAATTTGTAATTCTAGCACTACGTCCCAATCAAAAAAGTATAAATATCATTGTAAGGGTATGCCCTTAAGTGTATATTATAGAAATAACATAGTAAAATACGAACCAAAATAAAAACAGTACTAATTTAAGAAATTTATAATACATATGCCTATTTTAAAAATCCTTTAAATATACTTAAACCATAATTGTAAACATGGCCTCAGCCACAATTGCTTAATAAATACCATACCACTCTTTGTACAAATAAACTTAAGAAGCATTACCACAAATAAAAATACAACATGTAGCACACATTCTAAACATAACTTTAAACAATTACAAAATAACAATAACATTAATTAAAACCTGTAAAATCTTTAACGAACAATTTCAAATAGGCAGCCAAAACTCTTAATGAATAATTTTAAGACAACAAACTATAACTAACAATATTAAAATTGAAACAAATGTAAGCTATCGCGAGCTTGAAATGCCACCGCCCTTTGCTTTTCACCCATTCTAGAAAATTAATCTCTTCTAGATTAATTTTCTTTTCTAAAGGGGGGAAGCATGTAGCGATCCTAAATCGCTCCCCCTATCCAAATCCCCAATAACATCAAATCATAACCCAAATCCCAAATTTTCCATTGCCTCATATTCAAATTCCATATTGAGTCACATGTACAACGAATTTAACCAAAAGTTAATTCATCATACATTGACTCAATTCCTAAAAACCTTGACATCATGAAATGCTAAATTCAAAACGCATTTCATGATTCCCCTTCCCAGAATCTATCCAACAAAATCCTTAAACAATTCCCAGAACAAAATTCCAACCGAAGCACGCCAAGTCTTGCGTGTGCTTCTTGGAGTTTTGACATTAAAATAGTTGACTAAAGTCAACTATAAAAACTATAAAAGGGCAGTGCTTTTCAATCTCGAGTATCAGTAGAAGTACAGAGGCCGAACCGCTGGCCGTTCAATGTCAGTATAATTTCGGAGGCCGTATCGCTGGCCGAAATAAAAATCACCCTTGTACCTTTTATAAAATAGAGAAGAATAAACATTACAAAATTATTTTAACTCAATCTTTTCAGTTTTCACTTTTCACTATCGACACTCCGGGCTCTTCTCCCGCCGCTTTGGGAAAGCACGGCACGGAGCATAACAGGCTTTTCTATTACAAGAACTATCTCCATTCCCAAATTTCAATGTTAACTATTTTTTAAAAATTCGAAAAACTAAAAAAAAGTGGTACAAAAATAATTTTTTTTCAAGCAGGCGCCTTTTTGTTTTTTCAGTTTTTTTAGTTCCAACGATAGAGGCATTTCTGTAAATTAATAATCTTTTTTTTTTCAGATTGCGAGGATGGTTGAATCGTGGGTATGGTCGCGTGGCAACTTTTTGAGATCCCCCCTTCATCAGTTGCTAACTTTTTGAATTTTAAATTTTTTACTTTCAATTTTTTTTACTGTATTCTTGAAATATTAATAAACATCCTATAAAAAATGAATAGTAAAAATATTGATTGCTTTTTTTACAGCACTTCAAAAATTGCGTTAAATTCGTGCGTCTAAACCAGAGTACCCCCTTAATATTTATTTTTATTTTTCTACATAGTCTCCTTGTAACTCTACACACTTCTCCCAGCGATGGTCGCATCTCTCTAATAACACTCGGCGCTTTTGCTCTGCAAAATAACTGTTCACGAAGGTGATTGCCTCCTCGTTTCATGAAAATATCTGTCCTCCAAGCGCAATTTTTAGATTAGGGAACAAAAAGAAGTCGCTTGGGGGTAGATCTGGTGAGCAAGGTGGCTGGTCAAGCAGTTCAAACCGTAATTCGTGGATTTTCGCCATGAGACGGCGCGTTATCTTGGTGAAACAGGATTTTCTTTTTCTGCAATGCAATGTCCGTTTTTCCGCAATTTCTGCCTTCAGATGGTCAAGTAATGATGCGTAGTATGCCCCTGTAATGGTTTGTCCTTTGGGAAGATAATCGATTAAGATAACTCCATGACTATCCGAAAGAAGTCGCTATCACTCTCCCAGCCGAAAAAACAGTTTTTGATTTTTTTTGTGGAGCCGATTTCCCCTTTATAGTCCACTGTTTTGACTATATTTTTGTATAAAGGTGTGTCCAAGTTTCATCGACAGTAATTAATCGGCGCCAAGACTCAGATTTATTGCGCCTAAACTGCGCCAACATCCGAACACGTTTTTGGTCTTACGTGAGCAAACGCGGCACCCAACGCGGCACCCAACGCGGCACCCAACGCGCGGACAACTTCCCCATGCCTAAATCTTGATTTAGTATGTGACAAACACGGTCTTGGGACATTTTCATAGCCTCTGCTATCTCTCTCACTTTAATTCGGTGGTCGTCTAGCACAATTTGGCGAACTTTGTTGTTCCAGTTTTTGGACGTCCGGAACGTTGGTTGTCTCCCAAGCTCCCACGGCACGTTTAAATTCAGCTACTCAAAATTGCACTGTGGTAAATGATGGTGCAAAGTCTCCATACACAGACTCCAACTTATTTTTGATTTGCGTAAGCGTAAAAACCAAAATTTAATGACAGCTCTATACTCAATTTTGTCCATTTTCACAAAAACACTCACATCGACTCACTCAATGACTGAAAGTTTGGTGAGTAACTATCAAAAGATGCACAACTACATCCACTAGCTTTTATTGGCGAGTGCTACTATCTTCACATTGAGGTCGGAAACTTTTCGAACCACCCATGTATTTACGGTCACTCTCACACATGGTATAATGCTTGCCGATAACTGACTCCCGTTTTCCCATTATATCCTCTTTTTATAGCCAGTCTGCTGATCTCGTCGTACGTTAATACGGCGGTGCATTAGTGTTGTGTACTTTTCAAGGGCATTAGCAAGGACGGTTTCAAGCAGAGAGTCATGTGAGGCGTCTACACAGATGCTATGACGATGGTATGCGGTAGAAAAAGAGTGTTACACTAATAAACGTATTTTTAAACACAATATACATATTTTGTAAAAATAATAATTCACCCAATTAATGCTAAAATTATTAAGCAATTCAAAATAATTAAAAAAAAAAAAACAACCAGCTTTGGATGTCGGATTTATACAACCAGTTGCAGTCCACGCGGTAACAAGTATGATATTCTTCAAGTGGAAACATTTTCTTTTAAGAATTTCACACTAACTGTGCCCCTTAAGAGGCTCTTTAACTAGATCTCGTGTCTTTTACTGTTTCCCACCTCTAGCCGTTGTGCGTGAAGATCAGACGCACTAAGTTATAACGAAGCATGTTGAAATCCAAAATGTCGGTTTCAGTTATTACCTCGGTTTTGTTTCGTGAAAATACTGATAATTTGTCGTTATATATGTAGGGAAATAGAGCGGAATATATGCAGCTCAGGTCACGAATATTGCACTGATTGACGCGAAACTCTTGTGCCATAGCAACGCTTTCACAGAGAAGATAGATGCCGCCTTGAGTTATGATACAAGCTAGAATACACAACCACTATAGATATTGTGTCTTTATAGAAGCTGCCCCAGCCAATCCCTAAAGAAAATCAAGCCACAATTTCACAGTAAATCGTGTCACCAGCGACAACCAAAACTACAACCGGAATCTGAAGTCACTACCCATCACATCCTCTGAGCAACTGTGGGACATTATCAGCAGACCACTTCCCCAGGACCTGATCCGCTCGCAATGTGCTCTGACATTTAAGGGTACTCCAACATCCCCATTTGTGCGCGCGTTTATGTTAAAAAAAGCAGAAAAGTTTCGGGCCTTGAAATCCCCATAGTAAATCGCTTTTCTGACACCTGGCAGGTCCAGATGCCCAAACTATGAAAAGAAATGAACCTCAACGGCCAGAGCGCATTCCTCTTATTTCTGAGAAGTGCACGAATTGACCAGAGCAGATATCAAGGACAAAGTTCTGCATGAACTGTGGAAAGAAAACGTACCACAGACGATATATGGAATCTACTCATGTCACCCAACTTTAACCTTCACAACTTGGCCGAACTAGCATACCACCTGGTACTAAATTCACCAAACAACACCAACTTCGCGGTTCACAGCCGAGACACAATGTAAGCATTGTACAACTCGAAGTACGCTTCACGAAACAACTAACTTTAAAAATCCTCCAACGAGACAGGAGTAGCTTGCATATACGTATGTGGTACCGGCACATGCACATGTACGGTATACGATACCAGCACATGCAAAAACAACTGTATGATTTCGAAACAAAACAACAGCAGCAGCTGTAGCAACGGCTCAGCAACTCACAACATCTCAGTTATGAACAAAATCCCTGAGAATACCGCCCAAAGAACAGTTCGCGGCCGCCTAATCGCAAGGGATATTATTATTACCACAACAAGTGGGACAATGACGCTTGATAGTACACAAAATCCAGTAAATTCTCATCCCTTCACTCTATGGCTCAGAGAAACTAAGCCCACTGTCGCTGAAAGGGAAGTTGGCGACAGTAGTAGCAGATTGTCATCCCAACAGCTCCGCTTACATATATACGACTTCGCCGCTCATCATAAATTTTTGATTGATTCAGGATAATAGTTTCGATCATTCGTGTCATCTACGTCAACAAAAAGCTTGCTCCCAAGCCACTCAAACTGTGCGTACCAAACGGCTCAACTATTTACACACAATGGCAGTCTTCAGCTTTCATCGTCTTGGAAACTCCATTTTAATTTTCAAAAGTAAGGTTCAATGAGTCTTCTTGCTAAAATTGCAGACAACACAACGACTTTCGAACTCGGGACATTGGATACCAGCATCAACTGTGTGCCCGCGAATTATTCGGTCGCACTCGTGCTTAAAGTTGTGTTGTATTCCCCTATATACACCCCATTTCGCGTAATATCCACATCAATCCAATTAACATAATCTCACACACGATGCTATTCCTCGTTGATTGTCTGCCTAATGATGAAGAGTTATTCCCCAAGCTGCACGGTATCCAATTGCAAGTACATTTTTTGCCTCGTGTCGCATATCCAACAAGCGCCACACCTGGCATGGGACCCTGCCGGCGTCTACAAACAGGCTGTATAAATACGCCAGGTGCCATGATACCGTTTAACAGAATGTCCATCAAAATGCTGAGGCCTACAAAAGGCAGGCATGGAGAACATTGAAACACCACTGGCAATATCAATTAAGCGATACGAAATGATTGAACCAAGGCCACTGCACTTCAAGTGGATCATTTAAGTGGAGATAGCACTTAAGCAAAACGAATAAGTCGTACCGGACGAATGCACTCCATTAGGGTCAAGGCCAACTGAGCAGAACTGTGGCAGGGTAAATAACTTGCGCTTGGGCAGAAGAATTAGTTGTATCCTTTGCGATTCTGCCCCAATAATTTCGGTATAAAAGCAGTGGCTGCATGGGAAATTGTTGATAGTTAATCGATCAGAGTAAAAGTTTGCAGCCTCGCATAAGTACGCCGGACCTTTTACTGTGTTAGTAAATTCAGTTAGAGTTTAGGCAACAAGCAAAAGTCGTGGTCTCGCACAAGTACAGTGGGCCGTTTGCCATTTATTAAAATATTAAGTTCCAAAGCCAGTAAATAAGGAAAATCAGAAAAACGTCGTTGGTGTTTAACTCTTCACGGCAGGCGGTAGGATCCTCCTCCTCGCATCTCCAATTCGGATAGAACAATGGCACTTTCTGATCGCCCCTTTGAGAATATTGGGGAAGGACTGGCTAGAAGAGTGTAAATGCAGATTCGCTCGCTGTAATCATCTCAACCAGGAAACGAAATACAGGTCGGTAGTTCGATAGGAACCAGTAACTCCGTAACAGATGCCTGGCACACGGGGAAACCCATGCACGTTAAATTAACATTGCTATGTTAATGTTAAGATACGTAACCTAATGCTAACGGCGGGATACGTAACCTTAACATTTTTTGGCGCAACCGGTAGGATGTTGTTACAGTTACTAACTTAACAGTTCAACCATTTAGCTGATTCGAAAGTTGTCGTCCACTTTCCACTTCGCACACTCGTCAAAGTTGACTCCGTTCATATCAGAAGCTATTGACTTTTCCGGAGCCCAACACCTCATCGCTGAGTAGCTCAGAACACGTACAATCCCCATCCTACACAGAATATAATTGTGACAGTGCACAATAATAACACTATTATTAATATAGCACTGACAGTAATAACACATAACAAATCTATCCCATCCTCTCCATGAAAAGGAGGTCGTAATTAAGCATCCTAATATACCTGATCGATTCGCCACCATCAGCCCCTGAACATGATATTTTCATCTAACAACACTTTTATTCAGACCATCGACAAATGTTTGACAGATAATACACAAACAAACCAACAACAGGACTCCCTCTAAGCATCCCCTGTCGTCATATAATCGCTTCAAGACAAGGGCTGCCAAATTCAACAGGATAAATGGCAGATCGGATACAATTTAAGAGCAAAAAAGGGATTTTTCTCGCCAAAATCATTTTAAGGATCCTTGACTCCTTTCCACTCTGTCAATTATACGTATTATATCCTTTTGTTTACCGTTTAGTGTCAGAAAAACGGTTTTCAACCCAAAAAAGAAAACGTAATAAAAAGAATCATGATGCACATTTCACACCAAGGGGTTGAGTTGTCACACCAGCATCCCTGCGCAAGGACCCTAACGGGAATTAAGTCAAGTATTTCGGCGGTAAGAATCTTCTGTGAAGGATTTTTTTGTTCACAAGCAGATCACCCAACATCTGTTGCATGTAGAAATGCTTCAGGTAGAATCCTTTTGGATTAATTACCCAAAATTGCGTCGTGTCTCGGGTGGAAGTGGTAGCGTGTGAATTCTCATCCTTTTTCCGAGTACACATTCTCAAAATCAACGAAATAGAAAAAGTTCGATTCGAATTCTTTGGCGAATTTGTAAATAGGAAAATGTTCATCGTCTCCTCTACTGGGTTTTTTGAAAATTGTGTCAGATGTTCCGAGGAAAAGATCCTCGCAAAAAAGGGTTATGTGGCAATACATTAAAAATTAAATTTTAATGCATCTATTGTTTAGCTCCGAGGGGTTGTTCAGATGATGCACTCTGGTGTGCAACCCCTAACACTCTTAGCCCTAACCGCGGAATAGAATTTCGCAAATAGGACACACGCATTCGTTAACAACACTAATCCCCAACAGCGTCAGCAAACACGCATTCACGTTGCGCATCATTTGCCGCAGGACTTATATCTCAGGTAGTCAAATGAACTAGGCTATACATAGGTCACGGTCGACATGAGGCGATAGACGATAGACGATAGACGGCTGATGGCTGATGGTTGATGGCCTATTATTTAAATTATCCTTTTGATACTTTCAACGGGACCCTTCAGGAAATTTAAATTTGAAATTTAAATACAAAGCCATGGGTGCACATAGGAAGGAGTCTAGAGACCCCTTTTTTTGCATAACCAAACGAGTGTCGTCCCGGGTCGGAATGGCTTTCTTTTTTTTATTAATTTGAAATCTGTTTTTTGTGAAACACCTTTGAAGGACATCTGCGTTTTCTCAGCAGTTGAGCACACGTCGCACCAAAGCCAACGAGGAAGTGGAAACGAATTTTGCAATCGGATAGTGGTGCGTTTTCGAGAATACGGGTGAGTTTATTGTGCATACATTGGAGGTATGTAAATGTAAGTGATTTCGATTGCACATCTGCTTTGAGACGATGGACGGCGTCTTAATGAACGTGTCGGATTGTTGTTCTGTTGACATTTTTGGTTTTAAAGGACGATATTAATTTGTCTCTAGTTCTTTGAAGATAGTTGCTTGAAAATATCTTGAGTTGAACGTCAGTGGATTGACGAGACAAATTGTGTTTTTAATTAATTCAGTTGAGTCGGATATATGTGATGTATTATAATTCAGTCAGTTGGTTCTTCAGTGATTGATCGATTACGTTTTTGATTGCTTTTATGTCGTATCAAGAACCTGATTAGACTGATGATATAAGAGATCGATTGTGGTGTTACTCAGTGTTTACTTTACAAAATATCATTGCTGCAATTTTATTATGTAAACATGTGACAATTGATTTGCATCGTTCATATGTGAAGATTTGTAAAAACTCACCGTTTCAAATCTCGTAGGATGCTTTTTTTGTTAAGTGGTCCAAAATTCGGGCAAATATCCATTTCATTTATGTAGTATTTTATTGTGCACAAATATTAACACGTTATTTGAAACACATGGAGAGGTTTTGTAAAAGTTCGATATATGAAAGCAGTAGAAAATAAATCGATGTAAGTCTTTATTTTATATTACGCAAACAGTAATTGCATCCTTAGTATCAGAGATTTTTGTTACAAATAGTTCAATTTTCAATATAATGTTTGTAATATGTATTTGTTCAAATAACACCGATGAGCTGTTTGTTTCTAACTTATTTTGTTAGAATTTCCTGCGATAGTCGCGTCGGTTCTGATCTTCATATCTGACCCTGTTTTAGTTAATATATTAATTAAGATATTCTGCTTACAACTTCACTAGTTCGAATGATTTGACTCTTTTTGTTTTCTAAATCATCACTATCTAGCATCTGGAAAGTCTCAGACTTGATGTACTCATGAGTCGCTGTACATAACCTTATGTATACTTTTTGACAACATTCTGGACAATTTTGAACGTCCAGTTTTTATGCAGATTGCCATTTAGCCTTAACAGGAATATTACTATGGTCTAATGGATTAATGTTCAATATTCCGAAAACTCTGAATCCCGTACTTAATGTTTCGATTGTTTCAGCTGACCCAAAGCCAGAATCAAGGGATAAATAATTATCATGATTAAACGACAAGTTTTAAAATAACTAGAAACCGTCAATATGGGGACCGTAGCAACATATCTACAGGCATCTTTATCAAAGAGTCACAAAACTGGAGTTACTCGATGCATTACGAACAAGATTGTCGCACTGGATATCTCGGAAACGTTTGAGAACTTGGCATATTGCCGGAAATTGTTCCGCTACCATTTGTTGCGATTGAATATTCTTCTCATCCAAAAGAGCCTGCAATGGTCCGATTTTCACGCTTCTTGTCGCTCAAATCAAAATTACCGTCTTTGAACCGACGAAGCGACACGACGGTAATAATAATTCGAAATCATTCAGCAGATGATTTCTTGAAATTGAAACAGAAAAGTAAAGCTCCCCGAATATGCGGTTTTATGGGTAAAAAACACAGTAACATAGTATTGTTATGTTGTTTGTATAACAAATATATTTAAATGTAAATATAATTATGTTTTTATATATAATTAATATAGTTTATTATATTTTAATTTTAAACATATAGTAAGGAAGGACTTACTTGGGTTTGTACCGTGAGTTGGACCGTTGAGCGGTCGTTGGAGAAGTTGTCAGTGTCTCGTTGCAGGGGGCGTTGGATTGTTGCTCCCCTGATCAGCTTTCGAGTCTCGTTCGTTATCCCCTGTTGTATTAGGATTATCAGAACTTAACTCATTGATTTTCTTACTGATCTCGGCAAACCAACGTTTAAGATCAAGGTTTTTTTCAATTTTCGATAGCGGCCGGCTTCCGGAAAATGCTTCACTCAACTCGTTCGTTCGCTCCAAGGTTTCTTGCTTCAAATTGTTCCACCTCGAATGCTTTTCAGTCTTTTCAGTGATCAAATCTTTTAGTATTTCCTTTACGATTAATTCCAATTGACTGCTATTTACGGCGAATTAGTGCAATAATGTTGATCATTCGGAGATTGACGATCAATTGTCATTAACTTATTTTTTTCCGTTGACGTATATTTTTATTTTATTTGACGCCAACGTCGTTTTTTATTAATTTCTCCGCCAAGTAGAATTCGCATAAAGTAGTTTATGCAAATTAGCTACTTGGCGCGTCATTCTCCTTTTACAGGTAAAGAGGGGAATCGAAGGGGGATTAGTGGATTCGGGGGGGGACCTGGACTTCAATGTCGGTCCGTAACAGTATCATCATCATCGGTTTTTTATTTAGCAAGTCCTGGGGCTTGTTAAATTTTCCATAATGACTTGTTTTTTCCGGGCAAGGTCATTAGTCTTGCGCCAGAGGCTTCCCGGCGGGGAATCGAACCCCAGTCTCCCGCGCGACAAGCGGGTATACTAACCACTATACTATCGAGGAGCCATAGTATACTCACTCACTAACGCAAACTACCAATAAACAACGGATATAAACCTATGCACTTGGTGAATACCAATAAAGAGGCACAAACAAACTTTTGATAGTTTTTGCGTATGGCATAATTTCAATCCTTCACATAGCTTCTTGATACGAGGGCAGTTTAATAAGTAAGTGACTTTTTGAATTTCCCCCACAGTAACTTTAAATGTAACTCATCATCATTATCGACGGCACTATAACCGGGATCCAGTCTTGGTCTTATTTAGTAAGTCTCTCCACCGGTGTCGATTTCGAGCTCATGTCATCCAGTTTGGCACTCCCAGGCTCTGTGTGTCCTAGTCTAGGCTATCCCTCTAACGCAGTCAAGGTCTGCCGCGCTGTCACCTTCCATGCATCCTGCCACAAAGAACTTTCCGGACAGGCTCCTCTTCGCTCATTCGAGCTAGGTCTCCCGCCTACCGGAGTCTACCGAGCTTAATTGTTAATTAAACGTTAGCTTCGAGATAGATCGCGTACAACTCATGATTGTAGCTTCTTCGGTATCGTCCTCCCTCACATACGGGGATAAAACAATTCTTCTTAAGACCTTCCTCTCGAATACGGCTAAGAGTTCAGAGTGCCTTTTATTGAGCACCCAGGTCTTGAATCCACACATGGGCACTGATGTTACGTGGTAACTCCCTCCATCGCCCTTGTCTCGGCGAGAAAATTATTTAAATATTAACTAAACACGTACATGGCAAACAATTTGTTTAATCCACTTACATTTTCGAACTATACATTTGCCTTGCTAAACATTAAGTAGTAAATATCTACATTACATACAATTAACAAATTTTTACTCTCAAACTTAAATACAAACATATTGTCATTTGGTATAAAACAAAAGTAGCGGGCGCGCAAACCCATATAAGTTGAGATATGGCCATGATGTTTTCGATCAGTTCGGGATAGTCATGGCCAAAAATCTTCGCCGAGGCAACGGAGTTAGTAGGACAAAGAGATAATCGGGGAGGATATACTACGGACATTGTGATGTCTACAGTGAAAAAGGGGAGAACGGTTTTTTGTCTGTTTGCCATCGGATGTTTTTTCGTGTGAACGAAGAGAGAGAAAAGAGGCGGAGGTTGATTTTTTTTTTTTTTTTTGAAGAAAAGAAAAGAATTTTTGTTAATGTAACAAGTTTTTTCGACTAATAAAAATATCAAAAGGTGTCGTGTAAAAATTCGGTGTTATTGTTTTTTTTTTCGGTCCTGTATACATGTGAATTTATTGGTGGAAAATTGTCTTCTGTTTCGTGTCGAGGTTCTGTCACGCTCGCCAGGAGAAGACTGGAAGGGCCATTGGGCTGCATCACACTGTTTGAACATATCATTCCGGCACCCGAATCTCAGGATGGCCCACAAGTCCCTGGTGAGATAGAAATATCTGGATAGATTAATAGTACATCCCTTTTCAGTAAATAGCCTACCAACAAGGGACTACCTTCATCGGGGACACCACAGCCACACTGCCTGTTAGGCAAGACCCCGGTAGCCACCCCGGAGGCGATTAGTCTTGGCGAGCAAGACGCGGGAAAGGTGATATCCCAGTGGCAGTTATCTGGTAACCTCCGGCCCCACCCAGCCGGCCAACGTTAAGAGGGCCCGAACATCAGACCAGCCCAGGAGCACCGAAATTTACCGGTAGGAAACCGAAATATAGTGAGTACCCACCATTTACACATATATAAAATTGCTGAGTGGTGAATAAAAAAAGAATGAAAGGAATAAATTTAAGAGTTGCAATAAATTTTACACTCGGCCCTTCGACAATCTGAACGAATTTGCGCCCTTGAGAATATCCAATAAATTAATAAACCCCAAATATTGTTGCAAAGAACCATAAGTTGCAACTGGCGCAGCCCCATTAAGCTGTCGCCCCAGAAGGCCACGACTTCAAATCAAGTAGTTGCGGCGAAAGCAGCACCCTGCAGCTGCACATCAGTAAGTGTAACGAATCAACTGATGTGCAGCATGTCGATGTCATCTGCGTAGGCAAGTATCTGGCTGGACTTGGTGACAATAGTCCCTCTAATTGTAATTCCAGACGCGCGGATTGCTTTCTCCAACGGCAGATTGAAGAGGAGGCAGGCCAGACCGTCCCTTTGTCGGAGTCCATTAAAGATGTTTATTGGTTTGGACAACAATCCCGCTATTTTTACTTGACTAGTTACGTTGGTCATGGTCAACCTACAAAGTCGTATCAATTTGTTTGAAATGCCGAACTCTGTCATGCCATTATATAATTCTACCCTGGCTATGCTGTCGTATGCGGCCTTAAAAACTATAAATGGATGATACAATGGGACCTTACATTCCAGACATTTTTCCATCGCCTGCCTAAGGCTGAATATCTGATCAATCGCTGATTTGCCTGGAATGAAGCCACACTGGTATTGACCAGTGATGAGTTTAGCGTATGGGGCTATCCGATCTTGTAGGATAGTCGAGGGTATCTTATAGGCGGTGTTCAGCAATGTTATACCCCTATAGTTGCTGCACAGTGTGATATCTCCCTTCTTATGTATGGGGCAAATTATACCACGACGCCAATCTTCCGCCATCTCCTCTTACTCCCATACGTGCACCACGATCTCATGAATTGCGTAATGTACGCTATACCCCCATGTTTGATCAGTTCCCTTGGTATGCCATCAGCTCCGAGGGCTTTATTTGATTTTAGCTGTCTAATGGCGATTTTCACATCGTATTCTTCTTTTTCGTCGTCAGGGGACTCCTCTGTAGGTCCGTGAACGTTGATGAGGTTTATGTACTTAAACTTGCCTCGCACGCGAAAAGTCCATAGCCTTTCGTTTATTGCATTAAAGCCGATGATGGCAGGCTTCAGAGAAAACTTACCCCCAGCACATGGTGTTTTGCATGACAGTTGTAATAAATGTCATACTCGTTTCTTTGAATAACACCACTCCCCGTTCATCTTATTTCTTGTAATGCCGTTATGTGAGCCTTACACTCGGTCAGGACATCGGCTGGCTGCTGTGCAGCTCGAGCTCTGTATAGTGAGCGAACGTTTCAAGAGAAAATTCTCAACTCGTTTACCCATTTTCGTTTCCGTGGTCGTCGTCGAGTATCCGGTCCATATCCGAGATTTGTTAAACTTTCCATAATAATTGGTTTTTTGCGGAAAAGGTTATTAGCCTTGCGCCAACCTTTCTCAGGCTGTTGCTGCATGCATTGGTTCACTACTTGACAGGTGCCAAAGTAGCTATCCAGGAGTGTCACGTGGAAACTGCATGTCAACATGGATTGAATAGGGACAAGAATCTTCCTGACCTTCGCCGGGTTGAAAGAAATCAGTGACTTCGCCCTGTATGTTCGCCCCCACCTCCCTTTAAATGCAACTACCATCTATAAATAGACTACTGCCAAAATTTGAGTAAGCTGATTCATTTGGTTTGTGGTTACCAGCCATTGAAAGCAGATAATCGTGTGGCCTTTAATGAAAATAGAAAAAACTGACATTTGCGTGCAGATTAAGCCTAAGAATCCATCACCGCAACCAGGGAAAGGCTTGATACGAGGCCAGATCAATAAGTCCTTAGAAAAAAATAGAAAAAATTGTTTGGGTATTTTTTTCTTTTGTAGTTTTCAACATAATCTCCTTCTAGTTCAATACACTTTGACAAACGTCCCTCCAACGGTTTTAAGCCTTCAGAACAGTATGATTGTGGTAGTTCCTCAAAATAAGCATTTTTTTGTACGATGACCTGTTCATTTGATGTAAATCGTTGTTCGCTGATCGATTTTTTTAAATTTGAAAATAGAAAGACGTGACTCGGGGCCAGATCTCGTGAATACCGTGGATGACCCATCAATTCAAATTTCAATTCCTCAATTGAATTGAAGCTGCGCACGTATGAACTGGTGTATTATTCTGGAGAAAGCGAAGTTTTTTCTCCAAATAGGGACTGTGGCGGTTTCGCGCCACAGGACGATTCTCTTTTATTTTCTCTCAGGACGCATTTCATTTCATTTCATTTTTAAAACATTTTTTTTATTTTTCTTTTTATATTCTTAATTTCTAAATTAAAGGCTAGACAAAAAATGCCTAAATTCTAGCTTAATTATCTTATATAATAACTTACTGGTCCTTCGCAGACGCTCTAAGCTAAACATTACTTAACATTTGTATAATTTGCCTTTCGGCGACAGAACTTTGTGGCAGTACTGATAATTAGTTGAAATAGAAAGAAAAATTTGAAAAACTTTGTCAATTTTTTTGTTGTTTTTTTTTTCTTAAAATTTAACTTACTTAACTTACCTACTTTTTTTCTATTTTTTTTTATGTAAAAGCACTTAACCTAACTTAACTTAAATCTTATACTACCCTAATTCTAGAAAAGCTAAGTCTATGTAAGCTAGCTGATGATACTATGATTCTATACCGACTTTGGTATCCAGGTCTTTATATGCCATTCAACCACCAGAACTGCTGACGCTGTCTAATACTATCGTCCCGGTCTCTGCGGGAGATAGCGCTACTGAAGCGCAGGAGCTCTTCTTCGGTGCGCGTTACTTCCCGGTCGAAGCACTATCGCCCGTCTACAGATGATCGACTTACATGATAGATCAGTGGAATTCCGGATCTATCCTATATAAAGCCCTTTCATATCCAAGTCAAGGAACGCCTCTGGTGGAACAAAGCCGTTGTGACGCACGCTCTCATAGTACAAGGTGTTTGGATAGTAGGCCCCGAAAATTAGGTCATTGGACGAGCTTATTGCTCTCGCAATATGTCCTCTGATTAATTTAATCATAAAATTATCCACCCTATTTATGTACGCTTCATTATATAAAGTCTCATTTGAGTAATACTTTTTATAGTCCGATTCCGGTGTCCGATATAATCTGAGACAACTTCTGAGACACTTTCTTTCGAACACCCGAATCTTTTCCATCAAATTTGGACCTATGTTGAACCATACTGGGCAACCATATATGAGCATTGGCCTGATTAGCGTCATGTAGCATATGACTTTTACCCTGCTGTCAAGTTGGCTACTATGAAATAGCCTCCTTGTCATAGCAAAAGTTTTCCTCGCTTTGAGCAAAGCAGCCTCTACATGTCTGTTGAAATACAGATATTGGTCTAGCCAGATGCCCAGGTATTTAACTAAACTCTTGGTTTCCAGTTTATCTTCATGCGGTCCCACGATAACTAGCTTTCGCCAGTTTTTCCTTGTGTCGTACGTGGCTTTATATAATGGAGTTCTAAATAGGATGGATTCACATTTCTGGAAGTTGATCTTAAGTTTCCAGTCATCGCAATAGCGCTGCACTTTGTTGAAGTCTCGCTGTATTAACCTATTTATGATCGCAACTTTCGGAGCTGTTCTGTAAATTATGAGATCGTCTGCGTACGCAATAGCCTGCGGGAGTGCATCTAATAAGTCGCTAATGTAAATGTTAAAAAGAATCGGAGAGAGTACCGCGCCCTGTTGCAAGCCATTCTTGATATTATACGTTTTAGTAGAGGTCACATTACCACTTTTGACCACGAACCTCCTGTCCTTTAACATATCGTAAAGTACATATAGTAAAGGCTTATGTATGCCATGTCTGACCAGTTTGTAATACAACCCCTCGATCCAATCTCTCAGGACGCATAATACTGTCCAGTGATGACATGTCCCATAGTCAATGAAGGTGATCTAAAACCACAGTAGACATAATCTCTTCAGCTGGTGTCACCGTCTTTGCCTTCTTTGGAGCGTGTTCGCCTTTAATAATCCACTGTTTTGACTATTTCTTCGTCTCAGGAGTATAGTGGTGCATCCATGTTTCATCTACAGTTACTAATCTGCACAGAAACTCATCTGGGTTGTGACGCATATGCTCCAAAAGAGCCTTAGAAGAGACCACGTCTCTTGCGTTGCGTTTGTTCTCAGCTTTTTTTCATACCCAATTTATCAGATACCTACAGGGTATTAATATATTGTATTTGATAGATACCTAGTGAGGAATGATGTTTACTAAAAACAGATTCATGCAGAATTTCAATATCTACAGCGCGTATCTGTAGGATCAATCAAAGTGGTTAAGTAAATAGATCTTTTACAAAATTGTGACGTAGCACAACTTGTGTCAACGAAAACAATTGTATAATTTTTTAAAATGTGTATGCGCGAGTTATTGTCCGGTCTCGGGACTTACAATAAAATTTAAAAAAAAAAAAGGTTTTTGGAGGCGATGCCTCTTTATTTCAACACGTATTGATGCTTATACTTTTCGGGTAACTATGAACAACTTTTAGATTGACTTAAGGCTTTTTATACTTAACTGTTATCTTAAACAAAGGGAGTGAAAAGATGATCTTGTTGTCTCTCATTCTCCGGAGTTTCTTGATTTCCTATGACTCAGGCTTATAGTAGATAAGACATGTGAAAAAAAGGGTGGCGAGAGGCCGACTTTAGCGAGACAAGGAGAAATGTGTCCTTCATCTTGTCTCTGGCTTCTGGTCATCTTGCGATAACCAGAATCACCCACACCCGTGAGAATGTTGGGCTCGGTCTTGAGATATCTGAAAAGAAAGAGGGAAGAAGGTATCTAAGGATAGTGTGTACAGGGTTAGTTCAAGTGTTCTCTAACTACTTGGATGGGGGGATTGTGGGAGAGAAATCCTACAAGACCGGTGGGAGATAAGACATGTTGTGATTATAGTATGAGATAACATTGAAATGATTTTGTTACGACGATTTCCATATCGTGTATGATGTACAAGTTTTGTGGATGAGTCATACGTTAATTCACGTATTCTACCCTTATCCTCTTCTTCTTCTCTCGGCCATACTGTGCTTTATTATTTAAGCATTTTCGACGTCTCTTTTATACATGTGTTTCATGTTAAAAATTAGAAAAAGAAACCTCTTTTGAAAGATGCGTAGCAACTGCTAACTAACCTTTTTTAAGAGGGCCGTATGCCCTTCAATAACTCCAGATTTTCAAATGGGGATGTTTTTTCTTGATGTCTCGCCCAACCAGTGAAATAATGCCAGCAACAGTGCGTAATACTCTCCAATTATTGTTTTTTCTTATTTCCGGTAATCCTTGTGCATCCGAAAACACCGTAATCATCGCCTTGCAGGGCGATTTCACTGGTTTCCCCTTTTTTGTCGTCCACAAAACTAACTATTTTTATTGTTCACTTGTTTTTGGAGTTATCTCGACAGAAACGTGTCAGGACTACCACGGAAACGCGCAAAACAGCTTCAATGTCGACCACACGATTGCATTTATTTTCCATTGAGAATAAACACGGCAGACACTTTGCCAAGATTTTGTTCATACCCAATTTTTCATGTAGTTGTTTAGTGAGTAATGATGTGTAATAGTGGGCGACCCACTGAGTAATGATGCTTACTAATGCAAACCATTTCCTATACTACTAGCGGCATCTCTTGAGTGTTCTATGGACTTACTGAACCACACTCGTGATACATTTCGTTTTTATAATATTCAAAATTGCGAAAAGAGATGGCGATGCATGTTGATCTTCAATGCCTGTGAATTGTAGCCAACAGGGAAACCAATCCTTGGGTTTGGCTGAACGTTCCATTCTCGTGGAATTCGACTGAAGAATAATTATATGTGAAAATGTCCAAGGAATTTCACAAATTATTTCTCTTTTTGTGCGTACACTTTTTTTATGTTTCTTTTAGTTCTTCCAGGAAAGGCAAACGTATAGCGCTGACTCAGCGCTCTAAGATGGTATTTTTTCGCGAATGGGTCCATCAGCCAAACTCCCAAGGAAGGTCATGGCTTTCTCCCTAACCCGATAGCTTAATGGGGAGGTGTTTTACCAGGTGGCCCTACCTACCACTCAGTAATTGTGCCGAACTCCACAATAGCAAGAGTCGTCAGTTGAACCTAGGCTCACATAAGACACAACCTCCTTACCAACTCACCCATTGAGGCATGAGTATTGTATTAATACTCTACCACTGGATTCCAATCGACATAGTTTTCTAAAATTAATTTAATATTATGAGACTTCTCTCAATTCAACAATAAGGAAATGAGTTATTACAGACTTTCAATCGAAGCAATGCTACATTGCGTTCAGATTAGCTGAACTTTAGATACAGTTGAAAGCAATTTATTATTAGAAAATACAGTTTTGTTCTACGAACCCATAAGATCTCTGCACCCCATAGCTTAATAGTGGACACTTATTGGCAACAAACATATCCTTCAATTGATTACTGAACTTGCCTTCAAAGGTCTCTGAATGAATTGTTTACCTACTTAAAGGACAACCTACCGCATCAACATTAAGAACCATTTGAAGCAATCATAAAATACAACAGCACATATGGTCCTGTACCCCCTCCCTCTACGCCATTATTCTTATTGATATCCATCAATTCATGTAGAAATGATATTTCCTTGATGCCCACTCAATGCGTTTTGATAAGTAAACAAAAATCCAAGGATTCTTTTTTTTTCACTGTCCTTTCTCCTACAGGAACAGACGAAAGTGGAGCAAGGGAAACGAGAAAATTGCTGCAATAATGGCGAAAAATCATCCCTTGTTATAGATTTACGTACCGTTTGAGTGTTCAAGAACTATGGAGGGGGTGGATACAGCAGCACTAGCTAAATGTCCTAGAGGGTGGGATCATAACTACAGCATACAATAGCCAACAAGATAGACACTGCGTAAGGGACAACCATGTCGTTTATTCTATCGTCGGTTTCGTCCATCCGGCAGGGGGATGAACGGCGAGGACCACTCTCTATGTTCGCAAATAAATACAAAAAAAAAGGAAAGGACCTTGTATCAGATGAAATATGTTCCCATTACAGTTGAAAGGGAAAAACGGACACTTCATCCCCTGAATGTATTTTCCACATTTACTCAAACAGTATAAAGACGTATTTGTGGTGGCAAGAAAGGACACAAACATCCCCACCCACATTTGTGCACATTTCCATTTTGAACACGACAACTGGACGCTGGCGTCATCAGTTTCAGAGATGCATTTATCTTCTTGTATGTGTTCTGTTAAGGATACCAAATGGCTATCAAGGGTTAGAATGTTGAAAAGGACATAGCAGAAAACGACGAAGGAGGAAAAAAAACCAAAACGACAAAATGAAATGTAGCGTTCACTACCTCCTCTTGGGTGTGACTGTAAATGTGAACGGTCTACCGTGTCACCGCAGACGTGTTATCCTCTGCATATGATAGCCCACACACTCTCAGACGCACAGCAAGAACCGACTAAGGACCAAAGAAATGGATTCTGTCAAAATAAATATTTTTGAATAATAGCCAACATTTCGCTAAGCACACGAGCACACCGCCCCGTCATCTGAGACAGACGATATCCTCCTTCGGGGTTAAGGCATCCGGTGAATGTGAAAAATCTGTGCATGATTGCATTTTGCTACCCGTACACGGGTGGGGGTCGACCTGCCATCAGTGACTGTACAAAACGTTGTCAAAACCCAAACCCAATCCTGCGAAACATGATATGGGCATTTTTTATCCCTTTTTCCAGTCCCGCGAATTCCTCAAAACTTCTTCCAATTCATTTCTCACAGATATAATAAAACGAAGTGATGATATAGAAATTCCTTTGCCTTTTAATATACGAGTATTACATTCACTTACAGCCGAACCACAGACCGGTACTCACGGAGGGGTCAACTGATGCCGAGGGGTTAATTGAAATCTTTTGAAATACTCACAGAGGGATGCTGATCACTAGGGTGCTGACCGGTAGGTTAAGATGAAAACGAGATCAAGTAGTCATCACTTTTATATTGTCTCACCTTGACCAATGGCAGGATCAGGGATGATGGAATGTTACCCAAGGAGCACGTTTATCTGGACCGCAGTCTGTTTATCTGTTGTGCCTCTGTGTCCACTTGACCTGTGATCCTGTACGTGCCGCTTGTTTTTAGGGAAATTTGTGGTATTTCGTACGTGTGCCGGTGACAAATAGCTTTGGGGGAATTTGAGACAGTTCAATGTGAATTCGTTTGACAGGATCAGTGTGTAATCAGGATAAGTGGACAGTTGAAAACTGAGATAAATGACATTGAGTCGATAATTGGGATGTAAGTGAATTCTGGTCGAAGGACATTCCTATTGTGTATGGAACATTGTTATTATTATCAGTCACCTTTTTATTGTGGCGAAGAGGTTGTCCACGATTAGGAGATTACCTAATGTAGCAATTATTTTTTTTTTCTTTTGTAAAAATGGATCGATGTGTAAAAGAAGATTCAAGCAATATGTTATGAAATGTAATACAGAAATGATACATTTTTTAAATAGTTTATTTAGCCCAAGTTTAAGTAACTAACAAAATTAATGAACTTACCAAAGTAAAAACACTTTGAAAGGGGATTATCTTCCATGACCACCTTCAACCCAAAAAAATAATCAGAACATTATAACATAAATAACTACCAATCAACAAACATTAGTGAAACTAAATAATAATTAATCTGTAATCCATAACTGTGAGTCCTAGTGGTAGCGGGGTTTAAGTCAAGCGTAAAGAAAATTCAACATTATTCATCGATCTGCACGGTCAAAGAGAGAGCAAAAAGAGTTGCAATTCAACTTCAATGGACATAATGTAATTAAATAAAATGAAGAATCCATTACAAACTATGGAACAAGGCGATTTGGTTAATTAATAAAATAACAGAAGAGTCCGAATTCAAATTGGCCGGTTTAAATTAAAGCATTATTATTAAAGAGTGGAGGAAAACGTCGAGATGGTCATTATAACAACGGACTACATTTAGTTTGTCACAAAGACGGTCGATTTATAACATAAAACAAAGAGTTGTTTTTAAAAGTCCGTAATGTAGTCAAAAGTCGTCTGTAGCAATGTTCCCATCGTGTACGATGAATAACTTGTGAGTTTAGAAAAGTGACAGTTTATCAACAATCTTAATACAATTGTAATCCATAACGCGATTTTGAAAGAGATGGAGTGTTAAGGACGTATGGAAAGAAACATTTTTCAACTAAAAGTGCGCATTGTGTAATTATTGTAGTAGTAGTAGTAGTGGTAGTAGTAGTAGTAGTAGTTTTATTTCTTATATGGTTTGTACATTAAATTTTACAATACAATTGACAAATATTATCGACTATAATAATATATAAGAAAACTAGAAGGCATTCAGTATTTTTATACGATTAAAGTAACAAAACAGAGTTGAATGCCTCTTTACAATGACAATCAAATAAATTGATGAATAGTTGTGTAGTACATTCAAGAACCACAAAACTTGCATAAACATTGAACATTAATTCAAAACGAGATAAATTTAGGTAGAATTTGTTAAGTCGGTTGGAGGCAAATGAAAATATACAAACTATGATTAAACCAGAATACCAGAAGTACAAGGATCTAAAGCAGCATAGTCCAGGCTGAAGAGCCACATCTTCACTCCTTTTAGAAATGCACCAGGTCTTACTAGAGCCCTGACTGATGTAGGTAACTCATTGTTGCAGTACAGCAACAAAGCATAAAACGCTAATCAGCTCAGATGTGTAGGTTAATATCCCGATCTGCAACAAACTCGCTGCAGTCTTTAATGATCAAAGATTCAAAAATAAAAGGAAACCACTTGTTCACCGAAGCTCCTCAGAGTATGCAACTAAAAGGTTGCAACAGAAAACTCTGTGATGGCACTGAATGCTGCTAATTGCTCAACCCATGAAAAGATTCAGCTGACTGATAACGGGCCTCGTTGTTGGATATGCTGAGTGGAGGAGAATGCAAAATTGAAACTGTTCATGCACAGTTTTTGTTGTTACTGTTTTAAAAACAGTAATTTTAACGTTAAATAGAAAGGTTATTTTTTCTGATGCTTTCGGTACCTTGGCTCGACGCAGAAACATGGTCCTTCGAGCCGGATCATGTCCAACATACATTAACCACGAAGAAACTGAACTTGTTCATCACCAGAAGAGGATTTCAATATCCGAGAAAAGAAGTCTGCGCCACAACGAACGGATTCTAACATCCGTTGAAGAAGTCGGCGCCACAAGGCGGATTCACGATCCGAAAAGCAAATTTGAAGACTACGTCAAAGAAGTCATCGCCATACAACAAACCTCAACGAGGAAGACAAGGTAGGTGGCATTTAATTATAATTCATTATTAGCTAATTAAGCGATCCGAGTGATTTTAAATACAAGTGTTGTGTGGTGTGTCCATAGAAGTGAGTGACTTTCGTCGATATTGTCTACCGGCGGATGGCGGTTGTCGTTTTTAACTAAAAGGAATCTTTATTTAACATAACATACATTAAACAAGTAATAATAGTAGAGTGGTGAAACTGGAAACAAAACGAACTATTAGATATGGACCAGAACAAGCGGGCGAAGCTGTTACGGGCCACAATAGATGTTGTTTCTGAACAGCGAAAGCACGCCGAAGAACTATTATCACAGATTCACAAAATTATAGGATTTGTGCCAACTATTCTATAAATCGTTATGAAGAACAATGTTGAACTACCAGTTAGACAAGTTGGAGCTATCTACCTCAAGAATTTCATGTCTTCCCACTGGTTCGACAAGGAGACAAAACCCGGCGAAGCAATTATCTTCCCAATTCATGAACAGGATCGTGCAATGATTCGGTGCAATATTGTGAATGCAATTGTGCATGCTCCCGACATAATGGTCCGCATGTTTGAAAGATATGGAAGTCCCAAAAATGTTCATGAGAAATACCGGAACTTTACGGAATGGTACTTTCCGACGTTCACGTCATGTGTTCTGGATGTTTCACTTAAGAATCTCGACCAATATCATAACTGCGTTGATGTGTCACCGCGAGTCTTAACACATATTCTAACGTACCTAAAAAATTAATTTATTCGAATAAAATTCGACATTTTTGAAGATTTTGCTTGTCCAGTTCCTGCAGCACAAATGTTTCTGCACTCATCATGTGAAACGCGGAAAGGAATTCTACCGAAAACTATGGGGATCATGATGCAAGTTATTACATCACCAAACGCTGATGATAAACAAAAGGATGAAGCATTTCATATGATTGGAAGTCTGGCAGATGTGCTTCTAAAAAACGAATATACCGTGATCAAGTGGAATCTATGCTTACCACATATATATTTCCTGAGTTTCAATCGGGCTGGACATATGCGAGCCCGTGCTGGTTGGGGAGTTTATTACTCTTGTGAAATATAACTAACTTCTGCTTTTATTTGAATAATAGTTTTGTTTGTAATCGGCGGAAAACAAAATAAAATAATGAATACTTTCTGTTATTCCCATCTTACAAACTCCAATATAAACAACACCAACATTTCAACGTTAACATGCAAGTCGAACAACAACCTAAATAATAATATTGATCTCATCATTAATAGACGAAAAGCTAGCAATTCTACCAAATCATATTAAATTTAGCCAATCCAAATTACAGTCCACGTTCTTAAAATCCAAGGTTGTTTCATTTGTCTTAATTCTGCAGAATTCACCGCAGGTAAATCAAGAAATTTTCTAATCGGTCCCAGTATTTCGGTTGAGGGTTGACGGTGTTGCAGTTACTTTTCACGACCCACTTCTCGCCACCTGCGCGCACCGCTGTCACGTGTCTGGGGCTCATCGTTTCTCGCCGCCTGGACGCATCGCTGTCACGCGTCTGGGGGCACCACTCCAACAGAGTCGGTGTCTAAGCTGGACTTTCGGTAACAAGATTAGGGGATATAGAAGATGAGGAACGAGGAAAGATGCCGGCACCCTTCGGGAATCATATCAGCGGAAAGCAAATTGTGAACACATGGTCCAGCCACCAGTCAAAGAAGAAAAGCACCTAGTATTGGGTTTATTTCGTCCTGCGGCACAATTGAACGAAAGGTTCTATTGATCTTCAGATTATTCTTCCTGATAGCAACGTAGATACGCAACCTCTCTTGCTCACTCAGGAGCCAGTTTTTAATTCAACAGGATATGCCCCAAAGATTCAACCACAACACAATATATATATAATAAAAAAAAAAACAACAACAAAAAAACACCATGCCCATGTCCAATCATTCAACCAGTCGATCAAATACTCCACCAGGCAACGATGCCGACAGAGTCTTTAGTTCCCATCAAGAAACTCGCCCAACGCCAAGCATTGGCATTAGCGACGTAGGTGGGGCACATCCCCAACTGCAACAGCATCTGCCACAGCAATCACCTTGGATTCGAGACGCCGATGATCCTATGCAGTTGGCGGCTACTCTAACATTTCTGCTATCGACACAGGCTGGCCATATTCAGAAGATGGTGAAAACACAACATTGCACGGCCGACTTTAACCCAACTAAGCGGTCTTTGGACTGAATCAACAGTTCCATCTAGTGCACCTAGATTTCAACTATTTCTAAATGGCCGCATTCCCAACCGAGGTGTGGCTGTACAAACACTTCAATATATTGATGACCACATCGCTCAATTACAGCGTCAAATGATCAATGATCCGAACATTTCACAACTGCCGATGCAGTTCCAACGGAGCTTGACAGATTAATCAAACCACAGAATAGGGACCTCAACCAGAGGAATAACGCAAATACACATCACATCGTTGCCGCGGCAAATATAGCCTTTCAGACAAACCCTCCACAACATATCGGAGATCTTCAATTATCAACAAATATCAACACCAACAACGACGGCCTTACCTCGAGCTACAACGTTAGCAAACAATGGCAACTTCGCCTTTTTGTCACACGCACACACACTGATAACATCAAGTATGCAACTATAACATAACTAATTATATGTCATTACAGAACTCAATTCATAGTATTAGATGTAATCTAATAATTAATTCCTGCCACCCTATCTCTGCGCAGCACTGGTTCATGAGCAACATGAGCATTGAAGTCTCTTGTCCTCAACCGCAAGTAGACTCGTACATTGACAGCACCAAATGGAAGGACAACCACTGGTGCATCGTCGTCGGCCCGGCAAGATGTTGCAGTACAGCAACAAAGCATAAAACGCTAATCAGCTCAGATGTGTAGGTTTATATCCCAATCTACAACAAACTCGCTGCAGTCTTTAATGATCAAAGATTCAAAAATAAAAGGAAACGATTTGTGCACCGAGGCTCCTCAGAGTATGCAACTATAAGGTTGCAACAGAAAACTCTGTGATGGCACTGAATAATGCTAATTGCTCAACCCATGGAAAGATTCAGCTGACTGATAATGGGCCCCGTTGTTGGATATGCTGAATGGAGGAGAATGCAAAATTGAAACTGTTCATGAACAGTTTTTGTTGTTACTGTTTTAAAAACAGTATTTGTAACGTTAACTAGAAAGGTTATTTTTTCTGGTGCTTTCGGTACTTTTTTTGTGTGTGCCGTTGTTTTTACGTGTGACATTAATATAGTCTATGAAGTAATAAAAGTACAAGGATCTCGTGAAGACTATCCACGGTTTAATTCATTTGTTTTTATTGTTCGATGCGTTTTGAGTTTGATTTGTGTATTTTTGTTGATGGTTAGTTCGATTATTCAAATTATTTGTGCCCAGTGCGGCATTATTCGGAGACCCTTGCAGCGACGAGAAAACCATTGTTGCCCTATTTTTGCTGTCTCGTCGAGGAATAGCTCGACGCAGAAACACTCATTGAACAATCGAAGTGACAAGACAGTAAAGAAATCACGATATGCTGTAGTTCGGAATTTGGGACCAGTTAATATAAATAAATAATTGCCCCTAACATTATATCGGGAGATTAAACAAAAATTAAGATTTCCAGATCTCAAGAAGAATATCTTTAACACTTTAAAACAATACAAGGATCTTACAGGAAGAATATTCAGGAAACTGAACAAAGGAGTCGTTGGCGCAAAGCTAATAAACTAATAAACTAATTATTATGGAAAATTTAACAAGCCTCTGGACTTGCTAAATAAGGCCAAGACCGGATCCCGGTTGTAGTTCCGATGATGATGATGATGATGATGAACAAAGGAAAGGACGGGTGCCTAGTAGGCTTTCTACAAATTTTTCTAAGAACTAATTTCTGCAGGATTAACAGTGGTTGTATTTTATTTTTACAGCCACCACCCCAACCTGCAACTCGATATTGTAACTTGGAATGGAATAAACCATAATAATTTATCCTCAAAAGCTTAGTGGAACAGACGTTACGTAAAATATAAAAGAGGCGAAGAGTGCATCGGAAATATTTTCTCAGTGTATTAGCGTGACATGAAAAGCTCATTCTCGAGTCGAGTGCAAGTCCTATATATTTAAATTCGTTTACACTCTTAATACGAAAACATTTATCACTACAGGGTCGACCGTAACAAAAAGGAAGCGAAGAGAAGCCGCTTAAACAGCAGGAGTTTGTAAGATTAAGTCTACGATATTCCGGAGCATGGAAATGCAGAACGGCTTTAAGGTCGAATGCAGGAGGTAAGCTGAAGGACATTCATTTATCAATTTTTTTTTTTATTTATTACCCTGAACAGATCTGAATTTAGCATGGTAGTAATTGTCGCGACAGATGGAAATCTCTTTTTTGAGTTCAGCACATAATAATTTGTACCTTCATTTTAGTACAAGGTTAACACGATACTTTTTGCATCTTTTCCAGAGTTGGTTCTTAGCTGCAACTTTGTTTACTAAGGCACTCGATATCCAAGGCTTAAGTCTTTTTGGCAAATCTTTGGGTGATAATAATGAGGAACAGAAGGACACATGCCTCTCGAGAGTAGTGCTGAATATTGCGTAAGCGTCAGCTGAGAAGCCACAAACATACACATCTGCCCAGGTTTCATAGCATGATCTTCGCCTAAGGCCAACGAAGTCAATTCTCGGTCTATTTAGAGGAGTGGGAGAAGATTCATAACTTCTAGCTAAAGGGACGCGAATCAAGAGCTCCATCATGCCGTGATCAGAGATTTGCAAATCGAAGACACATTTCATGCAGTCTGAAAACTGAAAACGAGGACGTCACTGTGAAAACAAAACATTCCGTCTCAGACCACCACGCGGCAGTCCTCATAACGAACCTTAAACAATCAGATATTGGGATAAATGAGCCAAGCAAATGGCGATCGTTCAAAAACAGCGATCGGAAACGATTTCGAAACGATATAGACCATAACCTCTCGCCATCGTTCTCTTATACCACACGCATGTCGTGTAACGTTTCTATAGTACTACTTGCCTGTCATATTACTTTTCTGTTGAACTCTTTTTTCTAAACCACCCGTTTTTATACAATCCCCACTACACTGGCCAACTATTATACTGCCTGTCTGTTATACAACATTTCTGTGTCACTACTGTACCGATCGGTTATCTCATCTACACATATGTGGCGGCTCAGCACAAACCACAACCACCTGCTAACCACCCTCCGAGGAGCCGGTCTGAGCATCAACGCAGAAAAATGCGCCATCGGTCAGCACCAGGTAACCTACTTGGCCTACCAAATCTCAGAGAAAGATTTTCAACCACCCTCGGCAAAAGTGGACGCCATCAGGGCCTTCCCCAAACCAACCACTTTAACACAGCTCCGTCGTTTCCTCTGCATCACGAACTACTATCGGCGGTGCGTCCCGCATGCCGCCAACCTACAAGGACCGCACGACCTCTTAAAGGTCCTCGCCAAAAGTACAACCTTAACCTGGACTCCGCAAGCGGACCGCACGTTCCATGTGTGCAAGCAGGCCATCGCCGACGCAGCTTGCACCACCTTCTGCCGCCCTGATGGGAACTTAGCGGTGAGGACGCTACAGCACTTATGACAGAGAGCTTTTGGCAATATACGCGGCGGTGAAACACTTTAAGAGAATCCACAAAGGACGATATTCGCCGATCGCAAGCCCCTAGTCTACCCCCGGCCCAGCGAGCACACAAGGAATCACCGCGCCAAGACACCTCTAGTATGTGCTGCATTTCAACGCCAAATTGGAGCATGCTTGAGGCACAGACAACGTAGTAGCCAACGCTCTTTCTAGGACCCACCCCGACGATTCGCCTACAGTCACCGACAACGACCCAACAAACAGTAATGCACCGACCGACGATCCCACCACCGCTAAGAGCGCGACACCAACCACCGAGACGGACACAGCGCACAGATGCGCTGAGCGCAGACATAATCGCCAAACCGTAAGCTCTCGACCCAAACCTTCCGCACCTAATGGACTCCGCCCTACAACTACAGCTGCTTTCAATCAACGGCCACGATATCTACTGCGATACGAAGGAAAACACCAGCCGACCGTATCTCCTAGAGCCCCTGCGACATCAGGTTTTCAGTATCATCCGCAAACGGTCCCACCCAAGTGGCAGGGCGACAGCCAAAGCACTGGTGCGGAAATTCGTATGGCCCGGCGTTAGCAAGGACGCCATCGCTTGGTCACGTCACTGCGGCGACTGCCAACGCTCCAAGGTAGGGCGTCACAACAGAGAGGCCCTGGGAAAATTCAACGAGCCGGACAATCGTTTCGAGCACGTCCACGTGGACGTCATCAAGATACCACTAAGCCAAGGGATACAGTACTGCCTGACCATTATCGATAGATTCTCGCGGTGGCCTTGCCCAATATCAAAACGACCACTGTCGCCAAGTCATTCATGGACCACTGGGTTAGCAACTACGGAACCCCACCGCACATCACGTCAAACAGAAGGCCACAATTCGAGGCGGAGCTATTCACAGAACTCGCCAAACGCCGTACAATCCGCAGTCCAACGGAATGGTGGAGAGATTCCACCGAACTCTCAAAGCCGCCCTAAGATAATGCCTACATTCTTGGCTGGATAGTCTGCGCACAGTCCTGCTGGGCCTCAGTACGGCGTACAAAGAGGACCTCGAAAGATCCACAGTAGAAATGCTCTATGGCACAACCACCCGGATCCCCGGAGAATTCCTCGCCTTGGAACCGTCACAGACAAACACGACCACTTCGTCGCTAGCCTACGCCGGTTTTTCAAAGCGATCCGGCCTGTCTCAGCAACCTGGGACACCACTGGGCACCCGTTCATCCACAAGGATTTGGAGGCTTGCACCCACGTCTTGAGACGACTCGACAGCAACCGCACACCTCTGGACGCGCCCTACACAGTCCCACACCGCGTCATCCGACGCACGGAACATAGAACGGCCATCATCGACATCATCGGCGAGGAGAAAACCGTCTCAATCGACCAAAACAAACCAGCCCACCTGGAAACGCCACACCAATCAACCGCCCCGGCCTCAGCAGCCCGCACCACAAGCCGTGACCCCAGCTCAGGAGGCCGCCCCGTCACAGCGCACCCTCACAACCGCCACACACATCCGCCCCGGCCCGGAGGCAGCGTGCACCTCCACCGCACAGCTACACGGCAATAGAGATATTTCACTTCCAGCGCGACCGACGCTGGCCAGTGGGGGGGAGTGGTCGTGGCGGCTCAGCACAAACCACAATCTGCACACAGTCGCCGCAAGCAAAGACTCACAGTGAGAGTGGCTTTCGACCAATTAAGTCAAGCACACTCTCTGTCACCCTCACACACAACGGAGAGTCACGGCTGAATCGGCGTGGAGTCGACGGGGCACTAGATAGGTCTCGCTCACACGTAGAACGAGAACCGGCCGGATCATTCCCGCCAATTTCATTTGACGCGGGAATTCTTTTCCACTGGGATATTGCTCGCCATCGAGGCCGGACGTCTCAAAAATTAATCAACATCAGCGCCCCCCCCCCCCCCCCCCCCCGGATTTCCAGCGACAGCCGCCTCATCGACGCCAGCAGCAGCCGCAGCTACAGCAACGTCGATTTGGGGACCACAACCCCAAACATAGCCAATGGTTTTGGTTTCCACAAGTTGAGAATACTTTCGAGTTGGAAAGAAAAATGAATTTAATTTCTTTTAGTCACGCTGAATATTGAAGCAAAATCTACGACCTCATATAACACACCTAGTTAACATTTACCTTTGCAATTAAATATTACTCCACGTTCAAGGAAATAGTGCGTTATGGAATTCTTCATATCTACGTATAGTACGTTTATGACGTTTGGTTCGGAAAACAAATGTGCTCAGAAAGAAGTCTTCGGATTTTTTGGAATAGTTGCTGTCTATGGCCGGCGTTGAAACAGATGAAGCTCTCATTAAAATTTCTCTGCTCGAAAATCTTCGAAAGGGTCTCTGTGGGAGGCTCTCGTGCCCCAAATGGACTTGTCCATTAATCTAGTCCGAAAAGGCGGATGAGATAACTGAATTCAATAATATAGTGGCTGGACCTGATGGTTTGTCCTTCTATTTCCCAATCAAGGTTTTCAGCTATCTTGCCGCAGTTTATTAAAACTGCCTCCATCGTATGTGCGGCTAAATTCAATCCGGCCATACCTAACCAGCACTTAGTGCTCTAGATTGTATGGGAACAAATATTCTCCAGGTCATCTAGATCTAGTTATGACTATTATCGCCAAATCATCTGCACACCCAATGATTCTTACTCCTTCGGGTACATTGACGCTGAGCACACCATCATACATGATATGTACTATCCAACTACCTACACCCCATTTAACGTAATAATATCATGCAGCGCTCCTCTTTAATTAGATGCCTGTGACACAGAGTTATTCCCCAAGCTACACGTTATCCAATTACGAGTACATTTCTCGCATCGTATCGGATATCGTTATTCATATCCAAATACTAATACCAAGCGCCACACCAGGTGGCATAGGGGATTCCCTGACAATTGCTTTCGTCTGCAAAAATGCAACGTACGGATAATAACAAATTAACTTACACCAGATGTCATGCACTTGCTTAGGGATTTCCCAGTAGAAATGCTTATGCCTGCGAAAGTAAGGTATATGAATAATAACGAATCGCCATTGGTGATTCGAATGACAAGGTATGCCAAAACCACTGAACTTTAAATGGATCAATTAAGTGAAGTATAAATTAAGCGAAACGAATCGCTCGTGCCGGGCGATTGCACGCAATATGCGTCAAAGCCGACTGTGCGAAACTGCGGCAGGATAAATGACTTGTGCGTGAGGTAATGGTGAGTGGAGAGGAATTGAATGCATCGTTTGCGATTCTTCCTCAATAATTTGGATATAAAAGGATTGGTTGCAAAGGGAATGTTTCTGAGTTCATTGCAGAGTTAAGTAAAGAGTTATTTGCCGAAAAAAATTATCAATATCTTCACTAAGGTCGCAGCTAAAATAAATAATTAAGCTAAGGTAGCAGTCAAACCAAATATTACAAATGGAAATAAAAATGTCGTCTTTAAACATCGACTTTTTTCTAACGTAACTCTCCGCTGCTGGCTCTTGCCTCACTACCGAGAAAACGCCGGCGTCGACAGAACAGGTATTCCATAACAGCGGACATAATACAGACCCACGGGGTACAACCGCTGTTATTTTATATTCCTGTGATCCCCCACCGGGGTCATGTGCAGTTTTCTATCCGAAAGATAGTTTGCTACGATACGCATCAAGTAGGGTGAGGCTTGTAGATCGCCCCACGCTTCTAGAATCCGATTCCAGTTCACCGAGTTAAATGCATTTTTAAGGTCTAATGTCACCACGGTGCAATATTTTTTGATTCCTCCTACCCATCGTGATCCAGCTGTCGCACTGCGAGCGATATCGCACACAACAGATACTGCCTTACTGGTTGTCCTTTCTTTGCGGAACCCATACTGCCGTCCAGAGAACCCCGATGTCTCCCAGTGAATTGTTCCAGTCGAGTGGCAAATATTCGCTCAAGCAGTTTCCCTGTTGTGTCCAGCATGCACAACGCACGGTGGGACGTGGGAGTTCCTATATTCTTGACTACTTTTGGTATAAGCACAAGTCACTGTTTTTTCCATCGTTCAGGAAAGTGTCCTGTTTTGCAGCAGATCGTGAACAGACTGCTGAAAACTTCCGTCTTTTATGTTAATACAGTCTTCACCACAGCGTTGGGTATTCCATCCAGTCCCGGGATCTTGATTTTTTTAACAACTCTTGCAGCCCAGATCATCTCTTCGGTGATCACTGGAAATATTTCTCTTTCAGTGAAGTTCCATTCCTCTTGCGCTCTCCTCACCTCATCTCACTGCAACGATTCTGCCCATATCACTTTTACTTGTTTGCATTTGACTACTGTTGTTATATAGTCTTTTCATGACTATCCTCTAAGCGCTGCCCCATAGGTTGTTATTTAATTCATCCCTTAGGGAGCAGATCGCTTCATATTTATTCTTGCGGATCACATTCCTCAACTCCTCCGTTTGTTGACGAATTACGCATGCAAATGTGGGTAGGTGTTACGGTTTCTTGCTCTTGGTTGCAAGCATCGTAACCTGTTGCACTCCCGTCGCACATGGACGATTTCTGGGTTCTACCAATATATTGGTTTGATAGCCACCACTGGTTGTCGTTGTCGTGGCATAGAAGCATCACAAGCGGTATGACTTTTCAAGCCTGTCTGTTCTATACAAAACTCGCCGCTCCATACTTCTTGCCAACATGAAGCTGACAAAGGTGATGTCGATTTTGGACCGGCCTCTATTGCTTATGATGCTGTCATCAGCACCATCAATAAGTAACACCACATCTAGGACTACCTAAGCGTTAAAATCTGCAGCAACTATAAGGAGGCTCTTATCTCTAGCTTCTTGTGTTACCCTGTGGGGGTTCTCTATATTACATGGAGAACCAACCAACAATTCCAACCCGATTTCGCCTGCTAACAGCGCACCACCTCAACCCCAATTCCCCCTACCAGCTAATTCACCTACAAAAAAATATAGATCCCAGAAGAAGCATGGTCGGAAGTCTTTAATATATGCAGTTAATGCACAACGGCATTAACCCTTTCTTGCCATACGGCAACACTTGTGCATTAACCCCATGAGATTTCCATCGGAAATCTCAATGTCATATTGGTTAGCAACAACCAGGTCTACCCAAACGACGCGGTTGCATCATCGTGCAAGGGCTGGGGTAATTATCGAATTCCTTAGTTCCCACGGTCATATTTCCCTAGCCGATGTAGCGTCCCTTTGACTTTCCCCAGACACTCTATTCGCTGGGGATCAATGATCTCTTTCATCGGGTGAATAGCTGCAAACAATTTCCATCCCATTTCATTTCATCTTCTCAGAGTACATTGCACTCTGAGATCACCACGATATCCGAACTAGGTCACTTGGTCACCATTGATTTTGCTTCGATGGATGGGAAGTAAAATCATCCCCGAGCTCATTTCGCTTTTCGTTTCGGTTCTCGCATTCTCCCTTGTCCATCGACACATTGAATTAACTAAAAGGGTTTATTCACCTCGATGGGCGGGGAGAATCAGAGAGCACAAATGGAGTATGATCTCGATTGGTTGCCCGCTTGGCTAAAGACATTTTTCATCCCTGATTGGGATTAGTCAATTATCATACTCCGAAGTGTGCCGACACACAGCCGCTAGAGTCATTTATCAGTCTTTCAAGAGTGCACGTGTGCGATAGTCAGATTTCATTCCCCGAGTTGTGCACACGTATAACGTTAAAATCGAGACTATCCGTACGGTCGTAGTGAGTTGAACGCAATTATGAATTCCCTTAAGCACTAAAAGTGTTGTTTCTTCCTTTTTTTTTTCGAATAAACCAAATTATTAAAAATCAAACAGTGTCACCACGAACAACTTAATATTAGAAGTGCGCTATTTTTATTAAAAAAGAAACTGTTATCACCGCCCAAAAAAAGGGAAACAATAAAATAATTTCAAAAGAAAACTACTTGAGTGTTTATTCTTTCGATGCTGTGTCCGCTTTAACATTCTGCACCTTCTGCGGTACCATCTTCACCAGCGTTTCAACATTTTCACCGGAATATCATCGTTGGGGATTAAGTGAACCGAGTGCCCGTGACCGGTACAATAACTTAAACCCTCATAACCCTGCCTAAAAAGCATTTGAGTTCTTTTATTTCCCACCTTGGCGGAGCCTAACAACAGCAGAAACAAATTCCTCTGATCTTAGCATAGGCGAATCCGTCCTGCCGCTGGACACTTCTGAATTCTATGGAAGAATGTCCAGTTGTCCAGGTGGCTGCTGTTACGCTGCTGTCCTCTTCCAATGTAATTGTACCGCTTTATTTTTAAATTTTTTTTCGGGAGATTGGACATCACGTTTTTAAATGCTCGGCATTTGTAAGTCCCTGTACAGCCCATTGCTTTGTGGCCTTTTTCACCGCATTTCAAACAGTTTTCCGAACGATCTTCTTCGGAATTGCAGAATTTCACCACACGACCATATTGCCAACATCTGGAACATCGTTTGGGTGTGATGTGATCTCGTAGTTTGCATCTCACGCATCCTACCCGCAGGAAACCTGTAGACAGCAACGTGTGTCCCATCTGGTTTCCTTCTTAAACTCTTTACCGCTTCCTTTGGGATCGCGTTCAGTGCAGGGAACTGCATAGCGACCGCTGTCAGGATTTCCTCGACAGTGGTAACCTCATCACGACACTCGACCATAATTTCCTGTGACACTGTTTTCACACTAGCTTCCTTTAATACTCGTTATACTTTAGCTTTCGGTGTCTCGGTGGTGGCCTCTGGTCGGCGTTTCAGTTCTAGCAGCGATTCCTCATTTGCTGTTTTTCGAACTTTATTCACGCTATTTCCGAGTTCACTTAGCTCGGGGTTGGCCTTCATGAACTGCAGTATATTCACTGTTTTTTCCCCGGTTTCGGATATTATTATAGCGTCCGGGCGTTACGTCTTTCTTTTTATAATGCTGGCTTTTTTTTAGCCTCTTCACCCTTCAACCTTGCATCCGTCTTCTTTCCTTTTTGGGCTATTCATCATCATCGGAACTACAACCGGGAACCGGCCTTGGCCTTATTTAGCAAGTCCTGAGGCTTGTCAAATTTTTCATAATGATTTGTTTTTCCCGGGAAAGGTCATTAGTCTTGCGCCAGAGGCACCCCGACAGGGAATCGAACCCCGGTCTCCCGCTTGGCAGGCGGGTATACTAACCACTATACTATCGAGGAGCCTCTTTTTGGGCTATTGTGGGGGTAAAAGTATGGATGCCGACGCACGACACTGGTTCACTTAACACCCACCGTGGATAGAACAATACACCGATCGCACCAGCGAAAACAGGAGAAATTGAGACACGGGGAGTTACTGTTCTTGAAAATATTTCTATTCTTTTTATTATCCTTTTTATGCTGGTGATCAAGCTGGTGTCCGTTTACAACGAGGATCCAAGTTTTTTTGTTCACAAATTATTGCACAGCAAATGTTCTATCTATTACTGCGAATTATTGCACATCAAATTTTATAGTAACGTGATATAGCACCAGTGACTCTCAACGAACTCTGCTCTCTACGTTCTGTGTGTGCACACTTCGGAGGATGACTATCGACTGGTTAAAATTGGCGAAATTAATTTTTGGGCCCGAGCGGCGGCGTTACCGTCCGCGATGATCACTGTGTAGCGGCTGACTCCAATTGGGGATGAAATTTTAATTTTGTATTCCCACGGCTATTAGCCAATCATCATCGCACTCTCTCATGAATCTTTTCAGTTGCACAGCTCAGTGAGGTGAATAAAACTTGCACATCATTCGACAGTCGCTGCACATGCGAAGGATAAAAAGAACTTCGGGGTTGGCTTAGCTTGTGCGCTTGTATCAAATGCAGTCTCTGAGGATGACCTACTGCCCCAGTGCGATGGCTGTGGTGATCTCAGAGTGCATTGAACTGTAGGGAGACAGAATTGTAGAGGAGAGAAAAATGTAGCTGGTGGTATGCGAATGTAGTGTCTGGGGAAAGTGAGTAGGACGCCGACTTGGCTAGGGAAATCTAATCATGGGAACTAAATTAAATACTTTAATAATTTCCCCAGCGATTGCATGATTATGCAACCGCGTCGTTTGATCAGACTATGCCGTTGCTAACCGATTTCCGGTGGAAATCTTATGGGTTAGCGAAATGGAGTTGCCGTATGGCGAAAAGATAGCTAAACTCAATTATGCATTATCTGCATAGGATAATGAGTTTAGCTGTGCATCCTTTTGGGAAACATGTTTTGCAGGTGAATTACCGAACGGTGGGATACGGGCTGATATGACGCGCTGAAAGCGGTCGAAATAAGGCGAAAATTGTGGTTGAAATTGTGGGTTGGTTCTCCATGTAGTATGGAGAACCCCCACACTATTGTAAACCAATTGTAATTGGGTGACCCGTCACTGAACTGCCCCGGGATCCTATGGGCGAGCTTTGTTTTGGTTGGATTTGCAACTTTCCGCCGCTTGTTTCAGCCGGCGGAGATGGCTATTTAAACGATTTTGCACTTCCTTATCATAGAGGCAACCAATGATCTCGACCAACTCTCCCACAGCATTATTAATATGCTTCTGTTTTTACAGCTGTGTCGACCGATTTGCGTCTCATTTGTATGAAATTAAAATTTATCTCTGATGAAATTCGACCGTAACAGTGTGATTATACTTCTTTTGACTGAAAAGCCACAGGTGGGTAGAGCCATTCAACACCTCAATGTGAATAGATCACTTATGACTCGAACCATAATTCGTTACTGTGATCCTGGAAGCGTTGCAAAACACTGTTGGTGGTAAGTAAAACTGAATCATCGGATAAAATGGTTGACAGTTTGAACACGCGAATTGAAGGGTATCCGCGTCGTACTCGCAGACAAATGGTCCGTGAGCTGCACGTATCAGGGAGCACAATGAGCTCAAGAAGACAAGATCTCAGCAGAAAAACAGTTAGGCCTAATAGAGCAAAGGAGTTGCTATGCTTGGCTGACAGTGGACAATATTTAAACATCGTCTTCTCCGTTGAGAAAAATTTCCCAATTGAACAATTTCTGATCAAACGAAATTATCGTAACTACCTAACAGAAAAGTTATACGAAATTTTGGCCATTTCAATGGCCCCCTTCACAGTCGATGACCACTCTCCGTGTGTGTCTTTGGGCTGTGTCGTCAAGGTAAATACGAATATGTACCGCCAAACAATTTTGGAAGGTGCTCTAAAGCGAAATGTTTCAATGAAAGAGAGTGGACGATTCAACAAGGGTCTGCACTGTAAAAACAAAACAAACATTAACTAAGAATGGCCGCAAAACCACGATCCACACTTCATTTCGTCTGTGCAACGGCTTTGACTGGCTCTAGAAGAAACTGTGCTGGATTTCTCGGTATAGGGCATTTCTGCAGGCCAAAGTTAGTACTAAAAAGGAGGGATACAGTCAAGAAAAGCCCTGTTCGTAAATAAAGCAAGACACAGAGGCTCCCATTTGGGTAGCATGTGATGCATTCTTCGACAGACCACCACACCAAAGGAGGCACTATCTAAAATTTGAAATTTGATTCTTAAATTGAGTGGATTTCTTGGAATTTTTTGATTTATTTCAATTTTTCTTTTAAGAAATAAAATGATATATCGTTTTGAAAAGGTGCCAACTCAATTGGGTCGTCCAATTGTGCTCGAGTGAAAAACTACTCGTTGCTCTGCCCGGAGATCCGTAAAATGTCCCCAGGCGATAAAATTCTGCTACCTGAGATCATTTTGACATGGTGGAAACCCTAAATGGCAATATACTAAGAAATTCCCAACAGTATATAACGCCCTTTGTATCAACTAACTACGAATTATAAGGAAGGAAACAATTTTTTGATAGCAGACTACTGAGCATTTTTTTGTTCACGTTATAAGTATTTCGCGCAGACTATAATTTGCATCTACAAAACCTCTTATTTGTTTTCAAAAATGCACAGTAAAATTCCACATAAATAAAATCCATTTTATGAACGTTTCCATTCCCACGAGGTGTGAAACGGGCTTTTTTTTTAAATCCCCACATGTGACCAACACAATATATTCTAGTGACGCGGTTAGCTATACCCGGCCAAAACCAACATGGAAAAGAACTGCGCCATTCAATATTACATGGTGTTTTGCTTTTCTACCACAGACAGAATAATTCTATCAGGATCATATATTTAGAATTTCCATGTCATGTTGGCGTTGACCCTTATATACCATAATGTCCCCCATACTTTTATGTAAGCCAAGGGATCAATGCCACCAAAGACAGGTTACCTTTGAATATAATGTATTATTTTTCAATTTACCACAACATCACAACTATTGTGGCAATGACCTTTGTGAGAAACCTTACTTGACGCAAGCAAGGCTCCTCCGAATAAGAGTAACACCCCCCTCCTTCCGATGCTCTAAACTTTGCAGCTCCTCGTATCCAGGGTAAAGGGGATGTTAAGGTAGAAATAATATCCCGAACCAATAAAACAACTGTCCTTTATATCGGGATACCATTTCAAAGATCAAACACCACATCATTATCATGTACGATGCTCCCTGTTATTACTTGCACCTCTTGCTACATCCCTGTCTGAACATCTTCACGAGGAAGCTGCCCTCGTTCGTGTTTTCGTGTTCATGTAAAAATTGGACTTGAATGTCATTTGGTGAGCTCTTGTCGAATACATTACGTAAGCGGTGTCATAAAAGCTGACGCGAAAAGAGAAACCAGTCAGTCACATCGCTCAAGTGAAGAGGTACTCGTGACCATTTGAACAACTAGTCTCCCAGGGCCACGGAAACAAAGGCATCCGGAGATGGGACACAAGAGCTATGACATCCCCACGAAAAGTAGAGAGTATTAATTTTCCTAAGCTAAATTTGCTTTTGGGATAATCCGTTCTGAGCTGTCCGGGCAGGGGAATCGGGGCACAGATGCTGGGCGACGTGTACTGTAAATTGGAATACTCAATGGGTATTGATTCCCTGGATGGTAGGATTGGAAAAGGGTTCAATGGTAAAGAGATTGACTTAGCAAATCTCAAAGAATGACAAAGGGTTTTATGGAGTTCTCTAATGTTGGTCAGCATTTGTAAGACTTGAGAAGCTCAGCACCAAAAGAAACGCAAAATGAATTTATCATTTGAATGGTAAACGAGTAGAAGCAGGGAACACGTGGGGAATTTTTGGAAATTGAATGTCAAGACAGCTAAAGGCGGCAGCAGGTTGACATGGTGTCATGTAACTGTATGTACTCACCATATGTCAGCAATGAATTTAGTAAAGAAGTTTCAGGTGGTTTTGTCCATGTATGGGATTTGATAGTATTGCGGTTTTATTCAGAATTGTTGCCTATCTCAACAGCTATCTCTTATAGTGACTTGGTCACTATTGTCTACTATTTTGCTAAAACTAGCTTTATGCTTGCTAACCAATCCTAAGTTATCTTAGGGGCGATGGTCGTCAATAGACTAGAATTTAAGTCACACGTGAAGAATGCGAGCAAAAAAGCAGTCCTATAGGAAAATCTCTCCAGAGTACTGCTAAACATCGGTGGAAAAAGATTTAATAGGAGGATGATCATGGCTAGGATGTTGACTTCAGTTCTAACAAGTAGTGCTTCCGCAACGCTTTGTTCAGGAGGATGGACTTCCCTGACCTACTCCAATGGACTTTTCGCTTGCCTTTGGGTGGAAAACTACTCCCAAAAAACGACAAAATTGTGTCTGAACAAATATACTTCCCTGAGAAGCAACATCGGCCAAGGAGTTAGACCAACCTACATAGGCAACTCAGACTACAGAAAGTGGGTATTGACCTAACTGCCCTGACCCCATTTACCCCTATGAGACTTACAGTGCGGTACGCTTTTAAAACTGTTTTTTTTTTTTTTGGATTGGCATACACAATGCACAGAATTTCAGAGATGACAGCACAGCAATATGAAGGAGTTTGCGACGAAAAAGTGAAGAACGTGTGATTCGAACCGACGCTATGACGGTTAGAATGACTAAAAGATTGAACTAATGCTCAACACATCAGGCCACCGCCGCCTGTACGAATTTTATCGTTATTCTCAAGTACTATGCTATGCTTTGCTTATTCGAATTTGTTTCGGTGTTCTTCACTGTTTGCGTGTATATTGTGCGCGTATCTGGTAGAAAAGCCACAGAGTCATAATAGTAGAGTCATAGTAGCAACTTACGAGGGTGGGCTGAAAAGTTTCCGACTTCAAGGTGAAAATCCTGCTTCACCAAGGCAACGCGGCGTCGCACACCTCAGCGGTTGCCATGGCGAAAATCAACGAATTACGGTTTGAACTGCTTTACCATCCGCCTTACTCACCAGATCTAGCCGCAAGCGAATTATTTTTATTCCCTAATCTAAAAACTGCGCTCGGAGGACAGAGATTTTCGTCAAATGAGGACGCAATCACGCCGAGTACTATTTGGACGAGTTAGAAAGATGGGAGCATCGCTGGGTGAAGTGTGTAGAGTTACAAGAAGACTAAGTAGAAAATAAAAATTAATTTAAAAAAAAAATGTCTTGTAGCTTTGTTAGGTCGGAAACTTTTCAGCCCACCCTCGTAAATGGAAAACACACTGTCTGAAGGCACGCCGTTATAAACTCTAACGGCGGGGGGCTCATGAAATGTTTAGATGAACTACGCCCAAATATCGAAATGGGTGGTGACCTAAATACGAAAAACAGTACTACCTTGTAAAGACAGGGCGTTCATGAACTGGTTAAATTTTCCACACACAAACATCAGCCTCATCTGCACCGACGATTCGAAGTATTCAAACGAGACTTCCCATCTTGATGTCTATCTGGTCGCACCACAATTGCTTACCTATGTAATTACTGGTAAGATGAAAGCTTCCCTCTCTGACTATCAAACGGTCCTCTTCACAATGGATGTTTATTCATATTTTTTATTTATTATTGCAATCACCCTTGAACATGAAATGGAAGTTTTGCACAATTAATTTTAAATTATTGTGTAAAGTAATGCAAGATCACCATGAAAAATAATAAAAATCCGATGTAAAAGTAAAGCATAATGTACTGTTTGAATAGGTAAACGTAATGTTGAGCCGGATCCTACAGGTCCAAACAGTGCTAACAGGGGTAGAGTGTGATATGAGAGAGAGAGACTTATAGGGGTTCTCTATATCACACGGAGAACCAACCAAAATTCCTACCTAACTTCGACTAACAGCGGGTAACCATAACCCAAACCAGCAATAGTACATATTCGCAAACATGCAAAGAACACAACCCCCAATATGCAACAGCATCCGTTCCCAAATCTGCAATCGCATACATCCCCAAACTTACAAATAATCCATTTCCCAATCTGTAATAAAATGCAATTGCAAAACTTACAACAGAATATGAATCATCTCCCTCATCTACACCAAACCGCATACATTTTTCCCAAAAACCACTTCGGTTAATTTCCTACTTAAATTATATTCCTCGCTTGCAACCGAGCAGCATTAATTTTACCCGAAAATCACTCCGGCTCACTTCCTGCTTAAATGATTTCCCTCGCTTGTAACCAAGCATAATTTAGTTTCCCCGAAAACCATTTCGGCTCCCATCCTACCTAAACCATCTGAAATAATACTAGTTCCCCTTACTGGTAAGTCACCAGCACGATGCATTGCATTTCCGCGAAACAACCATCGCAAGACCCATGCCCCTTTGTCTAACCAACAACTCATGCCCATACTTGGTTATGCCTTCGAAACCGATGTCTTAGTATACATGGCAACCGAGGAATCTAACTCAGCCTGTACGGCAGCAATTCCCCGAAACAAATCCTCTATGCACACATAGCAACCCTTTTCAAGTTCCTAGTAAGTGGCAGTGAGTTCTACTTAGCGATGACTCCACCGCCACGACACCATGAATGGATTCTTGCCTCCTCTTAGTCAGCCAAGTAATAGCCTTCCCAGAGGACAGACGTTCCTCACTAACCCCCAACGGACCGTAGTCGGAAAACCCGTTTCCGAATAATATACCGGAAGTTAAAGATTGTCGCTCATCTTACCTGGTGAATGTTCGGAGTTTTAAAGTAACCATAGACCTTTTTACATTAAATGAACATACTAACGATAACCACGACACGCGAAATCGCGAATGTCAAACAGCAATGCAAACCATATTCCTGTGCTAATATCAGTTACTATCAAGACAATGTGCCAAGAAACAAGAGAACTATGTATCTAAGTGCCTAGTGTAGTAATTCAAAACAAAAATAAACATTTTAAGATCACACTCGTGCACTTATTTTCTCCTTCCATACATGTAACATTAAGAACCAGTTGCTGAAACAATATAAGTCATGAAGAACTAACAACATCAGTGTGTGTCATTGTATTTTTCTTCTCATGTGGTGTTCCTTCGATTAGTTGACGGACAGTGTTCGGCGGAACTTCCGATTGTTGGGGAATAGTAGTTAACCAGCGCCCCTGCCGGCGCACACCCTAAACCCCCACAGACTTCAGCTTGATTATTTAGTAGAGCACCGCGATATCGTGCACTATACATGACACACATCTATCGGAACACCTGGGCAATGAGTACTGTTATGTTATACTTATTGTCTGACTTCTTACGCTGTCAGCGCTTTAGGGTGTACCATCCAGTATTTTTTTCGCGATCGTGGATTTTGATTTATTATCCGGTGTATATTATAGGAAATGCGTTTTTGTTATGATGGGTATACTACAGTTGTCAGAATTTAAATTCAAACGGTTACCATTAATTTATAATTAATCGAAATTACCATTAATTTAAAATTAATCAATTTCACTTATTTCCACACAACTGAATAATCATCATCACGTTTAAATGTCCGAGACCGACTGAGTCATACATAGAGAACAACAAACCGACGCCATCAAAATTTCTAGAAAATTCCCAGTGATTGACGTTGTTCTGTTTCATTCTCACCTTTTTTATAGTTTACTTGATAATATGCATAAATTGATGAGAAATGACAAGTGGCACCACTCAGAAAGTGAAATCTGCAATTTTAAAGTAATGAAAAAATGTTTCCGTTAAATTTTGAAATTTAGATGTTTACAATGGCCACAATGTCATAGAACTAGGGCTGTAGAAGTTCTTTAAAAACACAACTAGCAACTATTACAAAGCAACATAGACGACAATTTTCTACTCTGCTCGACTTATACCAAAACCTCTCAAATACGCAGATAGACGGACAAACACCGCCCTATAGCGAAACGATTCATAGTGCCAATGAAACAAACTTTGTGTAAGTATCACACAGATTAAAGAAATATAAAGATTTCTCCAACATATAAAAGCTTTGTGTGAATTAAAAAGGTGACTGGCAAAAACAGTGAAGACCATATTCCACCGGAACCGTATCCGAACTTCAGACTAGTGTACGCAATCCTTGTGGTGTTTCCAAATTACGCATATGCAACCGTAAAGCAAAACTCAGCACGAAAAGAGAATCGAAAAAATCATCATTGCTGTTACTGACGCGGCGTTCAGTTCTCCAGAGGACCCCACGAACCACAACATGGCAGGTCCTAAAAAGCATAAACCACGGCATGTCAATTCCTGGAAAATGTCGCAAGCCACTAACATAATAAATCATTAGATGGCACCATAGTAACAGCGTGTTGGATTGTCAGACGATGCTACAGACACAGCATCTTGAATTGGTAGACGACGCCACAGTCGCAGCGTATTAAATGATTTGTAAATTTCATGAATACGACATAATACAAAGCCACGAACTTATAAAGAGAGGATATGGTTGCATGAAGAGTTGAGTTCATCATTTGTTGTGATTCAGTTCAGTGCTTCCATTATCATCGAGAAGTTCATTTCCCACTTTGGCATTGGAGCACCTCCTACTTTATAATTCAAGTGAGGACTCCTCGTCGAAGTAAAGTCGAGTGAGTTCAAAAGGAGACTTTTCAATCTATGTCAAGTTAGTTAAGTTTAGTCCGATTCCGTCTGAGAACTGATTTAAAAGGGATCTGTTGAATTATTGTCAAATAAATGAATTTGTAAATACGACGCTGAATCAATTATTAACGGTAATTTGTTTTTATACATTTATTGAATAATGTTACACACTAACTATACTATCAACATTATTCAATATAGTCTCCTGTGTATATACACACTTTTGCCACCGATTTGATAGCTTTAATATCCCTTGTTCGTAGAAAGGTTTAGGGCGAGTTGTTAGACAATTAAGGAAATGCTCCTCGACTTCTTCATTACTTTCGATTTTTTTCCTCCAAGTGATTCCTTCAAGGGTGCAAACAAAAAATAGTTACAGGGAGACAAGTCTGGGCTATAAGGAGGGTGTTCGGGGTTTCCCAGCCCATTTCTTCCAATGTATCCCTTATTAATAACGCGATGTGCGGCCTGGCGTTGTCATGGAGAAGGATAACATCTCGAATGGACATACCTCGTCTTTTTCCATAGCTAATACCCACTTCTGATGAGGTTTCTCCAACAGTTAAGCGGCAACCACTTTCAATAAGCTCTCAAATGGCATGGACGTTGTCATCTGTACTTGTCGCTAGGTGTCGATCATGACTTCCGTTTTCAATGGGTTCTCGTCCACTTTAAATGCTCTGGCCCGCACATAGATACAATTCTGAGACAGTGTATCATTACCAAACTGTGTCTTCAATCGAGAAAAAGTGTCCGAGGGTTTAACGCCTTTATTTGTCAAAAATTTTGTAATAATAATTATTTTGTAATAATGGCTGTCCTGACTACAAAGTCGACCGTGACCGCTAGCTAAGCCGGTTCCCCTACTCTTCATAAACCAAACAATAACCACTATTATCTAGCTCCCAACTAGTTGCTAAGTAAAAAAGTAAAATAACCGTTTATATTTGATCAACCTCGTACATTTAGTTTTTAATCTGGAAAGACAATCGCTTGGCAAGCTAGTACTGGAACTGATATACAGTCCACAATCAGAAAAGAAAAAGCGGACACGCCACGTCAGACCTATAGAAGAAACAATCAGCCAAATTAACAATTGGTCCTTTCAATCGAAGCCTATCAACAATCGCCGTATACCAGAACATTATCGCAGCAATTACAGGGCTAGTTTTTGGGGAGCTCAACTTGTGTGTGTTTGTAGTTAAATCCCAGACGAACAAAATGACGTATGTGTCAAATAAATACGCTGCGTACTTTTCGCTGCCACCATCTCTTAGTTGCACAACAAGAAACTTATGCATAAACTGACCTGCACGTAGCCTTCACCTGACTCCAAAGGTACTTTGCCTTTGGTAGTATTTAAAATCTAAGGTATACGGCAATGCCGGGGTTCGATTCCCCGTCGAGGAGCCTCTGGCGCAAGACTAATGACCTTGCCCAGAAAAAACAAATCATTATGGAAAATTTAACAAGCCTCAGGACTTGCTAAATAAGGCCAAGACCGGTTCCCGGTTGTAGTGCCGATGATGATGATGATACGACAATACATCGCGTTCTCTGGTTTCATTAAAACAAACAAAAAATGTGCAGAAATTGCAAGGATAACTGAGAAAACCCCCATGCGGTACTCATAAATTTTACATTACGTTTAGAAGAACGTCACCAAAATAACGAAGGATCTTTAGAACGCATAATTTGTATAACATAAATTCTCAAGGATCGCACTTTAATAAAATGTATACATGGGTGGACTGAAAAGTTCCCGACGTCAATATGAAGATAGCGGCACTCGTCAATAAAAGCTAGTGAATGTAGTTGTGCATATTTTGGCAGTAACGCACCCAAATTCCAGCCATTTTGGAAGCGTGGTTTTTATTTGGCAGTCGTTTGAGTGAGTCGATGTGAGTGTTTTAGTGAAAATCGACAAAATTGAGTATCAAGCTGTCATTACGTTTTAAAAGGCAATACGCCTGTAGGGGTTCTACGAATCACTCAACCCACTATAGGGTGAAGTATCCTACCGCCAAGGAATATACTCACCTTTGCCAGTACACGTGCCCACAGACACGTGTCCCCATAGTCATAAACCACACCTGAAACAAAAGGTAATATGACATGCAACGACGTTGAGGTCGATATCAGAAATCAAGGAACTAAACGTTCAAAAGCCTCCAATATCGAGTTCAACGCATCCATACATCGTATCCAAACCAATGCGCCAAATGCGGCTAGGCATCGCATCTAAGTCAAGCACCCATTCTAAGCATCAACGCGATGCTTCCCATGAAACACCATTGTCGGTAAATAAACCGAACAACGGATGCCTACTCTGGTAGCTAATAGCAATTAGCACCTAAATCCCTTGCATGACCCTAACGCAAAAGGCACACTTGTGCAAACAAAGCATATCGTTTCGCTACCGACTAATAGTCATGCAATCATAAACATCTTAACGTAGATCGCGCGCTAGATGTTTATGGTTTGGAAAGGCAAACAAAGAAACTATACCAATCCAACGGTTCCTTTTATTACCCACCTGAAGCGCACAAGAATATTGTTAGTGTAAGCCAGATGGGTAACCTAAACAAATCCCACGAAAAGATCGGAAAGTAAGTGGCGGTACGATCGATCGTCAAACAAAGGAACAAGATTCCGATAAGGAAGACGGAAAGAAGAATGATGGATTGATGATGGGAAAATTTTCTTTACAGATACGATGGGGAATTCTGCTAACGGATACGATGGAAAATTCTGTTTAGCAGATTGGATGGGAAATTTTCTTTTGCAGATGCGGGGATGAGAAGTTCGGAATGGGATTTTAAGGATAAAGACAATTAGTCTACTTCGAGCATCCGTCCAGGAAGGAACTGTTAGAGAACCCAATTAGGAGATCGGTCCGCGCCGCCCAACGTTTTACAAATAAAACGAAAAATTCACACTAAAGAGAATCTATCGCGAATGCGACACAACATTAATACCTGAAATTGACAATACTTTTAGTGTCGGACGAAAGCGCACGCGTGCCGGATACCGCATTGATTCGATTTGTATTCTTAAGGTGCGAAAGAAACGTAGTGGCACATCGTATCAATTCCAAATCGAAGAATCGCGAGCTCAGTTTACCTAGAAACGGGGATAATTCATCTGAACATTTAAAAATCAGTGTGTGAGTGTGTTTAGTTTCGTGTCCATTAATTCTACGTGCTGTGCAAGGAAATAATTAAAGGAAAACAATAAAGAAAAATCTACAGAAACAATTTGTCCGTGTTTTGTTGTGTTCACTCCGCTGGTGTATTTTTCTTCTTTGGTAAGCAGTGTTCGGCGGAACACTCCAACATCATTCCGCAGTGACCGACTAAACTTACCGCCAAAGTGGTGACCCCGACGTGATCTGTACACACAGCACACACTTTCCCGTAGTAAACAGAACTTCACACACGATCATGACTTCCGCATAGAGCACCAGGCACACTCGCCTGCTCCAACGTTCTCTCGTTCGCTCCGTCGCGTCGTTCGGACATGAAGCTGATCGTAACAAAGTTACTGAGGAGGGAGTAGTGTGGCGTCTCTAACAGATACACACACAATACACAAGCAAATAGTAAACAACACCGAACAAAAATCGAATAAGAAAGGGCATCAGAGCCGTATACCATAGCGATAACATAACAATTCACATCAGTGGAATATACTTGAGTTTAAAAATCGAATTGTAAGCACGGCCAGTAGCCCGGTGTGTTACGCATTGGTTCAATTTTTGGTGATTCTAACTGCCATAGCGTCAGTTCGAATCACACGTTCTTCACTATCATCCCAAAGGCTATACGCCTACGCAAATCAAAGATGAGTTTGACTCTGTGTATGGGGACTCTACATCATCATTGACCACAGTGAAATTTTGGGTAGCTGAATTTAAACGTGGCCGTGAAAGCTAGGGAGACGATGAACGTTCGGGACATCCAAAAACAGCGACAACTGGCGATAGCATCGCTAAAGTTCACCAAATGGTGCTAGACGACCACTGAATTAAAGTGAGAGAGATAGCAGAGGCTATGAAAATGTCCAAAGAACGTGTTTGTCACATATTAAATCAAGATTTAGGCGTGAGAAAGCTGGCCACGCGTTGGGAGCAAAAGCTGCTCATGTTAGACGAAAAACGTGTTCGAATAAACATTTGCAACGCTCTGTTGGAGCAGTTTAGGCGCAACAAATGCGAGTTTTGGCGCCGATTAATTACTGTCAATGAAACTTGGATAGACCATCATACGCCCGAAACAAAAATACAGTTAAAACGGTGGACCACAATGGCGGAATCGGCTCCAAACAAAAACAAAAAACATCGACTCAATCAAACGATTGTCAAATAAAAACTACCCGTCCAAAATGGCTGAAATTTCGATGAATAACTTTCAAAATATGCACAACTACAATCACTAGATCTTATTGCCCCTATATTCACGTTGAGGTCGGAAACTTTTCAGCCCACCCATGTATACATTTTATTAAAGTGCGATCCTTGAGAATTTATATAATACAAATTATGTCACCTAAAGATGCTTTTATTAAGATTAAAACTATCTACTATTTTAATAAAGAAATGTTGCTTTGAAAACTACTTTTGGGACACTCTGTATATCAGCATATCAGTCGAAGGGTAAGTAGCAAACATTTGTATATAACGTTTGTATTCATAAAAAACCGCCAGGGGATTGCAACTTGTTTCAATACTCGTTAACAGAGTATTATGTCAATTAGCGGGTAAGTTTGGGGATTTATATCCCCTTCAACTTGCTTCATTACTCCATTAAAATATTCTATATCCCTAGCAAACGGTGGCAAATATCCTTACCAGAAATCGTAAGGCCCTCGCGATAGGTGATAAGAAATTATAATTATCTTCATCCTGAAAACTATATTTATTTATAACCACTTCATCGTAGGGCACTCTTTTCAATCCCAACATGAGACAACTATCAATAAATCGATCGTGACCTCAAGCCATTGCGTCATTCCCATTTAGGAGGATTTCTGTTCTGTGCACTACATCGGTGACATCTCTCTCTGGAAGAATATATTTCCATCCTAATCCAATTCGAAAGCCAAACACCAACTCAACTGTAAATATTTAATAGGGGTAATTTCGATTTGTTATCGAACCGAGCATACCCAATGCCCACCCTCGACGGCCTTACTAGGTTTCGACATAGTTAGTCCCCCCCGTTATCAAAGTATACTTTTTTTGTGCTTTCTTTGATGAAATTACCCTATTATCCTTTGACGGCCGTACGCCACGCATGTTCCCATACGGTCCACGGTCGAATGTCAGGAATATGCCCATACAAATGGGGACGAATGCATGAGTGTGTGTAGAGATGAAGGGATCATTTTGAAATTGGCCTTTCTCCAATGGCTAGTCTAGAAAAGATGTGAGCCATCCAGCCACCCGGAGTAGAGAGCCGATGAGAAAGTCTATTGAAAGGCTTAAATGAAATCGAAAAAGGGATACCATCGGTATATGATGTCGGCAAAGGGCTATAGCTGGATGGATATTGGCCAAGAGATTGAGAAGGGATAATATAAAATAAAAAGAAAAAAATATAAATAAAAAATATCCCCAAGTTCCGGTAGTATTATACTTGCCCAGAGATTCTATCCACGAATCCGCACAAACAAAAAATCGAAAAAGGATGAAGCAAATACTGAACACACTTCTGGGGTATCCTTGGTACACATATTAACCAAAAGGAAACATACAATATTAAGGAATCGAAAGCGAAGAAGAATACTCAATAACCATTCATATTTCAACTCAATGGACTATAAAATATACTTATCCCATTTACATTTAAATATGTTATTATGTCCCTGAAAGAATGGTTAGAGTATGCTGTTAGGGGGAAGGGATCTAACTGGGCACAGAAGGTATTCTGATGACCTTACGCACAAAGTCGTAAGGAACCTCTGGCGAAAAGGTGACAACGATAACGGCTTAAACTAATTTTGTTAGTTCGGGCTTACCGACCCTTGGTTGTTTGGTTATTGTGGTCTTTGCTTTGCCTCGTATCATTCGAGGATAATATTGTCAACTCCAACAGCGTGACAGAATGTTGTCTTTTTAAACCTGGAGATTTTTATTTATAACTGAAGAGTTGGTTTGACTTTTAATATCTCCGTTATGAATCGTTGCGCTTGCACTAAGCCTTGACATCCCGAAATATTTTTTTAAGGTGTTTTGTGTAAAAGAGCTACAACAGACCAACCTATGACTTCCTAATTAGTTTAAGACCCTACTCTTGTTGAAGACTATGTGGCTGTTGTAGTCAGCTGTTAGACCAAGCACTGCTATTCCACATCCATTGAACGTGACATCAAAAGCCATGTAATTCTAAACATGTAAATCACAGTATATCATACTTATTATTCTGTGTGTCATCGTTTTCCGTCAGAACTGGTTAAGCTGCTGCTAACCCACGACTTAATAACCAAATAAGGAATTAAACTGACATGCTTGCAAATGTTATAAAGACAGAAAGCCTAGTTAGTCCACGATGCGCAGCTGCTGGTCATGGTCAAGACTGTTTGACATTTAACGGCGCAGAGCGCACTGCAAGGTTTGTTTAATCTCTGGATGTCAGGTGCACGCTAAATGGGTATCTAGTGGACATGTGCCATTGCTGCTGCGTAGCGTTGAATGCAAACCTTACCTGGTTGCATTTTAATGCACCGACGGAGCGTGCTCATTTGATATGATCTCATGCTTCTGCCAGTGCAAGCATAAGTAAGCGTGTGCTGCATGTCGGTGCACTACTCGTATGTCTGACTTCAATTCAGTGTCAAATTTAAAGTTAACTGTTACATTGAGTACTCAACAATATATCGCGATATGTTTCGTGAGATTTTTTAAGTTTAGTAAGACAGTTAGAAGCTTCTCATGGACGATACAGTTTTACAAAATTTGCACGCGCAAAATGAATCAATTTCAAATATCCTTAGGATATCAAGAAGTACAACGCGAAAGCGGGAAATAATAAAAGTGTGCGATAGTAGATAATAAAACAGAAAGAACTCATGTTTTTTTTTTTCATTTTTACATTTTTTTATTTTCTTTTTATATTCTTAGTTTCTAAATTACATGCTAGACAAAAAATTCTTAAATTCCGTCTTAATTATCTTATATTATATCTTACTGGTCTAAATAAATATTACATGACTATTGTATAATTTGCCGCAAGGCTAATAACCTTGACCGGAAAAACAAATTATTATGGACAATTTAACAAGTCTCGGATAACGACCGAATACCGGGGGAGAGACTTGCTAAATAAGGCCAAGACCGGATTCCGGTTGTAGTGCCGATGATGGTGATGATTGTATAATTTGTCTTTCGGCGGCAGAACTTTATTTGTGGCTGTATTTATGACTATTTGTATGACAAAAAAAAATTAGGAAAATTTTGTGTCGATTTTTTTTTTGTTTTTTCTTAAAATTTAATTTAATTCAAAATTTTTTTTTAAACTTTATTTAAAAGAACTTAACTTAAATCTTATACTACCCTAATTCTCGAAAAACTAAGTCTGTGTAAGCTGGCTGACGATACTGTTGTTGTATTCCAGAATACTACCCTTTATTAAATTTAACACTGAATCTCCTTACACATCCTTAAAAGCTTCCCTTAACATATATTACATTCTCACTTAATACATACCATTCATAAACATTCACAATATTGCCAGTTACAGCACATTTAATAACATGCCCCTTTTCACAACTTGCCCCTCTTTATTTGCCCCTTTTTATTTCAAAACAGAACACTTTGATTTTCGTTCAAATTTTATTCAATTTAAAAGTCACAGAAACTAAAGAAATACTTTGAGAAAATTTGTTTTGTTCATATTATAATTTACAGTAAATTAGAACACAATGTTCTATAAGTAGAGAAAAAATTCAATAGTAAAATCAGTTGAGGAAGAGAGTTGAGTCAGATCAGGTAGTTGACTTTGAGTTTAAGTTTGAGAAAAAGTAAAATTGAGTTCAGTCAAGTTAAATATATATTATAAATATAGAATAAAATATAGTAAAATATAAAAGAGTGAATAAATGAGTTTTGGAATTGAAATTGAGTTCTAGAGTTTTTAATTGAGAAAAGGAAGTAAAGGAATAAAAGAAAGGTCCCCGCTCTTCCCTCATCAGAGGAAGCACGGCGCCGGACGTCAACACTGTTATTCTACCGACATAGGTATTCAGGTCTTTATTTGCCATTCAACCACCAGAACTGTTGGTGCTGTTTAATATTATCGCCCCGGTCTCTGTGGAAGATGTGTTAAAGATTTTTTAACAATTAATTTAAGGGTTAGTATTTTATTGGGTATACACAAAACGTACCCCCTTTTTTAAATCTTGAGTCTTATCCTGTGTGGATCCCAACGCGGCTATCTCTGCCCTCCATTAAGTTCCGTTCCAGGATTTACAATAGGTTCAAAATTCAAACCACATTTGATTAGTCAATATATTTAACTCATTTAAAAGTATTTATTTATTATTTACTTATAACTCTTTAAATTGTTTACAAGTCGGGTATTCAATATTTAACACAATTAGAATTATTCAATATTATTTATAACTATTTAAATTATTTGTAAGTTAAGTATTCAATATTTAACACATTTAGAATTATTCAATATTTTACAGATTTAAAATTATGTAATATGCAAATTTACATAGCATGAAATTCGCACGTACACACGACTCCGCGACGACCATACGCTTTCACTGCTAAAACCACAAGAAGGAAATCTTGTGTCGTTCTTTGTCATATCCTCTTTTGTTCCACTTCCACGATTGTTATTTCTAGGAAACGGAATTGGGAATACTATGGCTAAAAGGGGGCTATGGTTGATAGGGAGACTATGGCTAATAGAGAGAATATGGCTATGTGCAATATGATTGTGGTTTTTAAATAGGGATTTTACTTTATTTTAATTATTTAACTACTGTATTTGGGAATATTCTATTGTAATGGGTGTCTAATTCCAGTTCGTTTACCGGAATCGAACGAACACGACATCGAATAAACTTCACAAGACCAATCGATACAAAAAACGAAATTCTTTTATTAACGAAACGAACACACGATATACAATCAATACGAACGAAAATCTATCTCAGTTGCATAATGCAAACTGACAATAACGACAACAACAGAAACTATGACAGCAAAACTAATGACAAACGATGAATAACAAAAAGGGCAAGTGCTGCCAAACATGCAAATTAATTATAGATTATAAGAAATGAATAACAAACTAATAATAATAATACATACAAACTATACTAATTAATAACAAATGTAAATACTAACAATTACTACTAACTACTAATCACAACAAAACAAAAGATATTAATAAATGGCTTGAACTTATTAGTTCAAGCACGACGCGACATACAGCCCGCTTTGAAGCATCAGCTTCAACTTGATTGTGGAGCCTTCGTCTTCGGCAGGATAATTGATGGGAAGAAAATTTTTACTTCGCTAGCTCGCTTTGATAAAGCAGGTGACGTCTTAATTTTGTTATAATGGACGAAACCATGCAGTAAACGTACATAATTATGTGGACGAACGAATGCCAAGATGCCGATGATGAAGCCTTGGTCACCTGTAAAGTGTTCCGGGGTGGTTGTATAGCGTTTGAAATAATAGTGAAGAAGAACGTGTGATTCGAACTGACGCTATGACAGTTTGAATCACCAACAATTTTTACCTAAGCGTTACCCATCAGGCTACTGACCGTGTTTTGAATTTGATTTTTAAACTCGACTATACTCCACTGATGTGAATTATTTTTGTTATCGCTATGGTATACAGCTCTGATGTATTTTCTTGTTCGATTTTTCGTTCGGTGCTCTTCACTATTTTGCTTGTGAATTGTGTGTGTATCTGTTAGAGTCGCCACAGTTGTCCTCAACTAAAGGCCTCAAACAAATAAAATTACCAACTAAAAACAAAAGTTTCTTTTATTCAACTGACAAGAAAACCGGCCACCTGCTGGATAAAGAATCCATACAAGTGTCGAGGAGGAACGGTCAACTGCTAGAACCCAAACAGGAACTAAAAATTCTCCAAGGACCCTGTCAACTGTGAGAATACTAACAGCAAAACAAGGTAAGTAACACCATATGACTATTAAATAATAATAAATCTTGTATAACGATAACAGTAGCTCAACATCACTAAGCAAAGCCGAAAGTGAAAATCCCATAAGTTTCACTGGTGCAAATTGACGCAAGCGATATTATAGCGTTTTGCGGCGACCCAATAATAGACCCCATCTCCCTCTCCCTTTTGTTGTTGTGTGGTTCTTATATCATGCCCTACGAAGTCGGTCATTATCGCAAACCTGCCGGTTTAAAATAATTGCAGTCTGCATATATTCACATAAGAAATGTTGTTTCCCACTAGTTTCGACTGATAACTGTGCTTACTATTATATAACATAATTGACAGTACGTGTTTAGTATGTTATAACTCTTTCCTATTCCAGAGAGGCAATATTTGCATTCCAGATTAGTGGCATAGAAAATTCATTGTTACATGGATACTATACAAAACTATGTAATTCTCAAATTAAATTTATCGAACTTCGTTTTTTAAATATTATTCTCTACCCACTCTGCCCTAAATTACTAATTGTCCTACAATTACGTTATCTCACCAGTCTGCTCTCCTACCTAATCCTCACAACCCAAAGTCGATGGAAAGGATATTCTGCAAAAGGTCCTGGTCGTGTTAATTTAATTGAGGTACAGTCGTGCGTTATCGGGCACCGTGTACGTGTTCTTCAGTGTGTTTGGCGGTCATGTTTCGGTCGACGGTGTACAAATCCCCAACAGAGTTGTGACACTCTTTGGGGGTGTATAGTAAAATATTTAATTTCATGTCCCGAGTCTAAAGCTTATAATTAGAATCCCATAAGGTCCTTGTGGTTACACAAGTAATTGAATCAAATATTTCGGTGAATTGAGAGAAGAATAAATAAGGTGAGAAGTGGCAAATCGGGTGTAATGTCAAGGTATAAAACAGGCGCAGGAATAGTATTACATTTTTACAGGTTACTTGACTTTATCAGGCTTTTAGTTGCATTGGGAGTAAAATGCATCAGTGGACGTTGGTTGTATAAAAACACAGAGATGATATTTTAGCATTTCGAAGAGTTTCACACTTTTGAACTTTTGACGGGATCGACACAATATATCAATCAGTCAATCATGAGACTAGTCTCACTCTCTCGGAAGCGATGACCAGACCTGTGTTGAATCTAGAACATACTAAAATCTCAACCAATCGACAATATTAAATATGGTTTCCCTAAACGGCTACATCCCAGATGAACTAACAGTAGACCAGTTTTTGAAAATGCTGTACACCACCCATATAAAGCCCCATAGTATATGTATTTTACCGTATAAATTCGAAATAACGACAAAAACGAACGACGATTCAACTAAATAAATATATATAATTTAGCAGATCAACTGCTATTCTTGAGGACGACGACCGAAGTGAAAGAAGTGTGAAGGGATCTTCACCGTTGAAATCCTTAATGGCTGCAACTTAACGAAAGCGTCCCTTGGTGTGGCGGAGTAGGCGGGGCCATCGTGGTCACGTGGTTGATTAATAGAAATTGCAGAACGATAACTGGACGAACTGGACGATGATGTGACGTACGACTTATGACAGTTAGGGTGTCAATGCAATGTTCGATGGTCGTCGTCTTTCGATTGATGTTGGCAGTCAATGTTGGCTATGCTATTTTGTTAAGCGAGATGCGACAGTATAGCAAACTCAAAGTACATCGCCATCCCAAATAAATTGATACGATTTATATTTTTTAAAACGCGTACACATTAATTCAATATAAATTAGAAGCAACATCGAAACGTTAAATGTTTTCAGTTTTTTTTAGCATTTCGTTTTAGTAGTAGAGGTTGTTGTTTTTATTTCTTCTGTAATCAATATACGATTCTCAGGGGGTATCATTGTTCTTGGCGACTGTAATGATTTTAACTTCACTCGCAGCCTAGCGCCCTATGCTGTACAAAGCACATCACATCACATCACCATCGGCACTACAACCTGGAACCGGTCTTGGCCTTATTTAGCAAGTCCTGAGACTTGTTAAATTTTCCATAATGATTTGTTTTTCCGGGCAAGGTCATTAGTCTTGCGCCAGAGGCTCCCCGACGAGGAATCGAACCCCGGTCTCCCGCGTGACAGGCGGGTATACTAACCAGTATACTATTGAGGAGCTACAAAACACACCTCGCTAAAATAATATTGCAAACTACTGCCACAGTTATAAAGAGTCAAGATATTAGATCAAGACTGAATTTATTTTGTTTTTCACTTCCTATTTATACAAAAGTATATAATATAATAAAAAATAGGTTACAATTAGAAAAAAAAAGTTGAATCCCTCTTCTCATTGGCTGAAGTAATAAAAATATTAGTTTTATAGCGGGATGAGCATTATAGATTCAAAGAACAAATTTTCTTGTTCATTAAAAAAAACTTTATCCAAACTGTTGCAGCACAAGCAGCAACATTTAAAAACAAAGAATGAATCGATCTCTCAGCGATGCCACAAAAGCAGTGCCGATTCACTACAATTGTTAAATAAGTCAATTCACCCACCATCGAAGCGACAAAATTCAACACGACAACTCCATCGCCGAAGGGTATACTCCGTTTCTTTGCTCAATTATTAATATCGACATTGCAACGGAAAAAGGCACTCGTACGATACAACCGTTTTTCACGATGATCTGCTATTCGATAGCACGGGGCTTTTGATCGGATGACAGTAACGGGGAACTATGGATTACGAGGTATATTAACGGGCGCATGGAGACAATTCTTTTCCTTTCTTCGTTGTGCTTTGGTGCGATTAAAATCAGTTTTTTTGTTGCTTTTTGAAGGGCTAAGCAAAGTGGCCGTTGAAGTGGCAAATGAAAATAAATGAATGTAAAGTTTTGAAAATGTATTTAAATTAACTGAATTGTAGGAAGGCAACCGGCCCGGACGGAATACCAGCAATAGTCCTTAAGAACTGTGCTCCAGAACTATCGCCGGTTCTTGGCAGACTCTTCCGCTTATCTTATGCACGGAGGACCTTTCCTGCCTACTGGAAGATCGCTCGAGTTCAGCCAATCCCAAAGATGGGAAAAAAGTGTCTCCCACAAAATTACCGTCGGATAGCATTACTGTCTATTTTATCTAAGGTAATGGAAAAAGTCATCAATACAGAGTTGGTTAAGTATTTGGAGTGCAACGGTCTTCTGAATGATCGTCAATACGGATTCCGTGGCAGGCGGTCCACGGGAGACCTTTTGACACTTATAACCGATATATGGACATCTGCGATTGAACGGCATGGTGAGTCAAGGGCGGTCGCATTAGATATCCCCAAGGCTTTTGACCGCGTCTGGCACGGGGCATTGCTGAGCAAACTTCGCTCATATGGACTTTCTCAACAGCTTTGCGACTGGACGAGGAGCTTCCTCGAGAATCGATCGATCCGGGTTGTTGTGGACGGCGAGTATTCGGATCTGTATCCTGTTAATTCGGGGGTGCCCCAGGGTTCTATTTTAGCTCCAACCTTGTTCTTGCTTCACATAAATGATTTGTTGGAGACAACGGATAACAAAATGTTCTGTTTTGCGGATGATAGTACGCTTGTTTCCACCTTTTCGGGTGATCGGCCGATTGGCGCATCAACGTCACACCAGCTGAGATGTAGACAGATTGACTCTCTGAACCAGGATCTAGATAAAGTCCTGCAGTGGGGAAAGGCCAATCTTGTCGACTTCAACGCAACGAAGACCCAGTATACAACATTCAGAAAGAAAACTGGATCATCGGTTCCACAGCTGATGATGAGTGGCCGGGCCCTCGAGGCCGGGGAACGTTTGAAATTGCTCGGCGTCACGGTCTGTGGGAATGTATCATGGGATAAACACGTATCGGGTATCGCCAGATCAGCCTCAGGAAAACTGAGTTATCTTTTTAGAGCCAAGAAATACTTTACTCCGGCCCAACTTCTTCTCCTATATAAATCTTAAATTAGACCCGCGCTCGAATATTGCTCTCATGTTTGGAGCTCGGCTCCTAAACATACCCTCGACCTACCTGAGACCGTACAAAGACGAGCGATCCGCCTGATCGGTGACTCGGTGCTGACGTCGGGACTACAGTCGCTATCACATCGAAGGCGCGTAGCCGACCTCTGTCTGTTTTACAGATATTATCACGGGTGCTGTTCTTCGGAGATTCTTGGCATTGTTCCACGCAATTCGGTCTATATGCGCTCCACAAGACAACCCGACGAATCGCACCCGTTTGTGGTTCATCTCCCGACAGCGCGAACATCCCTGTATCAGAACTCGTTCCGTTACAGAGCGGGGAAGCTGTGGAACTCCCTTCCCACACGTGTGTTCCCGGAGCGTTACAACCTGCAACTGTTCAAAAAGAACTGCAACAGTTATTTGATGGCATCTCGAGGCGCCCACTCGACGCTATAGGTTCGCCTCTCCCGAGAGAAGTCATCATCATCATCATTGGCACTACAACCCGGAAACGGTCTTGGCCTTATTTAGCAAGTCCTGAGGCTTGTTAAATTTTCCATAATGATTTATTTTTTCCGGGCAAGGTCATTAGGCTCCCCGACGGGGAATCGAACCCCGGTCTCCCACGTGACAGGCGGGTATACTAACCACTATACTATCGAGGAGCCATCCCGAGAGAAGTCTAATAAAAAAAAAAAAAAAAGTGAATTTAAAGTTTTGTAAAGAGATTGGTATGAAGTGTAAATAAATATATATATAAGAATAGCTGCAACAAATACTCTTTTTGGATTAATGAAATTTGGCTGTCCTGGTCGAGGAAATAACGACCACGAAAAAACACAAACTTAATATGTATTAGCACAGTATGTTAAGTAGGTCGAAAGTATAGGAAAGGATCCAAACTACTCGTATGATAAGACCAGAATAACAGAAATCTGGGAATCTAAAGCAGCATAATATACACTGAAAACCCACTTCTTCACACCTTTCAGGAAAGTTCCATGTTTTGCTAGCGCCCTGATTGCAGTAGGTTGCTCATTGAACAATCGAAAGGCAACACTGTAAAGAAATCGCGATAGGCTGGGGTACGAAATATAGATACAGATGACATGTTTAAATAATTTCCCCTAATGTTATATCGATAGATTAAATGAAAATTAAAATTTCCTGATCTGAAAAACAGTATTCTAACACTTTAACAAATATCTTATAGGAAGAATCTTCAGCTCGAAACAATTTGATCAATGACCTCAAATCTTTTTTCCTCTTTATTAATTATAATCGTAAATCGGACGCCTCTTCCGCCTCACTATCATATGACACGATTACTTCAAACGGCCCACAAACTACTGCCAATCTTTTCGCTTCTTTCTTCAAACAATCCTTCATGGGCAACTCTTTTGAGCCTAACCTGCCTTACTTCAAAGACCTGCCCGAATTCTCCTTTGGTCCCTTCATCCCACAACATATTCAACAACACCAAGTTGTAGAAAAATTAAACCTACATAAAGACGAGTTCAGCCCCGGCCTTAATGGACTCCCTACTGTCCTTTTAAAAAAATATCCTTCTTTTCTTTCTCCCCCACTCTCAAAGCTCTTCAATCTATTCCTTATACAAGATGTCTTCCCAAGTATTTGGAAATCCTCTTTTGTTATCATCATACATAAAAAGGCGCCTAAAAAAATATTAGTAATGTAGAGATCCTAAATCACTACTCCCATCCAATCCCCATATTACCTATCATATGAGCGACAAATTAAACCAAAAGTTAATTTATCGCACATCGACTCAATTCCTAATTATCTTACCCTTACCCATAATCCAAATCATGTTCCCCAATTGAATCATATGCACGACAAAATTAACCGAATTTGTCGCACATTGATTCAATTCCTACTAATCCTAACATCATGAAATGCCTAACTCCAAATGTATTTCATGATCTTACCTTCCGGAAATTTGTTTGAACAAATTCTTTTGATTTCCCAGAACCAAATTCCAATTGCAGCACATAAAATCATCTTTGTGCTTCTTGGAATTTTTAAGTAAAATTTTCGACAAAAATGTCTCCACAGAGTATAAAAGGGTGGCATATTTTGGATTCGAGATCAGTAGAGCGCACAGCACCACCATGGCTCTCAACATATTTCAAAACCACGTTTCCGTGGGGCTCTTTAATAAGGAACCCACCATTGCGGTGAGCTTGGACATTGAAAAGGCTTTTGACACAACCTGGATCGAAGGTCTCGTTTTCAAATTACTGAATACTGGCCTCAGTAGAACGCTATGTAATATCCATATCGTTCTAAACAGAACCTTCCAAGTTCGAATGAATGGAAAGCTATCCCGAACTTTCAACACCACTGCATGTGTACCACAGAGCTCCATTCTAGGCCCCATCTTATTTAATATCTACACCTCAGATATTCCTCGCCCTGTGGGCGGGAGAGTAAACCAGATATGCTATGTGGATAACGTCCTAGTGCACACGTCATCTAAAAGCCCAAAACTCGCAACAACCCGACTCAACCGTCATCTATACGAACTGTATCAGTATTACAGTCGATGGAAAGTTCGACTTAACCCATCCAAAGCAGTAGCTATAATTCTGAGTAGTAAACACACCCAACCTACTTCTCGATATTCACAAAATATCGGAATACAAATAGGAGGTGCTACGATTAGACCATAGGGCAGGACGAAATATCTTGGGGTCACTTATACCCCAAAAATGAATTTCATCAAACATGTGACCCACATTCTTAAAAGGGGCCTCGATCGGTCTAAGCAACTGCACAACATTTTGAAGTGGAGCAACACAGTTGACACCAACGTTAAGCTTCTCTGCTTTAAGCAGCTAATCTGATTTGATATATCAAACACATTTCCCATATGGTCTTGTCTATCTTCGGCCCAAATGGAAGGAGTTGGAGTTTTCGAAAGGAAACTCCTTAGTAAATGCATCAACCACTTGGGGGTTCGTAAAATTGCCACAAATTAACACAGTTCACACCAAAGTTAAGCTTCTCTGCTATAAGCAGCTAATCTGATCTGGAATATCATACGTCTTTCCCATATGGTCCTGCATATCTTCGGCCAAAATGGAAAGACTTCGATTTTTCGAAAGAAAACTCCTCAGAAGATGCATCAACCACTATAGAAGGCCTGACGGTCGCCATTACCCAAACTCTCCTCGTTTACATCTATATGTATACATTATTATTACAATTTTTTTTTTTTTTTTTTTTTTTGTAATTATAACAAACAAAAACTTCAAAACAAAACGAATAAAACATAAAATAAGAAATAAAAAATAAAATAAAAATAAAAGTAAAGGTGAAAGGAGGACAGGGGGAGGGGGGACAAGAGGAAGGAGAGCGTTGCTCTTGAGAGACATACTATATATGAGGAAGTGAAGTCCTCTCCTCGTTGAGAAGCCACCACCATTTGGGAGATGTTCGATCTTTGGCTGATTTATCTCTTTCACTGATCGCCGTGCTAAAACGCATGCGGTCTGGGGCATTGGAGATATCACTATCATGGAGAATTCGTTTGTCCCTGGCACCACGGAAAGCGTGGTAAATAATCGGGACTCCATGCACGTCTTGGATAAGGCCTTTTTGATCCAAGAAAGGGAACGCTTCTGGCGGAATAAACCCATTCTGAAGCGTATTCTCCAGATACATATCATTGGGATAGAATGCTCCCGAGATAAGATTATTGTCACTGCACATTGCCCTTGCTGTGTGACCACGAATAATTTTAATTATGAAATTGTCTATCCTATTTAACCCTGATTTGTTATACAGGATTTTGTTGGGATAGAATTTTTTGTATTGCGACTCTGGTGTTCTATAAAGTCCGAGGCAGAACGCAAACACTGCCGTTCGAACACACGAAACCTTTCCATATTAAGTGGAGATATATTATACCATACTGGACAGCCATAAATCAAAACTGGTCGGATGAATGCCGAGTACGAAATTATTTTGATTCTGGGGTCAAGAAGACTACTCCGGAATAGACCTCTTGTCATAGAATATGCGCTTTTAGCTGCGGAGAGGGACGCTGCTACGTGCTTGTCAAAATATAAATACTGGTCTAGCCAGATACCAAGGTATCTAACTACAGTTTTCACTTGTAGTGGAAGGTTATTGTTACCTACAATAGAGAAGTGTTTCCAGTTGTATTTTGTATCCCTCGAGGCCCTGGATAGAGGCGTTCTTAAAAGAATAGTCTCGGTTTTCTGGAAATTAATTTTTAATTTCCAGTCGTCGCAAAATTGTCTTATTTTGTTGAAGTCATCTTGAAGGTGCCTATTGATGTCGTCTATTTTTCCTCCTGCTCTGTACACCACTATGTCATCGGCGTACGCAATGGCGTTTTCGAGAGAACTCACTAGATCACTAGTGTAAATATTGAATAGAATGGGAGAATTCACAGCTCCCTGCTGTAAGCCATTTTTAATTTGGAAGGTCTTGTTGGAGAGTATGGCCCCGCATTTCACCACAAAATGTTTGTCCATTATCATATCATAAATAATGTATAGCAGATATTGCGGCATACCCAGGTTTGTTAACTTATAGACAAGTCCTTCTAACCATACGGTGTCGAAAGCCTTTTCAAAGTCAACCAAGCAGGCGCCTGTACATTGTCGCTTTGCCTTGTTCCACTGTATATCGGAAACAAGTTTCGTCGCTGCATGAACTGTATCATGTCGCGCTCGAAAGCCAAACTGGTTGTTGGGGATGATATCGTTTTCATCACACCAACCTATCAGTGCTTTGTTTATAATTTTTTCGAATACCTTGCTGATGTTGGGAAGCAGGCTGATCGAGCGCAGATTAGATGGATTGCTCTTCTCCTTACCCTTTTTGGGGATAGGGTGGACTACTGCAGTCTTCCAATGGGTTGGATAGTGTGCATTGTTTAGAGCGTTGTTAAACAAAGTAGTGTATATGTTCACTGCTTCGCAAGGCAAATGCTTTAGAACCACATTTGGAATGCTATCTATTCCAGATGATTTCTTATTTTTTATTGAGCTAAGTATGTTTCTAAGTTCATCCTTGCGCACAAACATATTTGTATTTTCATTTCTGACGGCAGAATCCGCCCTATTATTTTCGCCGAATGTGATGAAACTATGGTTTTCGGATCGCCAGTTGTGAAGTTGATTGCGCAGCGAGCAATGTCTTTGACGGGCATTGCTTTCAATTTCAGTGTTAGCCTGAACTGATTCGTTAACTCTGTACACTGCTTCGAAACACGCTCCAATTGAATTCGCTTTCTTTTGCGGATCTTCGACTACTATTACTTCATCATTGGAGTTGATGTGCTCTAAGGTGAGTCCTGCGTTCAGCATTATCTGGCAATTCTCGGGAGTCCGTGGAATTCGGAGACAGGGAATGTCATTGTGATCTTTTCTTCGACATATTTTCTTGATTTGTGAAAACATGTTCGGTCCGTTTGCTTGGACAGCTCGAATTCTGTTGCTCCACTCCTCATTTATTACTGCTCGGTAATTATCCCGGATCAGTTTTTGAAGATTTTTAATCAAGGACTTGATTGTTTTGATTTCATTGCTATTTGGGTCACTGAACTGCCTATAGCACAATTTCAGCTTTGAGAGCAGTGTGCTCTTTTGCCTATACAAAGCATCGATAGTTGCATTTCTGTGTCGGTGGGTATAGCCATCCATATGAGCTACTTTGGGGATGGAACGATTCATTGTGTTAGTAACAATATCGTTCATAGTTAGGAGATAATGATCGATTTCATCATTACGGAGGTTTCTATTAGTCGGTGGGTCTATGCCAATGTTGCGTATTTCTCTTTTTACTACGCGATCGAAACGCGACCAATGTGCTTTTCGGAAATCGAAAGAGTGTACCTGGTCGTACTGCTCAAGTAGATGGTACTCGTTTGGCACGTGTATTACGGCTCCAAGTCCGTAATGATCGCTATCGTACTCAATTGTGCGAAGACAATTTCGAGTAGTCACCTCGGTATCTGGTAACTGAATTCGACCATCTGTCATAAGTAAATCCAGGAAGGAGTTACCTCTTGGATAAGACGGTGTACTTGTAGCGTACAATTCTAGTTTATGCTCGATCGCATTTGTTTGCCACCAACCAAACAAGGCATTGCCTCTGGTGTTCGAGGTCAGATTGCCCCAGGCACTGTGCTTGACGTTAAAATCACCTGCCATTAAAAAGTAATTGTTTTCCAAATCTAACTTGAGACTTCGGAAAAGCGTATCGATTTCACTGATAAATTGGGTACCTTGAACAGATTCAGGAGCGTAAGCAGCGACTATATATAGATGCCTTTGACTTTTTAGCGGAATGTCTATAATGCATGCCTCTAGCACCTGGAATTTGTGTACTTCCGTGCTGTAAACGACCTTATGGTGAAGACCTTTCTTAACTAAGATAGCGACCCCACCCCCTCGAATAGAGTGTGGTCGATCTCGTCTAATTATGTTATAATTTTTGTAGCCCATTTTGTGCCTTTGGTTTAGCTTAGTTTCGCTAGCCAAGAGCACATCTGGGCATTCGACTTGGAGCAGATTGCCTAAATTTTCTCTTCTTTCGATGTGGATTAGTGAATTTACGTTCACAGCTATAATTTTTAGGTTAAGTTCAGACGGAGGGTTGAAGATTTTGATATGGAGAGTTATTTGAGAACAGGGTTGAATAGAGAGTATCTATTCGTGCTCTTTGTTCAGTCAGTGTTCTTTGAAATTCGGCAAATTGTCCTTGCATGGTTAATAACATTGTTATTATTTCTGAATGTGCCTCTGGTGCAGGCACTTTCCCATTACTATATGTATGTTCCATGGATGCTGGTTGCTTAGGAGCACCGGCCATTTGTGCATATGACACACAAGGAGCCACGAAATTGTTGTAAGAACGAGTTTTCATTTTTTCTCTTCTTCAACTTGTTTCTTTTTGGATTCCAATTTTAATTTCATTTGTTGAAATTTAGGACATCCTCTAAAATTAGCAGTGTGACCTGTATTTTTACAGAGGACACAGGACAGTGTGTTCCTATCTGGAAGCTGTTCCTTGTCCAAGGGGCATTCACCAATGGTATGGTCGGAGAGGCACTTTACGCACCTGAATTGCATGTGGCAGTTTGATGCCGCGTACCCGAAGCGTTGACAACGCATACACTGCAATACGCGATCGATTTTTCTAATTTTTTCCCAACTTATTGTTTGGTGGTTGAGGTGTTTGATGTATCGGAGAGCATCAACTTTACTGTTGGGACTAAGTGATACAATAAAGAAAGGCAATTTGCAATTGCGTTTTCTGGAGTTGGCGGTAGAGAATTTACACCTGTAAATTTTAAATTATCGGTTTTGACATTTTTTAATTCCTCTAATACCTCATCAGGGGAAAAACATGGATCAACGCCTTTTAGGAGCATGGAGATTATTTTCTCCGATTTCGGGGTGTACGTGTAGTACTCGCTTTTTGTCCTACCCAAAGCAGTCATTACTTTGCGATAACTTTCAATATCATCGCACATTAATTTTATTTTAGAATTATTAATTTTTTTTGTTTTGAAATTTTTGCAAGTTAACTCACCTAATTTTATAACGTCCTTTGTTTCCATGGACGTAAGTATTATAAGCGGCGCCTTTTCCTTTTTGTTGGTTACGATGTGCTGGTTTGTTTGCTGCTTCAGCATTTCCTTTGTTTGCTGCCTTTTGTTTGCTTCCTGATGTTGTTCCTGATTTTTCCGTTTTGCTGTTGTATTTTCTTGGCTTTGTTGTTGCTGCACCAGGTCTTTTAATTTGAGGATTGCTTCTCTTTGTTTATTGAGTTCCTCTTTTTTTGTGTCAATATCCGCAAGGAGTTTTTCTAATTCCGCCGGATCTGTTGCAGTACCTGTGATATTGTTTTCTTCCTCAGCAGGTAATTCGATTTCACTTGGGTCAAGGTCAACCAATTCGTTGAATTGGTTACCTGCGCCTGTGTATTCGTTTTTCTTTCCTTTTGCATTTTTTTCGCCGTCTGAATTTGACTTGTGCCGCTTTGTTATAATACTCGGCTGTCGCTCGAGTCGGCTCCGTGTCATCGCTTTCAGGTCTGCCTGGCCCCTTTTCATGAAAGGCGACGAGCTCTTTAACACTTTGTTTGTTTCCATAATTTTTTATTTTTTTTTATTTTTTAAACAACCGCTCTCAGTGGCGGCCACACTGTGTAATCTACACTTGTTCACTTACACTCGCGCGACGAATTTATTTATTTATTATTATTTTTTCTTTTCTTTTGCTTTCTCCTGCTGTCAGGTATACGTCTTATCTCTTTGACGTGTTGGTAACGACTGACCCAAAATCTCACCTATACGAAGATGCCATTATCGCTACGGACGAGTACTTGCTACAATTAGCATATAAGTACCTCGAAAGCATTTAGAACATCGAGAACCCACTTGTACGGATGTTCTCTAACTACTTGGATGGTGGGATGGTGGGAAAGAAATCGTACAAGACTGGTAGGTCTTAAGTGCGGTAGTAAACGCAGATCACGTTTTTGGCGTCTGATAATCTGTGCTTTGGTCGGTGTGTGTGTGTGTGTGTTTGGGCTGTCTTGTAGTATGCGTGCGTGTTTGTAGTGTGTCGGGAGTACACCCTATGGGATGGGTCCAGGAATAATCTATTATAAAGGAGAATGTTGTTAGGAAGGGTGCAATACCACTGTGTTTCATTTCTTCTTATTTGGTGATCGTTTTGCTGCGGTATTCGGTGGGTGATAAGTGAACTCGTGGCCATGCCGGCACACCGACTTATACCCCCACAGTCCTCTGTGCATAAGATAAGCGGAAGAGTCTGTCAAGGACCGGCGATAGTTCTGGACCACAGTTCTTAAGGGCTATTGCTGGTATTCCGTCCGGACCGGTTGCCTTCCTACAATCCAGTTCACGTAGAATGCGTTGAGCAGTGCGCGGACGAAATCTCACATTCCGCATGGAAGACCGTACCGACGCAATCACGGGTGGCTTCAAAAGGCCGGGATCGAGGTTTGAATTCGCCAACACATTAGCTTTATCCTTTGAATTCGTGACTAACGTCCCGCTGTCTGTCAGCAACGGAGGGAAAGAGGAGGATGCGAAGTTACCGCTGACAGCTTTTGCCATTGATCAGAGCGCGAACCAGTTGGGCACCGAAGGAGCTTATTGATCACTCTGTCGTCGTGGGCTTTCTTCGCGGTATCAATGGCCTGGTTGCAAGCGTTTCTGATTCTAACAAAATTCATTCTGTTAACATCGGTGGGATTGCAGCGCCATTGCTTAAAAGCACTATTTTTTCCCATGTAATCTGCCCGCATTTTTTGTCAAACCACGGTTTATCAGATGAACTTCGTTTGATGGAATGTGGAATATACATCTCCATCCCCAGAAGAATAATCTCTGATACCAACTCCGCGCAAGTGTTAACATCGAAGTCTCCGAAGCACACATGTAATTTCAATGAAAGGGTATCACTTGCAAAGAACATATTGATGGGCATTTTGTGTAAGAAATTTGTGAACGCATTATCTCTTGAAACGACGAAAACATAATCCCGTCGAACAAAGCACCCATATTCCCAAATCAACGTGGAATTTAATTTAATTTTTTACAAGCCTCCATTGTTACTATTAACCTTAATGGAGCTGATTTAAACGTAGGCTAGCCGAAAGCCTTAGTTGCTAGCGCTATTAGATTTAAGTTATTATGTAATTTACTTAGATGGTAATAAATAAATAAATAAAAAATAATAATCTTGCCCCCATGATTATGCAATTTAATTTCTGCACGATCTTTGACATTGTGAGCTCTTGTCATGCTACTCATTAAAAAAATTTCACAATGTGCAATTAGATTTTTTTTTTTAATTTTGAACATCTATTTCATAAAAAGTGATCACTATACTACTTAACAATGCTAAGTAATACAGACATTGTACAATTTAGCTTCGACTACACAAAGTCAAAAAACAAGGCGAGCAACATTTAACATTTTGACCTTGTTCCTGATCCACATTATATAGCTCTGAAGTGAGCACGCTTTATAACATTAGGAGGAAAGTTACATCCATTACACGGTTTCCTTTGGACCTATTTTATTTGATGTCAAAGGTGTATATAAATAAGCCTAACACCCTTCAAGAGCTAAAAACGGTCATAATTGCATGCATCAACACCGCGAATGAGCAATTATGCCATCACATTAATAAAAAACTAAATGTAGGCGAATGGAACGCGATCTGTTTCCGTAGTCAATATTTTTTTACACATTTAGTTGTAATCGATTATTTAATGTAGTGGCCTTAGGGGAACATTGTTTAGTTTTACGATAATTTTAAACAGGCGAAAAAATGCGTTTAGAAATAAACGCAAACAAATTTAAGTTTAAATAAAATACATATTTCGACTTGTCTCATTGTTTATTGAGTATTTTAGTTCCAAATCATTGATTTCAATTCAATTCCCATACAATTTAGGGACAGATGTTTTCGTCCTTTAAATTATTATTATACACAATATAATCACAATATATTAAAGAATGACACTATTTTCAGGTATTTAACTCTCGACTACGGGGTGGAAGCCGTTTTCGTCGGCTGTATATGTCACACGGTGTACACCGCCTTCAGCATCGGTGAATTCATATGAACCTGTCTTCACAACTGCCTCGACCGGACCATCTTCTCCGGTGACTTGCTTGAGTTCTCCCGTCTCTTCCCGTTTGGTACCATCGCTCAGAGCAAATCTAAAAAAATAAATTACAATGTGAAAATATTTATCAAACATATAAGATTATGATTATGAAGTTAGGATTTCTTGACAGTCAGAGGTTTACTAACAGCAAAGCCGGACATGATAGCTTTGACCGAGATTCAGATCGAATCGCCAAAGGACTCTGCATATCTATGTTAACTTACATGCAAGATTGCATTTCAAAAGTGGAATCTTCATCTTCACCCAGTTCGATCTCACTTGGGGAGGGGAAGAAGTAACAACACTCAGCTATTAGGCCATCTTTTGGGTAAAAGTCGTGTTGAGAGAAGAGGAAGGTCTCTTATGTATATACATAGATAATATTAAATGTACATATACAGAAAATATTGTACGCCGAAAGGCAAAACAAAACAAAAAGCCAGTAAGTCAATTAAAAAACAACTGTAAATAGGCCTTTAGTCTTAAGTGGAAAATGTAATTATTTTTTTGGTAAAATAAATGCGAATTTAAGATAAAAAAAATTATAGGAAGAGTTGGGTTATTATTATACTTGTCTTCACCGCTCCTCAACTGACAAAACTCTCCGAACACCTTTTACTCGCCATCGACTGAATATTAATCAACCACTTAGCACCTGATTATTATTATTCTTAATGACTTTAATGTACATAACTCAAACAAAAAGTAGTACATTCTAACAAAACAGACCAGGCTGAGAGACTAGCCGACACGTTTACTATTGGCCACAATTTGACCCAAGTAATCCAGAAACCTGTGCGGATGCCACATAACCAGAATGATTTTGTGTACACCTTTGTTCTATTTCGTCGTCCGAGCCAAATATCTATTCCGTATAAACGACTGTGGCATTAGAAAATTCGGACCTTCGTGGAAAATCCATGGCAGACCTTTTGACCTTGTGACTTCGATTTGTAGATCGGCAATTGAAAAGCATGTTAGTCAAGAGCAACCATATTGGGTACTCCCAAGGTTTTTGGCATAAAATTTCACTGAGTGAACTTCGTTCTTATGGGTTTTACCAACAACCTTGTGGTTGGATAAGAGGTCTCCTGGAAAATCCATCAATTCAGGTTTTTGGAGCCGGTTTTTATGTCTATTCTATGAATAATGTAGTGCCTCAGGTTTCCATATTAGGTTCAATACTATTTCTGGTTAATATTATTGAGTTGCAAGTGTTAACGGGTAACAAGATATTCACTTTTCCCGACGATTATACACTGACTTCTCCACTTTCGAATGATCGCCAGGTTAAAGCATCAATGTAATACCAGATGATATGCAACCAGGTCGCCTCTGCAAGACGAGATTCGGACAAAATCTTACAATGGAAAAAGACTTATATCGTTGATAACCATGAAATTGGGCTTAAGATTGCGGAAAATGCAGTTTACGACTTCAATAAGGAAAAGGAGATCATAAGGGAAACAGCTACTGATGAACGATCAGGTCACCAAATCTAAGAAATGCATGAAATTGGCCAGTGACCCAGTAAGTGGGAATATATCATTGTAGGAGCTTAGGTCGCCTATTGCCGCCTCAGAAAATTGTTTATTACATTTAGTAGGTGAAAGAAATTCTACTTCGGCACAACTTATTTTTCTCTACAAATCCCGAATGAGACCAATGGAATATTAATAATGACTTGAGGTGACGCCCCAGTGTAATTTTCGAACAAGCTTTCGAATTGTATGAAGTTCGAAATTGTTGTGTTTTACACCATCCCGTGCGCAAAGTGTTCTTAAATGTCACAGCACAATATATAAGGTAAAGAAGAGTTAAAAGATAACATAGACAAAGGTCGGCTGCCGATCTTTCTGGCGGAAATGTAGTCCATACTTTTTTAGTTAATGTGTCTGAGTTGATATTGCAAAAGATACAACTGTTAAAAAAAGGGTTCATGATAATACTTAGAATCAATTTCTCACCCTGCTAAGCTGATTATTAAAAATGGAGTATTAAATGACACACATTTAGCTCAAAATTCCCCGTCGAGGAGCCTCTGGCGCAAGACTAATGACCTAGCCCGGAAAAAACAAATCATTATGGAAAATTTAACAAAGCTCAGGACTTGCTAAATAAGGCCAAGACCAGTTCCCGGTTGTAGTGCCGATGATGTTGATGATAAAAGGATGAAATTGTTAAATAATTACTATTTACTATTTATTGGCCTGTAGGAACCCGAAAGTTCATGACCTCACCGACTCGACTCTGCCATTGTTCCCTGTCCCGTGCGCTCTCCTTCCACGTTTGACCATCCGATCTGATCTCCTCGAGGTCCAACCTAACATTATCCTCCCATCTCCGTTGCGGCCGTCCTGTCGGTCTCTTTCCCGTTGGTTTACCGTCAAGAATTCTATGCACGGTCCTATCGTTGCCCATTCGCGCCACGTGTCCGGCCCATCTTATTCTCCGCGCCTTGATTACTCTCACTATTGTAGGTTTGCGGTATAGCTCTTCCAATTCGTGGTTGTGGAGCTTCCTCCATTGCCCTGCCTCCTCGTCATATTTGCCGCCAAAGACCCTTAGGACTTTATTCTCGAATACGCGGAATTTGTTTTCTTCCCGTTTTGTGAGAGCCCATGTTTTGCATCCGTATAGAACAATCGGCATGATTATGGTTCTATAGACACGGAGCTTTATATTCTGTGATAGCAGTTTACTGACTGCATGTCAACTAGGGTTGCCGGAGTGTAGTCTTGTTAATTTCCTTCGACATTTGGTTACTGGCCGTCAGTATTGTTCCCAGGTATTTAAATTCTTTGACATTTTCAAATATCTTGCCCCTGATGTTTATCTGTGTTCTTTGAGGTCCACCTGCTATCGCCATAATCGTATGTATTTCGTTTTGTTTTCATTTATTTCTAGGCAGAAGACGCTTTCATGATGATTTCACTGTTTTTACTTACAGTTTCTAGATTATCGCCCAAAACGGCGTTGTCATCTGCATATGCGAGCACTTGTGTGACCCCGTGCAGGGATGATCCGGCCATGTTGTCGTCTTGTACCTTTCTGATGACATACTCGAGCACAAGGTTAAAAAAACACGGTTATAGACCATCGGCCTGTTTTAGTCCGTCCCGGATTTCAGATTGTTCTGAGATGTGGTTTTCTATTCTAACTCGCCCTTTGTTTTCGCTCATGCAGATTTGAATGAGGGTGGCATATTTTTTCGGGATTCACAGCTCAACTACAATATGGTAGAGTCTTTGCCTTGCGACTGAGTCGTAGGCTTTTTTGAAGTCAACGAACAGTTGGTGAACCGTCTCTCCGTATTCCCACTTCTTTTCCAGTAGTTTGTTGGTCGCTCGTTGACCGGTTCCTACGGAATCCGCATTGGTAGTCTTCCAATATGTCTTCTGCGTACGGTGTGATTCTCGCCAGTATGACATTTGTTAATATTTTGTATCTGGCTGGGAGCAACGATGTTCCTCTGTAATTTTCTCAGTCGGATCTGTTACCTTTTTTGAAAATGGGGACGACTATTGAGGTTTTCCATTCTTCCGGAATGACTTCCTTATCCCATATTGTTCTAATCAGTTGGAGGATCTTTCGAACGGTTGCCTCTCCTCCATACTTCACAAGCTCTACCGGTATGTAGTCGACTTCGGGAGCCCTGTTGTTTTTCAATCGGTTTATTGCATCTACAACTTCGTCGAAAGATGGCTCTGGGACCTGAGGTTCGGCTGTATGTACGTCTGGTGCGTTTATTTGCGGTTGATGGGTGCGCACATTGAGCAGATTCTTGTCACGATATTGTTTCTTTCTGTCACCAGACAGCCGTTTGTGTCTCGGATTATTTTGGATCTCGCTCGGTAGCCATTTCTAATTGAATTTATGCCGGCATACATACCTCTGATATTCTTTGCTCTGGCATTTTCTCGGATTTTTTCGATCCTAGTCTTCTCCCATTCGCAAATTATTAAATAATAAATTTACATATTCTTAAAACGTATTTCAGTAATAAGATGAATTAAACCATTCAGAGCCCATCAACTTGCTGTTCATCACGCTACGTACATCTCTACACCGAAGATCGTTTTGTTACAGAACGGGAAAACTGTGGTGTTGACATGACGCTACAGGCTGGCCTTTCCTCACAGAAGTTTATAAACAAAATATTAAAAACGACAACTCAAACGAATAAAATCGCATAAGCAAGGAACCAACAAACGACTATTATAAGCGGACAAGCAAAGATTTGCGGCCCAACAACCACATCAAATCCTTACTTATCTTAGGTAAGTATTATAACGCACAGTATGTTCAAAAAGTGACGGTGATTTTCGAATTTCGTAGACTTTATTAATTAGATTTTCAAAAAAAAAAATTGTGCCTCACGTATTTTGAAATTTACAGCCAGTTCCGTCTTATTTAGATTATTTTTGACAGTCGAAGAAGTTATACGTGGTTTAGTGTATTCGCTGATCGTTTACTCTTGTTTATGCCCCACTACTTGTTCGTAATATTTTTTTAGTAATCTACAAAACCATTACTTCGTCTCACCCAACATATTCTCCAGACTTGAGATTTTTTTCCTTCCCTCAGGCTAACACAACCATTAAAAGACAATGCTTTGCCACAATTGATGATACAAAAACACTAAAAGATACTATCACCTGAAAGTATTAGAAAAACTCCCAACAAATGAATATTTTATCTGAAGCGGATTACTTTGAAGCGGACAAAATTGATTAAGTGACAAAGAGTAATGCCAGCAGTCACAAAAACTCACGTATCTAGGACACGGGCTTTGTTGGTTTTAACCTTTAAAGTCTGACGAGAATTAACGTAATTGGTTTGCAATAGAAGTAAAGCAAGCTTGGGGGGATGGAAGCGAACATACAGGGCAAAATTACTGATTGCTTTCAACCCGGCGAAGGCGAGGAGGATCCTTGTCCCTGTTCAATACAAGTTGACATGCAGTCTCCACGTGACACCCCTGGATAGCTACTTTGGTACCCGCCAAGTAGAGAACCAATACATGCAGCCACATCCTGAAAAAGGTTGGCGCAAGACTAATAACCATGCCCGTAAAAATGAATTATTATGGCAAATTTAACAACCCTCGGATATGGACCGGATACACGACAACGACCACAGAAACGAAAATGGCTAAACGATTTAAGAATTTTTTCATGGAACATCCGCTCACTATACAGAGCTCGAGCTGCACAGCAGCTAGCCGATGCCCTGTCCGAATATAAGGCTGACATAACAGCATTACAAGAAATAAGATGGACGGGGAGTGGTGTTATTCAAAGGAACGAGTATGACATTTCTTACAGCTATCATGCAAAACACCATGTGCTCGGGGTAGGCTTTCTAGTCAGCCAAAAACTGAAGCCTGCCATCATCGGATTTAATGCAATAAACGAAAGGCTATGCAGTCTTCGCGTGCGAGGTAAGTTTAAGAACATAAGCCTCATAAACATTCACGGACCTACAGAGGAGTCCCCTGACGACGAAAAAGAAGAATACTACGAACGTCGAACGGCCCCTCAATGCCTGCCTAAGATACGATGTAAAAATCGTTCTTGGTGATTTGAATGCAAAAATAGGTCGGGAGCCGGTTTTCAGGCACTATACAGGTTCCCATAGTTTGCATGAGAACACTAATGACAATGGACTACGAGTTATCGAACTGGCAGCATCGAAAAACTTGGTCGTTGCAAGTATCAGGTTTCCGCGTAAAGATACCCACAAAACCACCTGGGTAACACCTGATTGGGCCACTCGCAAACAAATTGACGCCGTGTTGATAGATCGCCGCCGCTCCTCGAGCCTGATGACGGTACGAACGTACCGAGGTGCCAACGTCGACTCGGTTCACTATCATCTCGGTACCGTTTTCCGAGCGCGGATTGCCTTACGGAGACGTATTGCATCCGCGGATCAGATTCGAATCAACACGGCTGCTATACGCAATGAGAATACCAGCAACACCTTTGGTCATGCGTTAAGACTCGCCCTCGAAGAGCTCGACGGAGGGAGAGTGAGTCCTGGGGCCAGAATGCCGGGCGTAGAAGAGAAATGGACACGCCTTAAGAATACTGTCATTAGTACTACCAACTCCATCTTAGGCAGTAGTCGTAGTGATCGGAGCGACTAGTTTGATGATGAGTGCAAACTAGCGACTGAACGTAAGAATGCTGCATACCGGGCAATGCAGCAGTCTCATAGGAGGCGGGTGCGCGAGGAGAAATACAAAGAGCTCAGAAGATCTGAAAAAAAACTTCACAGACAAAAGAAAAGTGCGTGGGAAAAAAACCTTGTCTGTGAAATAGAGAAAAGTAGAGAGTGAGGTCCCCACCAGGCGCGGAAGTTCTACCAAATAATCCGCAGTATGACGCCGTACACACCACGCTGCACTTACTGCAAGGATTCAGAGGGTAATCTGATCACCGATCCTGAAGGCATTCTGGAGCGATGGAAAGTGCACTTCAATGAATTGCTAAATGGTCAGCTCACAGAAGAATTGGAGGCTCCACCAATGCAAGATCAAGACCAAATGCTGCCGCCATCAAGCATTGAGGAAACATTAAAAGCCATTAGACAGCTCAAATCAAATAAAGCCCCTGGAGCGGATGGCATACCAACTGAACTGATCAAACATGGAGGTGTAGCGTACATCACGCAATTCATGAGATCGCGGTGCACGTATGGGAGCAAGAGGAGATGCCGGAAGATTGGCGTCGCCGTATAATTTGCCCCATACCTAAGAAAGGAGATATCACACTGTGCAGCAACTATAGGAGCATAACATTACTGAGTACCGCCTATAAGATACTCTCCACTATCCTACAAGATCGAATAGCGCGATAGGCTAAAGCCATCATTGGTCAATATCAGTGTGGCTTCATCCCAGGCAAATCAGCGATTGACCAGATATTCGCCCTTAGGCAGGCGATGGAAAAATGTCTGAAATTTAAGATTCCATTATATCATCTATTTATAGACTTTAAGGTCGCCTACGACAGCATAGCCAGGGTAAAACTATATAATTCCATGAGGGAGCTCAGCATTCCAAACAAATTGATACGACTTTGTAGGTTTACCATGACCAACGTAACTAGTCAAGCAAAAATAGCGGGATTGCTGTCCAAGTCAATAAACATATTTAATGGACTCCGACAAGGGGACGTTCTGGCCTGCCTCCTCTTCAACCTGGCGTTGGAGAGCGCAATCCGTAACTCTGGCGTCACAACTAGAGGGTCTATTATCACCAAGTCCTGCCAGATACTTGCCTACGCAGATGACACCGACATCATCGGTAGATCCGATTCGGCTGTACAGGACTCCTTCACCTAGATCGAGCAGGCGGCACAAAAACTGGGACTGCACATTAATGAGGGAAAAACTAAGTATATGGTGGCAACTTCTGCGAAGAGAAGACCTAACGTTGGTCAAACTATCAAGGTAGTGGTGCACGAATTTGAAGTAGTGCAATCCTTTAACTACCTTGGGTCAATAGTATCAGTCGATAACAATATGGAAGAAGAAATACGCGAACGGCTGATTAAATCCAACAAAGCCTACTATGGTCTATCAAAGCTCTTTAAATCCCGAAATTTATCCAGTACCTCCAAGCTGCTACTGTACAAGACCATGGTCTTACCAGTACTCATGTATGGATCCGAGACCTGGGTGCTCAATAAAAGACCCTCTGAACTCTTAGCCGCGTTCGAGAGGAAGGTCTTAAGGAGAATTGTGGCCCCATATGTGAGGGAGGACGATTCCGGAGACGCTACAACCATGGGATGTACGCAATCCACCTTGAAGCTAACGCTGTAAGAAAAATCAAGCTCGGTAGACTCCGGAGGGCAGGACACCTACCTCGAATGAGCGAAGAGGAGCCTACCCGGAAAGTCCTTTGTGGCAGAATGTATGGAAGGAGACAGCGCGGCAGATCTTGTCTGCCATGGAGGGATGGCGTAGACCAGGACGGCCAGAGCCTGGGAGTGCCAAACTGGATGACATCGGCTCGAAATTGGGACCGGTGGAGAGATTTGTTAAATAAAGCCAAGACCGGATCCCGGTTGTAGTGCCGATGATGATGATGACTTGAGAGAGGACCTTGACTCTGTTCAGTTACAACATCTAGATCTCATTTATTTTTAAGTATTGCTTAGGATTAGAATAATTTGAATGAATTAAAAACTTTAGGAAAAATTAATATTATTTAGGAAAAGTTTATTTAACAAAATATTAATTAAGAAAAGTTACTTAGAAAAAAAATTGTATAAAAAATTATTTACCAAAAAAAAAAAAAAAAATTAAGAAGAGATTACTACGAAAAAATGTATTTAACAAAAAAATTAATTAAGAAAAAATCACAGGAAAAAAATTATATAAAAAAAAATTATTTTAGGAAAAACCAAATTCGAAAACCATATATTTTTTTGAACAGGCTCAGGTGTCAGCAATATTATTAAATTCACAGTATTTAAGTTTATAGCACCGATACCATGACGGATATTAAAAAACAATAAAAAATAAAAAACTATTACTCCAAAAAAACCCCACCGTCGAGCATTAATAGCTATTACTCCTAAGTTACCGTAAAATATGCTTTGTAATAATAAACAAATAAAACCAAATTTATCTCAAAATCACATTCAGTAAACCCTTCTCCATTTCTCCACGTTATCCATCACTGAGTTACTTTGACTTTTAACGATCAATGGAAACTACGTCCATCAAACAATATTTCATAATTTCACCTGAATCTCTTGCCAATCTGCTAATCATAAAATGTTCCGTACATTTTTGCTGCTTACACAAAGATACTTGATGCAACTTTTAGTGCCTAGGGTATCGGTTTTCTACGATCTTCCTACCGACTAATGCATGTCAAACAAGAGGGACATCCTATTACATAATAAGCTAACACAAAGAAATAGAAGCTGTGATCGGGTAATTGCTTGTAGTAGAATTAATTAATCATATTCTCCGTTAAGGCATTATCGACCCTAACGAGAAGATGCATCACTGTAGAGTGCAGTTAAGGCGCAATACATGTGCTAATCTCTTAGAATTAGTTTAAATAAACGCACAGCAGCCTTCACCTTTAGAAAAAGATTGTTTGTTTAAATGTCGCTCTCTCGGGTCTCTAATTGATATGTGGTCCGTCTGTCTATCATCTGGAAATGCATTTAGCCATTGTACCTACTAAGCGACTAACTTAATGCCAGCACTCACAACAACTCACGTATCTAGGACACGGGCTTTGTTGGTTTTGACCATTAGCCTGTGAAGTTGTATGCATTTGATTTAGAGTCTGACGAGAGTTAACGTAAGTTGTTTGCAATAGAAGTAGAAGCTAAGTACTCGAGAGAGAACCTTGACCGTGTTCAGTTACAACATCTAGATTTCTGTTTTATTTTTAGGTATTGGTTAGAATTAGATTAGTTTGAATGAGTTAAAAACTTTAGTTAGTTTAGTTGTTTCAGACTTCCTTAAGGCAAGGTTTGCTTAAAGTTTTTTTTTTTGATTTTTTTTTTTTAACAATAAGCATTATCATAGTAAGCGAAATTAAGACTTTTGTAGAGAAGCAGGCGATTTTGCGACTGCAACTAGGAGTGGCAAGAATGTATTTGTTATAAATATATTTTTGTACAACACTCCACACTTATCTTGTGTTACACCACTAGAACTATCAACAATGTAGTTCCACTACGCTTTGTAGGGATCCAAGAAAAATTAGACGGATCAAGAGAACAGTACTAACGTACCGATCTTGATGGGGGATGGCGGATAACAAAAACAAAGAAGGGCACTAACAGAAGATTAGCATCAATAACAGGAGGACAAGGGGATTCCCTTTCTAATTAGTGGAAGATCAAGGAAGACCTGAAGAAAAACGAACGCAGTAACTTTGACTCCTTCGAATCTTGTGATATTCTTGATTTACAGTGCATCTATTAGTGTTTAGACAAATAGAACATTAACAAAAGCTACAGGAATTTAATTACCGAGCAGGAATTTCCAACGACCTAGCACGTAATAGAGTTATAGCGTTTTATCGCGTTTGCGATGATAGCGAAGAAAGTGTGATTCGAACTGACGTTATGACGGGGGAATCACTAAAAATTGAACCAATGCTCAACATTTCAAGCCACTGCCACGTGTACGAATTCGTTCTCTAAACTCAAGTACACTTAACTGATGTGGAATTGCTATATTATTGCTTGGTATACGGCTGATGCTTTTTCTTATTCAATTTTTCTTTCGATATTCTGCACTATTTGCTTGTATATTGTGTGTGTATCTCTTAGAAACGCCACACTACTCCCTTCTCAGTAACTTTGTTACGATCAACTTCGTGTGCGAACGATGGAGCGAGCGAGGGGACGTCGGAGCAGGCGAGTGTGTCGGTGTTCTATGCGGAAGTCGTGATCATAGTCATAAAGTTCTGTTTACTACGGTAAAGTGTGTGCTGTGTATACAAATCACGTCGGTGTCACCAATTATCGCGTACTGCGACGGTAGTGAAGAACGTATGATTCGAACTGATGCTATGACGGTTGGAATAATTAAAAATGGAACCAATGCTCAACACATCAGGCCACCGCCCCGTGTACGAATTCGATTTCTAAACTCAAGTAGACTCAACTGATATGGAATTGCTATGTTATTGCTTGGTATATGGCTGATGCATTTTCTTATTCGATTTACTTTTGGAGTTCTTTACGATTTGCTTGTATATTGTGTGTGTATCTGTTAGAAGCGCCACAGAGTGACGGAGTTCGATATTAAGGAGGCGAACCATACCACCGAGCGAAGAAGGACAATAATAAGGAAAAGACCAATAGATTCATTTCTGTTAAAGTTAATTCGATAAAGTTAAAGCAAATCAATTAATTGTGCCAAGTAAAAGATTTCAGTTGTGCCGAAAAACAAAATATAGAATAAAATTTGTTTACCATGTAATTTACTATCGTTTCTGCTCCTGGTGTTACATCGAAAAAAAGTTCGCAGACGTGCCTCCCACACAATACATGCGAAAACACGTTGCTTAAGTTGTAACTTCTTTACACTGACTGTACTCATTAATGTTACACGCAACGCCTATCCTCCCCTAATAATCACCCTTTTTGGGGGCCACCCCCAACCATTCACAGGATTCACCTTCATGTGAAGCCCCATATAATCCAAACCAACATATTCAATCCAATGAGTACCTGTAAAAGTGCATTACATACAAAGTGCATATAGGGGCAAAAGATGGTATCCAGATACCACATCTGGGAAAAATCCATGACGGCACAAAAAAAAAAAATAATGTGCTACTCAAAACAAAGAACAATTCTACGGTAACGAAGCAATAAAGTATATAAAATATCTTTGCCATCGTTGACCATAAATGAACACGTGTATAAATACAATGTTCTAAGAATTGTATACACGCATCCACACAATCAGGTCTCGCAGATCATAAACATTTTCAATGTTTATGATTTTCAGGAAATGTACTGCGGAGCATACCTAAAAAAAGATCTATTGTGTGTAAGCAATGGATGCATCTTTCGGTATACACGATCGAAAGAGAGATAAGCGTGTGTCTATGTATGAGCGTCGTCCGATTTGGACATTTTATTGGAGAGTCTGTGCGTATCCATCGTCCTAGACGGACATAAAACATAAAAGACGCGGCGAGTAACTCTTGGCGGTGATTAAGAAAAAGAACATTGGTGGTTTGCCCTTACCGTACGACTTCGTCGAGTTCCTTTCGCGGTTAATATTCGCTGTGACTATCATTCGGTGTACCCAATTTAAAGGGGTTTAAGACAAACTACACTAGTTAAATAAAGTGTCATTAAATTGGAAACAGTTTTCCGTGATTCATTAAATTAATTGGGTGCTTATTCTCTGTGTGTGTTTGTGTTTTCTATATCTTATAGTGCAGTGCAAAGATTTTATAACATTTACAACCGCAAACCGACAACCATTGGTTACTAAGCGTAACCCAGATAATACCTGATACCGATATTCCGGTGTCCAACCTATCTGACTAGAACCTAGCCCCTCCGTTTTCTCCACATCGTGCTTTTCCTACATGCATACATCCGAAATGATACGACATTTCAAACTTCTGCTCCAATATAATCTCCGTTCCAACCCGAATTTATTTTCTCTGCATGTCATCCGTTATTATGATCAACTCTCCAAATATATCTGTCGAAAATGCATTAGTTCTGAGTCTAGGCACCCACATCTGCCTAAACTCCATGACAGACCAATTAACAAAGCACGCCGCCATTAAAATAAACAAATTCGTGGAAACAATGCAAGTAAGATATATATATATATATATATATATATATATATATACTTGTTTTTTTATATATGTATGTACTTCTCTCGGGAGAGGCGAACCTATAGTGCCGTGGAGTTTTTCTTGATACAAAAATATTTTTAGTATCGTCAACCATAGCTGAACACATGTTACTTGAGATCGTGATAGGTCCTAAAGTAATAAACACGTGCCAGAAATTAATCAGGAACCGAATGTAAACATTCATCCGAAAATCAAATACTGTTGCACATGCACCCCAAACATCATAAAGGAAGTTTAAATGACACCCGCACATAAAAAGTAACTAAAAAATGAACCGTCGACCCAAACCCTCGTACAGAAAGTGGAAAATGATCAACCGTCGTAGACGACTGCATCTTAAAAAATTGGGAGCTGATTATCCGGTGTCGACCTTGTTTAAGATGAAGAGGTGCGAGCAGTCCAAAAATCTAGCGCCGCAGCCGTAGTCAGTTTTACTGTTTCTCGGAGTATTTTCTATCACCGAATCTAAAATACGACGGTGAATCAAATATAAACGGTAATTTTACTTTTTTGCTTAGCACCATTTTGTGAGCAAGGCTGTTGTTTGGTTTATGAAGAGTAGTGAAACCGGCTTGTAGCGGTCGAGCTCGACTTTGTAGTTAGTACAGCCATGAGCGAACAAGAGGTACATAAGTCTGTTGCGCAACGGATTATTATAAAAGTGTTGTCGGTTCATAATCGTGAATCTGATATCTAAAGTAATTAAGAAGAGCCTCTAAGACGAAAACCACAAAAAGCCTTGCTTTGTAATAATATATAAAATAAAAAATAACAAATTTCATCAAATCAATATAAGTTACATTAACAAGAAGGTGGTTTTCTTTACAAGTCCTCAGTATCATTTGGTTTATTTCACACCACATTGTTATAGGGTAAACAATGTTGCACATGCGATGCATGTACAATAAGGGATCTGTTGTAAGCCTGTGGCGTTTCTATGAGATATACACACAATCACGAGCAAATAGTGAAAACCAACAACGAAAGAAAATCGAATAAGCAAAAAGCATCAGAGCTCAATACCTTTGCAATTAACACAGCAATTCCACATCAGTTGAGTATACTTGAGAATGGCGATCTAATTCGTACACGCGGCAGTGGTGTGATGTGTGGAGCATTGGTTCTATCTTTTAGTAATTCTAGCCGTCATAGTGTCGGTTCGAATCACACGTTCTTTACTATTGTCGCAAACGCTATAAGCCAGTTAGAGGCAAAAAACCCGCTCACCCAACTGCAAAAAACATACAAATGAAAAAAATAAAAAAAAATAATTACAAGTAGGCGGATAACAAACTACTATGAAACAAAAACAAAAAAGTGGAACTAAAAACAAAAAAATTAAAAATGTAAAAATAAAAAATCAGTCGTCTCTATAATATAAAAGGGAGCAGCTGTCGTAATTATAAAAAAAAAACACAGTCCCGTCGCGTACTTCGATTACCTTCCTTTCTGAGGATGTCGCTGAATGCATTGGTTCACTACTTGGCGGGTGCCAAAGTAACTATCCAGAGGTGTCACGTGGACACTTCATGTCAACTTGGATTGAACAGGGAGAAGGATAGTCCTGGCCTTCGCCGGGTTGAAAGCAGAGACTTTGCCATGTATGTTCGCTCCCACCCCCGCACCGTGTTATTATACGGGAACAGAAAAACAATGCCCCCGCATACTTCCATTACCGTTTTATCATATAGAAACAGAAAAACAGTGTCGTCGCGTTTTCAGTGCCGTACAACGACCAACTTGGGGTTCAAGAACCCAACGCGCCCAGCAACCAGACCAGCTGCCTACAGATAACCAACCACAGTGGCAGCGAAAACCGTGAGTACATTTAATCTAGTTTTATTTGTGAGAAACTATACCAAGCCCATTTATTAACGGTGCAATTCATGAAAAAAAAAAAAAAAAACAGAAAAAGGATCAATCAATCGAGAACAACGACTAAAGTAATTAGAATTGGTTACGATTCCATATATCCTTACTCATGTTTGTTCCTTCGATATAGATCCCAGATAGGTTTCGTTGTTCCCTTGCTGTTCTCAATGGTGATTGTTTAGCTGGTGGTCGACCTTTGTTTACCCTAAGAGGACAACATTCGCGGAAATTTATGTTTACGAAAAACTTACGCCCGCAGCTATAAAGCAACCGAAAAGTGAACCGCCGACCTACACGGTCGTACAGAGAGTTACAAATTATCTTCTGGGCTAAACGGTCGCATTTAAAAAAAAATAAGAATTGGTCATCATGTGTAGACTATATTTGAGAAAAAGTGTTGCAAGAAGTCATGACCAGTGTTAGATCGAGAAACGTCCAAAAACTCAATGTCGCATGACGTCATTAGTTTTACAATTTTTCAACGTATTTCATAATTCTTGGCGCAAGGCCCGTAAAAAGATTTATTATGGAAAATTTAACAAGCCTCGAGACTTGCTAAATAAGGCCTGTGGGGATTAGGAGCTTTGTGCCAAACACGGACACTCGGTTCACTCTTATCCCCATCCGACTGTCACTAAACTTCCGACACGTATCATTCGCAAGCCAACAAACCGAACGCCAAAATACGGAGAGGATAACACAGAAAATAACACACAGATTTAATCAATGTTAATTCTTTATTTGTTACGTTTTATTCTCCAAATAAAGACCACTTTGTTCTCAGCCATTATCAAATATGTTAGTGTTTTAATACTTCACTTAGACTTATTCTTTAATATTAAATTGGTTTTTATAAGTTTTAAACATGGTGAAACACTTCTTTCACGGCACGACTTCTGTATATATACGCTTCTCCGCTGCGCGACGGAGAGCGGGAGATCACGCGACCAGCGTGGTCGGCGGATGTAATTTGACTCAGCGATAATCATCGTGTGCGGAGCTGATTCGCCAACAAGGGAAATTTTTGGGTGGATTTTCCTTGAGAGAGAAAGTGTCCCCCTCCACTAGGGAAATGCTTTACCTACCACAAGAGAAACGTAAAGTCTCTCTTCATCACCATCATCGGCACTACAACCGAGAGCCGGTCCTGGCCTTATTTAGCAAGTCCTGAGTCTTGTTAAATTTTCCATAATAATTTTTTTTTTTCGAGTAAGGTTATTAGTCTTGCGCCAGAGGCCCGCTGGCGGGGCATCGAACCCCGGCCTCCTGCGTGGCAGGCGGGTATACTAACCACTATACTATCGAGGAGTCTCTCTTGGTGGACGGAAAACCAGATCTCGTAGTGAAGTTCATGGTGGTGTGTGTGTGATCGTTCAGATCTGTGTTGTTTACACGTGCGCGAAGGCAATGGAACAACGAAGCAGGCAGGCGGCAAGGACAAAGGAAGAAGCGACCTAATGCATCGTTCGGTAATGAGGGCCAGCTGGATAAATAGCGGCCACTCATTAAATGAAAAATGCATTTAGGATACCGCAAACGATATGAATTGTTTATGGTATCGCCGGGAAGCCTAAGGAGGAACAGCGTTCTTTTGTTTGCACTTGGTGTGAGTTAGGGAAATTGGCTTCAGCGTCGATTGCGCTAATTGAATGCAGCTGCTTGGGTATTTTATTGCAGCGAGAAAAAGGGCGCCGGCCAATGTGTACGTTAAGAGATTTATCATACCATGGCTATGCTAAAAAAATAGACGGCACAATGTTTATGGTCCCTGGTGAAGGTTACATAGTATGTAATCCAAATCCTTTGTTATTAGGAATTCGTCTAGGGGAATTTGCCTGGAACCGAAGGTGCCAATTTGTTTTGGGATTCCTGATAAGTTAAGAAAGAAATCTTACGGGGAATAGTATGCGAAGAGATGCATGAAAGGTAAGTTTTCTTTTACAGGGACTTTTAGGTTAAAGATTTGATCTATTTAATGCGTGAAGATGCTAATGCGATTGCATTAGTGAAACTTATAAGGTTGCGTCAAAGTTATGGGGGTTCTTCTGGTAAATAACAGTGGGGTGTGGCGGAGCCGCCACAGGCCAAGATCGGATCCCGGTTGTAGTGCCGATGATGTAGTATTGTAGTGCCGATGATGATTTCCTAATTCTAAATCTAAAATAATTCATCATATTGGTGAATCTCACTTGTAAAGTTATTAAGTAGAATCATTAAGACGAATACAACTAATGTTGTAAAAATAAATTCGATAAAATATCAAATTTTATGAAATACAATATAAATTACAATAACAAGGAAGTAATGGTGGTTGTTGAACGGGGAGAGCTATTTACTATGTTGAACGTGGGTCGAACCAATGAGTTGGTGAGTGGGATTGTGTATGAGGAGTACTGGTGAATCCGGTAGATAAAAGTGCGTGATAACTGACACTAATACAATTTTCTTTCTATTAATGAACACGAACAATGTTCGGGCCATAAGTCAAAGTGCCAAAAAACATTGTCCGTCGCATTAGATTAAAAAAAAGTTCCACAAACAAAACTTCTTATATGATACCAATCTTGTTGGCGATATCTAATGCATCGTAATCTCTAGCCAACCGCTGGTAGGCCTTCTTTTGTCCATCAGGTCTGGTTAGCATATTCACCTTGACAGTATTCACAGTCTACACACCACCGCCCGGATGTGGTTCTTATTAGCGCGCTGGTGAGTAAGGAATGTTATTGCCATCGATCTTCTTCATCGCAGCTTCTGTGGTCAAACGGTACTTAATGATGTTATATGGGTCCATACGGTTCCTTGTGGATACTGATTTCCTCCGGTACTTTGGATTTCTAGGTAACGTGAGTGTTTTCGGTCGACGGAAACGCACACTCGTGTGGATTTTTCTTGTCCGAGTACCAAAAGCACCTTTTACAACCTTGGTCTGAACTTTTTGGCCTTAATAAGGGCCACTGGTTTGGCCTTAGCTGTTCCTTTCTGTACCTTCAGAGTAACTTTCGAATTCATGGCTTTTAAAGCGGCCTTTGCTTTAGCCTTGGTAGCTAACTTAGCCACAATTAATTGCAGCCTGCTGACGAGCTTCTTGGTTTTGGCATCTTTATTCTTAAGTTTAGCAGCAGCTTTAACCCCAACTTTCTTGACAGGGGCTGCTTTGTAGCTGCACTGGCGGTTGGCGGTTTCTTTGCTGGTGCCTTTTTCGCGGAACTAGGTGTAGATGCAGTTGAAGCTGCAGCTGCTGCTCTCTTTTCTGCAGCCTTCTTACTTGGAGCTATACTATTGTGGCGTTTCAAACAGATACACACACAATATACAAGCAAATAGTGAAGAACACCGAAAGGAAATTCGCATAAGCAAAAAGCATCAGAGCCGTATACCATGGCGATAACATAACAATTCCACATCAGTTGAGTGTACTTGAGTTTAGAAATCGAATTCGTACACGCGGCAGTGGCCTGATGTGTTGAGCGTTGGTCTACTTTTAGTGATTCTAACCGTCATAACGTCAGTTCGAATCACACGTTCTTCACTATCGTCGCAATACGCGATACTATCCTTTGCAGGAGCTGGTTTCTCAGCAGCAGCTTTTGAAGAACTTGAGCTCGATGCAGACTTGGCTGGAGCTGCAGTCGAGGAACCTGTAGCTCTTGGTAATAACGACGCCTTTTTCTCGGGGGTTTTCCCCCGGGCTTTGCAGACTTTTCTGCTGGCTTTTCGGGTGCCATTTTTAGAAAAAAAAGAAATAGAAAGTCATTGTCAGAATCACAGTACCTACAATCCTATCAACAGTGTTTTTTTTTATAAGTCTTCGGTGTCGTGTGAGTAATTAAAAGTGTAGAAAAAATGTTCATGTTTCTTCAGTTGGTGCGGATGTTGGAATTTAAGAAGTAACTGTCGAATTAGAGGAGTACAAATTGCGAAAGTACGAAAGGAATCGAAACAATAGAGAAATAATGTGGATGAATCTCTATTAATCAACTGGAATCAAGAATTTATTTTAAAAGTTTTAAAGTTTGAGTCAGGATTATTAAAAATGAAACAGGAATGAATTTGTTTTTAAGAAAAAAAAAAAATAGTAGATGAAGGTGTTGCGGCGTCCGAGTTGTAATGTCATGCTCTATCATCAGGGTATTCCAAATTCCCTTTTTGTGCTCACGTTTGTGTTAAAAAAAAGTTTCCTTTTCACAAAAAATATACATAACTAATCATCGGCGAAGAAAACAATCAAAAAATAGTATTATCACAACCTATGTGGAGCCCAGGTCTCCTCTAACCAATGTCTGTTCTATGTTCTTCCTCATTTGTTTGTTGGCAAACACCATTTTGTACTCATACTGACGTTGTTTTCGGGCCTACTGTCTTGACTTACCTAGGTAATAATTACATGCCTTAATTTACACAAAAACCAATCTTATTACAACCCCAGGTAGTATCAGAACTTCTTCAAATCAATATTATTTCAAATGCCCCCAAATTCTCACACCTTTGTTGTAATAAGAGCTAACTTTTCCCCAAAGTACAAGAATGACCTAAAGACTTCAACTGGACCACTTTATTAACATCATCACGAAACAAACCAACCAGTTTTATAATGGATGCACTAAATTTACCAATAATTGTAGTCGCAACTGCACGTGGGAGTTGCGTTACGTAATAAGGTCATTTTGATGTTGCTAAATGAGTATCCACTTATCTCATGCAATAACTAATTAGTTAAATCAATATAATTCCATGCTGTCTAATGCAAATTCCAAAACATGTTTGTTTCAGTGGATTTCATGAACGTATTGCATGTGATGTTCAACACACCTTTCTGTGGGAGAGTCTGACACTCTGACACAACGTAGTCATTAATTTTCTACCTACAAATCTAAGTATAGCATTTTCCTACAATCAATTATCTTGCCCATCAAATTCTTTCTCTAAATGCACATACATTATTACAGGTTTATTTTCTATTACTAATTTTTGTTACCTTTTTTTTATTTTATTGCTTTTTTATTTTCATCTAATTACTGTTTTTGACGCAATAAGAAATATCTAAAACGTATAAAGTTAAACCAAAATGAACTACAAATGAAAATAAAAAAGAATCCATTAATTTTTAAACTTCGTAAAATAAAATTTCAACACTTTGCCATCCGATCGGGGAAATCTCCCCACTTTGTAAACTGTCAGTGCACGACCAATCGGGGAGCTTTCCCTTTTGGTAATAGCTGCGTTCTTTTGCAAAAGAGATTTGGCGCTAAGCCACCTCAATGACTGAGTTGGTAACGAGGTTATTCCATGCGTTTAGCTGTACACCCCATTAAGCTATTTTTTTTGTATAATTTTTTTATTTTACACAAACGCGCGCACAAAAGGGGATTTTGGAGTGCCCTTAAATGTCAGATCACAGTACGAGCGGAAGAAGAGGAGTGGATAAGCTCCGTGAAATGGTGATGCAAAATCCTTTACCATCTTTCAGAGCTTGGTTGATGGACCCGGTCGAGAAAAAATAACATCTCAGGTCGCCAGCTCAGCGGTATATTGTACGTTCGCCTTTCCTGAGAGAAGTATAATAATAAAAAATATAAAAAGGCCGCTGGAGATTGATTATTTTAGTACAAAGTACTGGTCCTAGATTTATACACAAAGTTGCTTTAAAATATCTACTTTTCTGGAAGCCCTGTCTGGTACCCAGAATATATTTTGAAAGTTAACAATATTCGCTTTTATTTCAACTTAGTATTAGTTTTGTTTGTGCTACAATTCTATCAACATAACTAAAAATACGATCTACATATCACATATTCTGCTTTGTTACTTCCAAAAAGGACGAGCAACTGCAGAGGCCCACCGAAAAAATGTGTGGTGTATCCCGGGACTATGTTTCAAAATCGAACATGTGCATCATACAGAAAGCGGTTGCTAAGTATCGTTTTGGTGTTATGACTCGCCGGAGGAGTCGGCCCGACGAGATTGGTGCAAATGATGTGAAGGCACTAGTCGAAAAACGACTGATCGCTTACTGCGTAAGAGATTGTAGATATTCGTAAAATAGAACACGGAACCTTTCAAAGGAATCTGCAATAGTTTGGTTACATTTTGTTTGAGCTCCTCGTCATTTCACCGAAAAAAACGTTGGCAACTGCAAATTCTGCAATTCACCTCTCAAATGGCACGAAGACGATCGGTTTATCAAGTGACAAGTGACGGGTGATGAAAAGTGGACTACTTACGATAGCATATAGCGCAAAAGATCATAGACACTGACTAGCAACCGCTCAAATGCCACCGCGAAGATTGGCCTTCAGTCGTAGAAAATTTTGCTATCCATATGATAGGCTTATCGTGGTGTGCTATTTTACGATTTGATTTCTGAGGAAAAAGCGATCGGTGAACGCAACTAACGAATTTCAACCAAACACTGCGAGAGAATCGCCTCAATCTGGTCGATTGCAAAAGTTCCTACAAAACTTCTTTCCGGGTCCTGGAGAACTCCCTCAATGGAAAATCGTTCACTGATTAGATAGCTATTAAAATCTACCTCAACCAGTGTTCCTCCTCTAAGCCCAATATTGATATTGCCAAAAAGATGGCAAAAGTTGATTAACGAAAATAGACAACATACGAGGGCAGGTTAATAAGTCTTTTGAAAAGCAGGACGATTTTCTTTTATTTTCACAGTTATTTTTTTTTTATTTAAATTTTAAATTTTTTATTTTACTTCTCCCTGGAAAGGCGAACATATAGCCCTGACTCAGCGTCCTGAGATGCTACTTGTTTTTTTCTCAACCGGGTCCATCAGCCAAGCTCCGAAGGATGCTCAAGAATTTCTCCCAACCATTTCACGAAGCCCATTGCTTAATGGGGTGGTATTTCACCAGGCGGCTACACTTTGGGACCCTACCTACCACTCAGTAATAGTGCCGAGCTGCACAATAGCAAGAGTCGTCCGATGAACTTAGGTTTGCACAATCACACAGGACACAACCTTACCACCTCAGCATTTACGTTAGCTGACCTAATAGTGATACATAATCATCATCAACATCATCATCATCATCATCGGCACTACAAACGGGACCCGGTCTTGGCCTTATTTAGCAAGTCTTGAGGCTTGTTAAATTTTCCATAGTGATTGGTTTTTCCAGGCAAGGTCATTAGTCTTGCGCCAGAAGGTCCCCGATGGGGAATCGAACCCCGGTCTTCCGCGTGACAGGCGATACATAATACATAATGATACATAATACTGTCCAGTTTTTGTCTGTCTTTTCCAAATACACAATAAACATAATACCACGTGCATCCTAACACACAATAGCCAGTTTTCTTGCTAATTATTTTGTTTAATAAATTAAGAATTCTTTTATAAAAATAAACTATTATTTCATAGGGAGTCAAATGGCCCTATAGCGTTTTACAGTGATACTGAAGAGTGTACGATTCGAACCGACGCTATCACGGTTAGAATCACAAAAATATAGAATCAAAGCTCAATGCATCAGGCCACTGCCGCGTGTACGAATTCTAAAGTCAAGTACATTCGGCTGATGTGGAAATACTATATTATTGCTATGGTATACGGCTTTAATGGATGTGCTTTGATTGTTCTTGTCTTGTCTTTTACGTGGTGTTGTTTTTCACTATTGGTCGTTTGTATCTGCTAGAAACGCCACAACCCCTTATGGTTTTTTTTTTTCGCTAGGAAGGTGAAAATCTTTTAGATATTTCATCCCGGGGCGGGACGGAATTTACCTGTTACTCCGCTCGTCGCGTCGCAACTGCTGCATCATTCCACAGAGAATACCATTTGTTACGGACCATACCTGTTTTGAACTAAGCATGTATTCTATTGCTCCTCCCGGAGTAACTGTCCGTCTCATATGTCTCTCCAAAATCGTTCGCGCGGTCTCGAATATCACGCACTCTGTGAGTACGTGTTCCACATATTCTATTTTTCCTTCGCAATATAAGCAGTATGGGTGATTACATGCTTATACTTGTGCAAGTATTGCCGAAAGCATCCATGCCCTGATATTAGCTGAGTCAAGTGGTAATTCATGTTTCTATATCAGGTAACATGGTAAAAGCAGGTATGTGTAAATGCCGCTGGGTTTAGTCTTAAAATGCATTCTTTGTAAGAAAAAAGTGGATCGTTTCATTCTTTAAAAACCGAATGAAATCACGAGACAAGCTAATGTATCCCCATATTTTCGAAATTCGATGCAATACTTTTCTTTTAATAAATTAACGAAAATCACCTTTTTCAACATTTCTACTAATTGTGACCTCTAAATGTCACACAATTCAGGTAACGAAAGAGGAATAGGATTCAGAGAGCAGGTCTCGATGCACGTTAGTCTAGAATCACTCTAAATTGTAATCGCGAGCACAACGGAACTTAACCCAGCAAAGTACTTTACACTTATTTAGTTCCACATTAATTTATCCTCAAATTTTCGGAACATTCGATGCAATACTTTTCATTTAATAAATTAACGGAAATCAAATTTTTCAACATTACTACTAGTTGTGCTCTTCAAATGTCACACAGTTCGGGTAACAAAACAGGAACAGGATTCGGAGAACAGGTGTGGATTCACGTTGATCTAGAATGACTCTAAATCGTAATCCCCAGCAATGCAACTTAACCCAGCAAAGTATTTTATGCTCGTGTAGTTCGACGAAAAAAAAATTCCCTGTGTTTGTCTATCTATCATTTCAGTGATTTGGGAAATATGAGTAAAACACGGGCAGACAGTATTTGTTCCGTCTGTTTTCTAATGACGGCATTGAATGTGTAGCGCGTAAGTATTTTGAAAAATTACATTGCTGCCGGTCCGTAATTACATCATTTTCCTTTACTCAATATATTTTACTGTTTAATTTCCACGTGACTTTTTTATGTGAATTTCACAGCTAAAGCTAATGTGATAAAATGCCAAATAAACTTTGACAGTGAAAAATTAGGAAAACGCCACTATTTGCTATTAATCTCCACGTACTTTTCAAGTCAACTTTTACAGCGAAAAATTAGGAAACTTGCTAGTAAAGTCCCCGTACCTGTCACATAAACTTTGATAGTTAAAAATTGGGAAAATTGTCGAGCGTCAGCACATTGTCGCCGTACTTGTCAAATATACTTTGACAGTGAAACATTTGGAAAAACGATCACTTACTATTAGTGTCCCCATACTTGCCAAATAAAATTCGACAGTGAAAAATTAGTAAAACTATCGGGTGTTAGCGCTTAGTATTAATGTCACCGTACTTGCCAAATAAACGTTGACAATAAAAAATAAGGAAAATGCCAACACTTACTAGTAATGCCCCATACTTTCAAAATAAACGTTGACAGTAAAAAATCGGGAAAACGCACCGCCTGCTTGTAATGTCCCCGCATTTGTCAAATAATATTTGATAGAGAAAAATTAGGGAAACACCACCACTTACTACAAATCTCCCCGCACTTGCCAAAAAAACGTTGACAGTGAAAAATTAAGAAAACGCCACCACTTACTACTGATGTCCCCGCACTTGCCAAATAAACGTTGACAGTGAAAAATTAAGAAAACGCCACTACTTACCACTAATGTACCCGTACTTGCTGAATAAGCATTGATAGTGAAAAATGAGGAAAACGATCGGGCTTCAGCGCTTATTACTAATGTTCCGCACTTGCCAAATAAACTTTGATAGTGAAAAATTAAGATAGCGCCACTACTAACTACTAATGTCCCCGTACATACCAAATAAACGTTGATAGTGAAAGATTAAGAAAACGATCGGACGTCAGCGCTTATTACTAATGTCTCCGCACTTCCCACATAAACTTTGATAGTGAAAAATTAAGAAAGCTCCATTACTTACTACTAATATCCCCGCACTTGCCAAATAAACGTTGATAGTAAAAAATTGGGAAAATTAGCGATTGTCAGCACATTGTCGCCGTGCTTGTCAAATATACTTTGACAGTGAAACATTTGGAAAAACGATCACTTAATATTAGTGTCCCCATACTTGCCAAATAAAATTTGACAGTGAAAAATTAGTAAAACTATCGGGCGTCAGCACTTAGTATTAATGTCACCGTACTTGCCAAATTAACTTTGACAATGAAAAATGAGGAAAGCGCACTGCTTGCTAGTAATGTCACCGCATTTGCCAAATAAAATTTGATACAAAAGAATTAGGGAAACGCTACCACTTACTACTAAAGTCTCCTCACTTGCCAAGTAAACAATGACCGTGAAAAATTAAGAAAACGCCACTACTTACTATTAATGTCCCCGTACTTGCTAAATAAACGTTGATAGTGAAAAATTAAGAAAGCGCCACTGCTTACTACTACTGTCCCCCTACTTGCTAAATAAACTTTGACAGTGAAAAATTAGGAAAACGATCGGGCGTCAGCACTTAGTATTAATGTCACCGTACTTGCCAAATAAACGTTGACAATAAAAAATTAGGAAATTGCCAACACTTACTAGTAATGCCCCATACTTTCAAAATAAACTTTGACAGTAAATAATCGGGAAAACGCACCGCCTGCTAGTAATGTCCCCGCATTTGTCAAATAATATTTGATAGAGAAAAATTAGGGAAACGCCACCACTTACTACAAATCTCCCCGCACTTGCCAAAAAAACGTTGACAGTGAAAAAATAAGAAAATGCCAGCGCTTACTACTGATGTCCCCGCACTTGCCAAATAAACTTTGACAGTGAAAAATTAAGAAAACGCCACTACTTACTACTAATGTCACCGCATTTGCCAAATAAAATTTGATACAAAAAAATTAGGGAAACGCCACCACTTACTACTAAAGTCCCCTCACTTGCCAAGTAAACGTTGACCGTGAAAAATTAAGAAAACGCCACTACTTACTATTAATGTCCCCGTACTTGCTAAATAAACTTTGATAGTGAAAAATTAAGAAAGCGCCACTGCTTACTACTACTGTCCCCTTACTTGCTAAATAAACTTTGATAGTGAAAAATTAGTAAAACTATCGGGCGTCAGCACTAAGCATTAATGTCGCCATACTTTCCATATAAACTTTGGCAGTGAAAAGTTTAGAAAACGACTTCGCTTACTACTCATGTCCCCATACTTGCCGAATAAACGTTTACCAGTGAAAAATTAGGAAAAGGCCACCACTTACTACTAATGCCTCCGTACTTGCCAGATAAACTTTGATAGTGAAAAATTAGGAAAACGATCGGGCGTCAGCGCTTAGTATTAATGTCCATGTAAAGTCTGTTTATATTAGCTACTGTCTTCTGTTGTGAAAAACAATTTGTGTGCCTCCACAAATGTGTCCGCCACAAATGTGTCCTAAGAGTTTCCCCGGCCGATTTTGCCTCCTCTCGAACACGTGCAATGATGTTTTTGGGTCTTCTGATCAAATATGGCAAGTAAAATGCAGTTTTGGATGAATATATCCCTTGTAAATGGTAGTTAAATCAGATGCGGTGAAGTACTTCATATCTTCATGTTTTTATAAAAAAAATTCTAAGCAATTCAGTGCGCTTTTCGTGGCTTTGGATATATGTCCTTGTTCCATAGCTAATTTAATTCGAATGCCAAGTATAGAGGATTTTTTTTAATTTCGATAATGCAAGATCCAATCTTAGGCACTGAGTATCCATATTTAAGGTTCTCTTTGGTGACAGAAGGCATATTTGTGATATGAAGGCACTACGTTCCCTTCTATTTCCATGAATATCTCTATCTCTTTGAATATCGATGTGCTATGAACAGTTGATAGACATTTCAAGACATTTGTTGTTACAGCGTCTTTTGTTATTGACGAAAACTAACGTTGGTGTTTTTTTAAATCTATAAACCTGTAGGACAAATAATTTACATCAAGTTTCGTCAGAAAGACGAAATTTCTTGTTCTGATACATTGAACATATTAAAAAAGTGTGACGATGGTGAATATTTATCAATATCACACGTTTTTAACCGGTACAAATCAATTGGTCAGGGTCATAAAGCAGTCGAAACCTAATCCAGTCATGATCTAGGAGCGGTAAATTGCATGACTACTAATAAAAATATTAAAAGGCACAACTAATACGATACCTTTGAAAAATTGATTTTTTATATTTTTCAACAATCTATACCTGCAGGAAAAACACACTAAAATTTCAAGAGTAAATCTCAAATATATTTTGAACAGCAGCTTTCTAAAAGCAATGCGCCGATGATAGGAAATAGAATATGGAGGGAGATAATGCATAAGTCGATTGACTCAAAGAGGCCTTGTAGAGATAGTTGATTTGTCAAAAAGACCAATACAAACAATTTTGAACAATGGCTTGCGCTTATTTTTTGTCTTCTAGTTGTGTTCTAAAGCATTGAAATTGTTTGGAAAACAACATCTTGTTCAAGTGACTAATGATGGACTTTCTACAACTGGTGATAAACATAATTGCTGACGATGATAGATGGATCCATTTCTATGACTTGGAAACGCCACATCAATCTACTAAATATCGTATTGCATGTGAACCAATTTATCCATTTTAAAAATTTTCTGGCGACAATTTTCGAAAAACACAAAAAACGCTTTAATTTTTAACTTAACACTAAACGTCCCGACGTATTACATATAGCTATTCTTACCGCAACCGGTCATTTGACTTCATCAATGTTCTAAATTGTTCGTATTGCATGTGAACCAATTATCTATTTTAAAAATTTTCTAGCAACTTTTTTCGAAAAACACAAAAATTCTTTAATTTGAAACTGAACACGCAGCATCCCGAAGTATTATAACACATATACCTATTCTTACCGTAACCGGTCATATGACCTCATCTATCTTCTAAGTATCGTATTGCATGTGAACCAATTTATCCATTTTAAAAATTGTTGGCTACAATTTTTAAACAATTTTTTATAAACACAAAAAACGCTTTAATTTTTAACTTAACAATAAGCGACCCGACGTATTACATATACCTATTCATACCGTAACCGGTCCTTTAACCGGGGACGAAACAATTGTTTTTTTCAAGAGAAGTTTTGAATAAATTGCAATAAATAATGAAAACTTATAAAAAAATAGTAAAATAATAAATCACCCATTTTTATTTAAATTCAATAATATAAGAATCTATATAACTCAGATGAATAGAGGAATAAATATACAGTTTGTAATTTCATATTTACGAATGTAGGTCAATAAGAAAATAAAAGAAAATAGTCCTCATTTTCTAAGGACTTATTGATCTGCCCCCATAATTTTGAAACCGGTCAATTGACCAAGTTTGGAACGGTTGGTGTTAATAAAGCAAATATATTAAAATTTGTGACAGCTATTCACAACACTCATTCCAACCTATCAAATAAACATACACATCGATATTCATAGGGATTATTTAATAGAGACGAATTCAATAAGACGTAAATGAATGGAATTTTTTATTCTCCTCAAATCTCAATACTCAATCTTAACCCTTAAATGGTAAGCTCGGGTCACTCGTACCTTTCGAAAAGTGGTATTTACTTATTTACTTCTATTGTTTAAATAAATTAAAAAATTATTAATATAGCGATGGGTCCTTATACAAGGATAGTTAATGAAGCAACAATTTTCAGTTTTTTTTTTGAGAACTTTTATGTACTTTTGAAAGCGTCGGACGACCCTGCCATTTAAGGATACCAAAAACGGCCCTACCGTGGAAGGGTTAACTTAACACGCACACAAGTAGGAGTTTTTGACACCAATAAAGCTCAGTGCATAACGTTGTCTTAACACACATATAAATGGGGTTTTTGGATGTCCTTAAATCTTAAGATTAAGTTAATTTAATATAGAATCGTGGGATTTTGTATGCCCTTAAATTTCTATGATCAATACTGGCTTATAAGCCGCACACAAATAGTTTTGATATTTTTTTGAGGCTCTTAAATCTGAAAGCTGACTCTACACTTAGACAAGTACGAGATTTTGATACCTCTACATCATATCAATGGCCAGTGCTGACTTCACACACCAACTAAATGAAGTTTTGATGTACTGAAATTACAACCTAACTTAATACCCTTATATATCAGCACTCAATACTGACTTAACGCGCGAACGTGTATCGCCCTAAATTTCAATGCTCAATGTTTAACACGCGCGCAAATGGAATTTTTTTACACCAATAAAGCTCAGAAGTCAAGAGATTTGTTGATGGTTTTCAAATTCTATACTCAATCCCGACTTAAGACGTCCATGAATGGAATTTTATTATTCTTCCAAATCTCAATACTGAATGTTACACGCACACAAATGGGGTTTTTGACACCAATAAAGCTCAAAGCATAGCCCTGTCTTAACACGTAGGTAAATGAGCTTTTTTGATGTCCTTAAATCTTAAGATTACGGTAATTTAATATAGAAACGAATGGGATTTTGTATGCCGTTAAATTTCGATCCTGAATGTTTAACACGCGCGAAAATGGAATTTTTTTACACCAATAAAGCTCAGAAGTCAAGTTCTATACTCAATACCGACTTAAGACGTACATGAATGGAATTTCATTCTTCTCCCAAATCTCAATACTCAATGTTACACGCACACAAATGGGATTTTTGACACCAATAAAGCTCAGAGCACAGCGTTGTCTTAACACGTAGATAAATGAGCTTTGTTGATGTCCTTAAATCTTAAGATTGAAATAATCTAATATACAAAAGAATGGGATTTTTGACACCAATAAAGCTCAGAGCATAGCGTTGTCTTAACACGTAGATAAATGAGCTTTGTTGAGTCCTTAAATCTTAAGGTTAAAATAATCTAATATACAAAAGAATGGGATTTTTGACACCAATAAAGCTCAGAGCATAGCGTTGTCTTAACACGTAGATAAATGAGCTTTTTTGATGTCCTTAAATCTTAAGATTAAGGTAATTAAATATACAAATGAATGGAATTTTGTATGCCCTTAAATTTCAACCCTGAATGTTTAACACGCGCGAAAATAGAATTTTTTTACCCCAATAAAGCTCAGAAGTCAGAGATTTTTTGATGGTCCTCAAATTCTATACTCAATCCCGACTTAAGTCGTACATGAAGGGAATTTGGTCTTCTCCCAAATCTCAATACCCAATCTTATCTTAACACGCACACAAATGGGATTTTTTGACACCAATAAAGCTCAGAGTTCAATGCTACCATAACACGCAGACAAGTGAGGTTTTTCGATGCCCTTAAATTTTGAGGTTGAAATAATTTAACACACAGACCAATGGGAATTTTTTATTCCCTTAAATCTCAATACTCAATGCTGATTTAAGACGGATACAAACGGGATATTTTAACGCTATTGAATCACGAGGCTCAGTACTGACTAAACACATAGATAAAGAGGATGATGACTCTACATCAGATCAATGTTCAGTGCTGACTTTACACCCATCGGTCAATGCCGACTTGATTTCAAATCACCATGACATCTCAGCTACTACTGTACAAGACCATGGGCTTACCAGTACTCATGTATGGATCCGAGACCTGTATGGTCAATAAAAGGCACTTTGAGCTCTTAGCCACGTTCGAGAGGAAGGTCTTAAGGAGAATTGTTGGTCCCGCATGTGAGGAAAAACGATTTTGGAGACGCTACAAACATGAGTTGTACGCGATCTACCTTGAAGCTAACGTTGTAAAAAAAATCAAGCACGATAAATTCCGGTGGGTGGGTCACCTAGCTCGAATAAGCGAGAGGAGCCAGCCCGGAAAGTCCTTTGCGACAGGGTGTATGGAAGGCGGCAGCGCGGCAGACCTTATATGCGATAGGGGAATGGCGTAGATCAGGACGCCCAAAGCCTAGGAGTGCCAAACTGGGTGACATCGGTACGAAATCGGGACCGGTAGAGAGACTTGCCAAGACCGGATCCCGGTTGTAGTGCTGATGATGATGATGATGACATCTTAACACGCAGACAAAGAAAGCTTTTTAATGCCCTTAAAACTCAGGACTTAGTACTAACTTAACACGCCTAACTTAACACAATAGTGATTTAAAATCACCAGGCTATCTTAACAAGCAGACAAATGAGATTATTCGAAGCCCTTAAAACTTAAACCTTAATACTAACTTAACACGCAGACGAATGGACACTTTTTTATGCCCTGAACTCGAACACTTAAATGGGATTTTTCAACCCCTTAAATTTTAAGACTCGGTGCTGACTTCACACTTGAACAGAAAGAACTTGTTGATGCCTTTACATCATATCTATGTTCACTGCTGATTTTACATGCAGAATAAAGAAATTTTTGATGACCTGAAATATCAAGTTTACACAGCTAACTTGATGTGCTTTTTTATCAATTTTCAATGTGCTGAAATGTCAATCTAACTTGATACCTTTATATAACACTTTTCAATGTTTACTTAATACACGAACGTAGGAGTGTCAATACGCAATACTGACTTAAAGCGGGATTAAAGGATTGTTTATGCTCCTAAATTTAAATCCTCAATGTTGACTTAACGCACAAACAAATGGGATTTTTTGATGCCCTTAAGTATTAACATTCAACACTAACTGAACCCACGGCGGATTTTTTGATGTTCTTAAGCCTCAAGTCTCAGCGCATAGTATCGCGGAGACAAATAAGATTTTTTGATGTCCTTCTATCTTAAAGCTTTCTGTTGACTTCGAAGCTTATTATTGACCTAGACAGGATATATTTTAATACCCATTAATTATAGAACTCAAATTTGACTTAATATGGAGACAAATGAAATTTGTGGATGTCCTTCTATCTTGAAGCTTTCTGTTGACTTCGAAGCCTACTATTACTATATGTCAATGCTGACTTAACAATACAAAAACAAAACAAGGCGAATAAAGGCGTTTAATGCCCTTAAAACTTACGACCTAGTACTAACTTAACACGAAGACGAAATGTCATTTTTATGCTCTTAATTCTCAATGATCAATGCAGACTTGACATGCAAAATGAGAATTTTTGATGCCCAATGCTGACGCAGACATTTGAGAACCTTTAATGCCCATAAATGTCAGAACAGAATACTGCCTTAACACGCAGATATAGAGTTTTTGATGCCATGAAATCTCAAGGCTTGTTCCTGACTAATAATATAGATAAACAGTGTTTTTGACGGCCTTAAAATTTCATGGCTCTATGCTGTCACTCAAAAAATTTCAAGACACAATGCCAACTTAACACGCAGAACAAGGGTGTTTTCAATGCCCTCAAACATCAAGATTTAGAGCTAACTTCTTACGCGATAAGGTTTAAAGTTAGCTTACTACGTGACTCTCAAAATTGAATACTATACTCAATATCAATACACCTGAACGTAAAGGGAATTTTTGATGACCTGAATTTTTAATGAGCTATCAAGATTAAGAGCTAACTCGTTGTCCTTTTATATCAATTTTTGATGTGCTGTAATATCAGTCAGACTGAACACGCAGATGTAGGAGTTTTTGATGCCATTGAAATCTCAATACTTTAAACGGGACCATGGATTTTGTATGCTCCTAAATTTAGATGCTTAATGATGACTTAACACACAAACAAATGGGATTTTTTGATGCCCTTAAGTATCAATATTCAACACTAACTAAACCGACGGGCGTGGTATTTGTTAATGTTCTCAAGCCTCACGGGTCAGCGCAAAGTATGGCAGACACAAATGAGATTTTTTGATGTCCTTATATCTTGAAACTTTGTGTTGACTTCGACGCTTACTATTGACCTAGACAGAATATATTTAATACCATAAATAATAGAACTCAAATTTGACTTAATATGGAGACAAATGAAATTTGTTGATGTCCTTCTATCCTGAGCTTTCTGTTGACTTCGATGCTTACTATTGACCTGGACAGGATATATTTCAATACCCATAGTTTATAGAACTCAAATTTGACTTAATATGGAGACAAATGGAATTTGTTGATGTCCTTCTATCCTGAGCTTTCTGCTGACTTCGAAGCTTACTATTGACCTGGACAGGATGTATTTCAATACCCATAGTTTATAGAACTCAAATTTGACTTAATATGGAGACAAATGGAATTTGTTGATGTCCTTCTATCCTGAGCTTTCTGCTGACTTCGAAGCTTACTATTGACCTGGACAGGATATATTTCAATACCCATAGTTTATAGAACTGAAATTTGACTTAATATGGAGACAAATGAAATTTGTTGATGTCCTTCTACCTTGAAGCTTTCTGTTGACTTCGAAGCTTACTATTGACCTAGACAGGATATATTTCAATACCCATAGTTTATAGAACTCAAATTTGACTTAATATGGAGACAAATAAAATTTGGTGATGTCCTTCTATCTTAAAGCTCTCCTTTGACTACGAAACTTACTATTGACCTAGACAGGAGATATTTCGATACCCATAAATTGTAAAACTCAAATCTGATTTATTATCGATTTTTTGATGTCCTTAAATCTAAAGGCACAAGATCTACTTCAGACTCAAAATAACGGAAGTTTTAATGCCTTTAAATATCAAGTTTTGGTGTTAATTTAACCCGTGAATATGGGATTTTTGACACCCTTGAATCTCAAAAATCAATATTGATTAAACACGCCAACAAAACATTTTTTGATGTCATTAAATCTCATCTCTCAATGCTGAATTAACTTTAAGACAATGGGATTTTTTTATCCCCTTAAATTTCAATACTCAGTGCTAAACTCTAATACTCCATACTCAGATTTTACAGAGCGATGCTGTTTTAACACGCGGACAAATGAGCCTCAGTACTAACTTAATGGAAATTTGTTTATGCCCTTAAATCTCAATGATCAAAGCTGACTTAACACGTAAAGGTGGGAATTTTTTATGCCCAACGTTAACACTGACATTTGAGATTTTATAATGCCCATACAACTCGGAATACAATGTTGACTTGACACGTGGATATGAAGTCTTTTACTACCCTTAAAACTCAAAGCTCGTTGCTGTCTAATCATGAAGTTAGACTGTATTTTTGACGCCTAAAAATGGCAAGACTCAGTACTAACTCAACGTGCAAATAATCCCAACACATAATGCCAACCTATTGTACAGGCAAATGGGATTTTTTTAATGTCTTTAATTCTCAAGGGGTAGTACTAACTTAAACTCAAAAGAAGAGAATTTTCGAAGAACTCAAATATCAAGGTTCAGAGCTAACTTAAAACATGGGCAATCAAATATCAATATTCCATTCTCACTTATCATGCAAAGATAGGATTTTTTATATCCCTAAATTGCAATGCTCCGTGGTGGCTTAACGCGCAGAGACAGCAGCGCAAAGTATAACACAGTCAAATGGGATTTTTGATGCCCTTAAATATCAATATTCAACAGTAACTGAACCCACGGGCATGGGATTTTTTTGATGTTCTTAAATCTCCATGCGCGGCTCAAACTATCACACAGACAAAAATGGAGTTTTTGTGCCCTTAAATATCAATGTTCAAAAGTAACTGAACCCACGGGCGTGGGATTTTTTGGATGTTCTTAAATCTCCTAGCTCAGCTCAAACTATCACACAGACAAATGGGATTTTTTGACGTCATTATATCTCGAAGCTTACTGTTGACTTGGAAGCTAACTATTGACCTAGATATGGAGCATTTTGATGTCCATAAGTTTCGGAGCCCAAATCGAACTATACGTGCAGGCAAATGAGATTTCTTGATGTCCTTAAATGGGAAGGCTTAAGACCCAGAATAGGGGAAGTTTTGATCCCTTTAAAAATGAAGGTAACTACGCGGGCAACTAAATTTAAAGACTAACGTGGTGTGGGATTTTTTGATGTCCCTAAATTTCAGAGCTCAGCACTAATTTTCCATACAGACAAATGGGATTTTTTGGTGCGCTTAAATATCAATGTTTAACGGTAACTGAACCCACGGGCGTGGGATTTTTTGGATGTTCTTTAATCTCAAAGCTCAGCTCAAACTATCACACAGACAAATGGGAATTTTTGTCGTCCTTATATCTCGAAGCTTGCTGTTGACTTGGAAGCTGACTATTGACCTATACATCGAGCATTTCGATATCCATAAGTTTCAGACAAATGGGACTTTATAATCTCATTATAACCCAAAGCTTAGTATTGACTTAACGCGAATACAGGGGATATTTGGATGTACATAAATTTCAGTGCTCAAAGCTGACTAAACATTCAGACAATTCGATTTGTATGATACCCTTAAATCTGAAGGCACAGTGCCAACGTAAGATGCGGAATAAGGGAAGTTTTGATGCCTTAAATATAAAGGTTCAATGCTAACTTATTTCCATAGAAATAGGACTTCTAAAGCCCTCATTCTCAGGGCACCGTACTGACTTAATTTGTATATAAACAGGGTGTTTTGATAACTTAAACCTCAAGGTGCTGAAAGAGAGAATCTATGCAAATTCACCTTGATTGATTGAATGTATACAAGTCCCAGTTGTTGGTCAAGCGCAACAAACTGGCACCGATACGTGTACAAATATTACACAAGAAGTTGATTATAGCATGAATAGAGGCAAAACAAAGCGTACGATTTCATTGAGATGGAAGATGATAATTTCGAATGAATCAGTAGACAGGTCCAGTTTCACAATGATAGGGACATTATCATCCCTCTAAAGAGAGTTCTCCGTATAAATTTCACCAAGGATCATGCTAACCAACTGCTGTTTGTTAACAGGTCCAGTTTCACAATAATAGGAACATTATCATCCCTCCAAAGTGAGATATCCGTATAAATTGCACCAAGGATCATGCTTGCCAACTGCTGTTTGTTGGCAGGTCCAGTTTCAGGATGATAGGAACATTATACTCTCCCCAAAGTGAGATCTCCGTATAAATTGTACCAAGGATCATCTTTGCCAACTGCTGTTTTTTTCGTTTTTAGTAGGAATTTTTTGTCAAGCAACCGTAAATAATCTTTGTAAAAACACTGCAAATCATCAGTGGTATGGCGAAGAAGCCTTAAACTCGTAGTCGACTCGGTTTCGCGTGGAGGGTAACAACTAGGCACCGATTACAGCCACATAGATATATTCTTTAATACCATGTTATTAAAAAAAACTTGTTAACTCTTGCGCCAATGAAGGGGCAGGGATGAGAACCACTTTTTTCAGGCATGTGTGACTACAATCGTTTCTGTCGCGCTCCACGTGGAATCTAACCACTTCGAATTTACTGTACCATATACTACCACAAAAGAAAAGATACTAACTAAATTGAACGACAATGTATTTGGAGGTTAAATTCAAAATTCCTGAGACAAAATTCGATCATGATCGAGTCAACTAAATTTGGAAGAGTTGCGAAGACATCATATAATATATATATATATATATATATATATATATATATATATATATATATATATATGTATATAATGTTTATAGACACTACATATTCTAAACCCCGTGACATCGATCTTAGTAAAAAGGTGGGAAGATAAATGACTGATGGGGAATGTCTATCAACACTCGACCTGTTAAGTCTCTGACTGAAACCCTTACGGGCGCCGGGGAATAGGACGGCACACATAAGTGCTGAATGACCTTGAACCCTCTGGCATGCAAAACTGGAGGAGTTAGCTAAAAATTGCTTAATTGAAGAGACTTGGTTTCACCTTGGATTGGAGCGATATCTATATGCGTTCGGAAGTATTATACATCAATATAGTTGTAGTATAATTATAAGTTTTTGAAAAATCGTCTTCAAACATTTTCGTTCCTCCCCCTTAGATCCAGAATATAAAAACCATTAATTCAAAGAACAACGCTCCCGATTAGAACAAAAAGTCACCGCGAATTAACTTACATGACCCATATTCTAGCAGTACACCTTCATTCTGTTTTCAACAACACTAGTACCTTCAACACAATCACTGTACAGAACCACCTTAGACTTGCCAGGTATCCAACTTCAAGAATCCCTGGTATCCAAAAGATTCTTCATCTTCCACTAGACGATGCTCACCTGAATTTGTAATTTCCTGTTCCGTCGTTATCGTTTTCAAATTCCACAACTTGGACATCCTGCTGCGGAGCAGGAGCACTGCTCACGATCACAACAAACAAACAGGCGGCGACGATGATCTTCATTATTTTGCTCATTTTTCGATTTAATTAATTTGATACTATATGAAAAATTTCTGTTTAAAATTAAAAACAAATTTTTAATTTGAGAAATTATCTAGAAGGATAATGTGTGGATGGCGAAGTTCTCGTTTGAGTTAAACGTTAGACGCTGAAGTGAGTTCAACTGATCCGAAACCAAGTTAACACTGATGAATTCTGAACTGCGACACTCGTCTTTTATATCCAAAATATTGTTTAAAGTTAAATGGTAGGGAAATGAAAATAACTCAGGGAGATGGTCACCATCATCATCATTGCCATCATCGTCAGTACAACAACAATAACAGCAACAATGTCGGCCTTTGAAATATTCGCTATACATCGATGTTGTTGCACGGAGAATCATTGTATAGTCTCACTCGTAGATGTGTTGTTTGTCGTTGCCTGGTAACATCATCATGATCGTGATGATCATCTACAGCAGAGGCTCTCCGGATTTTTCACTCGACATCTTACACAATCGATATAATACCAAGAGTTTCTCATTGATCAGGTCGCGCGCTAAACTGAGCACAGAGGTGAGAAGGTTTAGCTAAAGCTACAGTGATAGCTCTCGTACAGCATACTGACAATACCTGTCCCATTACATTTAGTCGGCTGGATCATGCGCCATCTGAATAATAGGAGAGCAGTTGTAAATAGAAGGAATGAAAAAAAAAAAAAAACGACAACAACAGATTATAATGTAAACTAAGACGAAGCTGTCAGGTCGTTTGAAACATCCGTCGTGTAATCTTGTGATGAATACACCCTCGCTTCATCGTCGTTGGTTACACTAGCTGACCCATGTACCGGTTATGCTAGTAGATCTTTAAAAAGAAAATACGAAAAACATATAAACAAATAAAAGCACAGAAGGCTCAGGGTCCGCTCAGACTCAGATTTCTGGATATCCACCAAAAAGCAACATAAGTAATAAAACTTACATCTCTCAGTAATTACGACCGTTCAGGCGATCTTGGAAGATCACCTGAGGATCCTTTACAACACAGATCATTGTTATTATGAGACAGACAAAGCTAACCGGCAGTGCGAGGTGATACTCACGTAACAGTAGTAAGCGCGGTGCGCGTAAAGATCACCATCACCGGATAATAAATTGATCGAGCAAACGATCGTGTCCATTATTAGTGGCCATAGGGCAAACGGAAGGTCGCCTCAAAGCGAATTACCGCGTCATTGGCAAATTGTCTAGATCGCATTGAATTCTAACTGAGGTGTCAAGTTAGGCCTTTCAACAATTAGGAATAGGAAGGTGAGTAGTGGGTGAATACGGGGGCGAAACATGGCGTTGATGGAGTAGGTGCGGTGATAAGCATAAACACGTAATTCTTCCCTTACATTTTTCTGTCCGTTTCTTTTTTATAGTGTTTATGCGATGCACATCTTCTTGTGGTTGAAACACCCAAATTTGTGTCTACAATTGGATATAGCATTCCATTTGCGGTGCAAGTCAAACCATAAGTACGAGACACACGGCGATGACCTTTAAGCATATGTAGCCCGCGTACTTCTTGTGATGGAAATCACGACGTTATACACGAAGAGGTAAGCCATCCATTGCATTCGAGCGGCATCCACATTGTTGTATGCGAGGCATCTTTCCTTAGCTGCTTTTTCGGTCACTCGGTGAGTGATCTTCATAAATCCACCAAAGTACCAGTTGTGGAATTGTGGATTTGAGCTAGTAAGCCGATGCACCGATGTGCCGGTAACCCCCATGCGCCGGCTGCTTGAAGTGAAGATGTTTGTCACAAGTGTTCCCCTGCACTAAAACTATACTCGTTGGGTTCACTATATGGCCACATTGCGCAAATGGAAACTTTTTGTATTTTTGTTTTCGTCTTCAATTTTAACTACAGACGACAAGACTCACTGACGAGGATGAAACATTTGGCTAGAGGAATGAAGGTATTTCCTAGAAGATGCGCCTTTAGGACCGGCAATATTTAGGGGAAAATATTGTGACATGACAAAAACGTCCCTGTACCGAGTGGCTTACGAAAGCTCGTCGCTGAGGTGCCTAAACGGCACACCGGTTGAAAGTATTTGAGGGAACCATAATTAACATAAAGTCATAATCTGCAGCAGACGATCGGTTTCTGAGGAGGAAAGACACGAAACATTTTAAAGACGTTCATATGACACTTGGCGTTGGAATTTCTGACATGTCAACTCCCAAAAATGTTAATAAGTGACACCAATCATGGTAACCAATGAAAGGGCATCAAGTCCGAAAACGGACCTTTGAATCGCGATCAGAAGCAGAACCTAGTGATATTTTGTATCATAAGGTTTTACAGACTGCAAAGTGCGATACTCGTATGTGCCAAGAGTAATAAAGTAAAAAGTGGCATTTAAACCAAAAAAGCTGTTTGAATTGTGGTCAGAAGTTAAGACCACTGACAACTTAGATGTGTCGACATTTAGAATTATGTTGCAATGGTCAGGAGTGGAATCAGGTACCCAGAAGGTCGATCAGTCCAAAAATTATGTTTCAAATGCATTCAGAAGTCACTTTGAGCTAGTATTAAAATCTACAAGTTTACAACACCGGACAGAAAGAGAATTTGACGTCAGTCAATGAAAGAGCATTAAGTACAAAAAACGATTGTGAATTCCAATTAGAAGTTTAGCTGACACTAACAGGCTTTCGCAGGCTTCGAGGTAAGTTACAACATAAAGAAAGGCTACGCTGCCCAAAAATAGCGTTTGAATTGTGTAGTTAACCTCATTTGTTTTACAGATGTATCTGTGGCAGTAGTGTTTCACGTCACTGGCGAAATTTTTCTTTTTCTAAAATATTGTATTACGCTTTGAGACTTGGAAGCAGTTTATAAAATTATAGTAAGCAAGCTTCGTAGATTCATTTATTTTTCCCTTTCCTTCTTTTCCTTTAGTCGTCGGAGTTTACTTGAGAAGTGACAATTTTGGAAGAGTCAGAGGACTTCAATTTTTACGGAAAAGATCGTGGAACGAATTTTTAAATAATTAAGACAATTTATTTTATATATATATAATTTATTCTATATTTATATATTTAATAATTAAAAAAATGGTTGAGTTGAGTAAGTGTTTAGTGTTTAGCGAGGGCAGAACCCTCATATATTCAGCTTAGTACAAGCTATAAGACTTAACAACTATCTTAAAACTATTCTTATATATATAAACTATGATTAAGAAGAAAAAAAGAGGGGGGGGGGGTATGTTTGGCGAGTTGGTTAATGGGTTTATCCATCAAATATCGCTCATTCATTCACCTCGCTTAGTACAGGATGTAAAAGTGTAGACGGGGAGTGGGCGCGGTTAGGGGGGGAAGAGAGGAGATGAAGTTTGAGAGCAGTAGAGGCAAAGTTGAAATCGACGGAGGTAGGGTAGGAGTTTGCCCGCCGCAGCATTCGCGAAATGGGTTCATTAGAGCCGTAAAAAGTGTGGTGGGTGGGCTGATAGAAGAGATTAGGGTTTCGCAGGTTACGGGGGTTAGTGTGAAGTGGAATGATGGGGAGCAAACTTGGACAGTTGATTGTGCCTGAAAGGAGACGGTGGACGAAAACGATATCGGCATGAGTTCTGCGCTCCTCAAGTGTGCTGAAGTTGATCAGATGGAGCCGGCTTGTGTGTGTGGGGGGGGGGGAGACTCTGAGGATTCGCCCAGTTCAATCCGCGGGGGGCAAAACGCAGAAGACGACGTTGCACGCTTTCAATTCTGCGTAGGGACCAGACCTGACTGGCGTATTCAAGAAGGGGGCGAATGAATAATTTGAGGGGTGAAGGGGCCGAGGGAGAATTCGGGCAAGTCTTTAAAGTGAGACGGATTGGGTTCGAAGGAGATGTCGGTGAAGGATTTATTTAAAAACGAAGCGAGTAGATTGGCAGTAGTTAGGGGGTCGGTTGAAGTAGTTGCGCCATAAGAAAGGGAGTTAGGATAGGCGTCCGATTTACGTTTGTGCTTTATGAAGCGGAAAAAAGATTTGGGGTCATTGATCGAATTAGGTTGTGTTTTTGTGAGGTAGTTGGTGTAGAGGGAGTTGTAGTGGGAGTTGTAGAGCTCGGAAAATTTATAAAAGGAACCGAGATAGTTGGAGTAGTTTTGGAAGGAACGCGTTTTGAGGAAAATGTTCCACAAGTTATTTCTCTTGTTCCTAAGAGCGCGGAGTGTGCGGTTGTACCATGGCGGCGATGAAACCGATGACCTGTTTTTTTTTATTAGACTTCTCTCGGGAGAGGCGAACCTATAGCGTCGAGTGGGCGCCCCGAGATGCCATCAAATAACTGTTGCAGTTCTTTTTGAACAGTTGCAGGTTGTAACGCTACGGGAACACTCGCGTGGGAAGGGAGTTCCACAGGTTCCCCGCTCTGTAACGGAACGAGTTCTGATACAGGGATGTTCGCGCTGTCGGGAGATGAACCACAAACGGGTGCGATCCGTCGGATTGTCTTGTGGAGCGCATATAGACCGAATTGCGTGGAACAATGCCAAGAATCTCCGAAGAACAGCACCCGTGATAATATCTGTAGAACAGACAGAGGTCGGCCACGCGCCTTCGATGTGATAGCGACTGTAGTCCCGACGTCAGCGCCGAGTCCCCGATCAGGCGGATCGCTCGTCTTTGTACGCTCTCAAGTAAGTCGAGGGTATGTTTAGGAGCCGAGCTCCAAACATGAGAGCAATATTCGAGCGCGGGTCTAATTTGAGATTTATATAGGAGAAGAAGTTGGGCCGGAGTAAAATATTTCTTGGCTCTAAAAAGATAACTCAGTTTTCCTGAGGCTGATCCGGCGATACCCGATACGTGTTTATGCCATGATACATTCCCACAGACCGTGACGCCGAGCAATCTCAAACTTTCCCCAGCCTCGAGGGCCCGGCCATTCATCATCAGCTGTGGAACCGATGATCCGGTTTTCTTTGTGAATGTTGTATACTGGGTCTTCGTTGCGTTGAAGTCGACAAGATTGGCCTTTCCCCACTGCTGGACTTTATCTAGATCCTGGTTCAGAGAGTCAATCTGTCTACATCTCAGCTGGTGCGACGTTGATGCACGAATCGGCCGATCACTCGAAAAGGAGGAAACAAGCGTACTATCATCCGCAAAACTGAACACTTTGTTATACGTTGTCTCCAACAAATCATTTATGTGAAGCAAGAATAAGGTTGGAGCCAAAATAGAACCCTGGGGCACCCCCGAATTAACAGGATACAGATCCGAACACTCGCCGTCCACAACAACCCGGATCGATCGATTCTCGAGGAAGGTCCTCGTCCAGTCGCAAAGCTGTTGGGAAAGTCCATATGAACGAAGTTTGCTCAGCAATGCCCCGTGCCAGACGCGGTCAAAAGCCTTGGAGATATCTAATGCGACCGCCCTTGACTCACCATGCCGTTCAATCGCAGATGTCCATATATCGGTTATAAGTGTCAAAAGGTCTCCTGTGGACCGCCTGCCACGGAATCCGTATTGACGATCATTCAGAAGACCGTTGCACTCCAAATACTTAACCAACTCTGTATTGATGACTTTTTCCATTACCTTAGATAAAATAGACAGTAATGCTATCGGACGGTAATTTTGTGGGAGACACTTTTTTCCCGTCTTTGGGATTGGCTGAACTCGATCGATCTTCCAGCAGGCAAGAAAGGTCCTCCGTGCATAAGATAAGCGGAAGAGTCTACCAAGAACCGGCGATAGTTCTGGAGCACAGTTCTTAAGGACTATTGCTGGTATTCCGTCCGGGCCGGTTGCCTTCCTACAATCCAGTTCACGTAGAATGCGCTGAATAGTGCGAGGACGAAATCTCACATCCCGCATGGAAGACTGTATCGGCGAGATCACGGGTGGCTGCAAAAGGCCAGGATCGAGGTTTGAATTCGCGGAAAATAAATTCGCGATCACATTAGCTTTATCCTTTGGATTCGTGACTAACGTCCCGCTGTCTGTCACCAACGGGGGGAAAGAGGAGGAAGCAAAGTTACTGCTGACAGCCTTTGCCATTGACCAGAAGGAGCGCGAACCAGTTGGGCACCGAAGGAGCTTATTGATCACCCTGTCGTTGTGAGCCTTCTTCGCGGTATCAATCGCCTGGTTGCACACGTTTCTGATTCTAACAAAATTCGTTCTGTTAACATCGGTGTGATTGGAGCGCCATTGCTTAAAAGCTCTATTTTTTGCCGCTGTAATCAGCTCGCATTTTTTGTCAAACCAAGGTTTATCAGACGAACTTCGTTTGATGGAACGTGGAATATACATCTCCATCCCCAGAAGAATAATCTCTGACACCGACTCCGCGCAAGCGTTAACATCGGAGTTTCCGAAGCACATCTCGGACCATGGAAAGGATGCGAAGAAATCTCGCATGTCGTCCCAGTTAGCGGCCCCATACTTCCATACATGGCGAAGCTGCCTAGGCCGGTTATTCGCTTGGTATGCAAGTGCTTGCGCGACAGATACCAAGCAGTGATCTGAGTTTCCCAGTGGCGCAGTAACCTCTACGGAATAAATACTCGGTTCGGATGTCAAAAACAGATCCAGGGTGTTCGCATAATCGCCTCGGGCATCCGGTATTCGCGTTGGCTCCCCCACGAGTTGAGTCAAGTTGTGGCTTACAGCAAACATCTCCGCCAGCCTCCCAGCCTCGTCGGTTCTGTTAGAATGTAACAACCAGTCGGAATTGTGCACATTAAAATCGCCAAGGACAACAATTTCAGAAGCTGGGTGGTTGATCTGTATCCAGTCGACGGTATATGAAAGATGTTCGAAAAATGTCTCCGGTCGATCGTCATTCGGGGAGCGGTAAAGACAACAAAGAAATTTAACGGAATTCCTCAGTACGACCCTCAACCATATGATGTCCATATTATTGGGTTCCAACGCCTCCATCCTCTGGCAAGCCAGATCGGACCGTGCGAAGACGCAGACACCGCCCTTAAAACGGAATCTCGAATGTAAGTCGTATCCTGAGCAACGAAGATATGTCGAATCAGTTGACGAATCGACCTGGGTCTCAGTTAGGGCAAGGATATCAGGTTTCGTTGTTTGCAAATATTGGTGGACGGCGTTTACATTAGTATTGGTGAAACCGATGCCCCTGATGTTACAAAATGCCGTCACCAGTCGAGCGTGCGCCGAGCCTCGAGAGCGTGCCCGGTTATACGATGACGAACCTCTCAAAGTTCCATTATTTATCATGATATCTGCATGATGTTCCCCCTGACATAGTCCCCCCCGGAGATCCGAATGGGAGACTAGTTTACCTCCGGAATTCTTTATATCAGAAGACACCATCATGACTTATCCCCGTGTCAGTCCGGGCCATCAGCCACACATTCGAAACACCGTCGATGATTTCTCTCGGCGATATCGCGGAATGTACAGCGTGACGGGGTGGTATCTCACCTTGGGACCGACTACCACCTAACCAACCTTTTCTCGAACCGGTCCATCAGCCAAGCTCCGAAAGATGGCCAGGGATTTCTCCCAACCATTTCACGGAGCCTAAAGCTTGATGGGGTGGTATTTCACTGGGCGCACAGGGCGTTGGGACCCCGGCTACCACTCGGCCTTTAGTCGCCTCTTACGACAAGCTGGCCTAGCTGTGAGTATATTCTAACGCCCTACTCACAGGGCAGATGTGATGAGAATAGGAGACATATAAGGCGACGACATAGTAGACCTCCTTATAGAGAGTGGCAGTCGCTTCTTCTACCCCCAAATGATCAAAGCGAAACGCTGTTTTGCTAAGATGCTAATTTAAAAGGCGGAAGTTAGCTTTGTGGAAGTTGTAGGAAAAGCTGTCATGAGGTAGAGAAGGCTGGGTTTCATGATCAAGATATATGGATAAGAACAGCGGGGGGTGGTAATTATCAATGGTGGAGAGGGCGTGTGGACTAGGGGCAACTGAGGACTTGTGTGGGTCCGTTGTGAACACGAGGTCCAGTTGTCTCCCCATATGATTTGGGACATTGCTTACTTGATGGAGGCATGAGTCGGTGAAACCGTTTATAAAAATACGTTCCTTGGAGCTAGTGGGAGTTTGAGACGTAGAAGGCTTGTTCGTCAGCCAGCGATGGGGGAGGTTAAAATCGCCAAGAACGACGATATCGTCTATTGAGGTGCTTAACTCGGTTAGGTTATCTATCGCTTCTATTGCGAGTTCGTATGACACGCTGGGTCGCGAAGGAGATATTTAGAGCAGATAATGAAAAGAGACTTAGGGCGCTTGTCGATTTTTACTGCGACGTAGTCAAGATCCGGAGAAGAAGAGATGGCAATTAGAGACGAAGTGAGTTTGTTATGAGTGGTAAGCAGTACTCCACGGCATAGGTAATTGGGATCTTCTCGATGAGCGTTATCATCGCGAAGAACATTGAAAGAAGGGGGGAATAGTTCAAGACTATTAATACTAGGGATAAGGTTGGTCTCAGTCAGAGCGTATATGTCGAAGGGGGGGAATGTGCCTTTTCCAGAGTCGAATGTTTTTTGGAGCGGAGACCTCTAACATTGTGAGAGTAGACGGTTAGGGGGAGCTTATTGGGGGTATTCAGATGATGGGGGTATTCAGATGATGGGGGGGTTATAGGGCGACTGATCAGGGTCAAAAGTGCTTGCCATTATTGGGAAAGGTCATTTTGTTGTCGATATGTGGCGATTCCGCCAGATCCCACGGCTCGCCTTCCTGAAAAAACCCCCATAACCATAACCCGGGTCTGCACCAGCTTTCGCTAATGCAATTCGCATTAGCATCTTAGATGCTTCACGTATCAAACAGACCCAATTATTTTAACCCTAAAATCCCTATAAAGAAAACTTACCTTCATGCATCCCTTCGCATACAATTTTTCATAAGATTTCTTTGTTTGCTTATTTGGTATTCTGAACCAATTCGGTACCAGACAAATACCATAAATATCGCGCCGTCTATTTTTCCCCAGCCGCGCCATATACCTTTTCATATACATTGCCTGGAAACCTTTTTTTGTTTGTCTTATCAACAAACAACCCAAGCAGCTGCATATAATTAGCGCAATATACGCTGAAACCAAATTCTCCAGCATTTCCTAATGCAAATATGAACCCGGTTTCTATTGCAGCCAGAGATGCCATAAACATCCAATTTGCTTTTAGCACCTTTTTCTCCTAACGTCGAAAATAGCGACGAGGCATCGTGTAAACAATGACCCGCATTACCAACGGGCATTTGCTCATTTTTCCCTATTGTCTTTGCCGCCTGCCTGTTTCGTCGTTCCACTGCACGTGTGAAACGCATTGATCTCAACGATCGCACCTATACCACCATGAGAGACTTTACGTTTCCCTGGTGGTAGGTAAAAAAAAAAACGATATCCTTATTGGTGAGGATATCGTTTGAGTCGTAATTCAATCTCCGTGGCGGTCGGGTCGCTCGCCATTCACCGTACCTCCGCCGGGTACGGTGCGAAACCAGTTAATTCGAGTCGAGTGTTTTCTTTTTCAACTCTAGGAAGTTTTAGTTTATTTTTTTTTCCACGTAAATTTATCCGTGAATCACCAGAAATAACGTAAATTTATTGATCCCAAATTGTTTATTATCGAAAACATATAAATTTCAAAAGAATCGGTATGCAATAGTCTCATTGATAAAACAATATCATTAAGTTCATACGAAAGTGTTCAATAGTATTTTTGTGGAAACGAATACATCATACAAAAATGTAAAAGACAAACAATAAACAATTTATAAATTTCATTAACTGTTTGATTTTCAAAATTTAAAAGTAAATTAAATTCAAAACTAGACACATTTCATTGTTAAAGCGTGTTTCCTGTGCTGCTGCCCAATAAAACGTTTTCAAAAAGAAAGGAAATTCCCCAACATTCGTCTCTTCCGGGTGAACAGTTTTCATAGTGCTTGGCGGAACATTACCGGAATCTTTTGTAATTATGATGGAGGAGGAAGCTAATCAGCGCCGTACGCCGGTGCACTTAACTCCTACCCCACATTGGTGACACCGAAAAAGGACACGCAACCGGATTAATGTGATCGACGCACGTAACCTGTTGTGCAGTCACAGTGCCAGAACAATCAGTGGGCAATTGTGGCGGCAATTGCCAGAAGTCATGAACGGGCAAACATCGCCCCAACGCCAGCCTAACAACAGCACCTGGCGAAACATCACCGGGAGTAGCCGATTGGATATCCAGCACGAGGAACAACACTATCTCCGGACCAACTTCACCAGGAAACGCAAACACCAGCACCAGGCAGCCGATCTATAATCGAACATCAGGTATTCCTTAAAACTTTTTAATTTTTTTCTTTTCTCCTTTCCTTTTTTTGTATTGTCCTTATATAAGCTCCTTCCGGGCGTAACTTAAAATTTGTTTCCTAAAAAAAAAAAAAAAAAAACATTGGTGTGCGGTGACATTTGTTGTGCAGAAATTAATTTGTGATGTGAAGTGCAAATTTCCACGCACAGTTCTAATTTTCGAAAACGATTCTCTATTGTAAATGTAGACAACTGGTTAGAGGCAGTTATTCTACCAGTGTGAGAAAAGAGTATAACTGAGTTAACTTTTAAAAAGCTATTCAAATTCAAATTCCGAAACATTGTTTTCAATCATTAAAATTCACCAGTAACCTATTAACGTACGAAAAAGACATAATACTTTTATATTAAATGTTACACATACTCAGTTTAGCTATTATCTTTTCTTTCAAATTCATACAAAAACATGGTTAACACAATTGGAAATAAATAAATAAACCAAAACAAACCCTTTAACGAAATAAAGAAAATGATTTCATAGAGAAGCTAAGAACGTGCAGTAGTAATGTTTTGTTTATTGTCGTTTTTGTTTTCTTTTCTCTTTTACCATTATATATTGTGTCCGTGAAAAAGAAAATCAAGTTGAATTATATTAAAAATACGAGGATATGAATACATATTAATGTATTGTTTTCGCCTTCTTTTTACTATGCCTTTTTATTGTACGTATGATTAATTAAAATATTTCATATCCCCAAAAAGCAAACTTTAATCACTTTTGCTTTTCCTTAGCTATTAAAGTTAAATGAGCAATAATAATAATTGTTTGTGTTCTCACTAAATTGTTTCATTATTTTGAGTATCCTCATAAATTTTATGTATATCAAATGTGTAAAAAATATTTTCATTGTTTCCCTAGTTTATTGCTTTTAAATATTATTTTAACTGCTTCTCCTTGTTTTTATTCATGTTTGTTTCAAATTAATATAAATATATACACACCACAGATAAATTCTAACCAAACTAATGGAAAGCAGTCTTCAATTTTTACTTTATCCTTTACTTTGTTGTTTAAATCTTATGTTAAGACGAATCCAAATAACAAACATTTTGAATTTTAATCATTTTAAGCAAACAAAGACAAATATCTCTAAATACACAAGAAATTGTAAAACATTTAATATATATTCAATTCTACAATTATATTACTCTCTCTCTACATATATATGAATATATATACATATATATATTCATATATTATAAGCAATCTCGTTTTTTTTTCTCTTAGTCTTTATTAAAATGTTTAAAGCATATAATTAACATCATTTGTTTTAAGAAAAATTAAAATTCCTAAAATTGATAAGTAGGTTATATCCAGACATGGAATCATGGAATTACTTATTAAAGCAAACATTTTCACACACAGTTCTAACTTAACGAGTTCCTATTGTAAAACTATACCCCATATCGGCTCAGCTCGTCAGCAATTATAATCGATAAACACTCGCTGGCCAGCGTAATTGTTGACATAACTGTAGCCGATATTAATACAATATACTTTTGCAGTCGCCTTGTCCAATCAGTTTACTAAATGTTAACCTTACACTTAGTCCTTCTGACCTATCCAACATTTAAATATAATGCATAAAATAAAATAAAGCAAGAAAAACAATAAATGACTTCAAAAGAGAAATAAAATCTATAGAGATATCACCTTGCAGAGTAATCGGTTTATTGATGATTATATTGATTAATATTAATCTAAACGAAAATAATAATTTTAAACCAAACTACATCACATCCATTTGAATAGAAACGGTTACTGCAATTTTTTTTTAAGAACAACATAATTATTGTAAACCCCTTCCGGGTAATGAATTACGCACAACCTTGTACAACCGTAATGTCCCGCACGACTCCGCGCTCACACAATTCGACTACACACGACTCCGCTTCCTACTTCTCTCGACTACTCGCGACAATACCCGGCCACCTTTTGATTCCACTCGACAGCCTTCGGCTCCCTTTGCCCCCTTAGTCTCGTTTCGTCCCTTTACTCCATCCAACCTCACTCGACCCATTTCAACACCCGTCTGGCTTTTCTCTTACTATTAGCACACAACGCCCCTAGTTAACTCCTTCAAACAGGCTCCTCATCACACTTTAGCTACTCCGCGTAGCACATAATCAATAGGACGCCTGGTTTTGTCCTGCTCGTAATACTTCAACCCCTTTCTGGCCCTCCTTAAATATTGGCATACAATGCCCTCTATTTCAACATCTTCTTTTTCGGTCCTTTCCTAAATATTGGCGCACACGCTCGCCATTATCAACGCCCATTTTTTGCAAACCGGCACCTTAGCTAACAACAGCTACTACGCGTAGCATATAATCAATAGGACGCCCGGTTTTGTCTCGCGTGAAACACCTCACCCTTTTCTGTCTCCTTTCTGAAGGTCGGCGCTCACGCTCACCAACCATAGCCTTCACGCAACCCCATGCATCCCTTCTCGTCTCTGCTTGACCTCTAACACCTTTTTCTATCCCTGTTCATATATTGGTCCCATCCACGCCAAAAACAGTTATCACGCGAAACCGTTCATCAATGCTCGACCTCTCTACCCGATTTCAGCAAGCCAGCTTCCCTCGTTACCACAGCTACTACGCGTAGCAGCACCCATCAGGGCACCTGGTTTTGCCCCTTTATTTAAATTTCAGGACATTCGTCCTTAGATCTCCTACGTCTCCCAAATGTCTCAGCAACACCGGTCCACAAATCAAACCGATACCACCGGGCTGAGACAACATACCTGGTTCCCCAATCTTTAGCCACCATGGCTCCCCTTTAGCGGCAACTAAAGGCTATACACGCCCCTCTACGCCGCCTCAAATACCTAGGTGCATAATACTTCGGAGCGCACATCTAATAACCCTAGGGCGCCCTGGGGTTGGACACAATCAACCACCCACCAGGAGCCCCCTAACCAAAATCCCCTATTTTTTTTTAAACAAGAGCGACGGCCGGCACCTCACAGCAAGTTTCCATTCGGTCGAGGTCGCAGCTACCGCTACATTGGCACCAATGTACCGGTCCTCCCTCGATAGGTAAAACGTGCAATTGAGGGCCCGCCCTCCTTTACCAGTCCCAGCGGCAAACAAATCGCCATACAAACGTATGGACAAAAGACACCCGCTCTGGACTTGGTCCCTTTCCATTCCGCACACGGCAACCCGTCACTGCGGATGGGAATTACCCTGGGATAAATCCCCCTCCATCTCGCACACACTATTCCGTCACTGCGGATGTGAGCGGATTTCCGATAGGTTCCGACCTATTCGGGCGATAAGCCTGTTGGTCCACGAGACCCATAACAGGCCGATGGACCACGCCGCACACATTTGCCCTTGATGGCATCAAGCGGTAACAACTGTGTCCATCTTATCGATAAAGGCCCAAACAATAACCAGGAACTGGTCACAACGACAGTCCCGTAACATTATCACAGCGCATTCCGAAGCAACCTCCCTATCATCACAGCACCCACCATCGAGCATTCCCTCGCCCCTACCTTTTTTTTCGTGACTGCGTCACTGGGAGGGGAGTACTGTGGCGATTCCGCCAGATCCCACGGCTCGCCTTCCTGAAAAAACCCCCATAACCATAACCCGGGTCTGCACCAGCTTTCGCTAATGCAATTCGCATTAGCATCTTAGATGCTTCACGCATCAAACAGACCCAATTATTTTAACCCTAAAATCCCTATAAAGAAAACTTACCTTCATGCATCCCTTCGCATACAATTTTTCATAAGATTTCTTTGTTTGCTTATTTGGTATTCTGAACCAATTCGGTACCAGACAAATACCATAAATATCGCGCCGTCTATTTTTCCCCAGCCGCGCCATATACCTTTTCATATACATTGCCTGGAAACCTTTTTTTGTTTGTCTTATCAACAAACAACCCAAGCAGCTGCATATAATTAGCGCAATATACGCTGAAACCAAATTCTCCAGCATTTCCTAATGCAAATATGAACCCGGTTTCTATTGCAGCCAGAGATGCCATAAACATCTAATTTGCTTTTAGCACCTTTTTCTCCTAACGTCGAAAATAGCGACGAGGCATCGTGTAAACAATGACCCGCATTACCAACGGGCATTTGCTCATTTTTCCCTATTGTCTTTGCCGCCTGCCTGTTTCGTCGTTCCACTGCACGTGTGAAACGCATTGATCTCAACGATCGCACCTATACCACCATGAGAGACTTTACGTTTCCCTGGTGGTAGGTAAAAAAAAAAACGATATCCTTATTGGTGAGGATATCGTTTGAGTCGTAATTCAATCTCCGTGGCGGTCGGGTCGCTCGCCATTCACCGTACCTCCGCCGGGTACGGTGCGAAACCAGTTAATTCGAGTCGAGTGTTTTCTTTTTCAACTCTAGGAAGTTTTAGTTTATTTTTTTTTCCACGTAAATTTATCCGTGAATCACCAGAAATAACGTAAATTTATTGATCCCAAATTGTTTATTATCGAAAACATATAAATTTCAAAAGAATCGGTATGCAATAGTCTCATTGATAAAACAATATCATTAAGTTCATACGAAAGTGTTCAATAGTATTTTTGTGGAAACGAATACATCATACAAAAATGTAAAAGACAAACAATAAACAATTTATAAATTTCATTAACTGTTTGATTTTCAAAATTTAAAAGTAAATTAAATTCAAAACTAGACACATTTCATTGTTAAAGCGTGTTTCCTGTGCTGCTGCCCAATAAAACGTTTTCAAAAAGAAAGGAAATTCCCCAACATTCGTCTCTTCCGGGTGAACAGTTTTCATAGTGCTTGGCGGAACATTACCGGAATCTTTTGTAATTATGATGGAGGAGGAAGCTAATCAGCGCCGTACGCCGGTGCACTTAACTCCTACACCACAGATATATTGGCGAAATGCCGAGAGATCTTTTACCACCTTATTAGGGAGCATATCGAGATTTTTATGGAACTTAACGAACAGGCTGCGGGGGCAAGGAAAGTCGGTGCGTAGACCTTCCTGTTGGGTGGAGGCCGTTACGCTGGTTTTCGTTTTACCTTCATAACAGACAGAGTCAGATTTGTCGTGGAGGTATGAAAGATAGAGGCGGACATTCTCGTAGGTCGTTTTGTACAAGGCATACCGGTTGTCAGAAGAATGAATGGTTTGCTGAGTGAGTTTGACAGATGGGGGTATTAGTGGGTCGATTAAAGGTCTAGGGGGGGGGGGGGGGGGGGGGGGGGACAATCGCCTCTTTAGCATCTGGTGTTATAGCTGCTTCTATACTTCAAAATGTAGCGCGAAGTGGTCACAAAAGATTTTGCTCTCACATTTAAGGGTACTTCAAAATCCCTTTTTGTTCGTGCGTTAGTGTAAAAAACAAAGATGGTTGGCGCATATTTTTCAGAAACGTTGTGGGTGAACTAAATATTGAATATTTAGACTTTTTACCATAATGTTTTGGAATTTCATTTTTAAGCAAAATAAATTCTCTATTTTTCTAAAACTCTACAGTGGTTTACCTCCTTAAAATAGCAACAAGTTATAAAACAAAATCACACAATCCAAACCATAAATAAAGTCTGGAAATAAATAGTATGGAGGGTGTCTGAACTCATTACATAGGCTGTAATTCCCATGTTAATGCTCTGATATATGGCGCTGGTGATTTTGTTTTGTATTCTTTTTAGGGCCGTTTTTTCTGATTTCGATAGGAAGGTGGAAATCTTCAATAGATACCTCTGCACCGATCCAAGGGCATGCCGGAGTTTTACTGACTAAAACCACCTGCCGCCAGGTACATATTCCCGTTGATCCCCGCGGAACTTTTTTTTAGATATTCCATCCCGAGGCGGGACGGAGTTTACCTGTTACACCGCTTCTCATGTCGCAACTGCTGCACTATGTCTTTTTAGGTCAGTGTGCGTAATCTATTGCAATCGCCACGTTTGTTTTGTCCCAAACTAATATACCAATTCAAGGGTTGAACGAATTAACCTTGAGTCTCGTAATAGTCTCGTTTTCGTATGCTATTTTTTTTTTTTTTTTACTCACCCAGGAAAGGCGAACCTTGAGTGCCCTGTGATAATATTTTTTTTCAACAGGGTCTATCAACCAAGCTCCGAGTGATAGTCCAGGATCTCTCCCAACCAGTTCACGGAGCATATACCTTAATGATGGGATATTTCCCCGGGCGGGAGGGCTTTGAAGCCCAACCAACCAATCAACCTACAACTTAGTAGGTATACATTAATATGGAAATTAAATTCCATTATTTTCGCATTATAAATTGTGATCGCCATATGAAGTAAATCATGTTTGCGTCTCTTAAAACGCCCTTAATATCAGTCTGCACATTTGCGGTTTCGAATATATAGCAATAAACGTCTTTTGTTTATTTCATGGAGGAATGCTTAATTCCCAAATTACCGACCCACGTTATTCTCCCGTCCAGAATCGGTAAAGGTCGGAAAAACGTACACGTCGCCAAGTATTGCTGCCCATGGTCTTGTAGTGCTCCAAGAAGCCCTACCATTTGTCTCCCACATTACATTTTCCTCCCATATATACACAAATCCTACCTATAACAAAATCCATTTGATATTCCCAACATAGCATTGTAACCAAATCGAACTAAACGTTCAAATTCTCATTTATTGAATTCAAATTCATTTATTCAATTCAATGCATTTGTTCGATTCTATTACCTAAAATCAAACAGCATAATGCATTATTTTCCCATGTATGCTAAAAGCAATTAGCACCTAAGAAACCTACAAGATCCAAAACCTAAAAGTGCACAAAGGCATATCTATTCGATACGCCGACACACAATTCTTGCAATCATAAAACATCCAAACGCATACCGGATGTTTTATGATATGCACAAATAGACCCAAATTCCCATCCATATTCTCACCCTTTCCCATGAACTCTGACTCCATTTAAAGTCCAATATAAACTCTTGTTTGCATTAGTTTCTTCGCTGAAATTTGAAGGAATTTGTTACCGTGACATGCTTTCATCAAACCCTTACGTCAGGGGTAGCCAACTCTGCACCCGCCGTTGCATTCGCAACGTTAATGAAAATGTTCACCTGCGCCTTTGATTCCAAAAAGGTTGGCTGCCCTTGCCTTACGAACTAAAGCCGATATCTTCCACCACATACAAACACGGGACTCACTAGTAAGTTAACGTCCGCACCGTTTGTCGTCGAAAAACCCCACGAAACTCGCACCGAGTTCGAATACAACACGGATTCTTTCAAGTATCCGACACCCTTTATAGTAGGTAGCCCTCTCCACCTTGTTAAGAAGAGCGACGGAAAGTGGCGACCATTGGGTGATTATAAGAAGCTAAACGCGATTGCAATACCCGACCTGTACCTAACAGCTAAACTTATCTTACAAGTTGTGGGGTTTTCACCATCTTCACCATCGGCCTCACCAAAAAGCCACCATCAAATTCCAGCAGCGCTAGGCGTTGTTCTAAAAACACGTAAATTTGCTCAGACTGAGCTCTGTGATCCAATCCATGATATCAGTCACCTCAAGTAAGTAAAAATAAAATATAAATAAGCTATAATTTAAGCATTTTTGTCTCGCAAGTAAGTTTACAGAGATAGAATAAAATAAATTATAAACATAAAATGAAATGAAAAAATGATAGAGCTCTGTAGGTCCTAGAATTCTTCAATGCGCTCATCGATGTGCTTTCACTGCATCAAAAAGTAAAGGCGACGACATCACTCCTATTTAAAATAATTGTTCGTACCCCTCAGAGAGTTTATCAACACGAACAACTGTTTTGGGAAAGAGCTGGTCAAAGACCTCTGTTACTAAATTGGTATACAACCACTACCGCTCAGGTTAGAGACTGTAATCCATTTCCAGGCAAACATTTCCGGGTAGCTAATAAACTTATTCTATTCTATTTATTGGCCTGTAGGAACGCGGAAGTTCATGACCTCACCGACTCGACCCCGCCATTGTTCCCTGTCCTGTGCGCTCTCCTTCCACGTTCGACCATCCGATCCGATCTCCTCGAGGTCCAACCTAAGTCATTAGGTTGTCAAATAGCTCGCACGATGACATATCATCCCGTACCAATCGGAATAATAGAACGTTGGCACCAATCATTAAAAACTTCACTATTGTGCCATAACCAGTCCCTACCCATCGTTCTCCTAAGTTTGATCTCAAGCATTAACGAAGATTTAGGAGCATCCGCAGAATATACTAGCGAGACTAGCTTGCTTCTCTCTAGATAATTTTTCTTCGATGGGGAACTACCACGGGACACATTGCAATATGTGGCCGACTTACGTGCCCTCATGCGTAAGGTCAGGGCATCGCCGGCAGCGCAAACAGCTTTTCGTGTGCCCCAAACTTGAGCATATGCACACATATTTTCAACCGGGTGAGCAAGATAAAAACACAAGTCGTATGACGGCCTCTACAAAGTTCTCAACTATCGAGTTTACAAGATTCAGGTTGACGGAAAACCGTCATGAAGCTGCCGCAACACCTAAATTTCATTGTTGAATTGAACGTTTTCGAACACCTCCTCACTAGGCACTTACCGCCATTTAAAGTCTTGGTGTCGGTGGGAGACCTACCCTCTAAACCCAGCCCATCGGTTTTATATCCAAAACCGAGCTCCTGCCTTGCAGTAGTGATGTCAAACTACGACACCAAGCGAGAAAGAAGTAAAGAAGGTTTCGCGCCACTCTCCCCTTAATTTACTAGTAATGTTTCGAGGGCAGATCAATCTTCAGTCTTTAGAAAATGAGGACACTTTTCTTTTATTTTCTCATTTAGCTGGCCTAATAATAACGCACAATACTGTCCAGCTATGGTCTACAAATAGTCAATGAATATTTTGCAAATAGTCAATGAATATAATACCACGTGCATCTCAAAACACATTAGCCATAATCTTTCCAGCGGATTTTACCGTCTTGGCCTTCTTTGGAGCCCGCTCGACTTTAACAAACCAACGTTTTGACTGTTCTCTCGTCTCGGGAGTGTAGTGGTGTGTGCATGTTTCATCTACAGTTATTAAACTGTGCTGAAACGTCACGACGCATGCGCTCCAAAAGTTCTCAGCTGAGAGCAAATGCGGCACCATCTCACAGATATTTTTTTTCATACCCAATTTATCATGCAAAATTGAAACATGAAGCAAATTAAAAATTGACGGACAACTACTTACTAAACACAGACCATTAGTGATACTACAAACGAAACCGTAGGCGTTTCTAAGGACTTATTGACATACCCCCGTATATTATTTGCCTTTACAGCTTACTATTAAAGCTCATCGTAGCATACGAACTCGCTCTCAGAATAACTGACCATATAATCGACTTGAGCGATTGCCTGTATGAAATCATCTCTTTTTTTGACGATTTTAGTCTTCCACAGCTAAAATGAACATTAACCGACGATCAATCTTTCTGTGATTCCTATCTCTCTGTGGTATCGACTAGTTAGCTGACTCCAGCCTCTGTCAATTCAGTGAAGTTTTAAACTTTATGAGCTGGCAGCTGGACTTCATCTTCCCAAATAACTTCATTCATTCTTGAGTTTCGCTCACTGGTCCCCTCAACCATTGACAACTATCATCCTCGTCTTCTTTTGTCCCTTTTTCATGACTCCTATACGCCGTCTGCGGTCCCTAATAATCTGTACTACGAGGGCTTCCACAAAGTAAACCCCCGCTGTATCAATGAGTGTCTGCGCAGACTCTCATTCAATTATGATCATTTATCTGAAGAAGATGCTCTTACATATTTTCACAGAGAAATTTACAGTTCCATATCTCATTACGCTCCTATCCCACTCCGTTACGCTTCTTATTCTAAATTCCATTGAAATTTACAATTCCTGTTATCGTTACGTTTTTTGTTCTATTCCCTTACGTTTCTTATTCCATTCACATTTCTTATTCCATATTCCATTAAAAATTTACAATTCCTTTTCTCGTTACGTTTCTTATTCTATTCCATTACGTTCCTTATTCTACTCCGTTACGTTTCTTATTCTATTCCGTCACGTTTCTTACTCCATTTTCATTTCTTATTCCATATTCCATTAGAAATTCACGATTTCTTTTCTCGTTACGTTTCTTGTTCTATATTCCATTAGAAATCTACAATTCTTTTTTTGCCCCTTAGGTTTTTCATTCTTTTCCGTTAGATTTGTTATTCTATATTCCATTAGAAATGAACAATTCCGCTTCTCGTTACGTCTCTTATTCTATTCCGTTACGTTTCTTATTCTATATTCCATTATAAATTGACAATTCCATTTCTTGTTACTTTCCTTATTCCATTTACGTTTCATATTCCATATTCCAGTAGAAATGTATGATTCCTGTTCTCGTTATGTTTCTTATCCCATTCACACTTCTTATTCCATATTCCACTAGAAATCTACAATTCCTTTTCTCGTTACGTTTCTTATTCTATTCCGTTGCGCTTCTTATTCTATATTCCACTATAAATTGAAAATTCCATCTCTCGTTACTTTTCTTATTCCATTTACGTTTCATACTCCATATTCCAGTAGAAATCTACGATTCCTTTTCTCATTATGTTTCTTATTCCATTCACACTTCTATTCCATATTCCACTAGAAATCTGCAATTCCTTTTCTCGTTACGTTTCTTATTATATTCCGCTACGTTACTTATTCCATATTCCATTAGAAATCTACAATTCCATTTCTCGTTACATTTCTTATTCTATTCCGTTACGCTTCTTATTCTATATTTCATTATAAATTGAAAATTCCATCTCTTGTTACTTTTCTTATTCCATTTACGTTTCATACTCCATATTCCAGTAGAAATCTACGATTCCTTTTCTCGTTATGTTTCTTATTCCATTCACACTTCTTATTCCATATTCCACTAGAAATCTGCAATTCCTTTTCTCGTTACGTTTCTTATTCTATTCCGCTACGTTACTTATTCCATATTCCATTAGAAATCTACAATTCCATTTCTCGTTACGTTTCTTATTCTATTCCGTTACCTTTCTTATTCTATTCCGTTACGCTTCTTATTCTATATTCCATTATAAATTGAAAATTCCATTTCTTGTTACTTCTTTACGCTTCATATTCCATATTGCACCAGAAATCTACGATTCCTGTTCTCGTTCGTTTCTTATTCTATTCCGTTACGTTTCTTATTATAATCCGTTACGTCTCTTATTCTATTTCGTTGCGTTTCTTATTATATTCCGTTACGTTTCTTATTATATTCCGTTACGTTTCTTATTCTATTCCGCTACGTTACTTATTCCATATTCCATTAGAAATCTACAATTCCGTTTCTCGTTACGTTTCTTATTCTATTCCGTTTCGCTTCTTATTCTATATTTCATTATAAATTGAAAATTCCATCTCTTGTTACTTTTCTTATTCCATTTACGTTTCATACTCCATATTCCAGTAGAAATCTACGATTCCTTTTCTCGTTATGTTTCTTATTCCATTCACACTTCTTATTCCATATTCCACTAGAAATCTGCAATTCCTTTTCTCGTTACGTTTCTTATTCTTATTCCATATTCCATTAGAAATCTACAATTCCATTTCTCGTTACATTTCTTATTCTATATTCCATTATAAATTGAAAATTCCATTTCTTGTTACGTTTCATATCCCATATTCCACTAGAAATCTACGATTCCTTTTCTCGTTACGTTTCTTATTCCATATTCCATTAGAAATTTACAATTCCTTTTCTCGTTATGTTTCTTATTCCATTTAAATCTCTTATTCCATAGTCCATTAAAAATCTAGAGTTCCTTTTCTCGTTACGTTTTTTATACCATTTATGTTTCTAATTCCATATTCTATTTGAAATTTACTATTTTATTTGTCGTTACCCGCCTTATTTTCGTCAAAAAACATCAACATCCTCACCTTCTTGGTATAATCACAGTCTTCGTTCCTTACGTCATAAAGGAAACAAATTGTGGGTCACTTTCCTCCGCAAACGTACATTTAACGACAATTCTAATTTTCTCTATTCCTATCTTCAATCTAATGAACTTTAATCAAAACACAAATGAACTTGACAAATGATCCCGAAGCCTTTTTCCCGGTTTGTCAACTACATTAAAAAAATCCGATGGCTATCCTACTTTCCTCACCTAGAGTCTAGGTGAAACACCACCTAACCCACTTACTAACTTCTCTGCCACTTATTTCAAACTATCTTTTGACAATGACTTCTTTGTCTCTTAGTTTTCTTATTTAAATTATATCTCTCACTTCTCCCTGGGCCCAGTTCTTCCTCATCTCATTGAACCCCACTTACTTGAAAACAAATTATACCAACTTAACAACGAATTCACACTGGTCCCTGCTGACATCCCTACAATTCTACTTAAGAAAAAGTTCATCTATTCTTTCAGTTCCCCTTACGAAAATGTCCCTTCTTTCCTTCGCTCAAAATGAATTCTCTAATATTTAGAAAACCTCTTCCATCACCCCATACTTTAACTTAAATGCTCTAACACAAATGATCGTCCTGTTGCCAAAGTTTCTCATATTTCCAAGCTTTTTAACAGCTTTCCGTAGACTTTAAACGCACACCTCTTATATTTCCTAGGCAACGCCTATTTTTTTTTCGGACAAGTCAACAATCCCCATCCTTGTCGAACTCATGTATTTTACACTTTCGAGCCTAAAGGGTGACAATGTGATCAACCTAGTTACAACCAATCTCACCAAGGCTTTAGAGAAACTTTCCCATAAACTTATACTTACCAAAGTATCTAACCACGGCTTTGAACCAACACTGTTAAAGCAGATTTCTTCCTATTTGGACGATAAGTTATGCATTATATGTGTGGCGGATTCCCAAATTAATATACTGGAGGAATCTAGTACGTTCACTTCTGCTTGCCATATGACAAACTGTCACTCCCCAGCTGACTACGCGTCATTGAAAAAAGGGACGCCACCTAAGCGTCACCGGATTTGATACAGTCTGCATTCGACCTCCAACATCTGTACACCGCCACGTTGTAAGTGCCAAAGTTTGCCATTTCAATTCGAAGGGAGCAAATATCACAAAAATCTATTGCAATCACTGTGTTTATGTATAAGATTTCCCAAAATAAATGTATCAGCAACTTAGAGAGAAGTTTCGATCAAAAGACAAAGAAAGTAAGAAACAATAAACTCACCACCCTGTATGGAGACACTTCACAAACAGTATGTTTCAGATCCGTGATATCTAATTCCTGTTTGGTTGCCTCTGGGATCCCTTAAGGCAGCCTCTTAGGTGCTCTATTTTTTATAGGAACCACAAACGACAATGATAGGGTCATCAAACATTCCTGTGCTTCCCCATGATGATGACACAAAATTATATAATACTGTGACGCATATGACAGTCAGTACTGGAATATTCGGGAAAGTCCAAACCAAGCACTAGAATATTCTATAAAGTACTGGAAAACTGGAGACTAGAACATCCAAGATTATGGAACGGACGGAAACGAAATGAGAATGTGAGAAACGATAAAAAGACGTCGAGACAGCTGATGGTGACAACCAAAAAAGGAGAAAGCGAAGCAAGCGAAGTCAAGAAAGTCATTGAGTGTACGGGATAAGTACGGGTTTTGATTAATGAATTAATAAAGTGTGATATTCATTAAAAATCGATCTAACGGCTCTTATTTATTCAAAATAATCAATCCAGCGAACCCTAAGCTCGCTACAATTGGTGTCAGAAGCGGGATTAATTATTGGTGAAGTGAATAAGTCTGAGAAAGTGTGTTGTGACGATGTCAGATCGACATTTGGAGGATCTTCGCGTTCCTGAGTTGAAGAAAGAACTTGAGGACCGGAATCTGGATAGCAGAGGACAGAAGCAAATTCTTCGACAGGGCCTACAAGCAGCAATGGAGGAAGAGGGTATTAATGTTGACACATATGTTTTTACTATTGGGCCAGATTGTCCGGGTGGAGAAGAAACAGCGAGTCAAGATGGTGCCAATGTAACGGAGAAGAGTTCGCCACCGTTGGACATTTCGGAGATGTTCAGGATGATGATAACAAAAATGGACGCCCAAGCTGCAGATGTTAATGCAAAGTTGGATGCTCAAAATTCAAAATCCGACGCACAAAATTCAAAATTGGACGCGCAAGCTGCAGATGTTAATGCAAAGTTGGATGCCCAAACGCAGTGGATGAAATGTAATTTTCAACACTTTAAGGAAGAAATTCGAAATGAAGTAGAAAATGTGGATCTAAAAGTCACCGATGAAATAACGCGAATCGAAAAGAGACTTGAGTGTGTTGAGAGAAATAAGACATCGCCTAGCAATCAACATGACTACAAAGATACAAGGATGCAACCGCCAACCTTCGATGGAACGGGACCCTTCTCCGTATTTATACGTCAGTTTGACGCCGCGGCCAATTATAATAAGTGGTCGGATGAGCAAAAGTCAACATCACTAATCTTGTCACTCCGCGGGGCGGCTGCAGAATTGCTACAAACCATACCAGCAGAGAAGCAAACAAATTTCCAAGCGGTAAGAGACGGCCTTGAAGCTAGGTATGGAGACAACCACATGCAGCAGGTCTACCGCATGCAACTACGGAGCAGAATGCAGAAACCTGGAGAAAATCTTCAACAATTGCAGGCAGACATTGAGCGATTGGCAAACTTGTCTTATTCAAATATGACAACTCCTGAACGAGGTAGCAATGGATGCATTCCATTATGCAAATTCTGCTTGGCAGAAAAAATAATAAATAAGGCGTTGGCGCCGAATAAAAAAATAAAAACGTCAACGGCAAAAAAAAAAATAATGAAGAGAGAACCAGATAAGACATAGAACGGACGCATTACAAGTTTTATAAAATCAAGATAAAACACCAAGAGCAAATCTTTCGAAATAAAAGAGCAAAGCTAAATCAACTGAAAACCAAGCCACTCCTTTTACACCTCAACACAAAGTCCAGAAACAACGGACAAGCGGACCGAATCAGGGGGATCAAAACTCAACACAAGGACCAAGGAACGGTCCAACACTTCAAGAAAAAACACCAAGTAAGTCCCGTCCCCTTACTTATACCTCTTCTCCTATACCATATTTAAATTATACTTGAATTGCTACTTAAAAATATATAACAATGCAAAACGTTTGTTACTACAAACTTTTTCCAAGTAAACTATAAGACGACGAACATCAGTATAATACTTTTTTTATAATGTGTACCTTAACAGTATAACCAAAACCCTTTTAGTACTAAGATAATACAGGTTGAACTTTATTAACGGCACATTCATAATAATCAACCAAAGCGCCATCGCATTTGGTGAAATGTGGGCTAATTAGAGTGCTTACATATACCAGTGGCCTTACAACCAATGAAAATCTAAAGCCTCCAAAGTCAAGCCCGGATTCCATAACTTCCATTTTGAATTTTTTTGTTTATTTGTCACCGAACTGCAATAAGAATCTTCAATTCAACCATACATGCCAAAGCGTCAATACCATATTCAGCATTGATGTGGAATTGCATTATATTCCCAAATTTATCAGCAAATTTAGTCAATGTCGCACCTAGCAAAAAAATCTCGAAGTAAATAAAACTGTTCTACAATCAAAGAAAAAATTAAAAAACGATTCGTAACAATGTTTTCTGAACCTACCTCACTGCTACTCCAGTACTGAAACGTCACTCTACCTTCTATCAGGTGTTCATCGTCTCACAGTATTTTTTTTTATGCACGAAAAGATTCCCTCTCTGATCGGGTTGGATATCACAAGCACCATCATAAGTGTAATCACATTCCCCTTTAGCGTTCATCGACTTTTGAAGAGAACAAAATCAGCCAAAATGCTTGTCATTATATTTCCATCGTGACACTCCGAAACAATGAACTCCAAGTATACTTATTCGCAAGACCTATGACGACAGTATTCGTGACCTTCTCGGCTTACAGCTTAAGACGAAAAACAATTTACAACAAGCTCTTTATGAACTTATTACAACACTCCATCGAGTTCGACCAAACCACAATCGAATCCCTTAATCTTTCGCAAATATTTAAACTGTTCAATTGACCCCTCGCCACCAAGAGAGGCTTAAACTACAATACAATGTGAACTTCTTCAAAGGGATTAACGGAAAGGCGTTGTACACAACACCACCAGCTGTGGAACAAACCACAGATCACAAACCGCAGATTAAGGCTGAAGAACCATTAACGACCTCACCTCAGACAAGTACTTTCTCTCATACGACTTCGCCTTCGGTCTCATCGCCACAACCGGCGATCCGTGAGACTATCACATAATAATAACAATTAATTGCAGCGAATTGTCCGAGCTCCTTGTGGAAACTGGTTCTTGGACATTGGATCGAACTTGAAAATAATCAAATAATTAACTGTGCTGATGAGTTTGCGCCACAACACCTCAGCATCAAGACGACCCGGAGCCTCTTCATGCCCCAGCTACACCACCCGCTAGTGAGCATCCGAACTGGAAATGGAAACAATGGAATGGCTGAAGTTTCTGAGGAAACAAACACAAAGAGAATGGAAGTATTTGGGGCAAAGGTAAAGCAGCGCACCAAGTGATTTCGAAACTTTCGTCTAATGTCAAATGCGATACATCAACCAGTGCCCATCTCGTCTCCTGGCATCCGTTGCCACTAGGAGCACCAGCTGGGTGCTTCTTCACGAGAATGTTCGACTCTGTATCGATTAACTACTGAATCGCCACACCGATGCTGATCTCTGTGACCCTAATTGAATAGTGGAGGCTATGCATCAAATATTGAGGAACCTCGCTTATATATTAGATAGTTCTTAGGATAGACGTTGATATCGTGTTCCTGTGATGACGGAAGATCTGTTTCAGAGCACACCTTCATGACACTTTTCATGTACTCATGGGCCTATGAGAGAACGAATTACCATTGTTGTTAGTGAAATAAGATCAGGTTCCAAAAGCCGACTACAAAAGCAAGTGTTGCAATTAAGTATATCTTAAATGCATAATTTGGAGTTACAGATAACCTAAGGGTTTTGAAGTTTGTTAACAAACATGCAATTGTTCTTTGAAAATGAAAGTCACTCGGTGATGGGGCGCCCAATGATGTGGCAAACATATCAGAGAAAAAACTTGAAATGTTATCCGTACAATAATTCAACCCCCAAAAGTTGAATCATCATTGAGGTCAACGCAACATGATATACTGGGCGAAGGCAGGTCTAGGGCCGGGAGTAGAAGACAAGTCCAGAAAATAAATGAAGAAAATAAGCCCAGAAATGATGCGTAGAAGAAAAAAAACAGAAAATTCAAGTCTAGAAGACAAACGCTGAAACCAAACCCAGAAGACAAATCAAGTCGACAGGTCTCGATGCCAATCCCAAAAGACTATCTTAAGCAATAAGCCCAATATGTAAGACCAGAAGACTAACTCAGAATACGAGCCCAGCAGACAAACCTAGTAAACAAAGCTGGAAGACAAGCCCAGAAGGCAAACACTTTGAAGTCAAGCACACGTTACACTATACACACTACCCCATACCCACACTTTTATAAAAAAAAAGCGCACTACCAAATGTTATCTTAAATTTGATCTGATTATCATTAAATTAAAATTACAACCCACACTCTGATAACAGTTGTTTCATTATTTTAATACAAAGGTCCAACAAATCAACGCTACAAACACACGCCCTATATTGCGATGTAATATCTAAAAGAAAGTTCTGCGGGGATCAACGGGAATATGTGCCTGGCGGGATGTGGTTTTAGTCGGCAAAAATCCGGCATGCTCTGGATCGGTCCAGAGGCTTCTTTTGAAGATTTCCACCTTCCTACCGAAACAAAAAAAAATGCCCCACATTGCCAAGAAGATTTATATGTGACACAATTTAAAAAATGTTATTTGAATTCCATTAAAGTTCATCAAATATTCACAGCATCTCGGTTCTCCTAAACGGATAGGGTTGGTGTAATTCAACCAATCACTACTAGCCAACCACACTTATACATATTCTTACATAGCAAATTCCCGATATTTCCTACCATGAACTTAAATATTGAATGTTTCAAAACGATTTCTGCAATAAATACCCTGCTCGTGACGACTTTCGACTGTTGTATGCTACGATACAACACCTTGAAAAAAGCACAAAAAAAACCGACGCGACTGGAATCCTAACCGCCTGCAACAAAAGAAAAGACGAAGAAAAGAAACTCGGTGAATTTGAAACTTTGATGATTTTTATTCCTTATTTCAATATTGCTGCACCGAAATTCAGGATTTTTTAAACAATTAATTACTCGTATTACCTTCCACAACACGCCGAAAATTACTGCAAAATTAAATGATGAAACTTTACTGCAACTCTCTTTTTCATACCAAGCAGTCTCAGATTGGCCGTGATTTCGGCCACTGACCTGCAATCTCTATCATGACTCTGTGGCGGTTCCGCCAAATCCCACTGTCTACTTACCCAAAGAACCCCCGTAACTTTTTTTTTTTTTTTTATTAGACTTCTCTCGGGACAGGCGAACCTATAGCGCCGAGTGGGCGCCCCGAGATGCCATCAAATAACTGTTGCAGTTCTTTTTGAACAGTTGCAGGTTGTAACATTGTCCCACGCAATTCGGTTTATATGCGCTCCACAAGACAATCCGACGGATCGAACCCGTTTGTGGTTCATCTTCCGACGGCGCGAACATCCCTGTATCAGAACTCGTTCCGTTACAGAGCGGGGAAGCTGTGGAACTCCCTTCCCACGCGAGTGATCCCGGAGCGAGTTCTGATACAGGAATGTTCGCGCCGTCGGAAGATGAACCACAAACGGGTCCGATCCGTCGGATTGTCTTGTGGAGCGCATATAAACCGAATTGCGTGGAACAATGCCAAGAATCTCCGAAAAACAGCACACGTGATAATATCTGTAAAACAGACAGAGGTCGGCCACGCGCCTTCGATGTGATAGCGACTGTCGTCCCGACGTCAGCGCCGAGTCCCCGATCAGCCGGATCGCTCGTCTCTGTACGCTCTCAAGTAGGTCGAGGGTATGTTTAGGAGCCGAGCTGCAAACATGAGAGCAATATTCAAGCGCGGGTATAATTTGGGATTATATATAGGAGAAGAAGTTGGGCCGGAATAAAATATTTCTTGGCTCTAAAAAGATAGCTCAGTTTTCCTGCCATGATACATTCCCACAGACCGTGACGCCGAGCAATCTCAAACTTTCCCCAGCCTCAAGGGCCCGGCCATTCATCATCAGCTGTCGAACCGATGATCCAGTTTTCTTTGTGAATGTAGCATACTGGGTCTTCGTTGCGTTGAAGTCGACAAGATTGGCCTTTCCCCACTGCAGGACTTTATCCAGATCCTGATTCAGAGAGTCAATCTGTCTACATCTCAGCTGGTGCGACGTAGATGCACCAATCGGCCGATCACTCGAAAAGGAAGAAACAAGCGTACTATCATCCGCAAAACTGAACACTTTGTTATCCGTTGTCTCCAACAAATCATTTATGTGAAGCAAGAACAAGGTTGGAGCCAAAATAGAACCTTGGGGCACCCCCGAATTAACAGGATACAGATCCGAATACTCGCCGTCCACAACAACCCGGATCGATCGATTCTCGAGGAAGCTCTTCGTCCAGTCGCAAAGCTGTTGGGAAAGTCCATATGAACGAAGTTTGCTGAGCAATGCCCCGTGCCAGACGCGGTCAAAAGCCTTGAAAATATTCATTGCGACCGCCCTTGACTCACCATGCCGTTCAATCGCAGATGTCCATATATCGGTCATAAGTGTCAAAAGGTCTCCTGTGGGCCGCCTTCCACGGAATCCGTATTGACGATCATTCAGAAGTCCCCTGCACTCCAAATACTTAACCATCTCTGTATTGATGACTTTTTCCATTACCTTAGATAAAATAGACAGTAATGCTATCGGACGGTAATTTTGTGGGAGACACTTTTTTCCCGTCTTTGGGATTGGCTGAACTCGAGCGATTTTCCAGCAGGCAGGAAAGGTCCTCCGTGCATAAGATAAGCGGAAGAGTCTGCCAAGAACCGGCGATAGTTCTGGAGCACAGTTCTTAAGGACTATTGCTGGTATTCCGTCCGGGCCGGTTGCCTTCCTACAATGCAGTTCACGTAGAATGCGTTGAATAGTGCGTGGACGAAATCTCACATCCCGCATGGAAGACTGTACCGGCGAGATCACAGGTGGCTCCAAAAGGCCGGAATCGAGGTTTGAATTCGCCGAAAATAAATTTGCGAACACATTAGCTTTATCCGTTGAATTCGTGACTAACGTCCCGCTGTCCGTCACCAACGGAGGGAAAAAGGAGGATGCGAAGTTACCGCTGACAGCTTTTGCCATTGACCAGAAAGAGCGCGAACCAGTTGGGCACCGAAGGAGCTTATTGATCACCCTGTCGTTGTGAGCCTTCTTCGCGGTATCAATTGCCTGGTTGCACGCGTTTCTGATTCTAACAAAATCTGTTCTGTTAACATCGGTGGGATTGGAGCGCCATTGCTTAAAAGCTCTATTTTTTGTCGCTGTAATCAGCTCGCATGTTTTGACATCTCCATTCCCAGAAGAATAATCTCTGACACCGACTCCGCGCAAGCGTTAACATCGGAGTTTCCGAAGCACACCTCCGACCATGGAAAGGATGCGAAGAAATCTCGCATATCGTCCCAGTTAGCAGCCCCATACTTCCATACATGGCGAAGCTGCCTAGGGCGGTTATTCGCTTGATATGCAAGAGCTTGCGCGACTGATACCAAGCAGTGATCTGAGTTTCCTAGTGGCGCAGAAACCTCTACAGTATAAATACTCGGTTCGGATGTCAAAAACAAATCCAGGGTGTGCGCATAATCGCCCCGGGCATCTGGCGCTCGCGTTGGCTCCCCCACGAGTTGCGTCAAGTTGTGGCTTACAGCGAACATCTCCGCCAGCCTTCCAGCCTCGTCGGTTCTGTTAGAATGTAACAACCAGTCGTAATTGTGCACATTAAAATCGCCAAGGACAACAATTTCAGAAGCTGGGTGGTTGATCTGTATCCAGTCGACGGTATATAAAAGTTGTTCGAAAAATGTCGCCGGTCGATCGTCATTCGGGGTGCGGTAAAGACAACAAAGAAATTTAACGAAATTCCTCAACACGACCCTCAACCATATGATGTCCATATTATTGGGTTCCAACGCCTCCATCCTCTGGCAAGCCAGATTGGACCGCGCGAAAACGCAGACTCCGCCCTTAAAACGGAATCTCGAATGCAAGTCGTATCCTGAGCAACGAAGATATGTCGAATCAGTTGACGAATCGACCTGCGTCTCTGTTAGGGCAAGGATATCAGGTTTCGCTGTTTGCAAATATTGGTGGACGGTGTTTACATTGGTATTGGTGAAACCGATGCCCCTGATGTTACAACTACAACCCAACCTTCATAGTTTTCTGCTAATGCAATCGCATTAGCACCTGTAAATGCTTCACGCAACAAATTTATCAAATGCATTTAGCTAAAAGCTCTTGGAAGAGAACTCTTACCTTCATTCATTTATTCGAATCCAAAACTCCCTATAAGAATCCTGTTCCAAACATCATAAATCCCAATCATCAGCATACCTGAAACATTTCCCTTCTCAAGGGCAATTAATGCTTTCAACGCATTATCTAGGAATTCCTGTAAAGAATTTCTCCCACATGGGCATTCATGCATGCATCAATACATCTCTGCATTAGCGACCTAGTACCGAATTCTTGTTTAGTATAAATACTCACACTAGAATACGACCCTTGAGTTGCCGTAGATGCCATATACAATTGGCATAGAAGTTATACAAACCGTCATTGTGTAACCATCTAATTTGCTTCGCAATGATTTGCAGCTATTGATACAGCTGCAAGCACTTTACCCCGAAATGCTCCTTTGTTTGAATCTCCAAACAATCATCAACTCCGCGCATAGCCGCCGGATTGAATTCAATAGCATCAACAAATGCAAATAAAGAATCCGTTCCCTTACAACGACCAAAGATACGATATACGAATTGTATGATGTATCCCAAATGCATTTCACACCTAATGAATTGCAGCTTATTTATTTAGCCGACCCTCATTACAGACCGATGCCTTAGGTCGCTTTTCCCTTTGTTCTTTTTTCCTCGTTTCAGGTTTCGTTTTTCCTTTGCTCAAATGCATCGATAAACACTGTGATCTGTACGATCACCCATACATGCATACCACCATGATCTTCTCCATGAGATCTGGTTACCTACCCCCAAAGAGAGACTTCACGTTTCTCTAGAAAATGCATCCTCGAATTAAGAGAGCCAGTACCACTGGCCGAACTCCCTTTGCCAGCGAATTCAAATCGCTGAGTCCTATTACATCCGGCGACCGAGCAGGTCGTGTCAATCCCGCTCCCCGGTGCGCACGGGGACGCGAATTTTACCAAGGCGAGTCGAGTAAGCGCGCGAGTAAGTGATGCCTTCTTGTGCCTCCAGTATAATGCAGTTATCGATTAAAAGTTTAATGTCAGACAAGTAGTATGCATCGTCTTATATTGTCTTTTTGTGCATCCGTTTCGCCGTCAATGTAATTAGCATCTGTGTCCTGTAAAGTAATTAAATGTAGTAAGATTTATAATGCATAATAAAGGAACTTTAAACAATAAAAAAAACAAATTTCGAAACAAAATGTCCGTGCTTTTTATTTCGTGTTGATGAACGATTGTCCAGGTGATTGCTTTTCTGGTGAACAGCTTGCTGCGGTGGAACTCTCGATTCGTGATGGGGATTGAAGTGAATCAGCGCCGTACGCCGGTGCACTATACTTTTCCCCACAACTCTCCATCCCATATCTCTCCTATCATCATCATCATCATCATCATCATCATCATCATCATCATCATCATCATTATCGGCACTACAAGCGGGATCCGGTCTTGGCCTTATTTAGCAAGTCCCGAGGATTGTAAAATTTTCCATAATAATTTGTTTTTCCGGGCAAGGTCATTAGCTCCGCGCCACCATATCTCTCTCATTTACCTAAATTCAAGCCGGCTTTTCTATCGGCTGTTGCCTGTGGAAGCTATGTGAATATTTTGGATCATAATTTCTCCATTGATTCACACGTTCCTTTGGTCTCCACCTTAGTTGACATTGCAAGTACTATGCCGGCGGCAGTTCTTCGTCCAAGGGGATGCATCATCGTAATTTTACGTGATCACGTAAATTGAACTTAAAATGCAATTTACGTGATACGTGTTGTAAATAATGATTTGCGCAGTCATGTTGCATTTCGAAACAACTGTTTTTTAAAAACCGATCGTTTTGGTATGTGGTATGCCACGTAAATGTATACCATCTTCATCAACAATTTAATTTCGACTGCCTTCGTTTTCGATCGTCCAAATCGATGGATACATTTTGGAATGCTCTTTATCCTTTGCTTGTGGCTCATTTTGATAAAGTGCATTATCTACACCCTTTAAGGTCCATGCATCGTGACACTTTTTCTTTCTACACAAATTTAGGATAAATGTTTAGGCTGCTATTGCTGATTAATCACCAGCATTTGTTCGTTACTTGGGATATGCATATCGCGATCCCAGACGAATTGTGTTTACACAAGTGCCCGTTCGTGATCAATCAAACATATTTTTATATATCTTAATCAATCATATTTTTATATATATATCAATCAATCAAACATATTTTTTATATCTTACCGCTTGGTAAAAACCTTGACGTGGTGCGACTAAAACTTCTATGAATCACTCAGGCTATGCTGACGGAAGCATATGCTTCTAGTAGAGCCACCTACGGCAGAGAGGCTACCGAGGAGTAACACACAAAGATCTACAGCCCCTTTTCCAGGGTGTTACGCGCCACCGTGCCCATTGGAATGGTTTGCAGCCAGGGGTATACCGGCTGTATTATAACGGCGCCTCTCTGACACCGGGTCGACTCAGAACAGTAAGCAGACCTTACCACATCATGTCGATTGTGAAAGGGTTATATACTAAAACCGCTCTATCTCCTGGAAATAAACTATACTGAAATAACAAATTAAAACTGTACATACTGCAAGTAGACGAACAAAAATTAAAACTAAACTCTGCGTAAAATATAAAAAGGTAGGCGCTAAAAAAAAAAAAACAAAATAGAAAAAACTAAAATATTTCATTCGCGTCTGTGACGTAGTAAACACCGTTAAGGAATACTCTTAAACGATATTAAACGAAATAGATCAATTCATTCGCGTCCATGTTCAGTGAAGAAAGAAAGAGACATAAACATGGTGTGTAAAAGTTCCGGACTTTGTCGGGCTCTGACAATGTATTTCAACTACTACAAACAACCGGGGGTTCAAGAACCAACGCTCCCAGCAACCAGAATAGCTGGCCGAATCTTGACAACAGCCCCCACAAAAAAAAAGAATAAAAGAGTACCCTTGTTTTGTCTAGAATTACTTCATAAACATTTTGTGTAGAACAACAGCCCCCTCTCCCCCATCAATACCCATCCCTGAAACATGCGGAACCCACGTGTATTCTATCTGCCCCTCATCACACCTCTTATGGCTCTAAGGAACCCATCTCGCGAATGCTACGGAGAGCCAACTCTTAGTTCATCTCCTTTGATTTTAAACTCAGCCCGTCTGCTCTAAGCCTCCGTCTCCTTATTAGCCCATCTGAATCCACCCCCCCCCCCCCCCCCTCTCTACAACCCAGTCGCACCCCTACACTAATTTTTCACTCTCCCGTGTTGCATCCTGCAAGCCCAAATAACAAACACAGAAAACTAGCTAGGCAAATCCAGAAAATGAGCCCAGATGGCAATCTTGGCGACAAGCCTAAAATACAAGCTCAGAAGAGAAGCCCACAAGAGAAGTCCAGAAGGCAAGTCCGGAAGAGAAGCCCAGCAGACAAACCCAGGGCCCAAGGCTGGACTTCAAGTTCAAGACACAAGCTCATAAGATAAGTGTTGAAGGTAAGCCCAAAGGTTAGTCCTGAAATCAATCCAGAAGACAATCCCAGGCGACAGTTCCAGGAGACTACCTCGGTAGGCAAATCCGGAAAATGAGCCCAGAAGGCAAGTCCAGAAGAGAAGCCCAACACACAAGCCCAGCAGACAAGACCAGGGGCCAAGGCTAGACTTCAAGTTCAAGAGACAAGCTCATAAGATAAGTGTTGATGGTAAGCCCCAAGGTCAGTCCCGAAATCAAACCAGAAGACAATCTCAGGCGACAGTCCCAGGAGACTAGCTCGGTAGGCAAATCTGGAAAATGAGCCCAGAAGGCAATCTTGACGACGATCGATAACGCAAGAATACAAACCTAAAATACAAGCCCAGAAGACAATCCTAAAGATAAATCTAGGAAACGAACATAGAAGACAAGTCTAAAATACGAGAGTAGAAGACAAGCCTAGAGACAACCTAGAACACAAGCCTAAAAAACAAGCCCAGAAGATGAACAAGCCCAGAAGAGACAAATCTAGTAAAGAAACCTAGAAGAGCCTAAAAAGGAGCTTTAAGACAACTCAAGAAGACGACTCTTGAAGACAATCCTAGAAAACAAGTATATAGAAGAATAGTTTAGGAGAGAAGTCAAGAGGCAATCCTAGAAAACAAACCTAGGAAATAAGCGAGAGACAGACCTAGCAGTCGGGCCTAGAAGAGAAGCCTAGAAGACAAGCGTAGAAACAAATCCAGAAAAAAAGCCTAAAAGATACTTTAGGCAAGCCTAGAACACAATTCTAAGGACAAAGCCGGGGAACGAACCAAGAAGACGAGTCTAGGAGACGAACCTAGAAGACAAGTCTAGAAAACAAACCCAGAAGACAAGCCTAGTAGACAAGCCTAAATGACAAACCTAGAAGGCACGTACAGAAGACAAGCCTAGAGACAAATCTAGAAAGCGAACCTAGAAGACCAGCCTAAAATAGAAGCCTTTAGGCAAGCTTAGAAGACCAACCTTGAAGACAGGCCTAGAAAACAAGCCCAGAAGACAAACCCAGAAGACACACCCAGAAGACAAGCCCAGAAGACAAGCCCAGAAGACAAACTCAGAAGACAAGCCGAGAAGACAAGCCTTGAGACAAATCTGGGAACGAACCTAGAAGACAAGCCAAGAAGACAAACCCAAAAGACAAGCCGAGAAGACAAGCCTACATACAAATCTAGGAAACGACCCTAGAAGACAAGTCTAGAATACAAGCCTAAAAACAACCTAGGAGACAAGCCTAAAAACAACCTAGGAGACAAGCCTAAAAAACAAGTCTAAAAAAACATGCCCAGAAGACGAAGCTAGAAGTCGGCCCCAGAAGAGAAGCCTAGGATACAAGTCGAGACAGAAATCGGGCCTAGAAGGCGGGCTTAGAAAACAATCCGAAGGACGAATCCAGGAAACGAACCTAGAAGAGAGAAGACAAGCCCAGAAGACAAACCCAGAAGACAAGCCTAGAGACAAATCTGGGAAACGAACCTAGAAGACAAGCCCAGAAGACAAACCCAAAAGACAAGCCGAGAAGACAATCCTACAGACAAATCTAGGAAACGAACCTAGAAGACAAGTCTAGAATACAAGCCTAGAGACAACCTAGGAGACAGGCCTAAAAAACAACTCTAAAAAACAAGCCCGGAAGACGAAGCTAGAAATCGGCCCCAGAAGAGAAACCTAGAACACAAGCCGAGACAGAAATCTAGGAAACAAACCTAAAAGACAAGCCTAGAAACAACCTAGAAGACAAGCCTAAGAAACAAGCGCAGTGGGTGAACCTAGAGGACAAACCCAGTAGACAAACCTAAAAGAGAAGCTTTTAGGCAAGCCTAGAAGACCAAGCTTGAAGATAATCTTAAATACAACATAAAAGACAAGTTTGAAAAATTAGCCCAGAAGACAAGCCCAGAAGGCAAACTTAGAAGTCAACCTAGAAGACAGGCGCAAAAGACGAATCTAGAAGAATAGCCTAGGAAAGAAACCTAGAGACAAGCTTAGAAGAGAACAACATAGAAAACGAACCTAGAACACAAGCCTAGAAGACAACTCTAGAAAACAAGCCTAAAAGACGAATCTAGAAGAATAGCCAAGGAGAGAAATCTAGAGACAAGCCTAGAAGACAACCCTAGAAAACAAGCCAGGGACAAGCCTAGAAGCCGGGCCTAGAAGACAAGTCTAGAAGGCAAGCTTAGAAGACAAGCCGAGGAGACAAACCTAAAAGAAAAGTCCGGAAACAAGCCCTGACGTCAAGTGCAAAAAACAAGTCAGCCCTGACGGAAAATCTTCCAGGCAACACCTAAAAAGCAATTTTACGTCAAACGCAACTCCAGATGGCATGCAAGGGGAACAAGCCGAGAAAACAAGTTCAGAAGACATGCCCTCCCGACATGGAATTCAAATCCAATCTAGACGGTAAATATAGACGACAAGCACCGAAAATAAGTCCAAAAGACAAGCCCAGAAGCCAAGGACACGTGCTAATTGTAAAAGACGAGCAGAGGCAAGGTGGTAATAATTCAAGCAAGGAAGAAAAGGCGTATTCATCTATTCTGGGTTACAAATGTGACCTGATCCATAACATCTGATGACCTTCCCAAAAACTGGAGTCGCTTCATCCACTTGTTCGGTAAAATTAAGGTTGTATGACTTAAAAACGTGCAAAAAAGTTTAGTACCTAAATTTATTGTCGAAATTGTTCCCATGGAATCGACGATACACTGATTCAATGGATAACAGACTATTTTTATAGTTGCCTAATCCAAGTCTTTCCAATGACATCAGATCTGCCTCCCATCGGATGCATGCTGGTGTTTCTCAAGGCGCCACACTCTCACCCATCCTATTCTTAACTCATATAAACCATCTCTCAACGACTTCTCCCAACCGAATTACTGACGCCACCACGTTAATTTTAGCTCACTCGTTTAAACATGCTCAACCAACCTCGTTGAACCTTATTATCATACTGCAGGTTATGATGAAGTCGTTAAATTCCGACCTCAACGAGAGACACCAATGGGGGTTATTTAACCGCGTAAAATCCAATACTGGCACAATACAATGCCGCAACTTGTTGTCAAAGAGAAATCCCAACGTGGACCAGCCGCCGGTGAACAGTTCTTGCATCGTCGAAGTCAACGCGCTAGCAACATGCGACACTGAAATTAATTCGCCGCATAATTGGAATGACTGAATATGTGGAAGCTGCCAAAAGTGCGGCGGTGAGGTTCGGCCAATGAATCAGATGGGGAGCCCAACGAAGAATTCACCACCCCGACGTGCACCGAAAACGGAAAGACCTATCTGAAGAAGGTGTCAAGAATCGACTGGAATATTAGCTCGCCTGGATGATTTGCCTCCGTACTGATCTGTCCCCAAGAAAAAGGGTATCCAGGAAGGGGGGGCCATCAGCACTCGGTGGGCAAGAAACAAGGAAACTTGATTCCAAAAAGCTCCAATTTAAGATAAAAGCGGTCCATGGAAAACACAAAAGTTCCATGAAAAACAGACGAAAACTGTAAGCTCTCCAGATAAGAAGGACGAAACAACAGGAAAGCCTGAAGAACTGGAGAAGATTCGGGGACAAGTAATCTCCAAGCCGAGACTACCCAGAGGGCACGATAACTGGAGACCTTTAGCCATAAAATGAGTAAACTAAGGTAAAGTCTTGGAAGCCTTAGCCTCGCTAACAACTTTGATTTGGGTTTGCGACATTGTTTCAGTAAAATTCGTCAACTGCAGTAATGATATTATGATGTAATAATATTAGCACTGACAAACCAAAAGAAGGACATTTATTATTTAGGATTAAATATTTTATTCATTTTATTTACTTTGTCGACCCTATTTTCCCTCATATTACCTAGTCATATGTAACGATGTTAACACTCTCAGGTTTCCAACGGCCGACATTCTCTGTCAGTACTTTTAGCTTTTCATTCAAAATCCCCCAGTCTTCAAGCCGTAGTGCGCTTAAGAAACCCACCTAACCACGGAGGACAATCCCATGAGGGCAATCAAATATGCCGCCATAGACCACATTCAAAACGACTTAGGTGTAAAATAACATGGTCAGGTTAAATTTTATTGGAGAGCCACACCGTTCTAGTTGTACCCATAAAATGATGAAGATTTGTGTGTTGAGCTTGAATGTGTGCCAACGATGTGACCGCGTTTCTGCGTCATTCTAGTCCAACAACGTATTTCCTATTCGAAGTGAAGCTACTAAAGTACTTTCGCGACACCAAATTATACGTTTACACATTTGTACAAGTCCTCACTGTTACTAGGATATCGCAATGCAATAAAAGGGTTATCTTTTACCTTCACGTATCTTTCACTATAATTCTCTCGCTGGAACATCGTTTTTCTTCGCCTCACGCCCTCGACCGTTTTACATACATTTTCCGAAATACCATGAACGTGAGCTGTTTCTCTGGACGTGATTCTCACAGCGAAAGCCCCTAAACCCCACCAAGGTGATTCCGCACATATCTGCAGACCAATAAACAAAACGTGAATTGGATTCTAATATCGAACCGTATTCTTTGCACAGGTATCCAAAATCGTATCGTTCACCTGCGATGCTAATACACAAGCAATTTCATCTAAGACATACCTAGATTTTATTCTCGATCGATGAGGCGGTCTTAAAGACCGAACCCATAGCCTTAGGCTTACGTCTGGGAAACACGGAAATACCGAGTGCACGTTGCTTTAATTGTCGATAATTCATGTAGAGATTAATGACCTTTTGTCCATCTACAATCTACAGAACCTAAGAACTCAATTTGAGAAACAAGTTGACTTAGGCTCCAAGTGCAGAAGCAGTTGATTAATAGTCGCGTGGGTCTGACGGATGCTAGCTTAAAAAAAAATGATTAATTTCCCATCTTGACGTCGAACAGTTCCAACAGTTCGTAGTTTTTTCTCTCCGACTTGAATGGGCTTTTGGGCAATATATTTATACCGAGGTACAAGGCCGAGGACAGGATTGATAAAAATGCAGAACTAGAGAAATTGATGTTTCATGATTTTTGGATATTCGTGGGAGATATTCAAATTGAAGGCCGTTAGGCGGCTGATTAACGAGACCAACATGATTATTATGAAGGTAATTTGAGGAGCAGGTGAACCTGGGAGAAACCACTATAAGGGCCTTCAGTCTGTATACCAGTTCTCATGGAAATAAATAGATGGTATTTGTAGTTTACGAACGGACGAAAATTATTTCCCCATTACTAATCTAGTAATATTCCACACGTCTTTTATATTACGTAGTACAGGAAGAAATCGAATACGACAATAAACAGTAAAATACAACCTGAATATCAAATTCAATAGATTATGCAGGCCTGTACCCCGTGATTATGGCGTTAGAATATACTCACAGCTAAAACGGCTTGTCGTCTAACGGCCGAGTAGTGGGTGGGGTCCCAACGTCTTGTCGCCTGTTGAAATACCACCCCATCAAGCTATAGGCTCCGTGAAATGGTCGGAAGAAATACCTGACCATCTTGCGGAGCTTGGCCGATAGGCCGGTTCGAGAAAAGATTGGTTTAGGTGGTAGTCGGGCCCAGGGTAAAATACCACCCTGTCATGCTGTACGCCATATCGCCGGGAGAAATCTTCGACTGTGTTTCGGATGTATGGCTGATGGCCCAGACTAACAGGGAGATAAGTCATGATGGTAACTTCTGAAAGAAAGAATTCCGGAGGAAAACCTATTTCCCATTCTTATCTCCGTGGGGGACTATATCAGGGGGAACATCATGCAAAACCTATGATAAATAACTTTACGAAATTCGTCATCGCGTAATCGAGATCGTTCTCGGGGCTCTGTCGACGCTCGACTTTTGTAACATCAGGGGCATCGGTTTCACCAATATGAATGTAAACGCCGTCCACCAATATTTGCAAACAACGAAACCTAATATCCTTCCCCTAACTGAGACCCAGGTCGATTCATTAACTGATTCGACATATCTTCGTTGCTCAGGATATGTCATACATTCGAGATTCCGTTTTAAGGGTGGAGTCTGCATCTTCACGTGGTCCAATCTGGCTTGCCAGAGGATGGAAGCGTTATGATCCAATCACTTGGACATCATGTGGCTGACCATTGTGCTGGGGGATTCTGTTGAATTTTAGACAAGCCTAAAAGAGAAGCCTTTTGGGCAGGCCTAGAAAACCAACCTTGAAGACAAGCTTAAAAAACAAGCCGTGCGACCTGGCTTGCCAGAGAATGGAGGCGTTGGAACCCAATAACATCGACATCATATGGTTGAGGGTCGTGCTCGGGGATTTTATTAAATTACTTTGTTCTCTCTACCGCTCCCCGAATGACGGTCGACCAAGGACATTTTTCGAACATCTTTCACATACCGTCGACCGGATACAGATCAACCACCTGGCTTCTGAAATTGCTGTCTTTGGCGATTATAGTGTACACAATTCCGGCTTGTGGGTACATCCTAACAGAACAGACGAACCTAGGAGGCTGGCGGAAGTGTTCACTGTTAGTCACAATTTGACTCAACTCGTGGAGGAACCTACGCGAGTGCCGTATGCCCGGGATGACCCTGGATCCGTTTTTGACATCCAAACTGAGCATTTATACCGTAGAGGTTGCCGCGCCATTTGGAAACTAGATCACTGCTTGGTATCGGTTACGCTACGACTTGCATTTCCATCTTATAACCGACCTAAGCAGCTTCACCATACGGGTTGCCAATTGTGACGATTTGCGAGATTTCTTGGCATCCTTTCCATAGTCGGAGATGTGCATCGGAGACTCCAATGTTAACGCCTGTGCGGAGTCGGGCACAGAGATTATTCTTCTCGGGATGGATTACTACATTCTGCATTCCGTCAAACGAAGGTCATCTAATAAGCCTTGGTTTGAAAAAATTCAAGCAGATTACAGCGGCAAAAAATAAGTTTTTAAGCATTGGTGCTTCAATCCCACCGAGGTGTACAGAACGAATTTTATTAGATTCAGAAACGTGTGCAACCTGGCAATTGATTCCACGAAGAAGGCCTACAACGACAGAGTGACGGATAAACTCCTTGAGTGCCCGACTGGTTCGCCCCCCTTCTGGTCAATGGCAAGGGCTGTCAGCAGTAACTTCGCTTTCTCGTCTTTTCCTCCGTTGGTGACGGACAGCGGGGTGTTAGGCACAACTTCAAAAAACAAAGCTAATATGTTCGCGAATTTATTTTCCGCGAATTCAAACCTCGATGGCGGTGTTTTGGAGCCACCTGTAATCGCGGCGGTGCGGTCTTCGATGCGGGATGCGAGATTCCGCCCGCGTACCATTCAACGCACTCCACGTAAGCTGGACTGCAGGAAGGCAACCGGCACGGACGGAATACCAGCAATAGTCCTTAAGAACAGTGCTCCAGAACGATCGCCGGTTCTTATCAGACTCTTACGCTTATCTTATGCACGGAGGTCCTGCTAGAAAATCGCTTGAGATCACCCAATCCCAAAGACGGGGAAATAGTGTCTCCCAAAATTACCGTTCGATAGCATTACTGTCTATTTTATCTAAGGTGATGGAAAAAGTCATCAATACTGAGTTAATTAAGTATTTGGAGTGCAACGGACTTCTGAATGATCGTCAATACGGATTCCGTGGCAGGCGGTCCACGGGAGACCTTTTGACACTTATAACCGATATATGGACATCTGCGATTGAGCGGCATGGTGAGTTAAGGGCGATCGCATTGGATATCTCCAAGACTTTTGACCGCGTCTGACACGAGGCATTGTTGAGCAAACTTCGTTCATATAGACTTTCCCAACAGCTTTGCGACTGGACGATGAGCTTCCTAGAAAATCATTGTTGTAGACGGCGAGTCTTCGGATCCGTATCGTGTAAATTCCGAGGTGCCTCAAGGGTCTATTTGACTCCAACCTCGTTTTTGCTTCACATAAACGATTTGTTGGAGTCAACATGTAACAACGCTTTTTTTTATTTTTTTTATTTTACTTCTCCCAAGAAAGGCGAACCTATAGCCCTGACTCAGCGCCCTGAGATGCTAGTTTTTCTTTCTCGACTGGATCCATCAGCCAAGCTCCGAAAGATGTTCAAGCATTTCTCCCAACCATTTCACGAAGCTTATAGCTTAATGGGGTGGTATTTCACCGTGCGACTGGGCTTTGGGACCCTACCTACCACTCAGTAATTGTACCGAACTGCACAATAGCAAGAGTCGTCAGTTGAACGTAGGTTTCCACAATCAAACGCAAGACACAACCTCCTTATCAGCTCAGCCCTTGAGTCGGCAAAGTGTTCAGTTTTGCGGATGATAGTACACTTGTTTCCTCTTTCTTGAGTTGCCGGCCGATTAGTGCACCAACGTCGCACCAGCTGAGATGTAGCCAGATCGACTCTCTGAATCAGGATCTGGATAAGGTTCTGCAGTGCTGAAAGGCCGATCTCGTCAACTTCAATGCAACGAAGACACAGTATACAACATTCAAAGAAAATAGGATCAACGGTTCCACAGGGTATCAAGGGTACTGTTCTTCGAAGATTCGTGGTTTTGTTCCACTCTATTCGGTTTATATGCACTCCACAAGAGAATCCAAAGGATTGCACCAGTTTCATTTCCCGATGGCGCGAACATCTCTCAATCAGAACTCGTTCCGTTACAGAAAAGTAAAGCTGTGGAATTATCTGCCCGAGCGAGTGTTTCCGGAGCGTTACAACCTACAACTGTTCAAGAGGAGCTCCAACCGTTATTTGTTGGCATCTCAGGGCGCTATAAGTTCGCCTCTCCTGAGAAAACTATAATAAAAAAACAAAAATTCACTGATCTGTACGAACCCGAAAGTTTATGACCTCATTAACTCAGGTAGGCGAACGTTCCTTGTCCTGTGCATTTTCTGTCCACGTTTTGCTACCTAATCCAATTTGTTAAGGTCACGCTTTACATTATCCTCCCATCTTCTCACGTCTCCCACGCCAGTGCAGCTATTCAATGACACATAGCTCTTTATTTTTTCTTTTTCTGTTGGCTCTAATTTCTAACCGCTGGAGTAAATCTAAACTACACCGTCTTTAAATCACAAGTTTTCTACACGAATTTACGGTACTTCATAGTTTTATCGGTGAACGACACCACTTTCATAGTTTCTTAACAATGTCTGAACATTCATGAACAAGCTGCAAAGTCAGACAGCCTTCAAAAATGTTTCTAGAAAATTCGGTAGCGTCTTTGAGGCACGCAATCAGTAAACTGCTGAAATCCAAACTGCCATCACGTAATATAAAGTTCCGTGGTTATAGAACCATAATCAAGCCGATTGTTATATACGGATGCGAAACATGTGTTCTCACAAAACGGAAAGAAAACAAATTCCGCGTATTCGCAAATAAAGTTTTAACGAGTATCTTTGGTGGTAAATATGACGAAGAGGCAGGACAGTGGAATTGGAAATCACGAATTGGAATAGCAATACCGCAAACCTACAACAATGAAAGTAGTGACGTCGCGAAGATTAAGATGGGCCGGACATGTGACGCGAATGGGCAACAATAGGACCGTGCGTAGAATTTTTGACCGAAGACCAACGAAAAAGAAACCGGTATGACGGTCGCGACGGAGATGGGAGGACACTGTAAGGTTTGACCTTGAAGAGATCGGATCAGATGGTCAAGCGTGGGAGGAGAGTGCACAGGACAGGGCATTAATCGCAGCCGAGTTAGTGAGGTTGTGAACTTCCGGGCTCCTATACACTAATAAATAGTAGTACAGTAATCTTTGAGTGAGTCAGTTGGCTACAAGGTTTTCGAAACAGGAGCTCACATACTGCCTTGCTTGTGGTTGAGCTAACTTTAATGTTCTATATATACCAGGTTTACCGGTCTGAAGTGAGCGTCAAGATACAAATGTATCGATAGGGAACGTTTGTTGTGAACAAGCCCTTATATTTTTTTATTTGGTTGCTATGACATCTGTCAAACATATTTAGTATGCATCGTCATTGTACAAACAAGATCATTTTTTTAATCTTGTTAAAAATATCGTATTTTGTAACAGAAAATGATGATTTGCGGAAAGCATTAATTTTTTGTTTTCATTTGAACAAAAATGCTGCAGAGTCACATCGAATGCTTGTTGAGGGTTATGGTGATCTTGCTCTATCGGAAGCAACATGCAAAAGATGGTTTAAGCGGTTCAGAGATAATGATTTTGATGCACGAAATGAAGAACGTGGAAGACCACCAAAAAAGTTTGAAGACGCCGAATTGCAAGCAATATTGGATCAAGATGACACTTTAAGTCAAAAACAAATGGCACAAATGTTAAATGTTGCACAACAAACAATTTCTGACCGTTTAAAAGCTATGGGAAAGATCCAAAAGTGTGGAAACTGGGTGCCCCATGAATTGAATGGCAGGCCGATGGAAAAGCGAAACACCACATGTGAAACGTTGCTTCTACGACACGAAAGGAAGTCAGTATTGCATCGAATTGTGACTGGTGATGAAAAAAAGATTTATTTTAAAAATCCTAAACGCAAAAAATCATGGGTATATCCAGGAGAAGTGTCAACATAGACTGCAAAGCCTGATCAGTTCGGAAAAAAGACAATGGCCTGTGTTTGGTGGGGCCGAAGGGGGTGGTATATGAACTTCTAATACCTGGCGAAACTGTTGATGCGCAACGCCGCCGACAACAAATGATCAATTTGAACCATGTATTGATCGAAAAACGACCAGAATCGGCCACAAGACACGGAAAGGTAATTTTGTTGCATGATAGTGCTCTGAGTCATACAGCAAAACCCGTCAGAAAAACAATAAAGGCTCTCGGCTGGGAAGTGTTACCCCACCCGCCGTATTCACCAGACTTGGATCCTCCCGACTACCATTTGTTTTCATCGATGGGACACGCATTGGCTGAGCAGCATTTCAATTCCTATGAAGAAGTCGAAAATTGGGTCCCGGAAGGTTTACCTCTAAAGACGACCGGTTTTATTGGCGTGGTATCCACAAATTGCCAGAAAGGTGGTCGAAATGTGTAGAGAGCAATGGCCAATACTTCGAATAAAATGTTTTTTACTTTTAAAAAAAAAAGTTTTTTACTTCAAAAAAAAAACGCTCTCTTTATACCGGTACACCTTGTATGTATAATTGAATTCGAAGATAAAACGAAATACGGATATACTACAATCAATAGTGAGGTCATTTCCCACATTCCGCAATTCCACCCACTCCTCAGTTAAGCGTCTACACTTACAAGCAAATACATGTCACAGAGTCGAATAAAATGATTCTACAAAGGCAAGTCAATAAGTCCTTAGAAAATGGGGACGATTTTCTTTTATGTTTCCCTTTAGCTGACCTAATAATAACATATCGGGTTTTCCAATAGGGACTTGACAACTTTGAATTAAATTTGTGAACGCACCCTTTCGCGGTGGCCATATGAACGAAATCGAAGTTCCATTCATAAATGTGTTGATTGTACTGTAGTGCTCTAAAAAGCCCTACCACCCTTTTCCCCCATTCCTACATCCAAATCCCAGCAATATTACCTTAAAACCCAAAATCTAGTCAAAACCCGAAAAGCCCAAACGTGATCCAAAATTTGCAATAAACGAACCAAACATCCGTTTATCGCTTAACATTTGCCCCCACGGCATAATTTAATCCAAAACCTAAATTAAAATTAAAATTCACAATAAACGAATCTAATATTCGTTTATCGTTTCACATTTGCCCCACGGCATCATCAAAATCCAAAATCCAGAGATCGTTATCTCTATCTGGAAAATTCCAACAAGTTAAACAAATAGAAAACCGAATCCAGATACATATCCACATCTCCACAATAGTTTCGTAAGAATTCAAGAAACTGAATTCTTATCTTAAGTAAACACTGAGCATCTCACTCAGGATACAAAAATCGAGATTCTTGTAAGAAATTGCGCATTTTTGAGATACATATCTCGATTTGTTTTCCTTTATAAAGGAATAGTAAAGTGATCTCCGGGCCGCAGTTAAGTCTTATTATTTGTCCCGGAAGGAGGTACCCCAGGAGCGAAGCCGCAGTAAATGAATGTACACTGTGCCTGAAGGTAGTACCCCAGGAAAATCTTTCACTAACTTGAGTAAAGTAATAAACACCTATACCAAAGAAAACAAAACGAACTTTTCATTTAACTAACACCTGGTAAGTAAAGCCGTGGTACCTCCACAAAAGACACTCTTGTAGATTAGAAGTATCACCTGGCCCCCACGGAAACCAGCGGAGACGATGACTGAGGCCAAACTAAGGACGTTGCTCTTCCCTCAGGATCTGAGGAAGCACGGCGACGACCCCTTTGTAGTACGTTGTTTCAGGAGCGGTCTATAAGAGATCCCTCATCCTTTTCAGGACAAGGAGATGCGCTCCCTGAAACGGAAACCTGCTATAGTACTTCAAGCCGATAATAAAGCTTTTGAAATATCTCAAATGGTTTGCGTTTTATTTAAAAAAAAAAGTTGTCAATTCCCTATTGGAAAACCCGATATAATACTATCCAGTTCTCATCTGTCTCTTTTCCAAGTAGTCAATAAAGATAATACCACGTGCATCCCAAAACACAGAAGCCATAACCTTTCCAGCTGATTTCACCGTATTTGTTTTCTTTGGACCCCGTCCGCCTTATTGTAACACTGTTTTGACTGTTCTTTCGTCTCGGGACTGTAGTGGCGTATCCATGTGTTATCTATAGTTACTAATCTGCGCAGAGACTCATCTGGGTTGCGTTGCATGCGCTCCAAAAGAGCCTTAGAAGAGACCACACGGTTGGGTTTATTCTCAGCTGAGAGCAAATATAGCACGCAACTCGCAGATATTTTTTTCATGCCCAATTTATCATGCAAAATTTAAACAAGAAACAAATTGAAAATTTCAGATACCAAGTGAAGAATGGTGCTTGCAGACCATTAGCAATTCTACGAGCGCCATCGTAGGCGTTTTTAAAGGCTTATTGACCTACCCTCATATATTCAGATCGACAAGTCTCGCTCGAGTTAACGATTCACACAAACCCCAAGATAAGGAAATATCTACACTTGCAGATAACCATGGGAACATAGCGATAAGCCGCACAAGAACGAACCATGGGAACATCAAAGATAAGCCGCACACACACGAACCATGAGAACATCAAAGATAAGCCGCACAAGCAACCGTGGGAGTATCGAGATGTGTCGAACTTAGACTTAGGTATAAATATGAATGAAATTCAGTTAACAGGGTAGTTTATAATCTAGGATAGATAGGTTAAGTGATATTATCCATAAAGGACTATTAGTCTTTGGAAAATAACCTTGTTTTACTATCCAGTAAATTAACCTATTATTAACTGGCGATCCTGCCAGGAGGTTAACAAATCAACACATCTTCTTAAATTAAAGGCACATACGAATGCAGAAATAGGGAGACGATAACCGATAACCTCCAGTGAGCGGACCAACCCACGGACATAAATTAGTATAGCTGATCCAGTTCCGGACAACAGGAAACAAGTTAACGTATTAACTCACGCATAACATCTTCATGGCAGATTAAATTAAATGAAGTTCCAGAAAGTGAAAAGAAGACTACCCCCGCTATCCCGTATTGACGACAATTCGTCCGACGAAGAATCAACTGAAGATTTGAACCAAAAATCAACCAGCACCATGGCAAACAACAATAATATAGTGAAAATGGAAGCAGAGATGACCTTTGTGAAACAAGGTTTCATCGCAATGCAGCAACAAATGCAAGGCTTGATGACGCAGCTCGAGAATTCTATGTCCCAAGCAAGAATTTCAATCACGGAGTACGAAGATACACCGATTGTACTTAACAAACCCGAAGATGTGCAACTCAAAATGTTCGAGACATTGCCAGAGTTTAATGGTGATGTGAATAAATGCACAGCATGCCTATTCGGTAGGTATGAAAGAAACCCACCTAAACAGCCTTTAAGAGATTCAGAAATCCCAGGAAAACCCGGAGAATACATTCATGCTGATTTGTATTTCAACGACAAAAGAACATACTTAACCTTAATAGACAAATTCTCGAAATACATAGTTATCAGAGAATGCGACACCAGAGAAAGAATGCACCTAAAGTTAGAGGAATGTCTGACAAACAATTTTCCCACATGCAAACGACTTATGACCGATAACGAACCATGCTTAAATACCGCAATGGTCAAACAAATGTGTATAAAAAGAGCCATTCAAAAAATTGAAACACCGGTGTACCGATCGACAGCAAATGGGCAAGTGGAACGGGCCCACAGTACAATTTCGGAATTGACCCGAATTTTTACAATCCAAAACGGTACTAATACAACCGAGGAAATTTTAACCGCAGTATCAGAAATTAACAACAGTATACATTCGGTTACTGGATTTAAACCGCGAGAAATTCATTTTAACTCGATACACATTCAGCCTGAGGAAATTCACGACAAATTACAAAAAGCATCCGAAAAAACTTTAAAAAGACTCAATACCGGAACGAAAGAAAAGACATTCGAAAAAGGAGAGCAAATTTTGGTAAGAATCGCTGGATTAAGAAAGAAGAACAACGCCCGATACAGGAAACACATCGTAGACAAGGATTGTGGGGACACAATTTTAACCACAAGGGGGATAGTAATCCACAAAGACAGCATCAAGAATTACACACTGAAAAATAATGAAGATGAAATACCTGATATTATTCGTGATTGTCGGCCTAGTAAAATCGGCCATTCAAATCGAAAACCTGAAAGGAAAGAGATACATCCTGACACCAACTGACGACATATTCATCTTCTACAATTACAACTTCCTAGTTCATGTAACAAATCTTACAAACATTTTGAAAAATTATTAAAGACGTTAAACGTAAAAAAACTCTCAGAGAAGATTCCTGTTAGAACAGATTCACGACCAACTTCGATTAAGTAGCGGAGACAATCTTGTTAGAAACATTAGACATGAATGATGTGGCAGGGTTATTGAATGTAGAAGACAAGCAAGTTCGATTAATCAACGTACTTGAATATTGGTATATTAGCATGGCAAGAATAGATGACAGCTTCTGTCACGTACGTCGGCCACCACCATCATTTGATACTTTGTATTTAATATAATTTTGTTTTAAAATAGTACGATGGTAAGGTGGTGGAGGAATTGCACGATCCAGAAGTGAGTTTTCGAACACGCCCCGATTCGGGTGTGGATCGTGCAGTTCTTCGAGTTCGAATTTGTTTTTCGAAGTGGACGTGAATGGAGAGCGAGAGAGACGGAGAGTTAACCTTTTTCTAGAATACGGTCTTGAATTCCGTTGCTGACGGTTTGTTTTTGAGTTGAACAAAGAAAAGGGAAAAGGAAAGCTTACGGTGGTAAAAAGAAGAGAGAAGAGGAGAAAAAAAAGAAAAAGCAGTAAGAAGAAAGATTCGGTCACGGCACCAAAAGAAAAGTTGAAGATTCTTAAAATTGAAATTGTACAAAAAGAAAAAGTTTAAGATTCTTTAAATTAAAATTATACAAAAGGAAAAAGTGTAAAGTTCTTAAAATTAAAATTATACAAGAAGAAAAAGTTTAAAGTTGTTAAAATTAAAATTATACAAAATAAAGTCGAAATACAATTGATAAATTATCAGGCAAATTTGTGCACCCAGTTAATTGGAGGTCAACAAAATTGTATGCACCATCAATGTAGGTGACCCATGTGGGGGTCTTGGAGTGACTCGTCAAGCAACTACTCAAGATATTCGAGAAGCACATAACCAATTGACTGGGATTGGAAATCTCACCAGGCGGCACGCAGCGAAAGCAATCACAGGTAAAATTAAACAGTAATTGATTTTCTGTGGCAAGAAGAGCAAGGGAGAACTGCCACAACTGGCGCTGCGGACAAACGCACCGGGGAAACCTCAGCAATCATAGAGAAACGTTACAGTGGTGGATCGGCGTTGCAGTAACATCAGGGAAATACGTTACAGTTACAGAGGGAGATTTCTGGAAGGTGTTCGGCAGGATAGCAATCAACGGAGCGAAGACTGGAGGTAGTGCGCTGTGGATGGAATTTGTTATCAGCAGGAGAGCGGCGAAAGTATTTTTTATTTTTGTATTTTTTTTTTGTGTACTTCAAAGATCTATTGTCAATAATTGTAGAATTGTTTTGCCGAGAGTTTTGGTTGGAGTTAATTGTTGTTAAAGAATATTTATTGTAATTGCATGTTTTGATTTTATGTAATTTTTATTGTAACTGAGGACTATTGAGTTTCCTCAGATCTTCGTCCGGACTCCATTTCTCGCTCACTGAGGTCGGCGTTTGTTAGTTAAATTGTGGTTTTTCGTTTTGACTGACGGGTGCGGTGTGTATTTTTCCCTTATTTATCCTTCTCTTCCCCTTTGAGAGTGTTTGTTTGGTGTGGCGGAAAGCTGACACAAAATGTTTGTGAGCTTATTTGTTTGGTGCTTTTGTGATTGTGTGAATCCGTTGGCAGCCCATTATGTGTTCCCGCTGAATGTTGGTGAATTGTGTTCTTGGTGTTTCGACTGTCGTTTTGTTTTCGAACTGTTGTTTGCGGGTTGATCTTCTCTGTTGTTCCGGGTCTCCTTGTTGCGTATTAGGCCCATATAGTATTTGCGAGAGGGGAGAGCTCGTCGGACGGCGTCCTGTTGTATCTTGGGAACGTGTTTGTTTTTGTTTTCGCCCCCTTTCTGTTGGTTGGTTCTGTCGGCGACGGAGTTGCTCGCTCTTCGCGGAATCCCGGGTGTCGTTTTGTATCGAGAAGTATAGGTTAGATTAGACGGCCTGCAGATGCAGACAAGGCAACGTCAGAGAGATGTCCGAGAGGGCACCCCTGCCCGGGCACGACCCGAGGCATTTCCCGAGCCGCCGGTTGACGAGGTGGATCCGGAGGCGTTCCATGATTCGAGGGACGAATTTGTGGACGACCGATCGCCAACACGCCCCCCTCCCACCGTCGGTAAACAGCCTGTCGGGAGCATGGAGGACACGCCGATGCCCTCGTATTTTAAACTGGGCCCACAACCATGTCCTGTACGGACCATGCTGGGCACAGATAGGGTTTTCGACCTTGTGTCGAAGGCGGTCCCCATGTTTTCGGGACAGGAAGGCCCGGATACGGCCGAGAGACTCTCTTCGTTTCTCAAGGGCTGTAGAAGGACCTTGGATGGGCTGGCGGTGGAGGAGGAACATACCTTCCTCCGGTGGCTGCCCTCTAGGCTGAGCGGCGAGGCCTATCGGATGTTCGAGGAGAGACCACCCACGACATTCCTTGAAGCGGAACAGCGTCTTAGAGAGGCCTGCGAACCCCGGGTGTCGTATGAGGAGTTGTGTGCGCAACTTTCCAAAATGCGACAACTTCCTTCCGAGGATGCCACAGGTTTCGTTTCCCGAGTGAAGCGGGCCGTGGTACGGTGCGAGGAGGCAGCTGAGCGCTTTTATGGTCGCCAGGGTAGGTCCGTCTTCGCCAGCCAGCTTGAGGGCATGGCCAAACCGGTGTTGGTAAGGGGTCTGAGGGAGGAAGGACTAAAGCACTTCCTTCTCACGTTGGGTAATGTCCCTTTTCGTAGCCTGGTGGACCACCTAACCGGGTTTGAGCGAGCTCGTAGGGAGATGCTGAGGCAGGACGACCTGTTTGTAGATGCGCGGCACGGGATCGCCGAGCGAGCGTCGAAAACACGAGAGTTAGGACCGGGAAGTTGCTCGACCCTTTTGGAAAACACATCCACCACTTTTAGGGATTGAAGAGAGCCTGAAGAGCCTGATAGTCATCGACGGGGAGAGGATGGTTTCGTTCGGGGGCAGTCGTGCGGACCTCTCAATTATAGACGGGATGCTGGTGCCTATGCTCCGGCCTCCTCTGGCGAGGGAGCGTGGTCAAATACCGTGTCTTCCTCAAGTCGGAGTGAAGGGTCGCAGGGTTTGGCTCAAGGGGCGTATGTGCCTGGAGATCAATCGGGTCAGGACAATCCGGTCCGGGATTCGGTTGATCGATCGGCTCGCCCCCTGGAATCCCAGACAACATGCAGCTTCTGCAAGGTGAGGGGTCACGTATACGACGAGTGTCTACAAAGACGAAACACTCCCTTCTGTCGCGAGGAGGAGCGGAACATTGTGCGAGTTTTGCGGTCGACACACTCACAAGGCGGCAGAGTGTCGACATAAAGCAAAATGGGAGAGTTCGGGAAACTCCCCAAGGTCGGGTCGGCAAGATCCTACCCGACCGCACTAAAAACGAAACCCAGCTCCAGCTGTTCTCAGTTTTCGCCGATTCAGGTCCCGATTGTCGCTCTCCCTTTAGACATTGGCCGTAGGAACCCCACGCGCCTAATCGTGGACACCGGCGCTGAGATTAGCCTGTTGAAGCTGAAGGCACTCCATCCTAGATATGGCATGGATATGCATAAATCTACAACGCTCCAAGCGCTGTTTGTCAAAGGCAAGTCGAGGGGTTGCTGCACTGGGAATTTCAAGTTGCACCATGAGATTCCCTGCAGTTTCCAAATAGTAGACTCCTTGCCGGGTTTGGAGGAAGACGGATTGTTGGGGTACGACTTCCTGTCTCGGAATTGTAAGGTAGACGGGCCGGGTGGTTGTTTGGTTTTTCCCCGAACGACCGTAAATCCCGTGCCATTCTCCATTCAATTTGTCAACTATGGGACGGGAAGGGTTGAACATGTGGCAGCCAAACGGGGAGACGTGCCAAAGGGACCTGTTAAGGTCGATACTGCGGCATGTACTCGCCCGGAGACCCTACCCATACAGGGGAGGGCTGCGAAAAGCTGTTCAACCACGTGCTACCCACGTGGTCATCCGGATGAACCCCAAACAGTGGACGTTAATAACATATAGTTATAGACAACGTTTTTTATAAAAGAACAATTACGGAAAGGTTAAGCCTTCCGGTAACTTGGAGCCCCTGATCCTAGCTGGCCAGACTCTGGTTACCCTCCGAAATCTTCGTCCTTGTAAAGGACCTTCGTCGAGGGATACCAACTTGAGAGTCTGACGAAAAGTCTTTAAGGCCAGGCCTAATGCTGCAGGCGCAGTCCCAGCGCAGACTGCAGAGGCAAACCCCAGTGCTAGGGGTTGGATCGCATATATGAAAGTGCGAAAGCGCACTATAATGTCGGGTAATGGTAGGTTTTGCCGCCGAAACGGGAAACCCCCCCGATCTACCAACCCATGGACCGGGGCAAGTACCGAGTCCAGAAGAGGAGGACTAAATTAAATATATAGGAGCGGGACGCTTTCGCCGGCCGGGTGACATTTCGGAGGTTGAACGAGAGGGGATCGCCTCGCCTTAGCGAGGGGGTCCTAACCGGATCGTGTGGGCGGTCGAGCTTTCGGTCGGACCATCGTTTCAGTGTCGGGCCCGCCGCGATAGATGGGAATCTGTGTAGTTAGTGTTCCCCTATTAAATGTTATTTATTTATTTATTTATTTATTGTTACTAACCCTAGCATATAGGTAGCCTAAAATCCTTACTAACATTAACACTTAAGCATGTAGACTAATTTATTTATTTATTTATTTGTTGATTGGTCTGCTGATTGTTTGTTTGTTTGCTCTCCGCCGTCCACTCTCCGGCGTGACATTCCTCTCCTAAGAATGCCACGCAGTCTTGTGGGGGGGGGAGGTGTGTCACGTACGTCGGCCACCACCATCATTTGATACTTTGTATTTAATATAATTTTGTTTTAAAATAGTACGATGGTAAGGTGGTGGAGGAATTGCACGATCCAGAAGTGAGTTTTCGAACACGCCCCGATTCGGGTGTGGATCGTGCAGTTCTTCGAGTTCGAATTTGTTTTTCGAAGTGGACGTGAATGGAGAGCGAGAGAGACGGAGAGTTAACCTTTTTCTAGAATACGGTCTTGAATTCCGTTGCTGACGGTTTGTTTTTGAGTTGAACAAAGAAAAGGGAAAAGGAAAGCTTACGGTGGTAAAAAGAAGAGAGAAGAGGAGAAAAAAAAGAAAAAGCAGTAAGAAGAAAGATTCGGTCACGGCACCAAAAGAAAAGTTGAAGATTCTTAAAATTGAAATTGTACAAAAAGAAAAAGTTTAAGATTCTTTAAATTAAAATTATACAAAAGGAAAAAGTGTAAAGTTCTTAAAATTAAAATTATACAAGAAGAAAAAGTTTAAAGTTGTTAAAATTAAAATTATACAAAATAAAGTCGAAATACAATTGATAAATTATCAGGCAAATTTGTGCACCCAGTTAATTGGAGGTCAACAAAATTGTATGCACCATCAATGTAGGTGACCCATGTGGGGGTCTTGGAGTGACTCGTCAAGCAACTACTCAAGATATTCGAGAAGCACATAACCAATTGACTGGGATTGGAAATCTCACCAGGCGGCACGCAGCGAAAGCAATCACAGGTAAAATTAAACAGTAATTGATTTTCTGTGGCAAGAAGAGCAAGGGAGAACTGCCACACTTCGTTACAATCTACAGATACGCGGTAATCAAAGAATAATGTGAATTATTCAAACTCACACCAATAGGATTCCTACACGGAAAAATTAAAACAGATAATACGATAGCGTTGTGCAGGGAATATTATGTTAGAATGAAAAATTGCGAAACTTTATTTGGGTAACTTAATTTGCCAGATTAATAAACAGGAAGATAATTGTATAGTTCGTTTAACAAATACAACATCAACATCTGATGAAACAATAGCTAAAATAAAATATGAAAACTTACACAAGAGAATTGTAAAACCTATACATAGCAAATTAACTAAAAATTGTATCAATCAAAGAAATACTGTCAAACAATAACAATTTAACATTTTCAAATATTAACTCGATGTTTAATACCAATCGAAGAGCACCCAACTAAGAGCGCAATCATAATTTTTGTGTTTATTGTACTAATTATAACTGTAGTCATGATCATTCATAAATTTACTAAATGTATTTTAGAATTTAAGAAACAAGAAAAAAATTGAAAAGTTTGATGAAGCATCTCATAAAGGTCAACAAAGACTCCAAGCGAAAAATCGGGACGATTTTGTTTAACACCGCGGAGAGTTAACGATTCACACAAACCCCAAGATAAGGAAATATCTACACTTGCAGATAACCATGGGAACATAGCGATAAGCCGCACAAGAACGAACCATGGGAACATCAAAGATAAGCCGCACAAGCAACCGTGGGAGTATCGAGATGTGTCGAACTTAGACTTAGGTATAAATATGAATGAAATTCAGTTAACAGGGTAGTTTATAATCTAGGATAGATAGGTTAAGTGATATTATCCATAAAGGACTATTAGTCTTTGGAAAATAACCTTGTTTTACTATCCAGTAAATTAACCTATTATTAACTCGCGCTGAAATTCCTTTTCTTTACACCAGGGATGGACAACCTTTTAGGAAACAAGGGCGTAATTAAAAATTCTCAAGAACGCTGCGGACGCAATATGTAATAACATTATATTTATTTTTTATTAAAACATACAAGATGGCGCTAAAACTCTACAGAATTCGAAAATAATAATGTTGGGACCAAGTAGAAATATTTCATTATATATAGAGTTATTTAACGTCAATAAATAAATACTTGAATATTTCAGTTAATGAATTAGTGATTTCAAGAAAAATCTGCTCAAAAGGTGGAACATGAAATTGATTGGAAAAAGAATAAAAAATGATTTTAATTTATCAGGAATCGCGTCGTAAGTCCACTTGCGCCGCGGGGTTGGCCACCCCTATTCTCCACTGTCCTCATAAGGAGTTAATGAGACCGGCTGAGCTTACAAGTAAGCTGTCACACGAATGTATTTACCACCAAAAAAAAATCTTGGCATAATATCCGCAAGACTCTCATTGGTTTTATATCGCAGCTTTCTTAATTTAGCCGCTGCTCTAGAACCCGTTCTCTATTTTAAATTTGACTCCCGTCTATGCTGACCGATGATGCCAAATACCCCGGACAGGTTACTTTATATCGCCATGTAAGCTTTATAATTCATTTTCTTTACTACTATGTCAGAAACGCGAGTTGTACAAACAACACTATTCGCTGCCATAATAAAATCAGAATTAAAATAAATAACAATATAATTAAACCCTCCAAAACCTTAAAGTATCTAGGTATAACCTTTACCAACAATCTGTCATTCTCCGCCCACATTAAAAATACGATTCGTAAAGCCACAACCCAACTGAACCTCTGCAGAAAAGTCATGTACAAACCGAATGGTCTCTCTCCCAAAGTCAAATCACTTATCTACAAACAAATAATCAGACCCACTCTCACATATGCATGCCCGATATGGTACCATATCACACCCGCCCAAATGGAGAAGCTACGCATTTTCGAAAGGAAATGCTTCAGACTTATCACTGGCCTCAACCGACATCCTAACTCCCACAAATATTACAACTGTAGTTCGCTCTACTATGCCGCTAATATTGAACGTATAGATCGACGCTTCCTCGAGCTGTCCATCAAATTTATCGAAAATCTTCCCAATAATCCCAATCCGATAATAAATGCGCTCACATCGACTCCGTCAGACAACCGAACTGCCTACCCGAACTGTCTCCACACCAGAACCCTCTTCACCTTTGGCAGGTTGGTCAACAACTCCAATGAGATCGTATACCACAATACTGAACTCTCACCTCACCAGTTTAAATATTGTAATATACAACCCTTCTCTAATATCTTGCGTTTCAACGACCAATCGGAAAGTGTTCCCCCAACCCATATCCCCGACTCATAGTACCCACCCTAACCCAAATTCCACCCATCAACCACTATACCTCCCGCCCCACCCTACTCTAACTTATTGTAATAATAATAGATTTAATAATTAGATAAGCTAGGCTAAGCTAAGTTAAGTTAATTAAGCAAATTAGTTATAGGTTAAGTAAATAATTATATCCTGTTTTCTGACCTTTTCCAGGAAGCCCCACCTACTCCTATCTTGTCCACCCATGAAATATATAACTTTATAATAATGTTTGAAAAATGTACTAGCAAGTATGTGTAAACGATTAAAGCTAAGATAATTATAAGTTATCTGTATTACTTATTGTAACAAATCATTTATGGTCAATAAATACAGAAATGTAAAAAAAAAAAATTACTACTATGAGGCAGGGCATTAAAATGTACCGACATTCGTACCGGCTGCTTGCATCTTACTAATCCAAAGATATTAGAGATGATAGACTTACTCGTTAGATGGGGCTGCTAAAAATATTTAAAAAAAAAAACGAGCATTGCCGTATTTTTGAATTGTTTTTGAACAATACAAATAAATAATGAAAACAGTTTGCAACCTCCATCTCTATGGCGTAAAATCTCAAAATGAGTAACCTCTGCTAGATACTTTAATATGTTGGTGTTTCTATTGACGAGTATACGTTTATTTCGGGGAATCGGGGCACACGGTTATCACAAGTTTTTGTTTTCCACAGGCGTCTTTCGTGACGTCTTCACGCCTTTCATACTTCACTTTGCAGATGCGAATAAAAAACAAAAAGCCTGCTAAGTGTTCAATAAGATTGATGGTCATAAATGGACATATACTACAAATGCATTAAACCCTAGGCTCGTTAAGTGATCTTTTATTGCTAGTTTAATGATAAATAAAATCTGGTACCAGATGAAGAAATCAATTTAGAGACTGAGTTGTCTCGCCCTATCCTATACAGCTAATTTTATTCGAGACACGGCGTGAGGATTTAGCTTGCCATAAAGTTTTGAGTATTTCAAATGTGTTACTAAGCCTCCAGTTCAATTATTTGACATGTAGCCGGTCATATTTTTAAAAGCTCATTATAGAACTACTGTTACTTGGCAGTTGTTGAAAGGAGTATTATTGTAGAGAAATGCTTGGACCCACTCTCCGGCTAAAGATTTACACGAAACGATACATTACATAATGCTGCCGATTGAGAGGATCATTAATCAATATACAACCCCGTTCAGGTGCAGGGTCTGTAGCTGTATATATACAATATGATTTGATTTTTTAATTCTCCATATACCACGCATAGATTCAGTGTATATGAAATATACATTGTGTTTATGTTTATTTCAAGACATTATTTAGCGCGGTTCGGATTGTCGGATTTAGGTCAAACGTCCACCTTTTTTTGAAATTTTTTAAACTTCATAATGCCACCCTCATAAAAGTTCTGATCACTAGCTGCCAAAAACTCAATTAAGCTGTTTTCATATTCTTTTATTTTTAGACTACTCTCATGAGTAATGTGCACCTATAGTGCTGTGTCAGTGTCCTGAAATCCAATTTATGTCACGGATCCTCTCAAAGCTAATGGTGCGATATTCCACCGAGCGGCGGGGGTTGGGAAACCAACCTACCACTCAATTATTGTGCCGAGCTGCACATTAATAAGAGTTGTCAGTTAAGCCAGGTGGCGAAACGTGGAGGGAAAGTGCACAGGACAGGGAACGGTGACATAGCCTAGTTAGTGAGGTCACGAACTTTCGGGTTCCTACAGACCAATAAGTAGTAGTTGAACCTACGTTTGGACAATCAACCGTATACCACAACCTATTTACCACCCATTGAAGCGGCATTGATACCAATTTCTTTCAATTCCTTTGGCGCAACGGAAACCGAAGAGGAAATCGGAATTTGTAGCAACATCATCACCATCAACGACGATTTGTATCATGACCAAAAATGCTGAGAAATTCAAAAACGCATACTGAACAACCATACAAGCCATATGCGACAACAACTACATGGATGACTACTTGCAAAGTTTCTCAATAGTACGATAAGCCAGTCATATGACAAAAGCGGTACAAAGACCCCCTGACTAGACCAAATTTCCCTTAGTCGACAATAGTTCAGAAGTACTTAAAAAACAGTCTCACACACAAGTCTTGAAATTGTTGAAAGAAAATAAGACTTTTGGCTGATAACTATAAGGTTGGGCTGAAAAGCAGCACTCGTCAATAAAAGCTAGTGAATGTAGTTGTGCATCTTTTAACAGTTCATCATCATTATCGGCACTACAACCGGGAACCGGTCTTGGCCTTATTTTAGCAAGTCCTGACGCTTGTTAAATTTTCCATAATGATTTGTTTTTTTCTGGGCAAGGTCATCTTTTGACAGTTACTCACCAAAATTTCAGCCATTTTGGACGCGTAGTTTTCATTTGACAGTCGTATGAGTGAGTCGATGTGAGTGTTTTTTGACAATGGACAAAATTGTGTATCGAGCTGTCATTCAATTTTTGTTTTTGAAAGGCAATACGCCTACGCAAATCGAAGATGAGTTGGGACTCTGCACCACCACTTAACACAGTGAAATTTTGGGCAGCTGAATTTAATCGTGGCCGTGAGAGCTTGGGAGGCGATAAACGTTCGGGACGTCCAAAAACTGCAGCAACTGAAGATAACATCGCTAAAGTTCACTAAATGGTGCTAGACGACCGCCGAATTAAAGTGAGGGAGTTAGCAGAAGCTATGAAAATGTCCAAAGAACCTGCTTGTCACATATTAAATCAAAATTTAGGCATGATAGCGCTGTCCGCGCGTTGGGTGCCGCGTTTTCTCACGTTAGACCAAAAGCGTGTTCGAATGACAGTACGAAATTGAGCACCATCCGGACTAGACGTGGAGACAAACGATAGTTGATGAACCGTTCAACGCAATAGCCTAAAAAGTGAAGTGTATGTAAAATTATTATTAAATTATTGTTAAATTATTATTTTTAATTTATTTATTTTTAAGTTCGCTTGGGACTTCTCTGCACCCAAAATAATTAAAAAACAAATAGTGCCAATACGCGACATACGAATTGTTCCTGTTTGTGTATGTGCACAATATAATAAACAAACTCCTGAACGTGATTATCTATCTTTCACTCGCGCAATAAAAAAAAACAATAAAAAAAGTGAGAACCGCGGTCCATAATATGGACGTAAATCAAATGGATGCCAAAATGTTGCTTCGGAGAAGGCAAAATGCAGACGTAAATCTAGCGGCTAAACGCCTTAGAACAAATGAAAACAAGGATACATACGCGTTGAGCGTCAACAGCGAAGATGAAGACAACGCACATGGTGCCCAGTACTCAGAGGCTTTAAATCAATTCAAAGAACTAGCTGTCAGCGAAACAAATGTAGACGCCGGCAATCAGGTCGAGGTCCTCAACAGACTCATCCATGAGATTAGTCTTAAAAAACAATAACTGGTTAAACAAATGGAAAAAGTTGAGCCAGAATGAGCGGAAACGAAATATGGTACAAAACAACAGCAAGCACAAAGACAACAGCAACCCACGAAGACATCAAAGAGACAAGCTAAGGAAACTCTACAGCAGTAATCGCATCAACAACAACAGCAGGAACCACATCAACAGCAAGAACCAAATCAGAGGCAGGAACCATCTCAGCAAGTGCCAGTCCAAAAAAAGGAGATAGTACCTCCTATCTACATCAGTTACATGGAGACAAAGGATCTTATAAAATTGGGTGAGTTGATATGCAAAACTTTTAAAACAAAACGGATAAATAATTTTAAGATAAGTTTAACATGCGATGATTGAGAGGGCTATAGCAAGATCAAATCGGCATTGAGGAAATCGAAAAGCGAGTACTACACGTACACCCATAAATCAGAGAAATCTGTCTCCATGGTCCTCAAAGGAGTTGATCCTTCGTTTACTCCCGAAGAGTTGCTTCGAAAACGATACCTTGAAATTTACAGGTGTGAAACTATGTTCTACAGCAAATTCTAGAAATCGCAACCGTAAGTTGGCTTTCTTCATTGTGTCGCTAAGCTCCAATAGTAAAATTGATGACCTTAGATATTGTGACGCGTATGACAATCAGTACTAGAATATTCGAGAAAGTCCGAAACAAAGTACTAGAATATTCTAGAAAGTACTGGAAAACTGGAGACTATGAACAGTAAAACATTCAAGGCTATGGAACGGACGGAAACAAAACGCCGAATCAGAATGAGGAAACGGTATAAATACGTCGCACACAGATCATGGAAATAAGTAAAAAGTAAAAATTAAAAAGTAAGAAGTAGGCAGTCAAAGACGCGATAAGTACGGAAGCGATAAGTAAATAAATCATTAAGTCTACGGTAAAAGTAACGCTTGTTATTAACGGACTAATAAAGTGTTAGATTAATTCAAAATCGATTTAAAGGCTCTTATTTATTAAAAATAATTAATCCAGCGAACCCTAAGCCCGCTACAATATATTAAATACATTAATCACCAAACGGTAAGTTGGGAGAGAATAAAGAAGTCCGACCGCGTATTGCAGTGTATGCGCTGTGAACGCTTCGGCCATGTGGCAGCGAATTGCAATATGCATTTCAGATGCGTCAAATGCCTAAATAAGCATATCATTGGAGAATGTCCATTGGGCAAAGAACAGCTCCCGGATAGAAATAAACTATCCTGTGTCCTCTGTAACAACTCAGGTCATCCTGCTAACTTTAGAGGTTGTCCTAAGTACCAACAAATAAAATCAAAGTTGGAAGCCAAAAACAAGCAAGTTGAAGAAGAGAAGCGGATTAAAACTCGCTCTTACAACAATTTCGTGGCACCAAGTGTGTCATACGCCCAAATGGCAGGTGGAGTAAAAAATGCACCACTCTTTGAACAATCAAACAATATCATTAAAACGCCTGATCCAGAGGCTCAAACTGATATAACATTTACTTTACTGTCCATACAAGAACAATTTGGTGCGTTTGATAAAAAATTCGAAATGATCGAAAAAAAACTGACGGAACAATTGGCTCGAACGGACATTATCTATTCGACACTGTTTCCAGACGAACCCACACTCTAATCTTAACGTTCACTGCGACTGAATTAACCCTAAAAATTATTGCTGTGAATCTTGATTCACTAATCCGCATGGAAAGAAGGGATAATCTCAGCAATCTGCTGGAAACTGAACGCCCAGATGTGCTTTTGGCTAGCGAGACTTTGCTAAACCAAAGGCACAAATTGGGCTACCCAAATTATAATAAAGTAATTAGAAGAGATCGTCCAATTTCCACTCGGGGGTGCTGGATCGCTGTCTTAGTTAAAAATGGTCTACAACACAAAGTCGTTTACAGTAGAGATGTATACAAGTTCCAGGTACTAAAAGACTGCGTTATAGATATTCCTTTGAAAAGTCAAAGGCATCTATATGTGATCTCTGCTTATGTTCCCGAAGCTCCACAGTGTATACAGTTGATCAATGAACTTGATACCCTTTTTCGAAGTCTCAAGTTAGACTCGGAAAATAATTATTTCTTTATAGCGGGAGGGCTATACCACAAACCTACAATAGTGAGGGTAATCAAGTCGCGAAGGTTAAGATGGGCTGGAAACGTGGCGCGAATGGGCAACGATAGGACCGTGCATAGAATTCTTGACGGTAAGCCAACAGAAAAGAGATCGAGAGGGCGGCCGCGACGGAGATGGGAGGACAATGTTAGGTTTGACCTCGAGGAGATCGGATCGGATGGTCGAACGTGGAAGGAGAGCGCACAGGACAAGGAACAATGGCGGGGTCGGGTCGGTGAGGTCATGAACTTCCGGGTTCCTACGGGCTAATAAATAATAATAATAATAATAATGGCGGGAGATCGCAATTCCACGCACAGTGCTTGGGGTAACCTTATCACAAACACAAGAGGCAATGTGTTGTTCGACTGGTGGCAAGCAAACGTTATCGAACATAAACTAGAATTGTACGCCGTCATATTCAAGAGGAAATTCCTTCTTGGATTTACTGTTGCTAGACGAGCGAATACGTGGGTTGCCTCTTATGTTTCGGGATTTGGCAACCCTAGTATTGCAATCCGGCAATTGACAGCTCTGTCGTAAAGTTGGACATTTTTGAGGTTATACGCACTCAGAACGTTTTGACATACGAGCGCTATTTGTGTTGTTTACAGTAACTTAAAAGATTCATCTCGGCCCAAAAATGGAATTAAATCGTCAACATTTTCGTGCGATTATTTTTTACAACTTTCGGCGTGGATTAACTCAGCAACAGTGCATGGATGAACTTAATTCAATTTTCGGCGATCAAGCTACATCAAGGACCAGTGTTTATCGATGGTATGGTGAATTCAATCGTGGTCGTAGTTCACTCCCAGATGAATTTCGTGAAGGTCCTCCAAAATCAGTTGTTGTTCCGAAAACCATTGATGCTGTGCGCGAACTGATATTGGAAGGTCGTCATGTGACCTATCGTGAGATTGAGACAACCTTAGGCGTTAGTGGGACCAGCATACATTCAATATTGCATAAACATTTGACTGTCAAAAAAATTTGTTCGCGTTGGATCCCACACAATTTGTCAATCGCCCAAAAAAAGGCTCGTGTCAATTGGTCGAAAGAAATGCTCAAAAAATACGGCCGCGGTGCTTCGAAACACGTATATGACATCGTGACAGGTGATGAATCGTGGATTTACGCGTATGAGCCCGAAAGTAAACAGCAGTCGACTGTCTGGGTGTTTCAAGATGAGCCAAATCCAACAAAAGTTGTTCGCGCACGAAGCACTTCCAAGCAAATGGTCGCCTGTTTTTTCGGAAAAACTGGACATGTCGCAACCGTACCACTAGAACAACGCAGAACAGTCAATTCTGAGTGGTACACAATCATTTATTTGCCAGTTGTCTTCCAAGAAATCAGGAAAACCAACCGCCGAAGATGGATCACTCTTCACCACGACAATGCGAGCTCTCACACATCGGCTGCGACAACTGCATTCTTGAGCACCCAAAACATCGATTTGATGGGTCATCCGCCGTATAGTCCTGACTTGGCACCGAATGACTTCTTTTTATTCCCGTACGTAAAAAACAAACTGAGAGGTCAACGTTTTTCGACACCTGAAGAAGCGGTTGCTGCATTCAGAATGCATGTGTTAGAGATACCTCAATAAAAGTGGCAAAAGTGCTTCGACAATTGCTTCAAACGCATGCAAAAGTGTATAGATCTTCATGGGGAATATTTTGAAAAACAATAAAGTGATTTTCGATGATCAATATTTGTTTTTGTTCTCTAATCCCGAAATATAAAAGGCAACCCTCGTACAATTATTAGGTGCGGACCTAACCACTCGAAATTGTCTTCGTACAATCGAGTACGATAGCGATCATTACGGACTTGGTGCTGTAATACATGTCCCAAACGAACATTCAATAGTTGGGCAGTATAAACAGATACATTCTTTTAATTTCGGAAAAGCACACTGGTCGCGCTTTGATCGGATAATGAAAAAGGAGTTACGCTCCAATGGCATAGATCCACCAACTGACAGAAATCTTCATAATGACAAAATTGATCATTATCTTTCAACGATGAACAACATTGTTACTAATACAATGAATCGTTCTATCCCAAAAGTGTCTCACATGGAGATCAATACAAACCGATACAGAAACTCAACGAGCGACGAGCTGTATAGGCAAAAGAGTATTCAGCTCTCTAAGTTAAAACTGCTCTACAGACAGTTCAGCGATCCAAATATCCAGGAAATAAAAACAACTAAGGCACTAATTAAAAATCTTCCAAAACTGATCCGTGACAACTATAGATCAGTAATTAATGAAGACTAAAACAACAGAATTCAAGCCATTAAAGCTAGTGGACCGAATATGTTCCCTCAAATAAATAAAGTCTTTCGAAGGAAAGATTATATTGACCTCCCATGTCTGCGAGTTCCGCGGACTCCAGATAATTGTCAAACTCTGCTGAACGCAGGACTTACCCTGGAACACATCAACTCTAACGAAGAGTTCATAATAGTCGAGGATCCGCAAGAAAGGCGAACTCAATTGGTGCTTGTTTCGAAGCAGTGAATAGATTGAACGAATCGGCTCATTCTAACCTTGACCTGGAAAATAGGGCTCTCCAAAAACACTCGCTAGGCAATGAACTTAACAATTGGCGTCTCTTAAGTTGAAGTTTCACTATCTTTAGTATAGAGCGGATTCCCCACTGAGAAATCTAAACAGTAGCATATTTGTACACAAGGATGCACTGACGGACATTCTTAGATCGTTTAAGAACAAAAAAAAATTCTGGAATATATAGTATTCCAAACATTGTTCTAAAGCATTTACCTCTTGAAGCAGTGAAGGTTTACACTATTTTTCTTCAACAACGCTTTAGATAATGCATATTATCCAACCCAATGAAAATCTGCAGTAGTCCATCCCATCCCCAAAAAGGGCAAGGACAGGAGCAATTCTATAGTTTTTTGTTATAATTTCTTAATTGTGAATAGTCTTTGTAAATACCTGCATGTTTGGCAGCACTGTTTTGGTTTTTTATTACTGCCAGCTTTGTTATTTTGTTTTGTCTGTCATTGTAAAATGTAAATATGCAAATTAGTGATTTTTCGTTGTCAATATATATCAGTTTTGAACAGAAGTCGATTTTGTACTCGACACTCGATGCCCTTTCCTCAAACATTGTATGCACCAACGGCCAACCTTACTTGATTCAAATCGAGCTTGCGCAGATAATGACGCGAACTTGTCACAGGAATACACCTGGTGACTAGTGTCCTCGCAAAAAACACAAGTTTGAGTGGAAGCCATGAATTCCTGTTGTGGCCGATGGTCGCAACGTGTAAAGGGCTTTTGCGAAGGTGTATTGGAAATGGGTTTGTTATATAATTAAGCTCATTTAATTATCAACCCCCTATTGCAATCTCGTGTCGGCACATGAATATCCTTTACCAATATCAGGGAGACTATTAAGGAGAATATGGCTGTGTGCAGTGATTTTGAAATAGGGGTTTTAATTTATTTTAATTATTTATCTATTGTATGTGGGAATATTATATTGAATTTGTATGTGATGTGTTGATATTGGTAAAGGATATTCATGTGCCAACACGAGATTGTAATAGGGGGTTGATAATTAAATGATCTTAATTATATAACAGGTTGCGCTCGGGTGCTTTCTATTTGAGCACGCCTTTTCAGGAAATCAATAAAGTTTTTGGTGGTGCCCTGCGCTATATTACAAAATATTAAATTATTAAACACACTAGCTGCGAAAGATTGCAAAATGCCAAATCTCCATAACAAGTTGAACCTGTCGCTTCAAGGCGGGCGGCATGTCACAGCATGCTTGATTCAACATTAGCGTCCTAAATAATCTAATCTAAATGTCCTAAATAATTTAATTTATTTATAATTCCTAATAGTTTTTGTTACAAGTTCCTAATTGTTATTATTTAATCTAATAATTCTTTATAGTATTTGTAATATTACCTGCATGTTTGGCAGCACTTTTTTGGTTTTTGTTACAACTTTGCTTTCTGCCATTTTTGTAAATATGTAAATTAGTTTCAGTTCTATTCAAAAAACAGTTTTGAAGCATTTTGTATTTGTTGCTCTATTATTTTTTCGTTCGTAACTATTATCGTTCGGTCGCTAATTGTATCGTGTCGTGCGACTTTGTCAAGTGTGTAACTGAATATTGTCGTTTCAATTACCACATGGATAATAAAAGAGAATTTTTTGTGATGAACTTTATGTGTCGTTTTAATTTAAATCGTAGTTCGTTTCGCTAAACATTTCGAATTGCACGGCAAACGTGTGGCGGATCAGCACAATCCACAACCTCCACGCGGTCGCCATAAGCGAAGACTCACACCGAGAGTAGCTTTCCACTAACTAAGTCAAGCACCCTCTCGGTCACTCTCACACACAAAGGAAAGTCATGGCTGAATTGGCGTGGAGTCGACGCGGTACTACGTTGGTCTCGCTCACACGTAGAACGAGAACCGACGCCGGATCTATCCCGCCAATTTCATTTGACACATACCACATGTGTGGACAATTGGCGCAAATACTTCACATCGACATCAACCGCCGCCGTAACCGGACGTCCACCAACGGGCCGATCAACCGCCACCAGGGACTCCATCGACTGCAGCCTCTTCAACGACCAGACTTTCAACGACAAGGACGATTTGGGGATCGTAACCCCAAAAACGCACCGTGCTGAAACACATAATATAGAAAAAATAGATTAAACTTTAAAAAGAAAACATATCAATTATTGTGACACGTTATAAAAATAGTGTAGCGAGCTTAGGGTTCGCTGGATTAATGATTTTTAATAAATAAGAGCCGTTAAATCGATTTTCAATTTATGTAACAGTTTATTAGTCCGGTAATAACAACCGTTACTTTTAACGTACACTTAACGATTTCTTGACTTATCGCTTCCGTACGTATCGCGTCTTTGACTGCTTACTTCTTACTTCTTACTTTCTACTTATCTCCATGATCTGTGTGCGACGTATTTATACCGTTTCCTCATTCTGATTCGGCTTTTCGTTTCCGTCCGTTCCATAGCCTTGAATGTTCTACTGTTCATAGTCTCTAGTTTTCAGGTACTTACTAGAATATTCTAGTACTTTGTTTCGGACTTTCTCGAATATTCTAGTACTGATTGTCATATGCGTCACAATAGTTATTGTACGCCGAAAAGCATAAGAAAAATGATAATGTATAATTTAGAGTGCTAGCGAAGCCAGTAAGTTAATGTAAGGATGATATTTGTAAAATAGAAGTTAACATTTCGTCTTAAGTAAAATATGTAATTGAATTGTTAAATAACTGTGGATAGAAAACAAACAAAAAACCTACACGATCGAATTGATACAGGGGCTGAAGCATGCCGATCATTTCCAGCGTCGACAGTATATTCAATAAATCCATAAGACGAAAGGTTTTCAAAAACCAAGTCACAATGGATAAATTTTCGATCTGATTATTGCGACGGTGATACATTAATCGCCGATTATTCATAAATGGGAAAATAAGTTTACTATCATCCTCAAAAGTAAATAATTTGTTACCCGTTGGTACTAATAAATCTTTGAAATGAAGCGGAAATAGAGTTGGAGCCAAGATAGGAGCTGGAGGCAAACCGTAGTTAATAGAATAGCAACACGAAAACTCGCCGTCTACAACAATGCCAATCGACCAATTTTCGAGAAAACTTTTCATCTGACCCTAAAGTTGTTGGAAAATTCTGTATAAATGAAGCTTACTTAACAACGTTATGTGCCAGACGTGGTCAAAAGCCTCGGAGACATCCTATGAGATTTTAAATACATAAGATAAACAAAAGAGTTTACTAAGAACTCGAAGTTACGAGGGTTGCCTTTTATATTTCGGGATTAGAGAACAAAAACAAATATTGATCATCGAAAATCACTTTATTGTTTTTCAAAATATTCCCCATGAAGATCTATACACTTTTGCATGCGTTTGAACCAATTGTCGAAGCACTTTTGCCATTCTGATTGAGTTATCTCCAACACATGCATTCTGAATGCAGCAACCGCTTCTTCAAGTGTCGAAAAACGTTGATCTCTCAGTTTGTTTTTTACGTACGGGAATAAAAAGAAGTCATTCGGTGCTAAGTCAGGACTATACGGCGGATGACCCATCAAATCGATGTTTTGGGTGCTCAAAAATGCAGTTGTCGCAGCTGATGTGTAAGAGCTCGCATTGTCGTGGTGAAGAGTGATCCGTCTTCGGCGGTTGGTTTTCCTGATTTCTTGGAAGACAACTGGCAAACAAATGGTTGTGCACCACTTAGAATTGACTGTTCTGCGTTGTTCTAGTGGTACGGTTGCGACATGTCCAGTTTTTCCGAAAAAACAGGCGATCATTTGCTTGGAAGTGCTTCGTGCGCGAACAACTTTTGTTGGATTTGGCTCATCTTGAAACACCCAGACAGTCGACTGCTGTTTACTTTCGGGCTCATACGCGTAAATCCACGATTCATCACCTGTCACGATGTCATAGACGTATTTCGAAGCACCGCGACCGTATTTTTTGAGCATTTCTTTCGACCAATTGACACGAGCCTTTTTTTGGGCGATTGACAAATTGTGTGGGATCCAACGCGAACAAGTTTTTTTGACAGTCAAATGTTTATGCAATATTGAATGTATGCTGGTCCCACTAACGCCTAAGGTTGTCTCAATCTCACGATAGGTCACATGACGACCTTCCAATATCAGTTCGCGCACAGCATCAATGGTTTTCGGAACAACAACTGATTTTGGACGACCTTCACGAAATTCATCTCGGAGTGAACTACGATCACGGTTGAATTCACCATACCATCGATAAACACTGGTCCTTGATGGAGCTTCATCGCCAAAAATTGAATTAAGTTCATCCATACACTGTTGCTGAGTTAATCCACGCCGAAAGTTGTAAAAAATAATCGCACGAAAATGTTGACGATTTAATTCCATTTTTGGGCCGAGATGAATCTTTTAAGTTACTGTAAACAACACAAATAGCGCTCGTATGTCAAAACGCTCTGAGTGCGTATAACCTCAAAAATGTCCAACTTTACGACAGAGCTGTCAATTGCCGGATTGCAACACTAGGGTTCCCAAATCCCGAAACATAAGAGGCAACCCTCGTACTCACAGCTAAAACTACTTGTCGTCTAAAGGCCGAGTAGTGGGTGGGGCCCCAACGTCTTGTCGGCTGTTGAAATACCACCCCATCAAGCTATAGGCTCCGTGAAATGGTCCGAAGAAATACCTGAGCATCTTGCGGAGCTTGGCCGATAGGCCGGTTCGAGAAAAGATTGGTTTAGGTGGTACTCGTAAAACACGACACTTCATTCCGAACAGTGCCTGCAATTCGATGGAAGGCATTTGAATGATATCCTTTTTAAAAAGTGAAACCCGCAACATTAATACGTATATGTAGAAACATTTTTAATAAATATATATTTCAAGTAATTTGTATTTTTATTCAATTTTGAAACAATAAATCTGCTGACAGACACGCTATAAAGCTTAGAAACGTAAACAAATTAATTGTTTCCTTATAATAAAAGAGAGAAAATATACTTTTTTAACTTTCGATACCTATGTAACCCTTTAACGGTACCTGAGAATACATTTTGTGGTCACATCTTATGTAATATAAGGTAAAAAATACAAAACATCAGTTCAAGACCACTAGGCAATTAGGAAGGTAAAACCGTGGGATACATAAAAAAGATTGACATGCCATTTCTATAAGCACATCAAGAAGATTGGCACATCAAATTATAACCGAAGTCGATAAACCGGATCCATGGTTCATTATAGATAACAATCTAATGATTACACCACCCTTACTGTGTCGAAAAGTGTAGAAAAAGGAACGTATTGGAATGAAATACATCCAATTCCACAAGAAAAACAGTGAATAGCAATTTAGCAACCTAAACGGACCTTTCTTGGGCTACCCAGTTTCAGATGGACACTAATTATTGAGCTGGTGTGACTAAATCCATCAACAAACACTCGACAAAGCCACTGTCAGTTCTAGAGCTATTTTATGGACAATAAACGACGGTAATAAAGTCCCATTCAGCCACCAATCCGAACAAAAAGTTAATTACGTCGCTCAAGTAAACTCTGTGTCGGCTGCTGGTACACAAAACCACCGTATCAAGGAAGGTAATCAGCTTTAAATTTTATTACTAAAATTCTTATTTTTGCCTTCGACCTTCGCGGTTCACAACATTTCAACACCCTACACGAAGCCAGAAGAGCGAGTTTTTTACACCTCTAGCCATCTTCAAGCCCGGATTATCTACGCCACCTGTATGACTCAAGCGTAGGATGTATAAGACAAGTTTGTGGAACGATTTACCGTGCTTGTCATCGACATGATAAGAGATCCTTATCGAACAAAAGATACACCCGACATAAAATAACTCCATGGCTGAATCGTTGGACGCTGGTAAAGGTACGCATGCAAATACGAGCAAAGTATCTGCAAAACACTGACACGCTTGCGCAAGAAGACGTTTTAAGCCCTGTCTGTTAATCACATGTATTCGCGCGAACACATGTAAGAGCTCCGCTGATTGCTTAACCCCTAGTGGATAATATTGACGTAGAATACCTGGTGCAGCATGTTCAGTAATCGATAATTATTGGCCGCGACTAAATTCTGTAATCGCAGGCGGCAGCTGAAGGGAGATGAACCGGATAACCTGAAGATGCTGCTGAAAATGTGTTGTTTGACCTTTCACCACTGATGGTGGTGACCGTTTTGCAACGATTGACCGTGTCCTACAATAGCTTTGGACTCTTGTCACTTTTGGTACTCAAGCCACCGAATTATTTATACAAGTTACCCGAGTGCAGTTAGGTGATGGATTTTCTCAATCATCTGCCTAGATTCTGCTAATCACTTACACTCGTTTGACTAGATTTTAGGTTACATCACCTCTAGATCCAGTGGTTGCCTTATACAACCATTCTGATGGGCATCTGGCATTAACTTGGTGACGACTTGCTTAGATGCAGTATTGATACTTTTACTTAAAAGAAAATAACAGGGTTTGATATAATATTTCTGAATTAATGAGTCGTTTTCATGACTTAATCTTCACTAGATGATGGCCTTGTAACCCAACATGTGCATATGCCATCAAAAGCTCGTTTGAAGGCTCTATTCTAGGACCATCACCTCTTTCACACATCAATTATAACACATGACATTTTATATTGGCGCAATAAATGTCTAAGGTTGGCGCTAAGTTACTATTAGCCGGTTGGACAGGTTTTCGACAGCATTTTTATCCTAAAGAAGTGTTCTACGGAAAGGTGGATTCCGATAGTGTCTGCTTACGAGTAGTAAATGTAATTACGAAATCTGTAGAGTCTCTCAACGTAGATTGATTACTTTCGCTATGGTGAGAAGGCTAAAGTACAAACCATAGAAAAATCATTTTGTTCAAAGGTGCCATTAAGTTAAGTTGTTTTTTTTTCTTTTCATTCTTAAAAATAGCGTCGGATTGGACGTGTTGCTTTAAGTTTGGCATAGGTTCAGAAGGCTTTAAGTATTTCCCTCATTTGTATTAAAACTTGGTGGGAACAAACTGTTTAGGGCCCACATCTTAGTAGATTGTTCAAGACGAAAACAATTTAAAACGTTTTCAGGTTTCCTTGGTTTAGCAACTGACTCATTCTCAGACGCTACGTGCTTTCATACAGGAAATCATGAGCTACTTCGACTATTTCATCATATTTCCATAGCAATCGTTTAAGTTAAGGGAGAACTAGTATGATGCAACCTCAAATTTAGCAATATAACATATATCTTATGATCAACGTGTCCTTAATAACAAAACTTACATGGCTCTATAATCTGTGTTGCATCTGCCTACTAACCCAAACCTCTTTCCAGTTAGCTTACCCATTGTGAACTTACTTATTTACATATTTAATTTCATGCCTGAATCACTCTATTCCCACTTATCCGGCAGTGATACACACTAAACTTGCGCCGACTTTGTAACACATTCTTGTTTTTATGCCCAGCAACCTTCTTTCAACATTTCTTGCAGGGCTGGGTCAAGGTATTCTGTTCCTAGTATTCACGCAATTCTGGTGAACCACGTTCTATAAACTACAAATGATTGAAAACTTTCGTGGAAGAGATCATTACTAACCAGGCACCCCTTTAGGACACAACTCAAGGCCGTATTAACTCCCTAAAACGGGATGTTGATTTTCTCCTCTAAAGATCCACCCAGATACAACCATCATCATCACCATCGGCACTACAACCAGGATCCGGTCTTGGCCTTATTTAACAAATCTCTCCACCGGTCCCGATTTCGAGCCGATGTCATCCAGTTTGGCACTCCCACGCTCTGGGCGTCCTGGTCTACGCCATCCCTCCATCGCAGACAAGGTCTGCCGCACTGTCTCTTTCCATACATCCTGCCACAAAGGACTTTCCGGGCAGGCTCCTCTTTGCTCATTCGAGCTAGGTGTCCCGCCCACCGGAGTCTACCGAGATTGATTTTTCTTACAACATTAGCTTCAAGGTAAATTGCGTACAACTCATGGTTGTAGCGTCTCCGCAATCGTCCTTCCTCACATACGGGGCCAACAATTCTCCTTAAGACCTCCCTCTCGAATGCGGCTAAGACTTCAGAGCGCCTTTTATTGGGCACCCAGGTCTCGGATCCATACATGAGCACCGGTAAGACCATGGTCTTGTACGGTAGTAGCTTGGATGTTCTGGATAAATTTTGGGATTTAAAGAGCTTTGATAGACCATAGTAGGCTTTGTTGGATTTGATCAGCCGTTCCCGTATTTCTTCTTCCATATTGTTATCGGCTGATACTATTGACCCAAGGTGGTTAAAGGATTGCACTACTTCAAATTCGTGCTCCACTACCCTGATAGTTTGACCAACGTTAGGTCTTTTTTTCGCAGAAGTTGCCGCCATGTACTTAGTTTTTCTCTCATTAATGTGCAGTCACAGTTTTTGTGACGGCCGTTCGATTTGGGTGAAGGAGTCCTGTACAGCCGAATCGGATCTACCGATGATGTCGGTGTCATCTGCGTAGACAAGTATCTGGCTGGACTTGGTGACAATAGTCCCTCTTGTTGTAACGCCAGAGTCACGGATTGCTCTCTCCAACGCCAGGTTGAAGAGGAGACAGGCCAGACCATCTCCTTGTCGGAGTCCATTATAGATGTCTATTGGTTTGGACAGCAATCCCACTATTTTTGCTTGACTAGTTACGTTGGTCATGGTCAACCTACAACCTCGTATACATTTGTTTGGAATACCGAATTCTCTCATGGCATTATATAGTTCTACCCTGGTTATGCTGTCGTAGGCGGCCTTAAAGTCTATAAACAGATGATATAATGGAATCTTAAATTCCAGACATTTTTCCATCGCCAGTCTAAGGGTGAATATCTGATCAATCGCTGATTTTCCTGGGATGAAGCCACACTGATATTGACCAATGATGACTTTAGCGTATCGGGCTATCCGATCTTGTAGGATAGTGGAGAGTATCTTATAGGCGGTACTTAGCAATGTTATAACCCTATAGTTGCTGCACAGTGTGATATCTCCCTTCTTATGTATGGGGCAAATTATACCATCTCCTCTTGCTCCCATACGTGCACCACGATCTCATGAATTTAACGCTGTTCCTCCTTGTTTGATCAGCTCAGCTGGTATGCCATCAGGTCCAGGGCCTTATTTGATTTGAGCTGTCTAATGGCTTTTAACGTTTCCTCAATGCTTAGTGGCGGCAGCATTTGGTCTTGATCTTGCATTGGTGGAGCCTCCAATTCTTCTGTGAGCTGACCATTTAGCAATTCATTGAAGTGCACTTCCCATCGCTCCAGAATGCCTTCAGGATCGGTGATCAGATTACCCTCTTTATCCTTGCAGTAAGTGTAGCGTGGTGTGTACCGCGTCATACTGCGGATTATTTGGTAGAACTTCCACGCCTGGTGCGAACCTCGCTCTCTACTTTTCTCTATTTCACAGACAAGGTTTTTTCCCAGGCACTTTTCCCTTGTCTGTAAAGTCTTTTGTCAGTTCTTCTAAGCTATTTGTATTTCTTCTCGCGTACCCGCGTCCTATGAGACTGCTGCATTGCCCGGTAAGCAGCATTCTTACGTTCAGTCGCTAGTTTGCACTCACCATCAAACCAGTCGCTCCGATCTCTACGACTACTGCCTAAGATGGAGTTGACAGTACTAATGACAGTATTCTTAAGGCGTGTCCATTTCTCTTCTACGCCCGGCATTCTGGCACCAGGACTTACTCTCCCTCCATCGAGCTCTTCGAGTGCAAGTCTTAGCGCATGGCCAAATGTGTTACTGGTATTCTCATTGCGTAAAGTGGCCGTGTTGATTCGAACCTGATCGGTGGATGCAATACGTCTCCATAAGGCAATCATCGCTCGGAAAACTGTATCAACAAGATAGTGATCCGACTCGACGTTGGCACCTCGGTACGTTCGTACCGTCATCAGGCCCGAGGAGCGGCGGCGATCTATCAACACGTGGTCAGGTGGTTTTGTGGATATCTTTACGCGGAAACCTGGTACTCGCAACGACCAAGTTCTTTGATGCTGCCAGTTCAATGACTCGTAGTGCATTGTCATTAGTGTTCTCATGCAAACTATGGGAACCTGCGTGGTGCCTAAAAACCGGCTCCCGACCTATGTTGGCATTCAAATCACCCAGAACGATTTTCACATCGTATCTTGGGTAGGCATTAAGGGCCCGTTCGACGTTCTCTTAGAATTCTTCCTTTTCATCGTTAGGGGCCTCCGCTGTAGGTCCGTGAACGTTTATGAGGTTTATGTTCTTAAACTTGCCTCGCACGCGAATAGTGCAGACCCTTTCGTTTATTGCATTAAAGCCGATAATGACAGGCTTCAGTTTTTGACTGACTAGAAAGGCTGTCTCGAGTACATGGTGTTTAGCATGACAGCTGTAATAAATGACATACTAGTTTCTTTGAATTACAGCACTCCCCGTCCATCTTATTTCTTGTAATGCTGTTATGTCAATCTTATATTAGGACAGGGCATCGGCTAGCTGCTGGGTAGTTCGAGCTCTGTATAGTGAGCGGACGTTCCATGAGAAAATTCTCAAAGTCGTTTAGCCATTTTCGTTTCCGTGGTCGTCGTGTATCCGGTCCATATGCGAGGCTACAACTAGCCGCATGTGAAGTGGAGCCATTCATCTCGGAACTTGCTGCATTGGACATGAGCAACGACCTGGCGCTAATTAAATCATTTTTCACCTGCTACGCGCCAATCTGATTCTTCGCTCTTTACCTGGTTTTTTGGGTCGGCCTCTATTTCATATAGTAAAACTTTACACTCTCTACGTGACGACAATCTTCATCGACCCTGTGCTGATTCTCCCCGCCGTGGTGCCTTGCTTGCCATCCAAAATAGGCTTGCATCTTCCCTTATTGCCATCTCGTCCTCACCCGATCTTGACTATGTCTCCATAAAAATTGACTATCGCCTAAAGTCTTTATACGCAATTTGCTCTCATACACTGCCTTCGCAAACCAACACTGCCATACAAACTCACAATAACTGCAATTAATCACATAACCGAGTTAAGTACTTCTCAAGGCGATATAGTTGTTCTTGGCGATTTCAACCACCCCATCTTCAATGGGCGTTGTCAGACGATCAATCATTTTACATCCCAAACCCCACATGGGGCAAGGAATGTCTCATTATAGACGGTCCCACCAACTCAAACCTCTGTCATGGAAGTAATGTACCAAATCAGTTGATCACTTGGCCTTGTGTTTACGACGGACCTTTATAATTCCTCAGTTACCCCTAGTCCTCACTTCATCTCAACCATTGACAATTACCACTCCCGCTTCTCTTATCCCTTTACCGAGACAGCTCAGCCGACGTATCACCACTCCACGACTATTTTTCCTACAACTTGCGCAAGGCCAACCTCCGCCTTATAAACGAGCATCTGTTGGTTTATTATGGCAGAGTCGCCATGTACGATAGGATACTGGGAGGGTCGCCTTGTAAGGATTGTTTGTTTTTTTTTTTTTTTTTTTTTTTTTTTTTTTTTTTTTTTGTAATATACTTCTCTCGCCAAAGGCGAACCAATAGTGCCGTCTCGCCGCCCCGAGATGCCAACAAATAACTGTTGTAGTTCCTTTTGAACACTTGCAGATTGTACCGCTCCGGGAATACTTGCGAGGGGAGGGAATTCCAGAGCTTCCCTGCTCTATAACCGAACGAATCCTGATCCGGGGATATTCGCACCGTCGGAAGATGAACCTCAAAATTGTGTGATCTATCGGATGTCTTGTAGAGACCGAACTGCACGAAACAACACCGAATCTCCGAAGACCAGTACCGGTGATAATATCTGTAAAACAGACAGAGGTCGGCTACCCGCCTTCGATGTGATAGCGACTATAGTCCCGATGTCAGCGCCGTGTCACCGATGGGTATGCCCTCAAATAGGTCGGTATGTTTAGGAGCAGAGCTCCAAACATGAGAGCAATATTCGAACGCGGTTCTAATTGGGGATTTATACAGGAGAACAAGTTGGGCTGGAGTAAAATATTTCTTGGCTCTTAAAAGATAGCTCAGTTTTCCAGATGCGGGTCTGGCGATGTTCGACACGTGTTTATGCCACGACGCATTCCCACAGACCGTGACGCCGAGCTATTTCAAGCTTTCCCCAGATTCGAGGGCCTGGCCATTCATCATCAGCTGTGGAACCGATGATCCACTTTTCTTTGTGAATGTTGTATACTGTATCTTCGGTGCATTAAAATCGACGAGATTGGTATTTCGCCACCGCCGAACTTTATCCAGATCCCGATTCAGAGTGTCGATCTGTCTACATCTCAGCTGGTGCGCCGTTCATGCACTAATCGGCCGATCAATCGAAAAAGGGGAAACAAGCGTACTGAACACATTTTTATCCGAAAAACTGAACACTTTGTCATCCGTCAACTCCACGAAATCATGTATGTGAAGCAAAAACAAGGTTGGAGCCAAAATAGAACTTTGAGGCACACCCGAATTAACAGGATACAAATCCGAACACTCGCCGTCCACAACAACCCGGATCGAACGATTTTCGGGGAAGCTTGTCGTCCAGGCGCAAAGCTGCTGGGAAAGTCCATATGAACGAAGTTTGCTCAGCAATGCCCCGTGCCAGACGCGGTCAAAAGCCTTGGAGATATCTAATGCGACGGCCCTTGACTCACCATGCCGTTCAATCGCAGATGTCCATATATCGGTTATAAGTGTCAAAAGGTCTCCCGTGGACCGCCTGCCACGGAATCCGTATTGACGATCATTCAGAAGTCCATTGCACTCCAAATACTTAACCAACTCTGTATTGATGACTTTTTCCATCACCTTAGATAAAATAGACAGTAATGCTATAGGCCGGTAATTTTGAAGGAGACACTTTTTCCCGTCTTTGGGATTGGCTGAACTCGAGCGATTTTCCAGCAGGCAGGAAAGGTCCTCCGTGCATAAGATAAGCGGAAGAGTCTGCCAAGAACCGGCGATAGTTCTGGAGCACAGTTCTTAAGGACTATTGCTGGTATTCCGTCCGGGGCGGTTGCCTTCCTACAAGCCAGTTCACGTAGAATGCATTGAATAGTGCGCGGACGAAATCTCACATCCTGCATGGAAGATTGTACCGCCGAGATCACAGGTGGCTCCAAAGGCCAGGATCGAGGTTTGAATTCGACGAAAATAAATTCGCGAACACATTAGATTTATCCTTTGGATTCGTGACTAACGTCCCGTTGTCTGTCACGTTTACGACTGCTTCTGTGCCTCCAGCAGAACCTCTTTGATAACCCCAAAATCAAACCCGATTTTACATTCCTTGCCGCGATCGTATCGTTCACCTTGAGACAGTTACCCGATGGCGGCCCAGTTACAGGCCATTCCAACGACGTTGCAATACTGTCGCCATTCACCCTGAGATGGCAACCTTACACCTACTCTGGTTGTAGCTGTACCCCAAGGCTATGGGGAAATTTCGGGCAACGAATCCAGGCGTCAACAGATTCACGGTGATGTGAACAGAAAGCATGCGCTAGGATAGAACGGGGGAATTGCAGAATTGCAATTTTAGTCGTTACTTGATGGAATGCGGGAATTGCAAGTTTAGTTATGGGAATGGAAAACTTATATCTAGTCATATCTTTGCGTTCAACGAGCATCGAACGCAAATTCCACTAACAACTGGATCTTGTTGGTGGGCCGTGGGGATGACGTCAGGAACAATGTTGTCTCCTGGTGTGCTATGATGTTATATTTGTGCTTGTCCACCAGCGAAAGGAATTGTGTTGGTGGGCCAATGAAATGTCGTCAGGAACAATACGTAGTTCCCTTGCCGGGCAACGAGGTCAGTTGCCATTGACTGAAACCAATTCAGAATTAAAATGCTGTAAAAGGAAATGATTACCTCAATTATTGATTGACTGCAGCAATCGCAGAAATAATCCTCCAGAAATGCATACAAGTTGATATTATTTTTAGTATTGTGAATTATTAAGTTTTATTTCAAGAGATTATTATAGTATTTACAGATTAGCATTATTTGCTTGGCCGAATGCCCAGAGTAGTTAACGAAAAAGAGCTTGTCAACAATGACAGCTCGAAATAAATATTCATGTCAGCTATTTGCTGACATTTGTTATTTTGTGAATGGCTGCATTCCATTACGAATTCGCTGGTTGCATCCAATGCGAATCCGCAACATCATAGCATATGCTATTGTATGATGAGAAATTGCGTTTAGCAAAAGGTAAACGTGTGATAAGGTTTCACAGATTCTACACTGGAAGAATTCCGTCGGTTGTAACAGGAAATTAATGTTGATGCTACACCAAAAGAATTCTTTCGGTTTAAAGTTATTAAAACTTTAATGTATGACCATTAGTGTCATATATGGATGCAACGTAATTCATTTGTTGGAATTATGATTTAGAGTTGTTTAATTTATGTCAGTTAATCTCACATATGTATGGAACAATGGGCTGAAAACTTTATATAATAACGATATGTGTGGTGCAAAAAGAGGGTGTACGGTCGAACCACATGAAATCAGGTGTGAAATGCATTTCGGGGAAAATTCCTTCTGCTTTCTTAAAGTCTGTTTTTTTTTCGCGCACCTGTTGCATCTAATTTGTCTAATTTCACTACTTTCATCAAGAAAAAAGCGAAAGCCAGAAGTTTATCATCATCATCATCGGCCCTACAACCGGGGATCGGTCTTGGCCTTATTTAGCAAGTCCTGACGCTTGTTAAATTTTCCATAATGATTTGTTTTTTCCGGGCAAGGTCATTAGTCTGGCGCCCGTGGCTCCCCGACGGGGAATCGAACCCCGGGCTCCCGCGTGACAGGCGGGTATACTTAGTTTATAGACCCAACCAAAATGGAGGATGTCAGCACCCTACTATATGTGGATTACATAAAACGGATAGATTTCTTTGGAATATTCGATTCCACCACAAGCTTTCACCATTTATTTAAGCTTCCTCTTTCTCACATAAATTACGCGGATTTTGAGATGCCCCAAAATATGAAAGTAGCGAGTTGTCGGAAGAAGAATAGAGGACGGGGAAGGGAGGTAGATATGTCCTTCACTTATTTTCGAACATATAAATTAACAACACAAGAGTTTTGCTTCTTTTTTGCTGCATTTTTAATTTTAAAAAAAGCTGTCCACCGTAGTCGATTCTAACACAAAACTTGTTACAGTTTTTATTTCTGTTTGCCAAAGTTGCACTCAGAAAACAATTTTGGGTACAAATTCGACCCAAAACTACTCTTCCCAATACAGAACATGTGATCTATTTAATTTAGGATCCCTAAAATGAATAGAAAAAGCCATCCAGATAATTGCATGGTTTGGCACTGGTTGACATCTAGCTGTAGTTGTTAACGGATATATCATATAAGTGTAGTATTCCAGAATACTACGCTATTAGCTTTTACACTGAATCTCATTACTTTTCTAACAAATCCTTAAAACTTCCTCTTAACATATCTTACATTCTCACTTAATACATACCATTCATAAACATTCACAATATTCTATATCAAGCCTGTTACAGCACATTTAATAACATGCCCCTTTTCATAACTTGCCCCTTTTTATTTCAAAACGGAGCACTTTGATTTTCGTTCAAAGTTTATTCAATTTAAAAGTCACAGAGACTAAAGGAATACTTTGTTAAAATTTGTTTTGTTCATATTATAATTTACAGTAAATTAGAACACAATGTTCCATAAGTAGAGAGAAATTCTAATTGTAAAATCAGTTGAGTTGGAATAGTGAACAGAGTTAGTTTGAGTTTAGCAGTTGAATTGATTACAGTTTCAAGTAAGTTTATGTTTTGAGTTGAGAATAAGTTTTCCGTTAAAGTTGATTTGAGAGTTTGAGTGAAGAAGATGATACACAAAATAAACAATATTAAAGAGACGGAATTAGTTTTTTTTCTTAATTAATTAATTATCAATTGCAACAAATTTCCGCTCAAACATACTTTCTATCGGAGCGGAATAATAAATAAAAGGAATAATAACTAAAAGAAAAACAAAAGGTCCCCGCTCTTCCCTCGATAGAGGAAGCACGGCGGCGGACGCATAACGTAAGATGAACTCCTAAAAACCAGTGTTATATTGCAAAGATTTTTTTTATCAACTTCCGCGCCCTGCTTCGTCTTCCATCCCATCTTTCTTAAACAAATCACTTTAATACATTACTCATACGCATTTCTTCTATTGCGCGGGGCTTACATAAATGCATTAAAGCTCCTACATACCTTTCATTTACCTTTTACCTTTCTGCAACAACGCTCCAGCTATCTATTTCCTATTATCTGTCCTCCATTGGTTTCACATTTAACATTCCCTGCCTGCAAATATCATCAGTCATTGAAAGAGAATACCATGCCAAACATAATGAACCAGACATAAATGTTAATAGTCAAGGCCATAGCCATTGCAACACATACCGTCTCTTGTATATTTTCACGAAGCCCCTTCTTACCTACAAATCACCACAATCAAGCTTCCCTTTAATTAATCTTTCACACCCCCTCAAAGCTTCCATTGAAATAATTCTATTTTAAGTTAAACAACAGGAAATCGAAAATTACTCCGTCCAATGCGTTGACATAATTTATGATTGAATACCATTTACTTTTTAGGGCACTCTGGCACCTCTTCCACGAGCGAACAACACCTCGGTGAAGACCCCACGGACAATAAAAGATGACTCCCCGCGCTGGTGATGAGTCCACATGGGAACGAATCGGATTCGATTTCATTGGCATTTTACTTTCGTTCCCTTTTTATACATTTCGCCTTGAGCGAATTACATGTCTGACTGTTGATGATATAATGAGGACGTAATTAAGGATGATATGGGAACACGAAATTAAGATGAGCTCAATAAAGTTGAGTGCGTGGTTAAATTCATGGCTCTTGGGGCAATTCGACTGTATTTCCGGATTTATAAGGTAACCCTAAAACCAATTGGACAAATCTGGAATGAATGCAATATGCACTTGGGTTTGAGGAAGCATGACTGTGGTAATAAGGCAATGGGTCATCGCAGTGGGAAAAGCTGAATGTGTCACGGGTAATGAAACGGGTAATCGTCTCCAAGAAAATCTGCAAATTAACTTAACTAAAGGCGTTTTTAAATAATTAATTGATATACGCCTTTTGACTCATGAATCGAATTCAGGCTACTGAAATAAAACCTCTAAAATATAAGTGTACAATTAAGCATAAATTATCCCCTTAACCTTAAAATATGTCAACGGAAGGCATCTCGCTCCAAAATCTGAGGAACTCACACCGTGTCATACTACGAAAAGGCTGTACTAAAACAAAGCATGGGCTAAGAATGTTGACGTGCATGGTCAAAGAGCAGAGAAATTGGACCACCCGTGCAGAGATCAACGAATCAAAAGAAGCAACGCGACAAATGGACTCACGAGAAGAGCGAAGGCTGAAGCAGCAATGGTGGTCGCAATTGTCGAGCTCGAAATAGCCGAAGCGAAGCCGCACCTGACACGAGCGGAACTTGCACTATTGGAAGAAAATTCGGAAGCGAGCTCAGAAGCGGAGGACGAGGCCGACGAAGAGGGACCTCAACACGGCCAGGTCGAATCATGGCTCAACCAACCGAAACCGATCGACAAAGAGAAGGTGATCCTAGAACGCGTTACACAAGAAATAGTGACATCCAGGAGCCAGCTTCAGCAATGAAGATGGTCTCCCAAAGACCAGAACAACCCGTCTCAAAGTATGCGATCAAGATGCAACACTTACACGGAACCAGCGAAAAATGGTTAGATTTCCGAAGAACGTAGACACAGCGTCCAATTTTACCCACGCTCAGAACTTGGCGCAGAGAATTCCAGGGAAGAGCTAGAGAGGCCCTGAGAAATCTCCCATTCCTCGCCGGTGACCACAAAGACGTCATGAAGGGACTGAAAACACAAATAGGGAAGTTAGGAGTCTTGGCTTAACTTGGTCTTCCGAGTGCGGAAGACCCAACTGAGATATGTACGTTCCCCAACGAATTCAATCGCCACCATTAAACCGCTAAGGAAGGTGCAGTACTTAAGCTCAACAAATACCACGGAGAAGATAAATAACAAAATGCCATCAGCTGTGAAGCACAGATGATTTATGTACCACCACACTCACGGAAAGGAAGAACGACCAGAACTTACATTTCTCAGCAACTTTTTAGAATTAGAAACCGAGATGTATGACGACTTTGCCCCACCAGAAATATTCTGGGAGCCAAGGAGAAACTAGCGAAAAAATACTCACACAGAAAAAGAGATGCAGAAGAGAACCGCCTACGCAATCCAAGAAGACGAAGCCCCACAGAGTTTTAATAACACAGGGTGCGTAGCATGCCACGAGGGACATTGGACCCTTAAATGTCCCAAGTTCATGGAGGCCAGCACCAGTGAAAAATGGGAAATGGCGAAGATAACCAGACTCTGCTTTAAATGCATTCGCCATCAACACAGTAGATCAAGCTGCAAGGTATCAACATGCAAGAAATGTGCAAGAACCCACCCCACCATCCTCCACTCAGACTAAGCTCCACTAAGGATGTTGCAGGATGGCGCAAGGCTAATAACCATGCCCGTAAAAATAAATTATTATGTAAAATTTAACAAGAAACCTACAATAGTGAGAGTAATAAAGTCGCGAAGATTAAGAACCGTGCATAGAATTCTTGACGGTAAACTAACGGGAAAGAGACCGACAGGACGGCCGCGACTGAGGTGGGAGGACAATGTTACATTAGACCTCGAGGAGATCGAACCGGATGGTCGAACGTGGAAGGAGAGCGCACAAGATAGGGAACAATGGCGGAACCGAGTCGGTGAAGTCATGAACTTCCGGGTTCCTACAGGCCAATAAATGAAATAAAAAATAAAATTTTAACAAGCCTCGGGACTTGCTAAATAAGGGCAATGATGATGAAGAATGTTGCAGGACAAAAAAGGAAGACCAGACTGCTGCACGCTCCGATCGAACAACGATTCCAACGACGAGCCAAATGAACCCAGAGACGAAGTGATCACTTCCATGCGCAACATAGCAGCGGTAAGGTCTATCTAAAAATTGTACTTGTCGACCTTTACGGACCAGAAGGATCAACCTGAATTTTAGTCCTTCTGGATGAAGGGTCCACAATTTCGTCAGGAAGATCGGCATAGAAGCGCTCACTTTGGAGACAGTCGGTGGGCAAGGCGTCCAGAACGGTGACTTGCAGATAATCTATGTGAAGATCAAAGGCACCCACCATTATCATCATCATCGGCGCTACAACAGGATCCGGTCTTATTTAGCAAGTCTCACCACCGGTATCCGGTCCTTATCCGAGGCTTGTTAAACTGTCCATAATAATTTGTTTTTCTGGGCAAGGTTATTAGTCCTGCGCCAACCTCACTCAGGATGTCGCTACATGCGTTGGTCCACTACTTGGCGGGTGCCAAAGTAGCTATCCAGGGGTGTCACGTGGAGACTGCATGTCAACTTGGATTGAACAGGGAAAACGATCGCCCTGGCCTCTGGCGAGTTGAAAGCAGAGACTTTAATCGCTCCCATCCCTCCAAAGGCACCCATAGGAAGGATAAAAGGTCAATATAAGTACAATGAATCGATGACGAAGTTCTCCAGGCAGGAAGTAAAAAGAGAGACCATCAGGAGATGGGACCACTTGCGAACTAACAAAGACCAGCTAACTTACATCCAAGGAGAGCCTAAACTACCAATGGGACAGAACAACTAGGGATTAATAGTGTGGTAGATTATCACAGTGCGTCAGCACGGACGCGGGTTATGCGTAATACACCACTGATGGTCCTCCCAGGAAACTCTTCACCAAACGAGGAAAGTCACTGCTTCGCGGGGAAAGTAATTAAAACGCGTGGAACACTTGATGTTAAAGCTAACTTTATTTAATTCACTGCAACGATGACCTGGGACAACTGTTTTTTTCTGGTTGATGATTCTTATTGCAAAACAAAATGAACTTCCTTTAATGGAAAATCTTGATTCACAATTTGATTTTAAAAGAACTTGAATCTTGTACACTGTTCACCAAAAGAGGAAAGTCACTGCTTCGCAGGGAAAGTAATGAAAACTCATGGAACACTTGATGTTAAAGTTAACTTTATTTAATTCACTGCAACAACGATCTGGAACAACTGTTTTTTGGTTGATGATTTTTATTACAAAAGTAAAATGAACTTCCTTTAACGGAAAATCGCGATTCACAATTTAATTTTAAAAAAAAACTTGAGTTTGTACAACTGTAGTTCGAGTGGATTGTTCAACTCGACTTTTTCTCACGGTGACTCGGACACGTCTCGCGACATCAAAAGTTAACTTAAACTCTGTCCGTTATAAGTACTCTGTTCCGACTGGCTAGAATGTGAGTGTACTCCTGGGACTATGAGATCTGACTAATTGGAAATCATCCAAGAAAAGGGAACCTCAAAGAGACTGAAAAAGAGGCGGAGTTACACGATTAACTCGAGGTAGTTAATCGTGATTGGACCGGGTGTGATAGGCATACATTACGCATGTGTGCGTATGCCATGCATACGATCGTTCAGCGACCGTGGATGGCGGGCAACATCGCTAGTGCATTTTCTAGGAATGTAAATAATAGCATCTGGGGTGTGAAAGACCCAAACCGATGATTTGGTCATCCTAATGGAAGGCCATAAATCATCATTTCTGTTGCCGATGATTAAACATTGCAACGAACATAGGGTGCAGCCATTGCCAGATGTTGTAAGTAAACATTTTCTGGCTGCTGGTGATCGTTGTTTGAATGTTATCTATGAACATGGGGAACGCTAATTGTGGTGCCAGCGATTGCTGGTAAACAGGGACATGTTTGATTTGCGTCAACAGAAACCTTGTCGGCGGTAGTAAATCGATAGGGGCAATAGCCGTATGCATGTTATGCAGGGGGTAAACAAATACAACGAGTCACAAGGAACTCTTGTTGATTGTTGTTTCCATAGCTTAAGGCTATGGAAACGAGATGCCCTGGCAGAATGTATGCCTGAAGATAAGATTTCAGATGCCATGGCAATGTGTTGATTTTGCGATGGACTTATGTTCTTTTCAGGAAATGATGTACGCCTCGGGGGTAAATTTTTGGTGCCACGGCAAGGTGATAAGCTTTGCCGTGGGCTCAATGTTTTTTAGGGAATATGGTTTGGCCGAGGGTGAGTTTTCGATGCCACGGCAAGGTGATAAGCTTTGCCGTGGGCTTAATGTTTTTTAGGGAATATGGTCTGGCCGAGGGTGAGTTTTCGATGCCACGGCAAGGTGATAAGCTTTGCCGTGGGCTTAATGTTTTCAGAGGTGATGCTGGAGAAAAAGGGGTTTGGAAGGAAATCCCCTACAGAATAGGTAAGCTGCCTAACATAAATTCAAAACGGTTATCCGATTGGTTAACCGTATTAATTCCGGCGATTTGGCTGAGGGTAAATGCCGTAGCAAGGTTACGCAACCTTGCTGAAGTTCGACCGAGAGGTAAGTCGTTCGCCTGGAAAGGTGGGGATCGAGCGATGTATGGCTCTTCGGGCCCTGAAAAGCCCCACATCACTCCCTCCCCAGTGACGTAGTCACGAAACAGGTAAGGCAGGTTAGGGGGTGGTTAGTTGGTTATGGGCGCGCGTTTGAGCGCGAGTACGGGGAGGTTGTGCTGGTGGAGTAGGAGCGGTGTCGATAGATGGAGGTGATTCTGGAGCGGAAGCTTCCAGAAAACAGGGCTTAAGCCTTTCGACGCTGACCGTGGATCGCTTGCCTCTAATGTCGATCTCGAAGACGCGGTCACTGATGCGGCGGAAGACTTTGAATGGGCCATCATAAGGTGGGTCGAGGGGTTTTTTGACCTTATCCACCCTGACAAAGACGTGCGTGCAGCTGTGCAGTTCAGGGTGGACGAAAAGTTTTTTGGAGCCGTGCCTGGTTACAGGGGTTGCCCTATACTTACGTAGCAGGTCACGGAGATGTCCCAATTCGCGAAGTTGGTCACGCGGTGTTTCGCCATCCAGGAAAAGTTCTCCTGGAAGAAGGAGGTTGGTACCGTAGGTAAGCTCTGCTGCCGAAGCACCTAGGTCCTCCTTAATACTTGTCCTCAGGCCGAGGAGGACGGTTGGAAGGGCGTCAAACCATTGTGTGTCATTATGACACATGAGTGAGGCTTTAAGAGATCTATGCCAGCGCTCTATCATCCCATTTGATTGCGGGTGGTAGGCGGTGGTACGACTTCTTTGGCAGCCAAGAAGATTTGTTAGCTGCCTAAAAATTGTCGCCTCAAATTGTGGACCTCGGTCCGAAGTTATGGTGGTTGGTACACCGAAACGTGTGACCCAAGTTGAGTAAAAGGCCTTGGCGACTGATTCGGCAGTAACTGCCCGGAGCGGTGTCGCCTCTGGCCATCGCGTGCAGCGATCCATCATAGTGAGGATATAAGAAAATCCTCTTGATGGAGTAAGCGGTCCCACTATGTCTATGTGGACATGAGCGAAGCGTGCCGTGGGAAGCTTGAATTGCGCTGGCTCCAGTACATTATGTCGCGCTACCTTGCAGCGCTGGCACTGGAGACAAGCACGGGCCCAACCGGTGAGGTCTTTGTTCATCCGGGGCCAAATAAATTTGCGACGGACAGCAGCGGCTGTTGCTCGGCCGCTGGGGTGGGCAGGGTTGTGGTAAACCTGGAACACGCCCTTACGAAGTTTCTCGGGAATGTAAGGTCTAGCGGTTCCAGTGGAGACATCACACCAGATTTCGCCCAAAGGGTCGCGAAGGGTAATTTTCTTGAGCTCTAGTGCCGTATCGGCAGTTAGGAGGGACTTGAGCTGTTCGTCCTCCTCTTGAGCTAGGGCAAGGTCAGTGTTATTCAAGGCGGTACGCAAATGAATCGTATCGATTCGAGAAAGGGCGTCCGCTGTGACATTTTGTTTACCGGAGATATGCCTTATCTCCGTGGAATATTGCCCAATGAGGTCTAATTGACGCTCTTGTCGGGGGGAGGCATTTCCCGACTTCTTCCGGAACGCATAGACCAATGGCTTATGGTCTGTTAAGATAGAGAGCGAACGTCCTTCTATCATATGACGGAAGTACTTAACAGCGCTGTAGATCGCGAGCAATTCACGGTCGTAGGCGCTGTAACGTCGCTCAGTGGGACTCAGCTTCCTTGAAAAGAAACCAAGTGGTTCCGGGCGGCCTTCAATGTCCTGTTCAAGGACGGCTCCGATTGCGGTATCCGATGCGTCGCATTGGATAGAAAGTGCCGCTCCCTCGAGAGGGTATCGGAGTAAGGTGGCATTTGCCAATTGTTCTTTGGACAGTTGGAATGCTCGATCTGAGACTTCTGTCCAATTAATGGGGCGCTTATCATTGCGCTTAGCTCCTTTCAAAAATTCATTTAAGGGAGCTTGAATCTGAGCGGCATTCTTCAGGGTTGGGCGGTAAAAGTTAAGCATGCCCAAAAATCGACGCAGCTCACTTACGTTAGTAGGCCTGGGATACTTCATGAGGGCCTCCACACGGTCTGGTAGTGGGCGAATGCCCTGGTTGTCAACGACATAACCCAGATAGGTGATTTGCTCCTTGGCGTATTGACACTTATCTGGGTTGATGACAAGACCGAATTCACGGAGGCGCTCTAGGACCTGACGTAAGTGGCGTTTATGTTCGGCGAGGTCTTTGGAGGCGATGAGAATGTCGTCAAGGTAAGCATGGCAGCAATTAAGACCACGTAAAGCCGTGTCGATATACCGCTGGAATGTCTGTGCGGCATTCCTGAGGCCGAAAGTCATCACTTTGAACTCGAAGAGTCCGAAAGGTGTAATGACTGCGGTCTTGGGGATGTCTTCAGGTGCCACCGGAATTTGGTGGTATGCCCTGGTGAGATCCAGGGTTGTGAAGACATTGCACCCTCGTAACTTGTACGAAAAATCGTAGAGGTGTGCAATTGGGTATCTGTCCGGGACAGTTGCTGCGTTCAACAGCCTATAATCGCCACATGGGCGCCACTCACCAGAACGTTTCTTCACTAAGTGGAGTGGACTTGCCCAGGGACTGTCCGACGGTTGGCAGATACCTAGTTCGATCATATGCTCGAACTCCGCGCGCGCCGCACGTAATTTTTCCGGAGCCAGTCGACGTGGACGCTGGCTCACAGGGGGACCACGTGTTTCTATATGATGAAACACCGTGGCTTTATGTCGACGCTGGTTAGGTAGAGGAATTGTTGTGCTCACAAATTCCTGTACCATAACCTGGAATGGGTCTAAGCACTCTGTGGCCCCTGAAGTTGCCGCTGGTGATGCCGTCATGGGCAAGGGGGGTGCGGTTGGAGCCACAAGTCTGTTATGGGTCGAATCGACCAACAGATTATGTGCGCCTAATAGGTCGGAACCTATCAGGGGTTCGTTTACGTCCGCAATGACGAAACGCCAAGTGATCGGACGACAAAGACCCAATTGCAGTGTCAGCTTTTTACGTCCGTACGTAAGTATCGGCGTATTATTTGCTGCTGACAATTTGAGTGCGGCTGGCACGCGGTTACGCGGAGCAAACGATCGCGGGAGGACTGAAATATCGGCGCCGGTGTCGACAGTAAAAGCGATATTCAGTTTCGAATCCCGGATGGTTAAGCGACTTATCGTAGGGGTGCCGGCCGATTGCGCGAGGGTGTCGGTCGGCAAAATCAGTTTAAAGAGCGCCACTGGTTGGTGGAAGGTTGCGTCCAACCACAAGGCGCTTTGCAATTGAATGCGCGATCACCATATCGCTGGTGATTGGCGCACCAAGGCAGAGTAACGGCATTATCAGGTATGTTCTGCGTATTACCATTGCCGTTACGGGGAGGTCGAGCCGGAGCTCGCTGGGAATTGGCCCGGTGAGGGCCGTTTTGAGAGGAATTGGCTCTCTGTGGGGCATTTTGAGGGAAATAGGCCCTCTGAGGGGCATTTTGGGGGAAATAGGCCCTCTGAGGGGCATTTTGGGAGAAATTCTGCCGATTGGGAGGACGGCTCGGCATGGCACGATTCTGGGCGCTTCGAGGATTGTTCCTCACCTCTGCCCGCAATTGAGTTATCTCGCGGAGGAGTGAGGTTTGGAGCGCCCGGAGGTCAGCAGGAGTTAGTTGTGTGGGCGAATTTCTTTGGTTAGGGTTGGGGCCTGCCACTGGATTCCCCTGAGGGAAATTGGTTGAGGCGGGCCCTCTAAAAGGTAATTGGGTTTTAGGAGGATTGGGAGTTGAGACCAATTGATGGGCTGTAAAAGGTAGACGAGGGTGCCGTGTAGGCTGGGCGGCGTGTTGAGAAACCGCCGCTACCTGGTACGCAGGAGGCTCAGAATACTGATCTGAACTTTCCATAATTGCGTCCGCGATTTTGGATAAATAGCCCAAACTCTGATTGGGTTGGGCTATAAGTGCCGAACGGGCATGCTGGGGAAGACACCTCAAAAAGTGAGGCCTTATTAGGTCGTCCCCAATCCTGGTCCCCGCTATAGAGCGTAAATGGGTCAGGAAAAGAGATGGTCTCATCCCGGATAAGTTGGTTACAGCGGCCAAACGTTGTTGCCGCACACTTCCAGGTTCGTCCAAAGCTTCAAGCAGGGCATCACGCATGTTGCTATATGGGGTGCGGCCGGCCGACTTTATTATGTGTGCAACATGCGGTCGCTGAGTGCGGTCAAGCACTTTCAACAGCTCAACTGCACGAAGTTGTTCGTCGTGCAAGGCTGAGGCCTGGAAGATGCGGTCTGCCACTGCAAACCAAAGGTCCGGGTCCTCCTCATCGAAGGGGGGAAGTCCTATATTAGGGTGACGAGTCCCATTCCCGAGGCTGGAAGCATCGTGGAATTCTTGGGACTCTGAAGGTCTTTGGGGTTGTTGTGAGGTGCCGGCACCAGTTGTGGGCATTAAAATGCCGGAATTTGTCAAAGGGCCGATACCAGGGGCGTTGGAAGAGGTTGGGAGGGCGTTAGAAGATTGGGGTCGGTTCACGACGCTGGGGGCAACGGGTGGTGCCAGAGGAGTAGATTGTCCGGGCAAGTCTAAGTCAGCATCGACTTGCTCAGTGGGGAAATCGACGCTGGAGGCGTCGTGAAATTCAAGAGGCTCGGATTGTTCCAGAGCCTTTTTGGCCATGGTGTTCCTCGTGTTGACCATTATGGGTCGTGACGCGAAACTGAATTAAAAGGCGCAAGAGGACGCGCAGAAAGGTGAAGGGAGGCCGATGGGTCACAAGAGGACGCGAGGAGTTGGGGAAAGGTCGCCAAGGGATGGTGCGAATTTAAGAGGGTCGAGTAACGCGTATTGTCGGTTGAAGATGTTGTCGCTGGGGAAAGTGGGGGTTGGACAGAGTCAAATGGCACCTAAGGTAGTCGCTGAGCGTCGAGTGTAGTTGTTAACACGGACGTGCAGGGTTGGAGTATTGCCTACCCGAACTTCAAAATTAATGCTCGTCAATATGGATAATTACAACCACGATTAAAATTCCAAAAGGGAAGGAAAACAAGAATTCAATGTGTGCCGGAGTGTGTGTAACAGTGTTGTCGAAAAGTGGTGAAAAGAAGGCGATTGTGAGCTTCGGAGCCAAGAGAGAACCGTATAATGTCGAGTGGCGTTGCTTAATGTCGCGAATGTTAGTGAAAAAGAGTCGAGAGTGTCGAAAAGGAGTCGTGTGTAGTCGAAAATTTTCGTGTGAATCTGTACCCAAAAGGGGTTTACAATAATTATTTTTTTTGATCGTATAAATTTTAGGTATTTATTATAAGAGTATTTCTTATTTTTGTTTTTGATTTTTTGGTTTTTAAGGCTTTTATTGTTTTTCTGCTTTATCTTGTTTTCGATGTTAATAAAAAGTAAAGGTTATGTGTATAACAGAGAAGAACATAATGTGGCGTAATTGGGATATAAAGTAGTTATTCGATTAAGTTTGTTTAAACGGAAATTTCTTATGTTGGTACGTCTATCGGTGTGGTTAAAATAAATTTAATACTATTCTGAAAGGGTTTACTCTTGTTCGTATCCTTATAGTATATATTTTTGTCCGTCTTTCATTTGGCGGACAGCAGAGAACAATGAGAAACAATTGTCTTTTTAATTAATTTAGGAATAGGTGCTTCTTCCTTGGTGATTTTTATCTTATTTCACTTGAATTTCGTTTTCCGGAGCTCTGAAGGAGCTTGCAAAATTTTCTCTAGTCGCTATTGGGTGTTTACAGTGATTGTGCCCAGAAGGGGCTTACGATAGGCAACAACGCAAATACCAATTCCTGAATAACTAACTGTTATGGAATGTAATTGATTAATATATTTTTAATATATTTTGTATGTCTCTTTTCTAGTATGAATATTAAATTGCTTCGTGATATGGGTTAGGTCACCATTAATTTTTAATTGAAAAGTGGTTATAGAGATAGTACTATTGTTGTTGAACGTTTAGGCGCTGCTAAATACCCTGAAGGGGCTTACAATGATAGGTGCCTTTATTGTTTTGTTTTCTTAAAAGTATAAAATTTTTCTGCTTCAACACACGCTATTTTGACACGATTAATTGAGTTAATAGCGATAAATATTTAAAAAAATTGTATTTTGATATTTTGACGGTAAATGTTTGTTCGTTAATTGTCAACCCTTCTCTTAATCTTTTATTATTTAAGTAGGTGACGGTTGTCTAGACAATTTGTTCTCAGGAGTGATTTATGATTGCAAGTGTGTTATTATTTATTTTAGTTCAGTTACCGTATTTGGTTGTATATTGTAATTTAATCTTATTTTACAGTAAAACGCTATAACGAATTAAATGATAACTTTATATTTATTTGTTATATAATGGATAAATTACTAGAAGAATTTATGTTTCAATATTCAAAATTTTCCGATTCTATTGATTTATTTATAGGAGCTAGCTTGCCAGACTAACAAACTTTTTGCCTTACGCAAGGAGTTCAACATTTAGGTTTATTTGCTACGCACTTAATTTAGTTGGACACTGTTGCACCAATAAAGCAAATAACTGAGTGAAAGACTTACGAAAAGGAAGGATTCCTGTTGATGGGTTGCGGCTGCTAATTGTAGTTGACGGTGTTGTGGTGGCTTGAGTCCCTGTCCTGAGCTGGAGCGATGGTTAGCTGCGTACTGATGAGGTGGGGCTCTACTTGCCCTTACAAAGTTCTTATTTTGGTGTACACCAAGTCACAATTTGACTATTGTCGTTGAGACCCACTTTGACGCGAATGTTCGAAAAGAAAGGTGGCGTGTTATTCACCCTTAGGTCACCAATGTGGTAGATTATCACAGTGCGTCAGCACGGACGCGGGTTATGCGTAATACACCACTGATGGTCCTCCCAGGAAACTCTTCACCAAACGAGGAAAGTCACTGCTTCGCGGGGAAAGTAATTAAAACGCGTGGAACACTTGATGTTAAAGCTAACTTTATTTAATTCACTGCAACGATGACCTGGGACAACTGTTTTTTTCTGGTTGATGATTCTTATTGCAAAACAAAATGAACTTCCTTTAATGGAAAATCTTGATTCACAATTTGATTTTAAAAGAACTTGAATCTTGTACACTGTTCACCAAAAGAGGAAAGTCACTGCTTCGCAGGGAAAGTAATGAAAACTCATGGAACACTTGATGTTAAAGTTAACTTTATTTAATTCACTGCAACAACGATCTGGAACAACTGTTTTTTGGTTGATGATTTTTATTACAAAAGTAAAATGAACTTCCTTTAACGGAAAATCGCGATTCACAATTTAATTTTAAAAAAAAACTTGAGTTTGTACAACTGTAGTTCGAGTGGATTGTTCAACTCGACTTTTTCTCACGGTGACTCGGACACGTCTCGCGACATCAAAAGTTAACTTAAACTCTGTCCGTTATAAGTACTCTGTTCCGACTGGCTAGAATGTGAGTGTACTCCTGGGACTATGAGATCTGACTAATTGGAAATCATCCAAGAAAAGGGAACCTCAAAGAGACTGAAAAAGAGGCGGAGTTACACGATTAACTCGAGGTAGTTAATCGTGATTGGACCGGGTGTGATAGGCATACATTACGCATGTGTGCGTATGCCATGCATACGATCGTTCAGCGACCGTGGATGGCGGGCAACATCGCTAGTGCATTTTCTAGGAATGTAAATAATAGCATCTGGGGTGTGAAAGACCCAAACCGATGATTTGGTCATCCTAATGGAAGGCCATAAATCATCATTTCTGTTGCCGATGATTAAACATTGCAACGAACATAGGGTGCAGCCATTGCCAGATGTTGTAAGTAAACATTTTCTGGCTGCTGGTGATCGTTGTTTGAATGTTATCTATGAACATGGGGAACGCTAATTGTGGTGCCAGCGATTGCTGGTAAACAGGGACATGTTTGATTTGCGTCAACAGAAACCTTGTCGGCGGTAGTAAATCGATAGGGGCAATAGCCGTATGCATGTTATGCAGGGGGTAAACAAATACAACGAGTCACAAGGAACTCTTGTTGATTGTTGTTTCCATAGCTTAAGGCTATGGAAACGAGATGCCCTGGCAGAATGTATGCCTGAAGATAAGATTTCAGATGCCATGGCAATGTGTTGATTTTGCGATGGACTTATGTTCTTTTCAGGAAATGATGTACGCCTCGGGGGTAAATTTTTGGTGCCACGGCAAGGTGATAAGCTTTGCCGTGGGCTCAATGTTTTTTAGGGAATATGGTTTGGCCGAGGGTGAGTTTTCGATGCCACGGCAAGGTGATAAGCTTTGCCGTGGGCTTAATGTTTTTTAGGGAATATGGTCTGGCCGAGGGTGAGTTTTCGATGCCACGGCAAGGTGATAAGCTTTGCCGTGGGCTTAATGTTTTCAGAGGTGATGCTGGAGAAAAAGGGGTTTGGAAGGAAATCCCCTACAGAATAGGTAAGCTGCCTAACATAAATTCAAAACGGTTATCCGATTGGTTAACCGTATTAATTCCGGCGATTTGGCTGAGGGTAAATGCCGTAGCAAGGTTACGCAACCTTGCTGAAGTTCGACCGAGAGGTAAGTCGTTCGCCTGGAAAGGTGGGGATCGAGCGATGTATGGCTCTTCGGGCCCTGAAAAGCCCCACAATAGTAACGAAGAAATTGAAGAAAGGAACAAGCCTCGAACCTGTCGCCTTCCTTACGAGTTTAGGTTGGATCTTGCATGGTTGCGATGCCAGGAATAGCGCACCAGAAAAGTTCCTCAACTAAATACAACAGGCTGAAAGAAGACTAAATAGAAGCACTCATAAGACGTCACTATGAAACAGAAGCGCTTAGAGTGCCGCCGCACCACCCAACAAACGACTCCGATAAAATATCGTTGGGGGTTCTAGAAAAGACCACCAGATGACTACCAAGCAGGCGGTTCAAACCGGGGATACTATGGAGAACCGAGGACGAAGTCCTACCCAATAATTACGACCACGCTTATAAATGCCTCATCAACATCGAAAGGAAATTGGACAAGGACGAGCACCTAAAAACAATGGGTAAAGAACAGATAAATAACCTACTGGACAACGGTTACCCAGAGAAGACACCTCCAGAAACGACCCCAGGAAGAATCGTCTACCTCTCTCACTTCGCCGTAATGCACCCGAATAAAAGGAAGCCACGATTAATGCTTGACGCAACAGCCAAGCTCGATGGGAAGAGCCCAAATGGCGCCTTATTACCCACACCTGACCTCCTCCAATCACTTTTCGGGATACCGATTAGATTCAGAGAGAAACCAGTCACTAACGTCACTGATATAAAAGAGATATTTCCTCAAATTCGGATGCAGGAGGCAGAGCGGGATAGCCTGATGTTTCTTTGGCGGAGCGGAGACGAAAAAGGAAACCCAGAAGAATACAGTATGGCGCCCGTGATGTTTAGGGCCACGTCATCGCTATCGACGGCCATTCACGTAATGAACGCCTAGGAATCCGAAGGTGAACACCCACCAGCGACACAAACGGTAGACGAAAACCACTATATGGATGACAACCTGCAGAGCTTTGCAGCAATAACAGAAGCCACGGACGCAGTAAGGGTAGTGCAAAGGATCCACGCCAAGGCCGTGTAGTGCTCCAAAAAGCCCTACCACCTTTTCCCCCCATTCTTACATCTAAATCCTAGCTATTTTACCCTAAAACCCAAAATCTTATCAAAACCCGAAAAAACCAAAACATGATTCAAAATTCGCAATAAACGAATCCAACATTCGTTTATAGCCTAACATTTGCCCCCACGGCATAATTATAACCAAAACCCTAAATTAAAATTAAAATTCACAATAAACGAATCTGATATTCGTTTATTGTTCTACATTCGCCCCACGGCATCAACGAAAACCAAAATTCAGAGATCATTATCTCTATCTGAAAATTTTCCATTAAGGAAAACAAACAAAAAACCACAAGCAGATACATTCCCACATCTGCGCAATAGTTTCGTAAGAATTCAAGAAATTGAATTCTTATCTTATGTAAACACAACATCTCACTCGAAATATCCAAAAATCGAGATTGTTGTACGAAAATGTGTATCTTTGGGATACAATTTTCGATTTGCTTTCCTTTATAATGCAATGGTAAAGAAATATCGAGGCTTCACTTCACTTTTAACACCCGTGCTCACTGGAGTAGGACTTCACTTCAACACCCGCGCTCACTTAGGAAGCACAATAAATACATTCCACTTGAATCATTCGAGCAGTATCCCGCTCTTAGCATCCAGATTCCCGCTCCCAGCAACCAGTATTCCGAAGGCCTAACAACAACTGTACAGGATCCAACAGATATACGAGCTGACCAATAAAAGTTTTTCCGTAAGCAAATTGATCTTTAAATTTGTTCCCAAAAACCTCCTAATAAACAGGCAAATTCCAGCGGAGACAAGGACTTGGGAAAGTCAGAGTAACCTCAACCGACGACAGGACGTTGCTCTTCCCTCTGGATCAGAGGAAGCACGGCGACGCCTCCTTGTAGGACAGTTTTCTCAGGAGCGGTCCATCAAAGAGATCATACGGCCTTTTCAGGACAAAAAGACGCGCTTCCTGAGGAAAACCCCTACAGAACAGAACAGCCGGATTTCATCTAAAGGGATGGAGCAGCAATAAACCGTAAACACTAGAAGGAATCCAGGAACAATCCCAAACAAATGTTCTGGGCTTGACAGGGGAGAAAAAGACTCTCGGATATAGGTGGCTGATAATCGAAGACACACTGGCTTTCAACATAGCGTTTCGGAGCACTTCCCCCAAAGTTCTCAACGCGAAAAGGAACCCTACAAACAGGGAAGTCACTAGTACGGTTGTGGCGGTTCCACCAAACCCCACGGTTCACTTACGTAAAAAAAACCCCATAACTCACATCAATCACGTAATTTCGCTAATGCAAACGCATTAGCACCTTAAATGCTTTACGCATCTAGGATTATCTAAGGTATACATGTAGTATAGTAGAGGCTCCTCGATAGTATAATGGTTAGTATACCCGCCTGTCACGCGGGAGACCGGGTTCTTTCTTACCTTACCATAAATTCCCTGTAATGAAATTCATCGGTTCGCATATCATACGACCGCATATCAGGGAATCTTACCCTTGAGTTGGCTAATCCCAGCCTCAATATGTGTACATAAAAACTATCTATGCACACATCGGCTATCGACCCTTTTAACCAGCGATAAATAGCCCAACACCAGCTGCATGTAATTAGCACCATCCACGTTGAGACAATTTCCCTAACTCACACCATGAGTAAACAAAAGACCGCTGTCCTTCATCAAGCATTCTGGCGATACGCAAATAATTCAATCATCCCAGTATCCCAAATGCACCTACCATCTATGTTTACTCAGTTGAACTCTCAGGCCAAAAATTCCTTTATCTTACATAGTTCTGGATTCGTTTCCCAGTAACCTCTCACATAAACAAAGAACTCCACGATCCCTTTTTCCTTTCTTTGTTTAGAGTCTTTCCCATGGCTTTGATCCATAAAAGAACCAGTGTACACACATACATGTGAACTGTGGCGATCTTCTGTATGAGATCTGTTGGTTACCCCAAAGAGAGACTTTACGTATCTCTTGGAACACGAAATGCATCTTTAATTTAAGAGAGCCAGTTTCACTGGCTGGATTTCTTTTAACAACTGTTGAATATCGTGGTCCATTTCCATCCGCTGACCACCACGGTCATGCCGACTTCCGCTCTCCGGTGCGCACGGAGACGCGAAAAATCACCGAGTCGCGCGTGTGTAATAAGTTAGAAACTAAAAAGAACAATAAAATAAGTAAAAATCATGTGCCTCATAGACATAACTCGCATTTCCCACGTACAGTGTAGTGTTTGAAATCGCCGTGTCGAATAATATATTTGCTGCAGTCTTCGAAGATTGTGTTTTTATTGACTTCACATTGTAATTTTCACGCAGTGCTACCGTAAAATAAATAATAAAAATAAACAAAAGAAATAGTGTGTTTAATTTTTTCGCGTTTTCCTTTGATGTGCGTTGGAACTTTGCCTTTGTGATGCTGGTGGAAGGAAGTGAACCAAGTGCCCGTACCTGGCACAAACTTCCATCCCTACACGGCAATGCCAACTTTCGTTCCACTAGGATTTGCAACACCAATGCTCATTAAAGGGAAGAAACGAATGCACGACATATGGCGCTCCAAAATCGGATGGGAAGAAAAGATCCAGGAAGAAACCAAGTGTGCCTGGGCCAGGTTTGTGAAGGCAGTGTCCCTTCTCAAGGAGTTGTGGATCCAACGATACCCAGCCCCTAACCGAGAAGGCGGCCAACTGCACACGTTTTGCGATACCAGGGAAGAAGCCTAGGCAGTAACAGTTTTGTTGTATTCCCGAATACTACCCTTTATTAAATTTAACACTGAATCTCCTTACACATCCTTAAAAACTTCCCTTAACATATATTGCATTCTCACTTAATACATACCATTCATAAACATTCACAATATTGCCAGTTACAGCACATTTAATAACATGCGCCTTTTCATAACTTGCCCCTTATTATTTGCCCCTTTTTATTTCAAAACAGAACACTTTGATTTTCGTTCAAATTTTATTCAATTTAAAAGTCACAGAAACTAAAGGAATACTTTGAGAAAATTTGTTTTGTTCATATTATAATTTACAGTAAATTAGAACACAATGTTCTATAAGTAGAGAAAAAATTCAATTGTAAAATCAGTTCAATTCAGCTCAGTTGAGATTGGAAGTAAGTTCAGTAGACTTTGAGTTTTAGTTTGAGTTTTTTTTTTTTGAGAGTTAAGTATTGAGGAAGTAGTATTGTGGATTTGAGAGTTTAAAATAAATATATCGAAGAGACGGAATAATTTCTTTCTTTGATAATGGATTATCAATGGCAATAAATTGCTCAAACAAACGGAGCGAATAAACATTACAACGCGAATTGATGAAAGAATATTACATAAAGAAATAATAAAAGGTCCCCGCTCTCCCCTCAACCGAGGAAGCACGGCGCCGGACGTCAACACTGGTGGCAGCGGTGGGATTCGAACCCACGCCTCCGAGGAGACTGGTGCCTCAAACCAGTTTGAGATTGGAAGTTAGAGAGAACAGTTTGAGTCATCAGTTAGAGAGTAGAGGTAGTAAGTTGAGTTAGAGAAGTAAAATTGAGAGTTCGAGTTATTAAGACTAGAATAACCAGAAGGAAGAAAGTTATTAAGAATAGAATAAACAGAATAGAATAAAAATAAAGAAAAATAAAAGGAAAGTAAAACCAATTATTTAAACCAGAAAGAAGACGTACAGAAGACGTCTTACCATCCTCAGGAAAAGAAAAGGTCCCCGCTCTTCCCTCATTCCGAGGAAGCACGGCGCCGGACGTCAACACTGGTGGCAGCGGTAGGATGATCCAACCAAAGGATTGAAGAAATAAAAATAAAATAAGAAGAAGAAAAAAAACAACCCAAAAATTTTAACAAAAAAAAAAAATTTTTTTCTCAAGAAGAAAAAAAACCAGACAAAACTACGAGAAAAAAAAACATAAAACAACGAAAAAAAAATTCAGCAAAAGACCAGGATAACCAACTTCTAGGACGCGAAGTCTGCCTGGCAAGAATAACAAAATAATATAAAATAAAGAAAGGAACACAAAGAAGAACTCAACGACAGAACAAAAAAAAAAAGTGAAAGAAAAAAAAATTTTTTTGGAGAACTCTACGACACAAAAAAGGAGAAAAAAAAAGGACAACAATAAGAAACTCAACAAGACTTCTATCAACATCTAAAGTAGCAGTAAGAAATTTTTACAATATTTTGATTTTTCTCTCCCTTTTTTTTTTGTAGGAATATTTTTCTTGGAATTTCTCTTTTTTCAAAAAAAAGTGTTTTCTCGATAGAAATTTTGAAAATTCTCTTTTCAGTTTTTTCGACGACATTTCCGTTTCTTTTCTTTCTCGTCGAAAATTTTCTTTCTTTTCAGTTTTGGGTCCAAACCATATCGTTTCCATATATATATATTGAATAATAACATAAAGGCCATTTTTTCATAAACCATATTTTTAAGAATTGATAACAAATTTTCGCCATACTTTATTTCAAATTTTCAATATTACGAGTCCATATTACACGAGACAGGCGGCTAGGCAGCGGGAAGAACAAATCCACTATCAACAGATACTCAGTAAAACCCCTGAAATGGCTCTGTCTGTCGGAATTTCTGATGTTTTCAGAATCGTCCCCACCTTTGACGGGAAACCCTGCGAGTTAGGTAAATTTATTTCCGGGGGAGACGTTTTATTTAGATCCATAAAGAAGGCAGACCCGGATATATACGAGACATTTTTAGAGCTAGTCAAAAATAGACTAGAGGGTCATGCTTACGATCTGATTAGGTATAGCAAAATCGCTAAGTGGGAGGATTTAAAAGATAAACTCGAATCGGAATATAAAGAGGAGCAATCTCGGTCGACGGCACACAATGAGTTGATTTCTCTGAAACAACACTACAGAGAAACCGTCCGGGAATACGGCGATGGAGTCGCGAATGCTCTAAGGACTCTAAACTCGGCTACGTGTGAAATAACAGCAGACGCGGTGGTTAGGGAATACTTAATAGAAGAAAACATAAAATTGGCCGTTCAAACATTTGAAGATGGACTAAAGAACGAACAGCTAAAGACACTAGCTAAAGTCCATGGGGGAAACAATTTAAAACAGTCGATTGCACATGTAGTATCACATGCTGCTCGAATGGACAATTCTCCCAGGCCATATAACTATAATGACAGATTTAATCGAATAGTCTGCCAAACCTGACACATGTTATCGAAACATGCAGTCCACTTTTGCGAATAGACAACCCATAAAAAGGGAATATAACATTTTATATAATCACACAGAGAATGAGTGTAGATACAAGATATCTAGGAATGGATTGTCTTTAACAAATTACCAACAAGGTACTACGCGAAACCCATTCCGAAATAATCCTGCAAACGCCGAAAATCGTGCTGGTGAAAATTCTAGGACCACAAATAGACAAAACGATAGGCAACATGTTCACTTTTCTCGGATACAAGAGTCGGAAAACGAGGCCTGACGCCAACCAAAATTTATGGAAGACAGACCAAATTTTTCTATTTACAGCAGTAGATCTTTGGAAATAGATAACGACAATTTTAATGAAGCTCCTAGCCAAATTAACCTTGAGCCCACATACTCCTATAAAGCTAGACATATAAACGAAGATAACCCAGACCCTAATATAAAGACTCCGATTCATACTCCAATTCTGGGAAAAAATTCAGCAACACAGACAGAAAATTCGAAATTTTCAGCAGTATTAAAGACTGAAATCCCTAATATTTCGGCTAACCCTATTGACAACGCAGACACTTCAGCAACAAAGACTGAAAAGTCAGCAGTGTTAAAGACTGAAGATCCAAAGGTTGCAATAAAAATCGAAACCCAAGTCAGTTCAGCAGCTAATACTGATGAACAAATCTTTTCTGCAGCAAAGACTGAAGGATTGAATGTTTCTACAGCAGATATAACTGAAGAAATAGTTCAAACAGCAAATAGGACTGGAACCAAGATGTTCTAACAGCTAATAAGTCTGAAGAACTATACGAATCAGTAAATGAGACTGAGAAACTAAATGATCCATCAGCAGTGAGTAAGACTGAAAAGGTAGACGTTCCGACAGCGGTTAAAGCTATGGACAATGACAACACTAAGCCGAAAACAATAAATATTTTAAACAACGAAAACAAACACAAGCCCTTACTCAAACACGAAATAATAAAAAATGAAAATAATAATTTAACTAAAATAGGTACGGTAAAGGAAAACCATACGAGGGTTGGCTCTTATGTTTCGGCATTTGGCAACCCTAGTGTTGCAATCCGGCAATTGACAACTCTGTCGTAAAGTTGGACATTTTTGAGGTTATACGCACTCAGAACGTTTTGACATACGAGCGCTATTTGTGTTGTTTACAGTAACTTAAAAGATTCATCTCGGCCCAAAAATGGAATTAAATCGTCAACATTTTCGTGCGATTATATTTTACAACTTTCGGCGTGGATTAACTCAGCAACAGTGTATGGATGAACTTAATTCAATTTTTGGCGATAAAGCTCCATCAAGGACCAGTGTTTATCGATGGTATGGTGAATTCAATCGTGGTCGTAGTTCACTCAAAGATGAATTTCGTGAAGGTCGTCCAAAATCAGTTGTTGTTCCGAAAACCATTGATGCTGTGCGCGAACTGATATTGGAAGATCGTCATGTGACCTATCGTGAGATTGAGACAACCTTAGGCGTTAGTGGGACCAGCATACATTCAATATTGCATAAACATTTGACTGTCAAAAAAATTTGTTCGCGTTGGATCCCACACAATTTGTCAATCGCCGAAAAAAAAGGCTCGTGTCAATTGGTCGAAAGAAATGCTCAAAAAATACGGTCGCGGTGCTTCGAAACACGTCTATGACATCGTGACAGGTAATGAATCGTGGATTTACGCGTATGAGCCCGAAAGTAAACAACAGTCGACTGTCTGGGTGTTTCAAGATGAGCCAAATCCAACAAAAGTTGTTCGCGCACGAAGCACTTCCAAGCAAATGGTCGCCTGTTTTTTCGGAAAAACTGGACATGTCGCAACCGTACAACTAGAACAACGCAGAACAGTCAATTCTGAGTGGTACACAACCATTTGTTTGCCAGTTGTCTTCCAAGAAATCAGGAAAACCAACCGCCGAAGATGGATCACTCTTCACCACGACAATGTGAGCTCTCACACATCGGCTGCGACAACTGCATCTTTGAGCACCCAAAACATCGATTTGATGGGTCATCCGCCGTATAGTCCTGGCTTGGCACCGAATGACTTCTTTTTATTGCCGTACGTAAAAAACAAACTGAGAGGTCAACGTTTTTCGACACCTGAAGAAGCGGTTGCTGCATTCAGAATGCATGTGTTGGAGATACCTCAATCAGAGTGGCAAAAGTGCTTCGACAATTGGTTCAAACGCATGCAAAAGTGTATAGATCTTCATGGGGAATATTTTGAAAAACAATAAAGTGATTTTCGATCATCAATATTTGTTTTTGTTCTGTAATCCCGAAATATAAAAGGCAACCCTCGTACTTGCTAGTACATTTTTCAAACATTATTATAAAGTTACATATTTCATGGGTGGACAAGATTGGAGTATGTGGGGCTTCCTGGAAAAGGTCAGAAAACCAGGATATAATTATTTACTTAACCTATAACTTAGCTTAGCCTAGCTTATCTAATTATTAAATCTATTATTATTACAATAAGTTAGAGTAGGGTGGGGCGGGAGGTATAGTGGTCGATGGGTAGGATTTGGGTTAGGGTGGGTACTATCAGTCGGGGATATGGGTTGGGGGAACACTTTCCGATTGGTCGTTGAAACGCAGGATATTAGAGAAGGTTTGTATATTACAATATTTGAACTGATGAGGTGAGAGTTCAGTATTGTGGTATACAATCTCATTGGAGTTGTTGACCAACCTGCCAAAGGTGAAGAGGGTTCTGGTGTGGAGACAGTTCGGGTAGGCAGTTCGGTTGTCTGACGGAGTCGATGTGAGCGTATTTAATATCGGATTGGGATTATTGGGAAGATTTTCGATAAATTTGATGGACAGCTCGAGGAAGCGTCGATCTATACGTTCAATATTAGCGGCATAGTAGAGCGAACTACTGTTGTAATATTTGTGGGAGTTAGGATGTCGGTTGAGGCCAGTGATAAGTCTGAAGCATTTCCTTTCGAAAATGCGTATCTTCTCCATTTGGGCGGGTGTAATATGGTACCATATCGGGCATGCATATGTGAGAGCGGGTCTGATTATTTGTTTGTAGATAAGTGATTTGACTTTGGGAGAGAGACCATTCGGTTTGTACATGACTTTTCTGCAGAGGTTCAGTTGGGTTGTGGCTTTACGAATCGTATTTTTAATGTGGGCGGAGAATGACAGACTGTTGGTAAAGGTTATACCTAGATACTTTAAGGTTTTGGAGGGTTTAATTATATTGTTATTTATTTTAATTCTGATTTTATTATGGCAGCGAATAGTGTTGTTTGTACAACTCGCGTTTCTGCCTTTAAAAACTATGAGCTGAGTTTTGGTTGGATTTAGTTGAATTCTCCACTTGGTAAAGTAGGCTGACAGGATTGGGAGATGTCTGTTAATACAGTTTCTTGCCTCCTTGACAAGCTTGTTGCTTGAATAAATTATGGTGTCGTCGGCATAGTTGAGCATTGTTGTATTGGGTAACAGTGGCTGCGGTGCGTCTGATGTATAAAGAAGGTATAGTAGTGGGCCGAGGATGGATCCTTGAGGAACTCCTGTGGTTATGCTATAAGGTGTCGAGAGAGTTGAGTTTATTTTCATCATGAACTTTCTATCAGAGAGGTAAGAAGCGAGAAGTTTTGTGGAGTGGATGTTTAATCCATACATTGAATGAAGTTTTGTATAACAGTCCTGCGATTCAGACACAGTTGAATGCTTTAGCTATGTCTAGGGAGACACATACCGTTGGGGATTGGTTTTGGAGGTGGGTCGTCACATCATGTGTCAGTTTTAAGAGAGCATGACAAGTGGAGTGTTGTGAGCGGAAGCCAAATTGAGAGTTCTGAATGAGGGAGTTATCCCTAGCAAATGAGAGAAGATTTTTGTAGATTTTACATTCAAGAATCTTGCTAAGCGAGTTTAGCTGCGATATCGGACGGAAGTTATCCGGGTACTTGGAGGGCCCAGATTTGCTAATAGGGACGATCACCGCTGTTTTCCAACTTTTAGGGAAATGTGAAGCGTTTATTATGTGGTTGAGAAGAGCAAAGACTGAAGGATTGAATTTTTCTACAGCAGATATAACTGAAGAAATAGTTCAAACAGCAAATAGGACTGGGAACCAAGATGTTCTAAGAGCTAATAAGTCTGAAGAACTATACGAATCAGTAAATGAGACTGAGAAACTAAATGATCCATCAGCAGTGAGTAAGACTGAAAGGTAGACGTTCCGACCGCAATAAATATTTTAAACAACGAAAACAAACACGAACACTTACTCAAACACGAAATAATAAAAAATGAAAATAATAATTTAACTAAAATAGGTACGGTAAAGGAAAACCATATAAGCACATTACAATTTTTTTTTTACAACAATAAACATTTATTCAAACACAAAATACAACAAAATAAAAAGTTACACAGTCATTTAGGACATTTGAAATCAGTTCTTAAGAAGATTTTTGGTATTATGCATTTCTATACAATCATCATAATAATAGGCCCAGAAAGGTTTTGGAAAATTTTCCATAAATTTAAGTAAAAGATAAACACATAACAAATGGCCTTTGTTTTTTTATTCAATATATATGAACTAATCAAACAATTGTAGGAAATGACGAAAACGAAAAAAAAAAAAAAAAAAAAAAAGTTAAAGAGTGTTCCCCCTCTTTTCGAAAGAAAATTTTAGAGGTAATATATATTGGAAATTTTGGAATTAATATATATTCGAACAGAAAAGGAAAGAAAAGAAATTTTAGAGGTAATATATATATATATTGGAAATTTTGGAATTAATATATATATTCGAACGGAAATGAGAATTTTGAAACAATAATATTAATATTATATAATTAATATAATAAGTAATAATAATTTTTGGATAAGAAAAGAAAAGGTTCCAAGGAGAAATATTTAAATATAGTTAGTTAATATGTAATGTAAATAGACTATTTTGACTATTTTTCTAGTGTTAAGAACTTTTTGATTATTGTAAAAATTTAGTTAATATATAATGTAAATAGACTATTTTTCTAGTATTAAGAACTTATTGATTATTGTAACCTTTGATAAAGATTAATTTTGAAAACCATTGTAATGTAATTGAACGAAAATCCAAATCTTTCTTAATCTAATATATAGTTACTAGAAAATTATTCTCTTCAAGGATAATTTTCTTTCTCGAAGAATGGTGGGATGTTGTATTCCAGAATACTACCCTTTATTAAATTTAACACTGAATCTCCTTACACATCCTTAAAAACTTCCCTTAACATATATTACATTCTCACTTAATACATACCATTCATAAACATTCACAATATTACCAGTTACAGCACATTTAATAACATGCCCCTTTTCATAACTTGCCCCTTTTTATTTGCCCCTTTTTATTTCAAAACAGAACACTTTGATTTTCGTTCAAATTTTATTCAATTTAAAAGTCGCAGAAACTAAAGGAATACTTTGAGAACATTTGTTTTGTTCATATTATCATCATCATCATTGGCACTACAACCGGAAGCCGGTCCTGGCCTTATTTAGCAAGTCCTGAGGCTTGTTAAATTTTCCATAATGATTTGTTTTTTCCGGGCAAGGTCATTAGTCTTGCGCCAGAGGCTCTCCGACGGGGAATCGAACCCCGGTCTCCCGCGTGACAGGCGGGTATACTACTTGTTCATATTATAATTTACAGTAAATTAGAACACAATGTTCTATAAGTAGAGAAAAAATTCAATTGTAAAATCAGTTCAGTTCAGCTCAGTTGAGATTGGAAGTAAGTTCAGTAGACTTTGAGTTTTAGTTTGAGTTTTTTTTTTTTGAGAGTTAAGTATTGAGGAAGTAGTATTGTGGATTTGAGAGTTTAAAATGAATATATCGAAGAGACGGAATAATTTCTTTCTTTGATAATGGATTATCAATGGCAATAAATTGCTCAAACAAACGGAGCGAATAAACATTACAACGCGAATTGATGAAAGAATATTACATAAAGAAATAATAAAAGGTCCCCGCTCTTCCCTCAACCGAGGAAGCACGGCGCCGGACGTCAACATTTTATTGGAAAATAGTGAAATCCAATGGAAGAGTAAGCGTGGCCTTGATTGCCGGTAAAGCTCGAGCAACACCAACGAAACGGGTATCGATGTCTCGACTGGAGTTGCAGTCAGCCTTATTGGTAGAAGGCTGGCAGCTACAGTCGAAAAGGAACTCGCGCTCAAGATATAAAAAAGGTATTGGTCTGACTCTAGTACGGTTCTACAGTGACTCAAGTCGGATCCACGGAAGTTCAAGACCTTCGTGGCCCACCGACTGGCGTGAACCAAAGAACTCACAACGCCACAAGACTAGCGATGGGTGCCAATAAGGAATAACTCAACCGATGATGCCAGAAGAGGTACACCTAATGAGTACGATAGTGCAACCAGATGGTTCAGAGGACCTACCTGCTTGTATGAAGGTAAAGATTAATGGAGCAACCAGCGTTTTAACACGAACACCACCGTCTCAATGGTTGAGTTGATAACGACGTTGTTTCTTTCGTTTGATTGTGCAAGCGTGGGATCAACTGACAACTCTTACTATTGTGCAGTTCGGCACAATTGCTGAGGTAGATAGGGTGACAAAAGGCAGCTGCCCGGTGAAATACCACCCAATTAAGCTATATGTTTCGTGAAATGATTGGGAGAAATCCTTGGCCATCTTTTGGAGCTTGGCTGATGGACCCCGTCGAGACAGAAATAGCAACTCAGGGCGCTTTCCTGGGAGAAGTAGAATATGAAAAAGAGGTAGGCTCTTTCTCAATATAAATAAGTTTGTGTATGAGCACTTACTCCTTATTTTGATCGTGATAATCGAAAACCAAAAATACTGTGCATACTACAGTGGATAAATTTGACTCAAAATATTCATTAGCGGATGTTCATGCGCCACTGAAACAACACATTGTTCGAAGGAGCGAAAATTTCGTAGTCATAAGTGGTTTAGTTTAAAACGGACGAAATCAGTCGCTTCTAGAAATTGGGAACCTCATAAGATGAAATTAGCACAAAGATCTTGACCTTTGCCCTTACAACATCAAATTAACTCAAGAACTGAAGTCTCTTGATCATTTAATGTGCTCTACAGAAGTTTGAATAAAATCCTGCTGTGTTCCTATTGAAAAACCCCATACAATGGTATCTTTAGAAGATTTCACATCCTTTGGCACAAAGAAAAGACAATTAATGATTAACGATACACGATTGCATTAAAGTTACTCCGAATCCTGTATTTGTCTAAGTCGTAAATAATGTTTTCCTATCTACGAGTATTTCATATTCTTATCCAGACTTTCCGATACCAGCTTCTAAATGACTAAATGAAGACGTACCCAAAACGTCCAAGAAGTCATTACTGAATATTCGGTCAATGCTAGTGAGAATCATTCCGCAGTTTTACAAAGCTTATTGTCGCCGTTTATCAAGATATCAAACATCAGGTATTTTTTATAAACCCCTGACAAATGTTTTCTTTGGCGTTCACACACTTCAAGAGATTATTTGATTAATGCAATCGAAGTACAAGTCGTCAAGGCGCCGAATTTGTACAACGGTTGGCCAAACCTAATGGCCCAACATCTACCTACAAATCACAAGAAACTTTTTTCAATGTCATTATTTAGAAAGAAAACAAAAATTCATGTTCCACCGTTTTTAGCGCTAAAGCCTTAAACGCCTAAATGAAAGGTACAATCTTGGAAAGAAGAGAAAAAAGTTCACATAGACGATGGCGACGTTGGCCTTAGGCGTTTAACTTTGATTGATGGCATTATGCGATGGGCCTGCAGTCTACTTCAACTACTTAAAGATGTGTTCCCATATTTGGGGTCAATGAGTAGATTCATAGATTCAGTAAAGGTCGGCATTGCCCAACCTGTGGGGCCAAAGAAAGAAACGAATTTGCCGAAGGATCTTCTTGTATGAATTTAGTTTTCGAATTCGCAATATGTCGGATTTATATGTAAAACGTCTGATGCTCTAGTGTGTCATTCATCAATTGGATACTTGTTCCCATGCCCGAAGAGTGGAAGGGCAGTGTTATGTACTTAGTCAATACCATTGAGCCTTATGTCGGTTCTGTCGAATGATTTAACGAAAAGGTCAGTAATAGGGCGTGCTATGTCCATAGGTGGTGCAATCAATATCTGGCAACGTGAACATTTGAATTCCAAAGGTGAGACGCAATCAATTGGCAGCTTGTTTGATAATGGTGGCTGCGTGACGACGTGTTGTGCTTCAAGCTTGGATTTGTTATCTTCTTGGGTGCGTGTTTGACGGCACACAAGTGGTCAGTGACTAATGGATTTAGGATGAGAAATGAACCCTCATCAAACATTTAGCTTCGTGCAGAATGAATTTTGTTTCGGCTAATGTTCACAAGGAGATGAATAAATATGGCAGTTTCACAATGAGCTTGATCTGAATAGCTTCTGTCCTACTCAGTTTGTTGCAGACTTGTAAACGGCACTGTAACTGGGTTTTTAATGAATGCTGCCACAAGAATTTCGCGTGACGAGATTGAGTATTTAATGAAATAAGAGTTACCCTGCTGAAATATCTCATGATGTACACTATCACTTAAAAATATTTACACAGGTTCGAAGATTATTTATGTCAAAATCGAATCACTCTCAATATTAAAAATGCTATTACTTAAAGATATTATTAAAAATGCTATTACTTAAGGAGTGTTGTGGATCCGCCCTAAGCTGCGTGCTCTATGCGATTGTAGCGCCGGTCTGGGAGTTACGAGTAAAAGGCAAATGAATTTACGCCTTAATGCGCTCACTCTACTTCTAACAGTTGTACCAGGCCGAGCGCGCCTTGCGCTTCAACATGACGTAACGCTTGAATTGTTTTTATACTAATCATTATTAAGTTCCCTTTTAATAAATCATATCTTTCGTACGAGGTGTCGCCCGTTCATTTCATTTCCTGCTACAACAGGTTATGGGCCCAGGAGCAGAACATCGTCTAGACAATCGATTTTGGAAATCAAAAAGATGAGAAGACAACGTGGAAAACACACACGGAAATATAACCTCACTGCAAACAAAATGGACGGTCAAGCTACGAACGTAATGCGCATACAAATGCTAACCAGAGATAATTACGATACCTGGAGACTAAGAATGCGGGCACTCATGACGAAAAACAACACGTGGGCTCGCGCAAGCGGTGAAAAACCGAACCCGGAAGCAGCCGAAAATTTGCAAGCGTGGAAAGACGAGGACGAAAAGGCGAAAGCCGACTTGTATCTCGCTGTTGGCGACGCCGAACTCACGCATATTAGATACTGCGAAACAGCCCGAGAAATCTGGTTGAAGCTGGAAGCAATTTTCGAATCGAAAGGACCGGCGAAAAAGGCATCATTGTGGAAGCGGCTAACGAATCGTCGACTCAACGAAGGCGGAGATGTACAACGACACGTCGACGAATTCTCCGATATGGTCGACAAAATGTCCGAATTATCCGTACAAGCCAGCATTGAATTACAATAGAGCATGCTTTTACACAGCCTGCCGGGGAGCTACGAGAATTTTAGATGCGCCATCAAGTCGAGAGACGAGTTACCTTCGCCGGAACATCTGAAAATTAAAAGCTAGTTATCGTGGGACCGCATGGAGATAAACTGGAAACCAAGAGTTTAGTTAAATACCTGGGCATCTGGCTAGACCAATATCTGTATTTCAACAGACATGTAGAGGCTGCTCTGGTCAAGGCTAGAAAAACGTTTGCTATGACAAGGAGGCTATTTCACAGTAGCCAACTTGACAGCAGGGTAAAGGTCATATGCTACATGACGCTAATCAGGCCAATGCTCATATATGGCTGTCCAGTATGGTTTAACATAGGTCCAAATTTGATGGAAAAGATTCGGGTGTTCGAAAGGAAGTGTCTGAGAACCTGTCTCAGATTATATCGAACACCGGAATCGGAATACAAAAAGTACTACTCAAATGAGACTTTATATAATGAAGCCTGCATAAATAGGGTGGATAATTTTATGATTAAATTAATCAGAGGACATATTGCGAGAGCAATAAGCTCGTCCAATGACCTAATTTTCGGGGCTTATTATCCAAATACCCTGTACTATGAGAACGTGCGTCGCAACGGTTTTGTTCCACCAGAGGCGTTCCTTGATTTGGACATGAAAGGGCTTATACAGGATAGATCCGGAATTCCGCTGATCTATCATGTTAGTAGATCATCCGTAGACGGGCGCTTGTGCTACGACCGGGAAGTAACGCGCACCGAAGAAGAGCTCCTGCGCTTCAGTAGGGCTATCTCCCACAGAGACCGGGACGATAGTATTAGACAGCGTCAACAGTTCTGGTGGTTGAATGGCATATAAAGACCTGGATACCAAAGTCGGTATAGAATCACACTATCATCAGCTAGCTTACATAGACTTGGCTTTTCTAGAATTACGGTAGTATAAGATTTAGGTTAAGTGCTTTTACATAAAATAAAAAATTAAAAAAAAAAAAAAAAAAAAAAAGAAATAGGTAAGTTAAGTAAGTTAAATTTTAAGAAAAAAAAACAAAAAAATTGACAAAGTTTTTCAAATTTTTCTTTGTCTTTCAAATAATTATAAGTATTGCCACAAAGTTCTGGCGCCGAAAGGCAAATTATACAAATGTTAAGTAATGTTTAGCTTAGAGCGTCTGCGAAGGACCAGTAAGTTATTATATAAGATAATTAAGCTAGAATTTAAGCATTTTTTGTCTAGCCTTTAATTTAGAAACTAAGAATATAAAAAGAAAATAAAAAAATGAAAAAAAAATGAAAAAAAAACCCCACAAAACAACTCCACGAGGAAATTCACTCCCTAAAAACAACCAGTAAAAACAGAGATGACGTCTGCGTGGAAGCAACGCCTGCTCAACACCCCGGACCAGATCCATCATCTCCAAAACATCAATTATCGTCCCCCGAAACACCAATTATAATTAAATAATTAGGATGCTCGAAAGTACCTTAGGCCACCCCAATTTCACCACAAACACAAGAGGAGCTTCGACTTCCATCACAACAACCACTTTAACGGATCACAACAAGGCGGTAGAAAAACTTGCGCCGCATAAGCTTGAATCCAGCATGGACCAATGAGGAACTTGCAGCAGAAATAAGAATGTAAGGTCAGCCCGCCTGGGATGGAACCAGGAACAATCCAAACAACAAACCCCGATGGTTCCATTACAAAGGAAAAAATAACAGTGACATGCTGTAACTGTGGAGGGCCCCGCCCTGCCAACTTCTCGCAATGTCCTCGAAAGCTGAAGATTCTCCAAAGGCGAACAACACACATGGCAACGAGCAAACCTTCACCAACCACAACAACATCACCTCAATCAACATATCCTACAAGTCCAGGAATGTCATACGCTAAGGTTGTCAATGATTCCCATAACATGACAAAAAATCACCAATTCAACTGTAACAATCTTAATCTGGACGTCACAGGATACATAAGTAGCTTACAGAAGATGCTGCCCACCCTGAAGCACAGCTCAGAAATAGAAAAAAAAGGTCAGATTTTATCTGTTATAACTTCACATATCCTTTCTCTTAATGGCTAATTTAACCATAATTTCCCTCAATGCAGAGCATGCAGCGACATCCTGAGAAAGGTTGGCGCAAGGGTAATAATCTTGCCCGGAAAAACAAACTATTATGGACAATTTAACAAGTCTCGGGTATGGACCGGATACCGGTGGAAAGACTTGCTAAATAAGGCCAACGCCGGATCCCGGTTATAGTGCCGATGATGATGATGAAGTTAATTTCAAGTTAAAAAAAAAAAAACATTGACAAAGTTTTTTGTTTTTCTTTGTTATTAAAATATACATAATTTAAAAACCAACAAAGTTCTGTCGTTGTTGGTGATGCAATCACGCCGACACGAAGAGCAAGGAAAGCCCCAGCACACAAGCACTCAGCACTCAGCACAACGATCAGCTGTACGCCGATTGCAGAAAAAACCACCCAAAGGGGAAAAGCACTCGGGAAAAGACGATCAGCTGTACGCCGATTGTGAAAGAACATCACTCAGGAGAAACCGAGTGAAAGAGAAGTACAGCCAGGAAACAAGTGATCAGGAAGACAGCTGCTGTTGTATAAGGCGAGCGCAACGACGAAATAGCAGGAATCGTCACAGGAACTCCTAAACCAATCGGTCTTGACGAGAGCAATTTAAAGAGACAACACTTGACAGCAAAGAGACACAACTAGAAGATTATATTAAAGATTAAATAATTGTAGCAGCGGGGTTTTATTTGGAGAATACAAGAATTGTACTGGGCAATACAATAACGCCCTTTCGTCCAGAGCAGAGTCCGGCTCTGGAAGTACGATAGGCTAACCGTTTAGCCGACCAGCGCCGGAATACAGTCCACAAAGGCGGTGAGGAAGCTGAGACGTCGCCGGAGAACGCGCCGTCCGCAGAGCAGTAACAGTCGTCCAAAGGCAAAATGTACAATTGAAATATAAAGTTTAGCTCAGAGCGTCTGCGTATGACCAGTAAGTTATAACATAAGTTATAACATAAAATAATTAAGCTAGAATTAAAGCCATTTTTGCCTGTAATTTAGGATTTAAGAAAAGAATGGAGAAAAAAAATGTTGAAAAATGAAAAAAAAAAAAATAGTTGACATTGTCTTTCTTCTCGTTAGTGTTTATTGTGTTTATTAATTTTTATTAATTTGTTTGCGCCGTTTTTGATTCGTTGATTTTAACTCGTAGTCCGTTTATTTTGATTTTTAATTGGGAGAACAGTTTTTTTTTTCGGCAGTCGCTGGCAGATATTACATAACTATAAGCTGAGCTGATAATCTCAAAAAATTCAGTAGCTATTGGGTGTACATATCAGTTTCGCCGTTTTCAATAAAAAATTAGGAATCTATTGTGAAAGAATGGTACATTACGTTTTATTCAAAGTATTGTCCGTTACTAGACACTACTTTTTCCCATCTTTCTGGCAGGATCCAGATACCACATCAGAAGAACTCTTCATCTTTTGACGATATCCACGAATCGACCCATTTTTTTGGTATCTTCATATGTTGTAAAGTGCTGCTCGGACAGACCATGTGCCATGGAACGATAATCAGAAGGGGCAAGGTCTGGTGAATACGGCGGATGGGGTAGGACTCCCCAATGAAACGTTTCCAAATAGTTTTTCACGGCACCGCAACATGCGGACAAGCATTATCGTGGAGAAGAATTATTTTGTCATGTCTGGAGTAATAATGGGCGCGTTTCTCCTTGAGTGCTCGGCTCAATCTCATTAATTGTGTTCGGTAGAGAACTCCAATGATGGTTTGTGGCGGTTCCGCCAATCCCCAACTTCCTTCAGTACGCTAATGCAATCACATTAGCACCTTAAATGCTTCACGCGTTAAATAGAGCAATTTATAATCTAAAAGTCCCTGCATGCATCTCTTCGCATACAAATTCCCTATAAGAATTCTTCCCTAACTAATCATGAATCCCTAAATCATCCGGCACTCTGGTATGCCAAGCAATTCCGCTGTCCACGTGCACACCGCGTGGCCCTGGCAATTCCACGGCCTTAGCAGCCTTTTTTCCAAGGGACAAAAACCAACTCTAGCGTCTGGTGTCATAAACCGAATTCCTTCGGATGTAAACATGGATAAAAATTCGATCCCATTGCGTTCAGCTAGATACGGTACACCACCACCCATCGTATACCTAAATTGCTTTAGCATCACCAGCATAATAGCAACACGGCTATTTACCCAGCTGGAATCGATTCACCCACGATTTGTTTTCCAACGAACAAACAATCACAACTTCGTGCTTAGCCACCAAACGAATTATCCATCATATACAAATGCAAGCAAATTCGTTTCAGCCTCCGACCCAAGATACGACATACAATTTTCATTGTATAAAGTATCGCAACCATTAGCACCATGTGCAGGATGCATTGCGGTCTATCGATACAGTCGCAATTTACATACATAGACAATGATGTATACGATCTCTTTGTCCTACATACTTCTGGATCTGCTTCTCATGACCTAGCGGCATGAATAAACAGAAACCGAATTAACACCCAATGAGATTCGGCTTGTTTACTTAGCCGAACTCACATCTCAGTGATGCACTTTATTCCCTTTCTTTGTTTTCAGATTCGTTCTCATGGCTGGCCCCATGAAAGAACCAATGTTCACACATACACGTGTACCATAATGATCTTCTCTATGAGATCAGGTTACCTACCCCCAAAGAGAGAATTCACGTTTCTCTTGGGATGGAAAATCCATCCCTAAATTAAGAGAGCCAGTACCACTGGCCGAATTTCCTTAGCCAGTGAATCGATATCCCTAAGTCGTTTTTCCATCATCCGACCACCACGGTCGTTTCTTCCTTCGCTCCCCGGTGCGCACGGGGGCGCGTATATCTAGGAGTCGCGGTTAGTGCGGAAGCTAAGTTAACAGAGCCATCTTTTATTTGAACGTTCATAACAGTTTTTAAAATATATATAGGTACAACAACTACAAACAAAAGGAAATAAATTCAATAATAGCAAGAACCAAAATTACAAACAATCCTTTAGTGTTTTCTTTCCCGAGCTACAGTTTCCTGAGTGTTCGTTTTATTTTTCCCTGTTGTTCTGGCGAACAGTTTAATATTACGGTAGAACATTTAGTGGATGATGGGGATGAGAAGTGAATCACCGCCGTACGCCGGTGCGCCATACTTCGCCTCCCCACAGTTTCACTCGGTTTCAGCAATTCATAATACACGACACCAATCTGATCCCACCAAATACACAGCACGAGCTTTTTCCCATGAATATTTCGCTTTGCTGTCGATGTTGAAGCATGGCCAGGTGGTCCCCATGATTTTCTCTTCTTTGAGTTATCGTAGTGGATCCATTTTTCATCCCCAGCGACTATATAATGCAAAAAACTCTTCTTTTTTTGCCTGGTAAGCAGCATTTCACTTATGCAAAGTCGACGTTCAACGTCTCTCGGTATCAGTTCGTATGGAACCCAATTTCCTTGTTTTTGAAGCATCCCTAACGATTTTAAGCGATGTGAAAGTGCTTGTTGAGTTACATCTAATGTTCGTGCAAGTTTATTTTGTGTTTGGGATGGATCTTCCTTCAATATTGCTTCCAATTCCTTACCTTCCTACACTTTCGGCCTTCCACTTCTTTCTTTGTCTTCCACGTCAAACTCACCGTTTTTAAACTTTTGAAACCACTCGCGACAACTTCTCTTACTCAAAGCAGCCTCACCATATGCTCCTACAAGCAATCGATTTGCCTCAGCGGCAGATTTCTTCGAATTGAAAAAGTAAATCCAAAATTCGCGCAAATGGCGCTTATTTGGTACAAAACTAAACATTTTTTGCACGAGAAAAATTATGTAAAACTGATACAAACTCACTAATATTTTGAGGTTATATGGCTATCGCATGTTCAAACTCACGGCATTACGTTTGACATCTGACAATTTCTACATCATTTTTTGAATCTTTGTGCTTATGGAAACTTATTTGTACACCTAATATAAATTTACAACGCATTATAAATTTACAACGCATTGTAAATGCTGCACGCATCGAGCTTACCGAATGTATTTTTTTCAAAGCTTCTGTAAAAGAAAACTTACCATCATGCATCCCTTCGCAAACAATTCTCTGTAAGAATTCTTCATTACCTTTTTAGGAATTCCGCAACTCCCATTGTTTCCCGCCAATGCATTTGCATTGGCACCTGAGAAAATTTCCTTCTCCAAGGACATTTGATGCATACAACGCATTATCAGAAATTCCTAAAAACAATGCTTTAACGTGCATATGCACCATAGATTCCCACCCATTAGGCGCCCTTGTTCCAACAATACAATTTCGCCGTACATGTGCATACCGCATGTCCCTGGCATTTCCAGGGCCGCGGCAGCTCTTTGACCATCGGACAAAAGCAAATACTCTCATCTTACCCTAGAGTCATAAAACGAATTCCTTCGCATGTAATCATGTATACAATTCGATTCCTTTAGCATCACCAGCGATACACATTTCCCATTATGTAAATAGAAAAACCATTAGCACGTCTTCCTAATGGCGATACATTTACTTACGCATCCGCACCACTCATCCATGTCTGTATGATGCCCTTATTTGCTTTGACCAGATTTCTCCGATGAACTGCCGTAACTGGTCAATTGAAAAGTCCCCGGCCTGATACATAGATGGCGGTACTCGAATCCATGATTTTTAGTTAGCCCTAACCTTCAACAGACGCGTGTATAAATTTGACAGATGTCGGATCATTAGTTTGTGAATTATAGTATTTTGAGTGAAGCAACTTCTATTATTGTGAAAAAAAATGGATAAAAAGGAATTTCGCGTGTTGATAAAATATTGCTTTTTGAAGGGAAAAAATACAGTTGAAGCAAAAACTTGGCTTGATGATGAGTTTCCAGACGCCGCCCCAGGAAATCAACCATCAAGGATTGGTATGCTAAGTTTAGACGTGGTGAAATGAGCACCGAAGACGGTGAACGCAGTGGACGCCCAAAAGAGCTTGTTACCGACGAAAACATTAGAAAAATCCACAAAATGATTTTGAATGACCGTAAATTGAAATTGAATGAAATAGCAGGCACTCTAAAGATATCAACTGAACGTGTACTTCATATCATTCACGAATATTTGGGTATGAGAAAGCTCTGTGCAAAGTGGGTGCCGCGCGAGCTCACTTTTGACCAAAAACAACGACGAATTGATGATTCGGAGCAGTGTTTGGAGATGATCAGGCGTAATAAACCCGAGTTTTTGCGTCGATATGTGACAATGGATGAAACATGGCTCCATCATTTCACTCCGAAGTCCAATCGACAGTCATCCGAGTGGACTGCACACGATGAACGATGAAAAATGTGTTTTACTATGGAAGGCCGGGGACTTTTCAATTGACCCGTTATATGATAGCTGCAATGCACAGCATAGACACGGATCATAAATCTCCTTTGTTTTTGCTACTTGCCTGTTTCTTTGTTCCACTGCTTTCGAGCACGTGTAAATAGCATCGATCTGTACGGTCACTCACGCATACCATTGCGCTGAAAGAGTGCATTTCCTTGGCGGCCGCACCCTTAAGAGAAAAGTTTTTCTCTCTCTTGTTTTGTTCTTAACCCTAACCTAGGATGGAATTCATGTCAGAGTTCTATCCTCGGTGAGTCGTTTTCCATCCACTGACCGCCACGGTCACGCGATCTCCCGCTCACCGGTGCGCACGGTGACGCGAATAAAGTCGATTGTGAGTCGAGCGAGCCGGCTGTGTGAACAAATTGTTAAAGTGCACTTTAAAATGACTTACCATATTATAATAAAAATGTTATCTAAGATCATCGGGATCTATTCAACTCCGTAAACATAAGAAACATTATAGTGAAATAAATACTTAAGCAAGGACCAAAAATAAACAAGAAATTAATTACAACAAGTTCAATGTGTTTTCGTCATTGTTGTACCCTCGGTGCTCGTGTTTTCGGTCTACGGCAGACACTTACAACTGGTGCAGACGAGGTAGAACTCTCGCCCATGCTGGCGTCGCGATCTCGTACCCCACATGTCCGTGACTTCACATCTCCAGTGGGGCAAATTAAAGAACCCGAAAATGGCTTCAGAAGGGTTTCTTCTCATATTTGCTACAACGCCTCGGATTTTTTACGGAAACTGAGACATTTCAATTGATATTTTGAAGAGCGATATGATTCGTATCAGACCAACCTTACTTAAGCCGGTCATACCTATAAATGTTCCAATAGCCAAAGCATCGGGGTTACGACCATACTTCTACCAGTTATAAGTAGATATGACGCACGCGTAGTGTTATTTACTATAGCCATCTATAGAATTAAATATATGTGGGAACTACCTCAAACACCCCTTCCTCTTCCAGTACATTAAGACAAATGACATGGCACCATGTGCCATTAACGGACCTGGGTAATAAACTAGTCATTTATTCATGTAACATTGTGAAATGTAAAACCAATTGTTGTCAGACTTCCCTGTGAAGTCTATGGGGCCTCACTATTTTGATTGTAAGGCCTCTCAGTTTTTATTTAGCTGCAAACTTTTTGAAACGTTATCATATTTCAACGACAACCATTAGAGAAACAACAAAAGTCATTAACTAATGTCGTGCCTTGTCTAAAGGTCAACTTTTAGATACATTAACATTTTTCCAAAGGCCTTTTAAACGTTGCTGTTTTTTTTTTTCCTTTTTGTGGATGCAATGATTATCCCATTGTCGTTAAATTTACCCAAACAACACTCAACTTAAAGTTGTAATTACTAGGAAGCGTCTGAATTTCGTGAATTTCCGGCGCTAGAAACAATACTCTCCGATAAAGTCATTAGAGAACGACCTGCTGCTGGGCCATCTGCCCGAAGAGTTATTATATGACACACATTAGCAGACACAAATTTCGGGCGCACAAATAAAACACTCATAACACGCGGGACAAAAGTCACACAAGATGATTAATTTATATTGACATGATTTTCCGAGTTAAAATGCAAGGGATACAATGAGGTACGCCTGAGGTTCCGTCTCGCCTGGTGTTGGAGTGTCACAATAAGTGCACCACCTAAAACTATTATGGGCTTTTTGAAGGTTTTTCAATTTTGGCCTCATCATGATACCTCTTCGATCAGCATGATCTATGAATGCCAAACATCGCTTACAGATGACTACTTGCCCCCTGGTAATGCTTTCAAATTAACATTTAAGTGTTGGCGGCGTGTAACGCCCAATTGGATATGATAATGGACTTGGATTTTCATATGTGCCAAAGTGACCGTGTATTTGGGTCAAATGTTACATTACGGTTCCGAGAGTAAATGAATTAACTGCTCCAGTGTGAAGGTCACGCCATCATGAGAATTAGCGAGCTTCGATTAACAAGCGAAGCCGTAATCACATTTATTAGCATTGCAATTCAAGTATGAATTCTAAATCAACAATAGGTGTTGATGTGCCGCGAGCAGTTGATCATACAACGGCTCAACTCATAACGAAGGGCAAAAAAAACAAGCAAAAGCGAATTGCTTTACAACTTACGGAGGTTCAAAATTTGCCATGACATACAGAATGAAAAACACACAAACTTAAGAGGATCTTATAATTGTGTATCAAGCAAAAATTTGACCGATTGAACAAGGGCAAATGGAATAAGTCGGCAAATGTTTTATTTCATTTTGTTACATAAAAAGAATAAAATGTCGCAGAAGTGGCGACAGCGTCGAAGAAGTGGAATCATAGTTACGTAAATAAAAGAAAGCGAAGCGCGAAGGATGTCCCCAAGGAAATTGCCGTACACATCAAGGCTCTCGGCGAATCAGGAGTGAAAACCGACAACGACATGAAATCCGTTACCCAAGAGGAGCTGGGACAACCATTGGCTTTTGCTCATAAGGAGATCGACATACATATAGAAGCCGTCGCGGAATCTGATGACAGCGATACGAATAGCAGCAAAATAGACGACGATGCAGCACACAGTGAAGATAACGCCGTATCAGGAGTGAAAACCAACAAGGAAATGAAATCCGCTACCGAGTAAGACGAGCTGGAAAACCAGGAGCTCCTGACAAAGGAAGGAAATTCGACGTGTCCGACCCTGAGAGGATTTTCGGATGGATAGACACAGCCTCAAAGGATGTAAAGTCGCACCCTCCAGAAGTGAATTGCAAATTATTTTATTAATAATAAATCGCGCTCCATACTTTTTATTAAAGCAGAAAACCGATCCTCCGCGATATCGCCAAGAGAAATCTTCGACGGTGTTTCGTATGTGTGGTTGATGGCCCGGACTGACACGGGGATAAGTCATGATGGTGCCTTCTGATATAAAGAATTCCGGAGGTAAACTATTCTCCCGTTCGGATCTCCGGGGGGGACTATGTCAGGGGGAACATCATGCAGATATCATGATAAATAATGGAACTTTAAGAGGTTCGTCATCGCATAACCGGGCTCGCTCTCGAGGCTCGGCCCACGCTCGACTGGTGACAGCATTTTGTAACATCAGGGGCATCGGTTTCACCAATAACAATGTAAACGCCGTCCACCAATATTTGCAAACAACTAAACCTGATATCCTCGCCCTAACTGAGACAGGTCGATTCGTCAACTGATTCGACATATCTTCGTTGCTCAGGATACGACTTACATTCGAGATTCCGTTTTAAGGGCGGGGTCTGCGTCTTCACGCGGTCTAATCTGACTTGCCAGAGGATGGAGGCGTTGGAACCCAATAATATGGACATCATATGGTTGAGGGTCATGTTGAGGAATTCCGTTAAATTTCTTTGTTGTCTTTACCGCACACCGAATGACGATCGACCGGCGACATTTTTCGAACATCTTTCATATACCGTCGACTGGATACAGATCAACCACCCAGCTTCTGAAATTGTTGTCCTTGGCGATTTTAATGTGCACAATTCCGGCTGGTTGTTACATTCTAACAGAACCGACGATGGTGGGAGGCTGGCGGAGATGTTTGCTGTAAGCCACAACTTGACCCAACTCGTGGGGGAGCCAACGCGAGTGCCGGATGCCCGAGGCGATTATGCGAACACTCTGGATCTGTTTTTGACATCAGAACCGAATATTTATACCGTAGAGGTTTCTGCGCCACTGGGAAACTTAGATCACTGCTTGGTGTCTGTCGCGCAAGCACTTGCATATCAAGCGAATAACCGGCCTCACCTTGAACACCTTGTACGCCGGCGCACCCTACTTAAAACCCTACAGTTCCTCCGTCTACGCCTTGGACACACGCTTATCACCAACCAACATATCATCAACAAAACTAACCCACCCACCTGTCATGTTTGCAGTTCCAACTCTAGTTTAACATCCAAACATATCCTATTAGAATGCGTGGGTATGAAAACCCTGGCTCAACTACATTTTCAAAACGACCTCATCAACATCATCTCCAAGCCAACTTCACCCAACAATGATAAAAACTACAAATTACTAACTCTAGTTACAAAATAAGATTTGAAAACAAAGATACAAAGGTACAGACATATATTTACAAAAGATAGCCGAAAGCCTTAGTTGCTAGAGCTACTAGATTTAAGTTACTATGTAATTTACTTACATTGTAATAAATAATAAATTAATAAAAAAAATTTGCTAGAATTAAGCCAATAAATGGGGTGGTAGCCCCACTAAACTAAACTTTTGCGTCGATGTGCAGAATATGATTCGAACCTATGTATACTTTGTAAACTTTAGAACCAAAGCACCAACACATCAGACCACAGCCGCATGTACACGATGATGTTCAAGCTCTCTGCTTAAGCCATAGATTGCTACACTTAAGATCCTAGTACATAGTTCAGCTGATTTATATTTTTCGAATCATTTTGGTTCTGTTATCTTATGCATCACACACACGCATCCTTAGACGGCCTCCAAAAAATACAGTATATGTATGAATATAAGAAGCCATTTGTACAGATGTATAAATTATGCAATATATAGGTGTGTGGACGTTAATTTGAGAACAACAAATTAATAAAAACCTTACAAAAACAAAATATTGAAATTTTTTTCTAGAGGGCTTCCCCCCTTGCGAACTATGTGTCGCCAACCCCGATTGTCGTGTCGCTACGCTACACTACAGCACTTTGTCTTTTGGCATCCCATTTTAAAATATTATCACTAAAATTTTAAAACTTCCAACGTAAACTTCATTTAATTAATATAGGTTGCAACGAACTGCACACACTCCTCTATTTGGTTCCTAGATACGGCATCAGTTTCCATTGCTTTTGTACTTTCGTCATATGTTCCGCAATTTGTTTCACAATATGTCTCGCAATATGTTTTATAATTTGTAGCTTGCTAATACAAAGTGTGTGACGAATGTCTCAATGAAGCCCTGCACTAACTCCGTCGTAGAATATAGTCTTTTGTAACCCAAAGAAAATTTGTCTATGGAGTAGACAGATTTATATACCCATAAACAGAAATAGGGAGCACTCCAGTCATCGGAAAAACTCTGCATAACCGCACGACTTATAACAAAAACAAAAACCCTAGCAATGTCGGCAAATTAAGGCTATGTCACTAGTGCACCAGGGCCACGCGTTACACTCCTACAGTTAACCAAAAACAAAAAAATCAATGTTTTTAAGCACCAACCATGCAAATACACCAGCACATTAAGTCTCCATAAAGAACTACTACAGAATGCTAGTACTACCACTATAAACTCGACGGGATGCAAGATGAAAATGTGAATCACCGGATGTCATCAAGGATTGAATTTAAATATAATTTTTGAATCATGAACAAAAAAATCACAGGAACGCAGGCGACAGAGTAGGCGAACGCAGGCGTAGCAATGTCAGTGAGTTCACTAACCTGCCAGCACAAATTCAGAGACATAATTACATAATAACTTAAATAACACGAAGGTCTGAAGGTTTCCACCACAACCGGTCATATCTTTAAATGGTTGCCCGTTAAGGTTCGACAATCGTTTTGCCCTTGTTTGTCAAACTAAAAGCAGGTGTACATCTTGCATGAGACCATTAAAACATAACCATTATTTAAGCTGCAACGTTTACAACTGTGGGATACGGAATTTTAAAATGAAACTGACTTCCGTACATTTCTTAATGGGATTACATTCAAATCCAACTAATCGTTAGTTTTAGGACCTTATGGTTACCTTAACTGTTCAAAGTGATTAGAGTTCATTCATGAGACCCCCAGCTCAACTTTATACCGATCGTTAAATAAAGTCTTACATCTTCCCGCATTGTGCTAGAAGTTTTTTTTGAATATGAAATGTGAGAGTAACTTACATACTCGCATTTAAAACTCTGGCTTAACTCTACACAGGAATTGGTGTCATCAGTGCGATGGCTTTCCACTAAACTTGTCGCACATGCAACTTTGTGATCATTATCCCGCTGGCAACACGGCTACCTCTTATATTTAATAGTAACTCAAATATTCATAAGCGATTGTCCCATTCTTTAACTAGCAGTTAAAGTACTTTCTTCTGGGATGAAAACTTAACCCCGAAGTTACATATGTCGAAGAAAAAATATATGTATTTTATATTATTATATTATTATTTATTGGCCTGTAGGAACCCGGAAGTTCATGACCTCACCGACTCGGCTTCGCCATCGTTCCCTGTCCTGAGCACTCTCCTTCCACGCTTAACCATTCGATCCGATCTCCTCAAGGTCAAACCTAACATTGTCCTCCCATTTCCGTCGCGGCCTTCCTACCGGTCTCTTTCCCGTTGGACTACCGTCAAGAATTCTATGCACGGTCCTAGCGTTCCCCATTCGCTCCACGTGTCCGGCCCATCTTAATCTTCGCGACTTGATTACTTTCCCCATTGTAGGTTTGCGATATAGCTGTTCCAATTCGTGGTTGTGGAGTTTCCTCCATTGTCCTGCCTCCTCGTCATATTTACCTCCAAAGATGCTTCTCAAAACTTCATTCTCGAATACGGGGAATTTGTTTTCTTCCCGTTTTGTGAGAGCCCATGTTTCGCATCCATATAGAACAATCGGCATGATTATCGTTCTATAGATACGGAGCTTTATGTTACGTGATAGCAGTTTGGATTTCAGCAGTTTACTGACTGCGTGCCAACTAGCGTTGCCGGAATGCAGGCTCTTGTTAATTTCCTTCGACATTTCGTTACTGGCCGTCAGTATCGTTCCCAGATATTTAAATTCTTTAACTTTTTCAAATATCTTACCTCTGACGTTTATATGTGTTCTCTGAGGTCCACCTGCTCTCGCCGTAATCATGTATTTTGTTTTGTCTTCATTTATTTCTAGGACCACCTCTTCTGTCGCTTGGATGATGATTTCACAGTTTTTACTAACAGTTTCTAGATTATCGCCCAGAACGGCGATGTCATCCGCATATGCGAGCACTTGTGTGACCCCGTTAACGGATGATCCGGCCATGGTGTCGTCTTGTACCTTTCTGATGACATACTCGAGCACAAGATTAAAAAGACACGGTGATAGACCATCTCCCTGCTTTAGTCCGTGCCGGATTTCAAATGGTTCTGAGAGGTGGTTTTCTATTCTAACTCGCCCTTTGTTTTCGTTCATGCAAATTTGAGTGAGGGCGGCATATTTTTTTGGGACTCCCAGCTCAACTAGAATATGGTAGAGTCTCTGCCTTACGACTGAGTCGTAGGCTTTTTTGAAGTCAACGAACAGTTGGTGAACCGTCTCTCCGTATTCCCACTTCTTTTCCAGTAGTTGTCTTATTGTGAACATTTGGTCGCTTGTTGACCGGTTCCTACGGAATCCACATTGGTAGTCTCCCAGTATCTCTTCTGCGTACGGTGTGATTCTCGCCAGAATAATATTTGTTAATATTTTGTATGCGGTTGGGAGCAATGATATTCCTCTGTAGTTTTCGCAGTCAGATCTGTCGCCTTTTTTGAAAATGGGGATGACTATTGAGGTTTTCCATTCTTCCGGAGTGACTTCCTTATCCCATATTGTTTGGATGAGCTGGTGGATCTTTCGAGCTGTTGCCTCTCCTACATGCTTCATAAGCTCTGCCGGTATGGAGTCAACTCCGGGAGCTTTGTTGTTTTTCAATCGCTTTATTGCGTCTACAACTTCATTGAGAGACGGCTCTGGGATCTGAGGCTCGGCTGTATGTACGCTTGGTGCATTTATCTGTGGTTGATAGGTGCGTACATTGAGCAGGTTTTCAAAGTACTGCTTCCATCTTGTCACGATATTGTTTGTTTCTGTGACCAGACAGCCGTTTGCGTCTCGAATTATTTTGACTCTCCCTCGGTAGCCATTTCTAATTGAATTTATGCCGACATACATACCTCTGATGTTCTTTGCCCTAGAATTTTCTAGGATTTTTTCGACCCGAGTCTTCTCCCATTCGCGTTTTTTGCGTTTGAAGAGCCTCATTGTCTCTCTCCGAATTGTCGCGTATCTTTCTGCGTTGACTTCATCATATCTTTATGTATTTTATATCTCTAACGATATAATTTGATGGCGACAGAGTTTAAGGTTGTACAATTTATTATAACATTTTAATTATTCACATTACATCTCCCACATTAAGAGAAGAAATTGTATTCGTTATCAATCCATATACACTTTCTAAGGAAAAACCACCCTTAGGAGCATCTTACCAATTGGCTTGAAGAATTAGATTAAGAAAATGGTATGAGCTGTCGTATAGGTTACAAGTGCTAATAACCTTACCCGTAAAAACAAATTGTTATGGAAAATTTAACAAGCCTCGGATATGGACCGGATACACGACGACGACCACGGAAACGAAAATGGCTAAATGATATGAGAATTTTCTTATGGAACGTCCGCTCACTATACAGAAGTCGAGCTGCACAGCAGCTAGCCGATCCCCTGCCCGAATATAAGGCTGACATAACAAAAAATAAGATGGCCGGGGAGTGGTGTTATTCAAAGAAACGAGTATGACATTTATTATAGCTGTCATGCAAAATACCATGTGCTCGGGGTGGGCTTCTTAGTTACCCAAAAACTGAAGCCCCAATAAACGAAAGGCGATGCGCTCTTCGCTGGCGCAAGGCTAATGACCTTGCCCGGAAAAACAAATTATTATGGACAATTTAACAAGTCTCAGATATGGACCGAATACCGATGGAGAGGCTTGCAAAACAAGGCCAAGACCGGTTCCCGGTTGTAGTACCGATGATGATGATGATGCACTCTTCGCGTGCGAGGCACGTTTAAGAACATAAGCCCCATAAACGTTCACGGGCCTATAGAGGAGTTCCCTGACGACGAAAAAGAACAATTCTATGAGAACGTCGAACGGGCCCTCAATACCTGCCCAAGATACGATGTGAAAATCGTTATTGGTGATTTCAATGCGAAAATAGGTCGCGAGCTGGTTTTCAGACACTACGCAGGTTTCCATAGTTTGCATGAGAACACTAAGAACAATGGACTACGAGTCATCGAACCGGCAGCAAAAAAGAACTTGGTCGTTGCGAGTGCCAGGTTTCCGCGTAAAGACATCCACAAAGCCACCTGGGTATCACTTGATGGAGCCACTCGCAACCAAACTGACCACCTGTTGATAGATCGCCGCCACTCCTCGAGCGTGATGATGATACGAACGTATCGAGGTGCCCATGTCAAGTCGGATCACTATCTTGTTGGTAGTTTTCCGAGCGCGGATTGCCTTACGGAGACGTATTGCATCCGCCGATCTGGTTCGAATCAACACGGCTGCCTTACGCAATTAGAATACCAGTAACACCTTTGGCCATGCGCTAAGACGCGCACTCGAAGAGCTCGATGGAGGGAGAGTAAGTCCTGGGGCCAGAATGCCCGGCGTAGAAGAGAAATCGACAGGCCTTAAGAATACTGTCATTAATACTGCCAACTCCATCTTAGGCAGTAGTCGTAGAGATCGGAGCGACTGGTTTGATGATGAGTGCACACTAGTGACTGAACGTAAGAATGCTACATATCGGGCAATGCAGCAGTCTCATAGGACGCGGGTACGCGAAGAGAAATACAAAGAGTTCAGAAGATCTGAAAAAAAGCTTCACAGACGAAAGAAAAGTGCCTGGGAAAAAATCCTTGTCTGTGAAATAGAGAAAAGTAGAGAGCGAGGTTCGCACCAGGCGCGGAAGTTCTACCAAATAATCCGCAGTATGACGCGGTACACACCACGCTACACTTACTGCAAGGATAAAGAGGGTAATCTGATCCTGAAGGCATTCTGGAGCGATGGGAAGTGCACTTCAATGAATTGCTAAATGGTCAGCTCACAGAAGAATTGGAGGCTCCACCAATGCAAGATCAAGACCAAATGCTGCCGCCACCAAGCATTGAGGAAACAGTAAAAGCCATAAGACAGCTCAAATCAAATAAAGCCGCCCGAGCTGATGGCATACCGGGTGAGCTGATCAAACGAGGGACAGCGTTACATCACGCAAATCATGAGATCGTGGTGCACGTATGGGAGCAAGAGGAGATGCCGGAAGATTGGCGTCGTGGTATAATTTGCCCCATACATAAGAAGGGAGATATCACACTGTGCAGCAACTATAGGAATATAATATTGCTGAGTAACGCCTATAAGATAATCTCCACTATCCTACGAAATCGGATAGCCTGAGACGTTAAAGTCATCATTGGTCAATATCAGTGTGGCTTCATCCCAGGAAAATCAGCGATTGATCAGATATTCAGCCTTAGGCAACCGATGGAAAAATGTCTGGAATTTAAGATTCCATTATATCATCTATTCATAGACTTTAAGCTCCCCTACGACAGCATAGCCACTATATACTGCCATGAGAGGGTTCGACCTACCAAACAAATTGATACGACTCTGTAGGTTGACCAAGACCAACGTAACTAGTCAAGTAAAAATATCGGGATTGCTGTCCAAACCAATAAACATCTTTAATGGACTCCGACAAGGGGACCGGTATAAATTCAATTAGAAATGGCTATCGAGGGAGAGCCAAAATAATTCGAGACACGAACGGCTGTCTGGTCACAGAAACAAACAATATCGTGACAAGATGGAAGAAGTACTTTGAAAACCTACTCTATGTACGCACCCATCAACCGCAAATAAACGCACCAGGCGTACATACAACCGAGCTTCAGATACCAGAGCCCTCTTTCAACGAAGTTGTAGACGCAATAAACCGATTGAAAAACAACAAAGCTCCCGGAGTCGACTGTATACCGGCAGAGCTTATGAAGCATGGAGGAGAGTAAACCGCTCGAAAGATCCACCAGCTCAACAAAACAATATGGGATAAGGAAGTCACTCCGGAAGAACGGAAAACCTCAATAGTCGTCCCATTTTCAAAAAAGGCGACAGATCTGACTTTTTGTATGATACTAACAAATGTCATACTGGCGGGAATCACACCGTACGCAGAAAAAAAATTGGGAGACTACAAGTGCGGATTCCGTAGGAACCGGTCAACGAGCGACCAAATGTTCACAGTAAGGCGATTGCTGGAAAGGAAGTGGGAATACGGAAAGACGGTTCACCAACTTTTCGTTGACTTCAAAAAAGACTATGACTCAGTCGCAAGGCAAAGACTCTCCCATATTGTAGCTGATCTGGGAATCCCAAAAAAATATGCAGCCCTCATTCAAATCTACATGAACGAAAATAAAGGGCGAGTTAGAATAGAAAACCACCTCCCAGAACCATTTGAAATCCCCGACGGACTAAAACAGGAGGATGGCCTCTCACCATGTCTTTTTAACCTTTTGCTCGAGTATGTCATCAGAAAGTTACAAAACGACAACATGGCCGGTTTATCCATAAACTGGACCACACAAGTGCTCGCATATGCGGAAACATTGCCCTTTCGGGCGATAATCTAGAAACTATAGGTAAAAACAGTCAAATCATCATGCAAGCGGCAGAAAAGGTGGACCTAAAAATAAATGAAGAGAAAACAAAATATGATTACAGCTAGAGCAGGTGGAACTCAGGAAACCCACATAAACGTCAGAGGTAAGACATTTGAAAAAGTTGAAGAATTTAGATATCTGGGAACGATACTGACGGTCAGTAACGAAATGTCGAAGGAAATTAACAAAAGACTGCATTCCGGCAACGCTAATTGGCACGCAGTCAGTAAACTGCTGAAATCCAAACTGCTATCACGTAATATAAAGCTCCGTGTTCATAGAACCATAATCATGCCGATTGTTCAATACGGATGCGAGACATGGACTCTCACAAAACGGGAAAAAACAAATTCCGCATATTCGAGAATAAAGTATCTATACTATAGTAAAGGGGTATCTTTGGAGGTAAATATAACCAGAGGGCAGTGTTACGGACCTCGCGTCCATGTCCTCGCCCAACACCCAATGAACTAATCCGACGCCGTGCTTCCTCGACACGACTGAGGGAAGAGCGTGGACTATTTCTTTAATTACACGTTTGAACATTTTTCAACACTGTTTGCACAATTCACGGCACTATAAGTGAGGGAGTAAGATTTCAAAAGGGTCTATGCGTTACTGGCAGCTTAACGAATCGACACAAAACAGTTTATTTAAAACAATATATAATTTTAGTGAACCGACACAAAACGTCCGCACACGTCTGTCGTTTTAATTCTTTTTCTGTGCTTCCTTGTTGAAAGTCTAAATCTTACTAACTACATCACTAAAAAACATTTTCTATTTCATTCTGTATGAACGAAATTCATCTGTTACCCTTAGTTACGTCTTGTTAACAGAAAACTATTCCAAACTATCGCAGCTGCTTATGTATTTTGGCTAACGGAAATTGTGTGAAATGTTGTTATGTAAAGGATAGTTTCAAATTGATTTTGTATGTGCATATTATGTAGATATTTGAAGTTAAGGGTTTAAAATGTATTTCTAATGTACGAGGGTTGCCTCTTATGTTTCGGGATTTGGCAACCCTACTGTTGCAATCCGGCAATTGACAGCTCTGTCGTAAAGTTGGATATTTTTGAGGTTATACGCACTCAGAACGTTTTGACATACGAGCCTTATTTGTGTTGTTTACAGTAACTTAAAAGATTCATCTCGGCCCAAAAATGGAATTAAATCGTCAACATTTTTGTGCGATTATTTTTTACAACTTTCGGCGTGGATTAACTCAGCAACAGTGCATTGATGAACTTAATTCAATTTTTGGCGATGAAGCTCCATCAAGGACCAGTGTTTATCGATGGTATGGTGAATTCAATCGTGGTCGTAGTTCACTCAAAGATGAATTTCGTGAAGGTCGTCCAAAATCAGTTGTTGTTCCGAAAACCATTGATGCTGTGCGCGAACTGATATTGGAAGATCGTCATGTGACCTATCGTGAGATTGAGACAACCTTAGGCGTTAGTGGGACCAGCATACATTCAATATTGCATAAACATTTGACTGTCAAAAAAATTTGTTCGCGTTGGATCCCACACAATTTGTCAATCGCCCAAAAAAAGGCTCGTGTCAATTGGTCGAAAGAAATGCTCAAAAAATACGGTCGCGGTGCTTCGAAACACGTCTATGACATCGTGACAGGTGATGAATCGTGGATTTACGCGTATGAGCCCGAAAGTAAACAGCAGTAGACTGTCTGGGTGTTTCAAGATGAGCCAAATCCAACAAAAGTTGTTCGCGCACGAAGCACTTCCAAGCAAATGGTCGCCTGTTTTTTCGGAAAAACTGAACATGTCGCAACCGTACCACTAGAACAACGCAGAACAGTCAATTCTGAGTGGTACACAACCATTTATTTGCCAGTTGTCTTCCAAGAAATCAGGAAAACCAACCGCCGAAGATGGATCACTCTTCACCACGACAATGCGAGCTCTCACACATCGGCTGCGACAACTGCATTTTTGAGCACCCAAAACATCGATTTGATGGGTCATCCGCCGTATAGTCCTGACTTGGCACCGAATGACTTCTTTTTATTCCCGTACGTAAAAAACAAACTGAGAGGTCAACGTTTTTCGACACCTGCGGTTGCAGCGGTTGCAGCATTCAGAATGCATGTGTTGGAGATACCTCAATCAGAGTGGCAAAAGTGCTTCGACAATTGGTTCAAACGCATGCAAAAGTGTATAGATCTTCATGGGGAATATTTTGAAAAACAATAAAGTGATTTTCGATGATCAATATTTGTTTTTGTTCTCTAATCCCGAAATATAAAAGGCAATCCTCGTAATGGATATGTGGAAATATGGATATTGATTGAATTATGGATATTGATTGAATTTAATTGTTATTTATTACTGATTAAGAAATGTATTAAAATGAAAAGGGATTTTCTCAATATGCAAATATATTGATACTATGGAATTGATTGATATGCAAATGAATATATGAAATGTGATAATGTATAATTGAGTAATCTGTTTGAGAATAAAGGATATATTTATTATTATAACTGTATATATGTATATATTGTAGCGAGCTTAGGGTTCGCTGGATTAATTATTTTGAATAAATAAGAGCCGTTAAATCGATTTTGAATTAATATAACCTTTATTAGTCCGTTAACCACAACCGTTACTTTTACCGTACACAACGATTTCTTGACTTATCGCTTCCGTACTTATCGCGTATTTTACTTCTTACTTATCGCTTGCTTCTCACTCGAGACTTATTACTTTCTACTTCATACTCATCACTATGTTCTGTGTGCGACGTATTTATACTGTTTCAGCGTTTCGTTTCCGTCCGTTCCACTGCCTTGAATGTTCTACTGTTCCTAGTCTCCAGTTTTCCATTACTTTATAGAATATTCTAGTACTCTGTTTCGGACTCTCTAGAATATTCTAGTACTGATTGTCATATGCGTCACACTACCCTCCGCCTAGATTAGTTCGTCCCGAACTAAATTCACTGGTCTCCCGGGCCAACAAAAGCCGGCAGTCGGTCGCGATGCACCACTTTCATCTTGGCGTTCGGCAGTGGAAGTTTTTGACCTTCATCCAAATTTTCTACTGCTCTCCTTTTCCCGCCAGCTCTATCCTGCCGCCATTCTTCCTTTTCCTGACGACGGAATTCCTCTTGCATTTTAGGGATCTCATGCGAATAGTATAAGAGAAAATGCATGTGCACATCCTTAAGCTCTTCTGGAGTTTGCACATCACGTAAGCGGTCTAGATCTTCATCTTTACTTACACGCGTATCATCTGGTATTGGAGCATCTCCCGATTTCATAACTGTATCCAACTGGTAGTTCCGCATCTTTTCAAATAACTGGAGCGGTTTGTTCTTTGGAGCTGACAGTAAACACCAACGTGCGTCGTAGTAATAGACTTTCCATAGATCGTCGCACGTTAAGTGTTTCACGTGTTCTTCTCCGTAGAACGCAATGAACGGCACCTCTAGCTGTTGATTACGCCTACAATCTAGGGCTTGCTTGATCTTTCCCCCCGTATGTGGTGGCTTACAATAGCGGTCTCGACCTCCAACATCCTTTGATCTCTCTTGTTCGGAAACAGTTGATTAACAAAACGCATGTTTGTAAATCCAGTCAGCTTCATCTTGTAGTTCATTGGGTCCCTCTGGAACAGGCGTAACCGGAAATTCGCGCAATTGCATTCGCTTAGGAATATCCGTTTTATGGATTTCATTGTCCAAATCAGTAAAGTGACCCCTTTCCAATTCATCATTGAAATGTTATGCCGCCTCAGTTTCTCTGTGACTACGTTCAGAGCGGCGTTCAACATCGTCTTCGTCGTCGAATAGCTGTTCGTCTATAGCCTCACGTGCTGAGCCTTCATCGACGTGCTGTTCCTCTCCATCACTTTCCTTATCCTGTGTACGACGCAGACAGTTGGAACGCTTTCTGCCTTCGACTTTCAAACCAAGATTCTCTTCAATAAGGTCACAGTCGTCGTCTTCCAGTCGGTCGTCCAACTCGTCATCATCATTGTAAATCTGTTTCAGGGAACGGCCTGAAGCATCAGTATCTTCATCATCACTGCCGTCCTCTTCAATCGGGTTATCATCGATGAAATCCTTCAGTTCTTCACGTAACACAACATCGTCATTTTCCTCCTCTTCCTCACTGCTGTCGGCCATAGCTTTGCTCTTCCTGAATTTCTTCCTTTCATGTGGCTCCAATTTCTCCTCATCCTCAGATTCTTCCGCTTCCGAGTCCCAGAATTCTTTCATACACTGCCTTTGGGCATCCAATTTTGCATTAACCTCTGCAGCTCGCTCGTCCAATTTTGCATTAACGTCTGCAGCTTGCGCATCCAATTTTGCAACTTGCGCATCCAATTTTGCATTAAACTCTGCAGCTCGCGCGTCTAATTTTACAGCTCGCGCATCCAATTTTGCAGCTTGCGTATCTAATTTTGAAATTACGGTGTCAAATTTTGCATTAATATCTGTAGCTTGTGCGTCCAATTTTGCCATCATAATCCTGAACATCTCAGAAATGTCCAACGGTTGGGAACTCTTCTCCGAATGTCGATCTGCCATCGTCACAATACACTTCCACAGACTTATTTATTTCACCAATAATTAATCCCACTTCTGACACCAATTGTAGCGAGCCTAGGGTTCGCTGGATTAATTATTTTGAATAAATAAGAGCCGTTAAATCGATTTTGAATTAATATAACACTTTATTAGTCCGTTAACCACAACCGTTACTTTTACCGTACACAACGATTTCTTGACTTATCGCTTCCGTACTTATCGCGTATTTTACTTCTTACTTATCGCTTGCTTCTCACTCGAGACTTATTACTTTCTACTTCATACTCATCACTATGCTCTGTGTGCGACGTATTTATACTGTTTCAGCGTTTCGTTTCCGTCCGTTCCACTGCTTTGAATGTTCTACTGTTCCTAGTCTCCAGTTTTCCATTACTTTATAGAATATTCTAGTACTCTGTTTCGGACTCTCTAGAATATTCTAGTACTGATTGGCATATGCGTCACAATATTATGGGAAATTGTGTTGAAATGGATATGTTAATGTTGATGTTTGAATTATTGGAAGACAGTAGGACTGCGGAGTACTAATTCCCGCAAATTTCCCATCTCTGCCTGCAAACTCTTTACTTTACTTTATGCAAATTCTACTTGGCAGTAAAAAATAATAAAATAAGGCGTTGACGCTGAATAAAAAAAATAAACGTCAACGGCAAAAATAAAAATAGATTCATTCGCCGTAAAACTGTGATACGAAACACGGTCGTCCAAATCTAAGCTCCATTATATTTAGAAGACAACCATCAACCTATCCATTCGATTTACCTTTTCTGGTCCTTCTCACCTTGGAGTCAACATTTTTGGTAACAAACGAAAAATTACGTTCATGATTATGCAGGCATGCCAAATGTAGAATAAACTGCAACAGAAAAAGACATTGTGTTTTTGCCCTTGGGCACTTCAGACCACTTTGTCGTGTCAGCTAAATTTGCTCTAACCAACAGCAACGCTAACGAGAAAACTCCCAAAAGAACAGTATGGTTCTGCGAGAAGGCCAACTGGGAAGGTCTGAACAATTTTTTTGAGTGGTTAAATTGGTTGTTATTTTTCCTCAATAACGATGTTGACTCTATCGCTGACATATTGACACATCATATCCCAAAACAACATTCTCCTACATTTCAATAGCATATTTTAGATTACATTTTCACAATCCCTTACAACACATAATCCTATCCCAACAATTGTGGTGGTCGAAATGTGTAGAGAGCATTGGCCAATACTTCAAATAAAATGTTTTTTTACTTTTTGAAAAAAAAATTTTACTTTTAAAAAAACGCCCACTTCATACCGGTACACCTGGTATAATCTGTGGGGAGGAAGTATTGTGCGCCTGCGTACGGTTGTGATTCACTTCCGTCCTCCATCATAAATTGTTAGTTCGTCCTCATACGAAAGAACCGAGTTTCACCGCAAACAAGTCAAAACACCACCACTAACCGATCATCATCATCATCGGCACTACAACCGGGAACCGGTCTTGGCCTTATTTACCACTAACCGATCACACCAGGAATAAAACACACGCAGCATTAACTTTATTTGATGTTCCTTTTTATTTGGGCAAAACTGTTTACGAGCGCGTGTTGTGGTTAACATTTCTGCAGCGGTTATATGTCTATAATAGGTATCAAATATTTATATCTACTTTACACTTAGTACTAACGGTCACTGATTATATATTATGCGGCACACGTTTTTTTTTACTTAACTACCCACTCGACTCTGGGAATTTTCGCGTCCTCGGCGCGCGACGACAAGCGGAAGCCAAATCGACCAGCGTGGTCGGCAGATGGAATTAGACTCTGCGATAAACGGCTCGTGGTGAGCCGACTCGCTCATGGGGTGAGTTTTCCGGAGAGAGAAAGTGTTTCTCTCGTGGTGAAAACAAGGAAGAAAGACTTGGCAATGTATATATATATGTGTGAGTGAAGATCCCATTGGTTTTTTCATACACAAGGCCATGAGAACGAATCTGAGACAAAGAAAGGGAAAATGTGCATTCATTAGATGCGAGTGCGGTAAAGCAAACAAACCGAATCTCCTTGGATGATAATTGGTTTTCTGTTTGCTCTTGCCGCTGCTGATGAAAAGCAGATCCCGAAATATGAAAAGACAAAGGGAACGTTTGGGTCTTTGTCTGCGATGTGCATTGCGGCTAAATAAATAGGCGGCAAAGCAATGTGGAAATGTGCTAATGGGTTTTAGCTAGATTACCGGGAAATGGTGTTTATGGCCTCGCTGGTAAGGGTCGGGTATTGAATTCCTATTTGCATTTGCTTATGCTGTAGGATTGATTGGTGCCATGAGACGTGAGATGCGTATATTTGTTTTGGTTTCTTGTGTGTAGGTCACCAGCCAATGTGTACGTTAAGAGATTTATCATACACATGGCGAAGCTGAAAAATAGACAGCGCAATGTTTATGGTCTCTGGTGAAGGTTACATAGTTGGTAATCCAAATCCTTTGTTATTAGGAATTCGTCTAGGGGAATCTCCTGGCAGAAATCTTACGGGGAATTTGTATGCGAACGGATGCATGAAAGGTAAGTTTTCTTTTACAGGGACTTTTAGGTTAATGATTTGATCTCTTTAATGCGTAGAGCATTTAAGATGCTAATGTGATTGCATTAGTGAAATTAAGAAATTGGGTGGAAGTTATGGGGGTTTTTCAGCAAAGCGAACCGTGGGGTTTGGCGGAACCGCCACAAATCCACTTTTTTAACCATTACATTCTTTCTTTCGTTTTTCTTCTTTTTCCTTTTTCCTACACCCCCACTGACGCGTACCCCACGACAGTCAAAAGACATCTGATGGGATGAATTTATAAGTAATAAAAAGCAGACATAACATAACAAAGAAGGATATCACAGAAAACAACTGTTATATCCTTATGTTATATTTCGATAGGGGCTCCTCGACAGTATAGTGGTTAGTATCCCCGCCTGTCACGCGGGAAGCCGGGGTTCGATTCCCCGGCGGGGAGCCTCTGGCGCAAGACTAATGACCTTGCCCAGAAAAACAAATTATCATGGAAAATTTGGCAAGCCCCTCAGGACTTGCTAAATAAGGCCAAGACCGGTTCACGGTTGTAGTGGCGATGATGATGATGATATTTCGATAGAAAGCGTTGCCACCCAACAACAATTCCGAGAACTTTTTCATAGACGATTGCGGAATGGTCAATTTAAACATGTTAAAACGAATAGATACTAAGTTTTACCGCGAAATACCTCGAGCCTACAACTCCCTGAAAATTGGTGTGCACCATACAGACTACTATTGATTTTAATCAATCCCGATTAACATCAATATCGAGTTTTGGAAATAAATGACCCATCATAAATGGCCCTATCCATCAACTTTCTGATCCAACCATCTACACACTCATTAATAAAACCTCGTAATGTTTAGTTTCTTTTTTTTTTTTTTTTTTTTTATTGACATCCTTACATACACATATTGTATTTTATCGTATGGTTCAACGTCGCGTATCATGTGAGCACCTCGTCTTTCTAATGAAATTTAATGAGGACAGAGGTCGTACCAAAATCTTAAGCGCACCCCGTTAAGAACTTACAAGGTATTCTTTTTTGAAATGAATAAGAAGGGTCGACTAAACAAAAGATGATTTATGCGCTTTCAGCAAGAATTAAGTTTTTTGTTTACGTTAACTCACAATCTCGCATTCCCAATCGAATGGCACTTGTTTTAATTTGTAATGACCCCTTTCCAAAGAGATGCACAGCCAACTGAAGGCCGGACATTAAATCAAATGATGAAAATTTGTGAATTCTTTCCAATATTAATATAATATTTAAAATATAAATGGAGCAATATTAAAGAAGTATTCGAAGGTGACTCAACTTGAATGATCAGTTTTATGAAAGGAAGGGACACTTGCATATTACGGCAGATGTATCTCTCCACAATAGTTGAAACATCAAAAACTTTAATTTAATGTACGAAGTAAAACAAAAACTTATATTTATCAGGCAAATTTAGATCTTTCCTTGGCAATCGCATCTTCAACAGCTCGCAGCTGTTTCAGGAGCTCTTCACGTCGGGTGTTCTTCATATCTTTCACCGCAGGCTTCTCTGACGAGTCCAACGATATGCTGACTGTCCAACGATATTTGGCTTCTTAATTTCAATTGAAATTGGCGAACGTTTCTTAACAGCCTCAACTGTAAAAGATGATGTTAATCGTAATCCAATCAGAAATTGGTGTTGTACCTTTCTTGATAGCTCTGCGTTCATTGGTGACTTTATCTGTTGTGCGGAATCTCTTCACAGGAGTCTTCCCTCTCGACTGTGATGAACTTTCCGATGACTCTGCAAGTTAGTTTATTTGGCGAACATTTTAATAGATATTATTTATTTTGATCGTGTTACCTGACGCAGATGTACTCGTTCCACGGCGTTTTCTTTTACTCTTATCCATGAAGGACTTTTTCCAAATGGGTGAGATTCTTCTCTTCCTACTAGCCGGACTATAGCCAGCTCTCTTCTCTGGAATTGGTGATGGAGAGGAATGTCCACGTCGTCTCGGAGCTGTCGAACCATGAATACGTAAAATATTTAGCATTTTTATATACATTGTGGATATTTCAGTAATATTATAGGAATTTAACGATAATCGTAGAAGAGAAGATTGTAGACTCCACAAAAACACTTCACACACAAGACTATAGTGAAGAACGCAGGTTCAAAAGGGAAACAAAAATGGAATTATCACATATCATATAAATCAATATTATCTCTCCGAGTAGAATTCAATGCCTTAATGCCAACGTCTCCTGTCGTCAAGGGCGAACCCCAATGCAAATATACTCTCGATGACCTGCACTTGCATCGACGAAGTCAAGGGACTCTAAATCCTTGGCATTCGAAATAATTCGACACTTAATTGGAGCGACCACATATTTAAAGTTTCGTCAAATGTATGGGGTTCTTTAAGCGATGCAAAAGATACGTCACTCCATCCAACCTGGCCACTATTTACAAGGCGTATATTCGTCCCAAAATTGAGTTCAATTGCCGAGCACTACATGTGCTCGATGGGATGCAAGAACAATTAGTGAAACCTCACATATTAAATCAAGATTTAGGCATGAGAAAGCTGTTTGCGCCTTGGGTACCGTTTGCTCACCTTAGACCAAAAACTTATGGTATACTTATTGGTAACCCAGCCGTAAGTCGATCAATCCCGTCGTTAGACCATAGGCGCAACATGCCTGTCTCTTTTCTATAGGCATTATTACGGTCGTTGCTCAACTGAATTTGCTGAATGTGTTCCGCCCCTTCAGACATTTTTCCCGTGATACCCTTCAAACTGTGAATGCGCATCAGCTCACGTTGGAATTCAACTTCAAGAGCACAAATAAGTATAGTAATTCTTTAGAAGAACCACACGAATATAGAATGCTCTAGCTGATGATGTATTTCCTCGTCATTGTAATGTCCAGGCATTAGTGCCAATATACATCGATATCGTGGCGCAACGGTAATAACCTTGCTCGTAAAAATAAATTATTATGGAAAATTTAACAAGCCTCGAGACTTGCTAAATAAGGCCAAGACCGGATCCCGGTTGTAGTGCCGACGATGATGATGATGATGATGATGATGATACATCGATATCTCCTTTCCACTGCCTCTCCATCTGCTCGCACTGTGCTCTGACATTTAAAGGTACTTCAAAATCTCCTTTTGTGCGCGCGTTAGTGTAATAAAAGAAAAAAAAGAGCCGTTGGTAAAGAAGGTACTATAGCGTTTGGAATGATAGTGAAGAATGTGTGATTCGAACTGACGCTATGACAGTTACAATCACCAACAATTGAACCAAAGCGTAACACATCAGGTTACTGGCGTGTTTTGAAATCGATTATTAAACTCAAGTATATTCCAATGATGTGAATTTTTATTTTATCGCTATGGTATTCGGCTCTGATGCATTTTCTTATTCGATTTTCGTTCGGTGTTCTTCACTATTTGCTTGTGTATTGTGTGTGTATCTGTTAGAGACGCCACAGTACCATTACACATTGGTCTCGAATGCCTGTAAATTGTAACCGCGGAAAAGACTACATGGCATTTTCGACTTTACTCACAAGTTTTATCTTAATACATGTTGTGGAGATCGGAATTTAATCAGCTGACGTAGTTCGAGCCTGATCAATCCTCTTGGGCTGAGTAAAATAAATCCAGCACCTATCTTCAACAAGCCAAGAGATTAGGTTGTGATTGGTAGACAAGACGAAATTTATAAAAATAAAGAACCAAATATGTGCAGAAAGTCCTTAAGACCAAAAATATTATTTTGATGGTCAGTAAACCGCGAACCGTCATACAGTGAACACCGTCTAACAACGAACGTGAAAAAGTGAAAAAAGTAAAAAAAAAAATGAGAAAAGTAAGAAACAAAAAGGAAGTATAAAAAAAACCTAGTTGGCGGCAATTGTCAAAACTGTCTAGAAATCAACAGCGATACACAACAAGGACACAACAGGTAAGAAACACAAAATATGGCCCTAGGGCCAAGCCAGCACACCGGCAACAGGTTCCTAGAACTGCGAGAATGCTCACTCTCAGGCTCTGCAAACAACGTGCCAACAAAAAAGAAAAAACAATCCGGTAGCCAATTGTCTTTCGATTTCCCTGCTTTGCCGAACAAAGCAACTTCAAAAACACCTCGATTTATTCAAATTCACCCACCCGATGCTTCAAGCCCACTAACATCTGTTAACGTCTTTGTGCGTAGGAGAATAATTGATTCTATTAGTACACAGTACGAAAGAATCACCCTGCTTAGAGATGGTTCAATACTAATTTTAGTCAAAGACCAAGATACAGCAGATAGATTCATCCAATCCAAACAATTCGAATCAATCTGTCCGGTCGACATAAGACTACACCCCAAACTAAACGTCTCTAAAGGAATTGCTTACGCCTCCTGTCTTATGAACGTCCCAAAACCTGATATAACAGCAGAAAATGAGTTCCCAAGGCATTGTTGATGTGTTTAAATTCACCAGAATGATGAATGGAGAAAGGAAGCCCAGGGGCCTAATGCTATTTTCATTTGACCGTCTTAGACCACCAACAACAATTGAAATCGGCTGGTACAACATCAAGGTCAAGGAATACACTCCGAGGCCTATGCGTTGCCGACAATGCCAATTATTAGGTCACATGGCAAAATGGTGCAAAAAGACAACGGCATGCAATACATGCAATCTTCCACCCCACCCTGAAACTGAATGCACAAGAACAACCTGTGCAAACTGTCACGGCCCCCATCCGGCATCTTCTTCCACATGCCAAAATATATGCAATTATGGGGTATGTTGTCTTCTTAGTAGGTCCGACACAGGTTCACCAAGACGTCCCAACCTCCGTAACCGTTCGTCGAATTGTGGTTAAGCTTTGTTCACTGGTGTCTTGTCGATCAGGTTAAAAACATCGGGTCACTTTCGTCTAATGTCTTTATTCTTTATTTTATTAGGAGCTATTTTAATATTGTACAAAAGGTATTTTTTAATTTTTAAACAAAACTTATTTTTTGTCGAACATAGTATTTTCAATTCTTAAGTAAAACTTATTTTATGTTGAACATAGTATTTCAATTCCTGGTGTAAACGGTTATTTTAAACAATTTAAACATAAAAGGTTCAAAAATCAAAAATGGCTGTGGCCCTGAATTAATAGATTTATTTAACGTGGAACAGAGGTATGTATTCTCTGTGTACACGGTTGTAACGTTTATTTCAAACAATTTAAACAGAAAAGGTTCAAAAATGTATAATGACTATAGCACTGAATTAATAGATTTATTTAACTTGGAACAGAGGTATGTATTCTCTGTGTACACGGTCGTAACGTCTATTTCAAACGATTTAAACAGAAAAGGTTCAAAATGTATAATGACTGTAGCACCGTGGTAATCACTAGCCAACTGCCCGTTTTACGTAAAGGCACTACTTGCCCTCACGCAATCCGAAATACGATTGACTAAGTTCATCGAAGCGATAGAATACCGCGTACTCAATCATCGCTTCGATGGCCATATTTGGTCATTTTCCTTTTCGAATTTGTCCCACCAAAGAAGGGTTGAAACACACACACGATGATCCTTTTTGCTGCTCATCGCGGGTGTCGCCCAGCATGCGAACCATAGACTTCGAATTAAATAAAAATAAACACATTCGCAGCTGGGGCAAGTCGTTCTGAAAAGGGTTAAATGTTCTTACACGATCTTTGACTACGAGTAGCATGATTGCTGATCGTGCGCATGTTGTTGTTGGCGTCAACAGAGGTCGAACCGTCGTGTGTGTATTTACACTGACGAGTTCTCGATCCCTTTTTGCGGCCAGGTGCGAGTTTCCACTTAAAGAACCCGACGCCTGGGTTGACCGCCGTATGCAACGATGTATTTGTCGTTCGTGTGTCCAACCGATGTGAGCATGCATAAAAGAACCAAAAGGAAGAAATACCTCCTGTGGCATTGTAGCCAACTTCTTAGTAGACATTTCGTTGGTAGGAACTAATGTAATGTTGGTTGCTAGATGTGCGACCAATTTGCCCTTGCTATAGAAACGCTTGTGTTGCTGATGGTGTTTTACCTCAGCGCGGTTAAGCATTTCCGCGCTGGTTGGTCGTTATGAGCAGGTAAGTCATGCTTTTCAGGTTTCTATATGCCCTAGGTGGGAGTTTTAAATGGGGTAATGGGAAGATGATAAGTGGCGTCAAGGGAACCGCCACGCAATACCAACAAATTTTAATAATACAAACAAAAAATAAAACATCCCTATCCGACGCTAAGCGCATATACAGAGAACAAAATCCCATACAAACAACAATTAATGATCTCTATTCGGATCAAATAAAGAAAACCACTTCAACACTAAAAACACCAACTGGTACCAATTCAGTCCCAACAAAACACATACAAGATCCAATACCCGTAAACAAAACTACTCCCAAAGAAACACACATATTTCCCTCCACCTCTTACGCAACCTTAAAGTAAATTGAAAAGAGAAAATATTGGACAACAAAACACAATAAAAAACAAAATACAAAACACTTCTCCCACACAAACCCAAACACACACAAACAAATCGAAACACACTCCAGGAGGAATGCAAAAATCCCGTTTAGACTCAACGGAAAATTTTCCTTTACCTAATCATGGAAAGATATGATCCTAATCTCTGTCACCAACACATTGACTCGGCGGCACAGAGCGACTTTCACTCAAACCAATCCGAGCGGATTGGACAACTGCGTGAAACGAGTTGTGTGGCGCGGAGTCAGATAACCAACCACCGTTATATTGACTCCCCCACCTTGAACACCACAAAAAACACTAACAATAATCCAAACGATCTTTTAATGTTCCAGTGGAACCTGAACGGGTTCCACAATAACTACCACAAACTACAGGTCCTCATAAAGGCACTAAAACCAGCGATCATAGCATTGCAAGAAACCCACTTACCCCAGTCCTCAAATGCTAAAGTGCCTCGGGAATATATAGCCTACTTCAGCAACCTCATAGGTAACCACACAGGAAACAATTCCTCTAAACAAGGGTCTGGTATACTAATGCATAGGGCCCTTAACCATAGACACCTCAACATTACTTCCCCTTTCTCGGTTACCGCAATCGAACTTACAGGTAAATTAAGTTTTCAATTTACATCCCACCCAACCAACCATTCAATCTAGCGGATCTGAATAACATAATTCAAAACATGCACACACCAATCCTCCTATTGGGGGATTTCAATGCATGGAGTCCAATATGGGGATCACGAACAACAAACAAAAGAGGGAAAATCGTTGAACAATTTTTGCTACAATCCCACTTGGCAATACTGAATAACGGCAAGCCAACCCACTTTTCCACACACAAAACCTTTACAAACATAGACCTTTCCATAATATCAACCCAACTTCCCCCTATAACTAACTGGGAAATATTAGACAATCTGCATGGAAGCGATCACTTCCCGATTAAAATCTCTGTCTCAACTGGCAACGACAATAAGAAATTAATCAAAATATAGGTGGGAATTGGGGTAATGATGACCGTCAGGCCTCCTAGAGTAGGTGGTGCCTCTCCTAAAGACTTTTCTTTCAAATGCTCGAAGTCTTTCTATTTGGTCTGAAGATATGTAGGACCATATTGGGAGAGCCTACGATACTCTCGGTCGGATTAGCTATTTATAGTAGAGAAGCTTAACTTTTGTGTCAACCTTGTTACTCTGTGCCCATTCTACGAACCCCCAAGTGATTGACGTATCTTCTGAAGAGTTTCCTTTCGAAAACTGGAAGTTCTTCCATTTGGGCCGAAGATATACAAGACCATATGGGAAAGGCGTACGATATTTCAGATCAGATTAGCTGCTTATAGCAGAGAAGCCTGACGTTGGTGTCAACTGTGTTGCTCCGCTTCAAAATGTTGTACAGTTGCTTAGACCGATCGAGGGCCCCTTGAAGAATGCTTGTCACATGTGTGATGGAATTCATTTTTGGGGTATAAATTACACCAAGATATTTCATCCTGTCCTGTGGTCTAATCGTAGTACCTCATACTTGTATTTGAATATTCTGTGAATATCGAAAGGCAGGTTGGGAGTGTGTACTACTCAGAATTACAACTACTGCTTTGGATGGGTTAAGCCGAATTTTCCGTCGACTGTAATACTGATACAGTTCGTCCAGATGGCGGTTGAGTCGATTTGTTGCGAGATTAGGGCTTTTCGATGACGTGTACACTAGGACGTCATCCGCATAGCATATCTAGTTTACTCGCCCGCCCACAGGACGAGGAATATCTGAGGTGTAGATATTAAATAAGATGGGGCCTAGAATGGACCCTCGTGGTACGCCTACAGAGGCGTTGAAAATTCGGGATAACTTCCCATTCGCCCGCACTTGAAAGGTTCTGTTTCGAACGAAGTGGTAGATGATACTACACAGCGTTCTACCAAGGCCAGTATTCAATAATTTAAAAACGAGACCTTCGATCCACGTCGTGTCAAAAGCCTTTTCAATGACCAGGCTCACCGCAATTGTGGCTTCCTTATTAAAGAGGCGCACGCAGACGTGGTTTTGAAATACGTTGAGAGCCATAGCCCAAATTGAAAGTCAGGTATTAATTTCCTGGCATTGATAAAGTTATTTGGCTTCTCGTATATGAATTTTTCATATATTTTGCTGATGCAAGTGAGGAGCGAAAGGGGGCGAAAGCTTGGGGGTGATACGTTGGTTTCACAACTTTTCATCATCATCATCATCGGCACTACAACCGGCATCCGGTCTTGGCCTTATTTAACAAATCTCTCAATCGGTCCCGATTTCGAGCCGATGTCATCCAGTTTGGATTTCCCGGGCTCTGGGCGTCCTGGTCTACGCCATCCCTCCATCGCAGACAAGGTCTGCCGCGCTGTTTCCTTTCATACATCCTGCCAAAAAGGACTTTCCGGACAGGCTCCTCGTCGCTCAGTCGAGCTAGGTGTACGGCTATATCCTAGGATTTTAGGTAGCAACTCAGCTCACAACATAAAAAGGAAATCTTGACAGTCACGAACCATCCAAGAAGACGAAGCCCCGCAGATCCGAAGTAAAACAAGGTGGTTGGTATGCCACGAAGAACATTTGATCTTTGAATGTCCGAAGCGAAAAGTGGGAAATGGCGGAGAAAGGCCGGATCTTCTTCAAATGTCTTTATCACCAACATATGAGGTCATGCTGCAAGGCACCAGCATATAAGAAGCGTTTAAGATGGCATCACATTCAGAAGAACCCCCACCGATGACGGCGCGAAGTGAAAGAAAACAACATTGCAGCACACCACGACCGAACAACAAACCTGATGACGTACCAAAGGAGTCGAGAAGAGAAGTGGTTACTTCCGTGCGCACCGCCCGCAGCAGTAAGGCGTACTTAAAAATTGCACCAATCGATCTTTTCGGACCAAAAGGAGCAATCCGAATCTTAGCTCTCCTGGACGAGTGGTCCACCATCTTGGTATTGGGTTCAACATCCGCCATGAAGATCGGCGGAGAAGGCAGACGAGAAGCGCTCATCTTGGAGACAATCGATAGACGAGACATTAGTAAGAGTTACACGCTGAGGATTCGAGTGAAGCTCAAAGGGGCCCACAGAAAGGATAAAAAGCCGATTGAAGTACGGACGATCGACAACCTGAATCTCCCCAAGCAAGAAATAAATAGGAAGTTGGTCAGAAGATGCATCGATGACCAACTGACTTACACTCAAGAGGATCTGAAAATAGTAATAGGACAGGACAACTGAGGTCCCATAATGACGAAGGCATTAAAGAAAGGAACAAACCTGGAAAGGGTTGCCTCGCTCACGAGTTTAGGATGGGTTCTTCATGGATGGAACGTCAGAGGCGGCGTCTCAGCAAGTAACGTCAATCGTTCCAGGCAAACGAGAAACAGCGCAGAAACGTTAGTTGGGCGCTATCGCAAAAACAGGTATGGTGGAATTCAGCCTCGCCGCCGAAAAATGATGATATGGGATCTGATATTGAAAGACAGAACAAGGAACAAAGAAATTTCTAGGAAGAGCTAGCAAAAATCGATCGGCTATAACGTACTAGAAGAAGAAGCCGTTGGAGCGGCCAAGAAAAGTGAAACAACAAATGGAAGCAACGACAGTGGTAGATGAACATATCATGGAAAACGAGGCCTAGGGATACATGAAACGATACGTGACATCGTTGACAACTCTAGGAAAGGCAAAAAGGCAAACAAATTAAAGGATAATATCGATGACGAGATCCCTGGTGAGCAGAGTAATGAGGATAAATCCGTTGACACTGACGAACCGGTGATACCAGAGACAAATATGGACTTCAAGCAGAAGAATACGGTAAAGAATCTAAGGATCCGCGAAAATAAGGCTAAGTATCTTAGAAACTTGGATTCCAAAGCTATGTACCAGAATTCGAAAACAGGGTCTAGGAGAATCGATACAGATTTTAACCTAAGACCAGATAATTCAGAATCTGGTGGAAGAAATGCGCTCCATAGCTCAAAACCGACAAAGCTTGAGTTGCCACAAAAGAACTACAACCTAACAAGGAAATCCAGCAGTCACGAGCTCATCCGAAAGGTGAATGGAGAACGGCACTGAAGCTAACCAGCCACAGTGAAGACCGATGAACGAGGAAACATGCTACGAGTATCATTAACTTCACGACCTGGGAACACATAACCCTAGAGAAATCTGCAAACAGTGCATCTGGGACTAGATGGCCCGAACAGACCACATCGAAACAGCAGGAAAAAATGCGAGGGAGACTGTCGACAACGCCTCACTCCACGTCCAGGAAGGACGCCGCCTCGATAACTAATACTCGCATTCTGGGAAGATGCAACAGTCAACAAGTAATAGCTCGCTACCTGGGAAGACGCAGGAAACAACATATAACGAATTGCTTCCTGCCAAGAAGCCATTGCAAACAAGTAATGGCTGACTTCCTGGGAAGACGCAGGAATCAACATATAACGACTTGATTCCTGGGAAGATGCCACAGCAAACAAGTAATGGCTCGCTTCCTGGGAAGACGCAGGGATCAACATCTAATGACTTGCTTCCTGTGAAGATGCAACAATTAACAAGTAATGACTCGCTTTTCGAGAAGACGCTGCACACACTTTACCAGCACACACAGCAGCTATTCAGAGGACAATTGCACACGAGGACGATCGCCGTGTGCATAAAGGTTTAAAAAGGGCGAAGGAATCGCGCCTCTAGTTGAGTTCGATTCAAGAACTATTAGGGACGTGTAGTCTGCTTTCGCTGGTAGGTAATAATTAGAGATTCATACACTCAGGAATTTAGATTTATATAATTGTAAATTATCTATCGGCTGATACGATTTTTTTCCCCGGAACGAACGCACAAACTGGAATTTGAGGCACCTTTACATGCCAATGAACTGTGCCAACGGAATAAGAGAGAATAAGATAATTTCTGGGTTATAATTTGTGATTATTAGATACTTCCCCCAAATCATCTGAAATTCTTGAAAGCGAATTACAAGTTTTATCTTACTTGGAGAACGTCTCGGTCGCCTGGGACTGGGAGATCGGAGCCGGGATGATCGTGCAGGTCGCACCCGTCTTTCGTCTTCATAATGTGGCATTCTATGAGGTGGAGTCTCCCTATATCTTACACTACCTGCATATGGATCGATGTCATCGTACATTTGGGGTGGACCTCTGGCAAAACGGTCTGGTTCCGAGTATGCCTGATGCCTCGAATACGGTCCAACCTGGAAATAAAAAAAATATAACCACATTCGAATGTAATTTACATGGATTGCTACTTCAAATGGTGATGCTCGGTCCTTCATATAATATGGTTCCTTTTCCACATCTTCTGGAGACAGGGTTAAATTCATTTGTTTGTCTTCAAAGTCCATATCCTGCTCTTTACGTTTGTTGGCCTTGCGCATCATCTCCTTTGCAGTGCGAAGACCTCTTTTCCAAGCACTTTCGAGTATCACCGGAGGTTCTGGAGGCGCGAGCGGAGCAACGATTCTTGGGTCATGATGTTGAGGGAGGTGCATAGCTGCCGGGCGATGGTGTAAAGGGGGACGATGTGATCTATAGTCATGATGGGCTGCCGGAAGGGGTACTGGACGAACCATATCGAACATTGTATAATTGCCCTTATCTGTAACGCCCGGATGCAAAAATCGACATTTCATTCCCCAACGGCATAGCCCGCTCGAATAGAATCGACAAACCGGTTTCGTCTCTGTTTCCTCGGGTCTTTTCTCATCTTCGTCAAATGCGCGCCGCATAATACTTGCAAAACGTAACTGGGGCAATTTATTTAGCTGATCTACTTTACACGGTCACTGGTGATCGTATTGTTACACTACAGCACAACGAGGTCAAGTGAGATCGTTTATTTTTCACTTCGAAGCGGCTTGTTCAGTAGGCTCTCAAATGTATACTATCGACCTGAAAATGTATATACAAGCTAATTAGACGTAGTACTATAGAACCTGACAAAGAAATTAGATCTGCGGGTGCCATCTGTAGGTCTAGCCGGAAACTTTTTACCCCACCCTCGTATAGTGTTTTGAAACTTTAAACGCGTTTTTCTCGAAACCATGATTTTCATATTGGTCACCACGATATCTCAAAAACGACTCGTATTAAATAATTAACTATGTTAATTATCACCACCACCCCCCCCCCCCCCTCCCACCCTCCATTTAAATCAATATCGCAAATTCGTGTCCTTATCCCATAAAATACACATCATATCCAAATCCAAAAACAACATTTTCCTACATTTCAATAGCATAGTTCAAGATTACATTTTCAGCATCCCTTACAACACATAATCCTATCCCAGCAATGATGATAATTTATGGTCAAAACTTTCCATCGTATATAACATACAAAAATTTTCCACCCTTTTCATCCCCTATCTCGCATTTTCGTAATTCAACACGAATTACATAATACTCTAAGTGTGGGCCTTTTGAATATTTTTACACACAACCCAGCCCCATGACCCTTTCCCAGCAATATTACCGCTATCTTATCGACCGAACACCTGACGATTTTTTGAAAAGGGTCAGGTTCGCGAGTGCCAATTCAATTTCGACGAATCGATAAACAATAAAATGTGGGGTAATTATATCCTAGTATATAAAGGACATGGGGGGGGGGGGGAGTGAACATGCAGGGTGGTCACTGATTGCCTTTAACCAGGCGAAGGCCAGAATGATCATTGTCCCTATTCAATGCAAGCTGACATTCAGTCACCACGTAACACCCCTGGATAGCTGCTTTCATCATCATCGGGATCCCATCTTGGCCTCATATAGCCAGTCTCTCGCTGGCATCCGGTCCTTATCCGAGACTTGTTAAATTGCCCATAATAATTTGTTATTTCGGGCAAGGTTATTAGCCTTGCGCCAAGGATAGCTACTTTGGCACCCGCCAAGTAGTGAACCAATGCATGTAGCGCCATCCTGAGAAAGGTTGGCGCAAGGCTGATAACCTTCCCGGAAAAACAAATTATTATGGAAAATTTAACAAGCCTCGGATATGGGCCGGATACACGACGACGACCACCGAAACGAAAATGGCTAAATGATATGAGAATTTTCTTATGGAACGTCCGCTCACTATACAGAGGTCGAGCTGCACAGCAGCTAGCCGATGCCCTGTCCGAATATAAGGCTGACATAACAAAAAATAAGATGGACGGGAAGTGGTGTTATTCAAAGAAACGAGTATGACATTTATTATAGCTTTCATGTAAAATACCATGTGCTCGGGGTAGGCTTTCTAGTCAGCCAAAAACTGAAGACTGTTATCATCGGCTTTAATGCAATAAACGAAAGGCTATCCACTCTTCGCGTGCCAGGCAAGTTTAAGAACATAAGTCTCATAAACGTTCACGGACCTACAGAGGAGTCCCCTGACGACGAAAAAGAACAATTATATGAGAACGTCGAACGGGCCCTCAATACCTGCCCAAGATACGATGTGAAAAACGTTCTTGGTGATTTGAATGCGAAAATAGGTCGGGAGCCGGTTTTCGGGCACTACGCACGTTCCCATAGTTTGCATGAGAACACTAATGACAATGGACTGCGAATCATCGAACTGGCAGCATCAAAAAACTTGGTCGTTGCGAGTACCAGGTTTCCGCGTAAAGACATCCACAAAGCCACCTGGGTATCATCTGATGGAGCCACTCGCAACCAAATTAACCACGTGTTGATAGATCGCCGCCACTCCTCGAGCTTGATGATGGTACGAACGTACCGAGGCGCCAACGTCGACTCGGATTACCATCTTGTTATACAGTTTTCCGAGCGCGAATTGCCTTACGAAGACGTATTCCATCCGCGGATCAGGTTCGAATCAACACGGCTGCCTTACGCAATGAGAATACCAGTAACACCTTTGGTCATGCGCTAAGACGCGCACTCGAAGAGCTCGATGGAGGGAGAGTAAGTCCTGGGGCCAGAATGCCCGGCGTAGAAGAGAAATTGACAGGCCTTAAGAATACTGTCATTAATACTGCCAACCCCATCTTAGGCAGTAGTCGTAGAGATCGGGGCGACTGGTTTGATAATGAGTGCACACTAGTGACTGAACGTAAGAATGCTACATACCGGGCAATGCAGCAGTCTCATAGGGCGCGGGTACGAGAAGAGAAATACAAAGAGGTCAGAAGATCTAAAAAAAAACTTCACAGACAAAAGAAAAGTGCCTGGGAAAAAATCCTTGTCTGTGAAATAGAGAAAAGTAGAGAGCGAGGTTCGCACCAGGCGCGGAAGTTCTACCAAATAATCCGCAGTATGATACGGTACTCACTACGCTGCCCTTACCGAAAGGATAAAGAAAGTAATCTGATCATCGATCCTGAAGGCATTCTGGAGCGATGGGAAGTGCACTTCAATGAATTGCTAAATGGTCAGCTCACAGAAGAATTTTTCCAATGCAAAATCAAGACCAAATGCTGCTGGCACCAAGCATTAAGGAAACATTACCAGTCACAAGACAGCTCAAATCAAATAAAGCCCCCCGAGCTGATGGCATACCAGCTGATCTGATCAAATAAGGAGGGGCAGCGTTACATCACGCAATTCATAAGATCGTGGTGCACGTATGGGAACAAGAGGAGATGCCGGAAGATTGGCGTCATGGTATAATTTGCCCCATACATAAGAAGGTAGATATCACAGTTTGCAGCAACTATAGGGGTATAACATTGCTGAGTACCGCCTATAAGATACTCTCCTCTATTCTACAAGATCGGATAGCCCCATATGCTAAAGTCATCATTGGTTAATATCAGTGTGGCTGCATCCCAGGTAAATCAGCGATTGATCAGATATTCTTTATTTCCTTTAGGCAGGCGATGGAAAAATGTCGGGAATTTAAGATTTCATTATATCATCTATTCATAGACTTTAAGCTCCCCTACAACAGCATAACCAGGGTATAACTATATAATGCCATGAGAGAGTTCGGCATACCAAACAAATTGATGCGACTTTGTAGGTTGACCAAGACTAACGTAACTAGTCAAGTAAAAATAGTGACATTGCTGTCCAAACCAATAAACATCTTCAATGGACTCCGACAAAGGAACCGTCTGGCCTGCCTCCTCTTCAACCTGGCGTTGGAGTAAGCACTCGGTGACTCTGGAATTACAACTAGAGGGACGATTGTCACCAAGTCGTGCCAGATACTTGCCTACGCAGATGACATCGACATCGTCGGTAGATCCGATTCGGCTGTACAGGACTCCTTCAACCAGATCGAGCAGGCGGCACAAAAACTGAGACTGCACATTAATGAGGGAGAAACTAAGTACATGGCGGCAACTTCTGCGAAGAGAAGACCTAACGTTGGTCAAACTATCAGGGTAGTGGAGCACGAATTTTAAGTAGTGCAATCCTTAACTACCTTGGGTCAATATTATCAGCCGATAACAATATGGAAGAAGAAATATGTGGACGGGTGATCAAATCCAACAAAGCCTACTTTGGTCTATCAAGGCTCTTTAAATTCAGAAATTTATCCAGAACTCTGAACTCTTACCCGCGTCCGAGAGGAAAGTCTTAAGGAGAATTATTGGCCCCGTATGTGAGGGAGAACGATTCCGGAGACGTTACAACCATGAAATGTACGCGATCTGCCTTGAGGCAAACGTTGTAAGAAAAATCGAGCTCGGTAGACTCCGGTGGGCGGGACACCTAGCTCGAATGAGCGAAGAGGAGCCTGCCCGGAAAGTCCTTTATGGCGGGATGTATGGAAGAAGACATCGCGGCAGACCTTGTCTGTGATGAAGGGACGGCGTAGACCAGGACGCCCAGAGCCTTGGAGTGCCAAACTGGATGACATCGGCTCGAAATTGGGACCGGTGGAGAAATTTGTTAAATAAGACCAAGACCGGATCCCGGTTGTAGTGCCGATGATGATGATGATGATCATATAGAGGAGCAGGTTGCGACTCCGACCATCTTCTAGTGATGGACAACATCAGGAGTCGCCTCGCAGCAAACCCACATGGGCAGCCACGGGAGACGAGCAAAAAGTTCGACATTGATAAACCAAGACCTGCGCAAAAGGACTGAATATCAAGACTAGCATCCTAGAGAATGGGAGCAGTGAGGAAGAGGAAGCCAATAGTGTGGTCACTAAATGGACTTCGATCAGAGACACAATCAAACAAACAGACCGAAAGGTATTAATATTTAAGAAAACAATTAAGTCCAAACCTTGGTTTGACGATGAGTGCAGGGCGAAGATCAAAGAACGTAAATGCATCAGAGTGATCAACTTAGAAAGATATGATGAAGTCAACGCAGAAAGATACGTGAGAGTTCGGAAAGAGACAATGAGAGTTTTCAAACGCAAAAAAAACGCGAATGGGATAAGACTCGGATCGAAAAAATCCTAGAAAATTCCAGAGCAAAGAACATCAGAGGTATGTATGCCGGCATAAATTCAATTAGAAATGGCTAATGGAGAGCCAAAATAATTCGAGACACGAACGGCTGGTTGGTCACAGAAACAAACAATATCGTGACAAGATGGAAGCAGTACTTTGAAAACCTGCTCAATGTGCGCACCCATCAACCACAAATAAACGCACCAGACGTACATGCAGCCGACCGTCAGATCGCAGAGCCATCTTTTAACGAAATTGTAGACGCAATAAATCGATTGAAAAACAACAAAGCTCCCGGAATCGACTGCATACCGGAAGAGCTTGTGAAGCATAGAGGAGAGGCAACCGCTCGAAAGATTCACCAACTGATTAAAACAATATGGGATAAGGAACTCACTCTGGAAGAACGGAAAACCTTAATAGTTGTCCCATTTTCAAAAAAGGCGACAGGTCTGACTGAGAAAATTACAGAGGAATATCATTGCTCCCAACCACTTACAAAATTCGAACAAATGTCATATTGGCGGGAATCACACCGTACGCAGAAAAAATATTGGGAGACTACAAGTGCGGATTCCATAGGAACCGGTCAACGAGCGACCAAATGTTCACAATAAGGTAACTGCTGGAAAAGAAGTGGGAATACGGAGAGACGGTTCACAAACTTTTCGTTGACTTCAAAAAAGCCTACGACTCAGTCGCAAGGCAAAGACTACCATATTGGGAATCCCGAAAAAATATACCGCCCTCATTTAAATCTGCATGAACTAAAACAAAGGGCGCGTTAGAATGGAAAACCACCTCTCAGAACTATTTGAAATCCGCGACGGACTAAAACAGGGGGGTGGCCTCTCGGCATGCTTTTTTAACCTTGTGCTCGATTTTTTTTTTATTAGACTTCTCTCGGGAGAGGCGAACCTATAGCGCCGACATCGCGCCCCGAGATGTCACCAAATAACTGTTGCAGTTCTTTTTGAACAGTTGCAGGTTGTAACGCTCCGGGAACACTCGCGTGGGAAGGGAATTCCACAGCTTCCCCGCTCTGTAACGGAACGAGTTCTGATGTTCGCGCCGTCGGGAGATGAACCGCAAACGGGTGCGATCCGTCGGATTGTCTTGTGGAGCGTATATAAGTCGAATTGGGTGGAACAATACCTCGAATCTCCGAAGAACAGCACCCGTGATAATATCTGTAAAACAGACAGAGGTCGGCTACGCGCCTTTGATGTGATAGCGGCTGTAGTCCCGATGTCAGCGCCGAGTCCCCGATCAGGCGGATCGCTCGTCTCTGTATGCTCTCAAGTAGGTCGAGGGTACGTTTGGGAGCCGAGCCCCAAACATGAGAGCAATATTCGAGCGCGGGTCTAATTTGGGATTTATATAAGAGAAGAAGTTGGGCCCGAGTACAATATTTCTTGGCTCTAAAAAGATAACTCAGTTTTCCTGAGGCTGACCTGGCGATGTTCGACACGTGTTTATGCCATGATATATTCCCACAGACCGTGACGTCGCGCAACTTCAAGCTTTCCCCGGCCTCGAGGGGCCGGCCATTCACCACCAACTGTGGAACCGATGATCCACTTTTCTTTGTGAATGTTATATATTGTGTCTTCGTTACATTGAAGTCGACGAGATTGGCCCTTCCCCATTGCAGGACCCTATCTAGATCCTGATTCAGAGAGTCAATCTGTCTACATGTCAGCTGATGCGACGCAGGTGCGCCAATCGGCCGAACACTCGAAAAGGAGGAAACAAGCGTACTATCATCCGCAAAACTGAACACTTTGTTATCCGTTGTCTCCAACAAATCATTTATGTGAAGCAAAAACAAGGTTGGAGCTAAAATAGAACCTTGGGGCACTCCCGAATTTATAGTATATAGATCCGAGCACTCGCCGTCCACAACAACCCGGATCGATCGATTCTCAAGGAAGCTTTTCGTCCAGTCGCAAAGCTGCTGGGAAAGTCCATATGAACGGAGTTTGCTAAGCAATGCCCTGTGCCAGACTCGGTCAAAAGCCTTGGAGATATCCAATGCGACTGCCCTTGACTCACCATGCTGTTCGATCGCAGATGTCCATATATCGGTTATACGTGTCAAAAGGTCTCCCTTGGACCGCCTGCCACGGAATCCGTATTGACGATCATTCAGAAGTCCGTTGCACTCCAAATACTTAACCAACTCTGTATTGATGACTTTCTCCATTACCTTAGATAAAATATACAGTAATGCTATCGGACGGTAATTTTGAGGGAGACACTTTCTTCCCGTCTTTGGGATTGGCTGAACTCGAGCGATTTTCCAGCAGGCAGGAAAGGTCCTCCGTGCATAAGATAAGCGGAAGAGTCTACCAAGAACCGGCGATAGTTCTGGAGCACAATTCTTAAGGACTATTGCTGGTATTCCGTCCGAGCCGGTTGCCTTCTTACAATCCAGTTCACGTAGAATGCGTTGAATAGTGCGAGGACGAAATCTCACATCCCGCATGGTAGACCGTACCGGCGCGATCACAGATGGCTCCAAAAGGCCAGGGTCGAGGTTTGAATTGGTGGAAAATAAATTCACGAACACATCAGCTTTATCCTTTGAATTCGTGACTAACGTCCCGCTGTCTGTCACCAACGGAGGGAAAAAGGAAGATGCGAAGTTACCGCTGACAGCTTTTGCCAGAAGGAGCGCGAACCAGTTGGGCACCGAAGGAGCTTATTGATCACCCTGTCGTTGTGAGCCTTCTTCGCGGCATCAATCGCCTGGTTGCACGCGTTTCTGATTCTAACAAAATTCGTTCTGTTAACATCGGTGGGATTGGAGCGCCATTGCTTAAAAGCTCTATTTTTTGCCACTGTAATCTGCTCGCATTTTTTGTCAGACCAAGGTATATCAGACGATCTTCGTTTGATGGAATGTGGAATATACATCTCCATTCCCAGAAGAATAATCCCTGATACCGACTCCGCGCAAGCGTTAACATTGGAGTTTCCGAAGCACACCTCGGACCATGGAAAGGATGCGAAGAAATCTCGCAAATCAGTCCAGTTAGCAGCCCCATACTTCCATACATGGCGAAGCTGCCTAGGCCGGTTATTCGCTTGATATGCAAGTGCTTGCGCGACAGACACCAAGCAGTGATCTAAGTTTCCCAGTGGCGCAGAAACCTCTACGGTATAAATATTCGGTTCTGATGTCAAAAACAGATCCAGGGTGTTCGCATAATCGCCTCGGTCATCCGGTACTCGCGTTGGCTCCCCCACGAGTTGAGTCAAGTTGTGGCTTACAGCAAACACCTCCGCCAGCCGCCCAGCCTCCCAGCCTCGTCGGTTCTGTTAGAATGTAACAACCAGCCGGAATTGTGCACATTAAAATCGCCAAGGACAACAATTTCAGAAGCTGGGTGGTTGATCTGTATCCAGTCGACGGTATGTGAAAGATGTTCGAAAAATGTTACCGGTCGATCGTCATTCGGGGAGCGGTGAAGACAACAAGGAAATTTAATGGAATTCCTCAGCACGACCCTCAACCATATGATGTCCATATTATTGGGTTCCAACGCCTCCATCCTCTGGCAAGCCAGATTGGACCGCGCGAAAACGCAGACTCCGCCCTTAAAACGGAATCTCGAATGCAAGTCGTATCCTGAGCAACGAAGATATGTCGAATCAGTTGACGAATCGGCCTGGGTCTCAGTTAGGGCAAGGATATCAGGTTTCGTTGTTTGCAAATATTGCTGGAGGGCGTTTACATTCGTATTGGTGGAACCGATGCCCCTGATGTTACAAAATGCCGTCACCAGTCGAGCGTGAGCAGAGCCTCGAGAGCGAGCCCGGTTATGCGATGACGAACCTCTTAAAGTTCCGTTATTTATCATGATATCTGCATGATGTTCCCTCTGACATAGTCCCCCCCCTGAGATCCGAATGGGAGACTAGTTTACCTCCGGAATTCTTTATATACGAAGGCACCATCATGACTTATCTCCGTGCCAGTCCGGGCCATCAGCCACACATCCGGAAGACCGTCGAAGATTTCTCTTGGCAATATCGCGAAATGCACAGCTGACGGGAGATACCACCTTGGGACCGACTACCACCTAACCAACCTTTTCTCGAACCGGTTCATCAGCTAAGCCCCGAAAGATGGCCAGGGATTTCCCCCGACCACTTCACGGAGCCTAAAGCTTGATGGGGTGGTATTTCACCGGGCGCACAGGGCGTTGGGACCCCGGCTACCACTCGGCCTTTAGTCGCCTCTTACGACAAGCCGGCCTAGCTGTGAGTATATTCTAACGCCCTACTCACAGGGCCGAAACAAAGGAGTCATTAGTGAATACATGTTTGAAATGAGTGGCAAAGAAGGCAGCAATAGTAACAGGATCAGATGAGGTAAGAGAGATGGAGATAAACGATGTGGAGTAACCATTTGATTTACGTTTATAATCGACTAATTTAGAGAAAGTTTTGGCGTCATTTTTCAGATTGGTCTGAGTTTTGATAAGATAGTTACGCTAAAGAGTGTTATATAATTCAGTGAATTGGAAGTCACTGCAAAGAAGTTAGAGTAGTCGGGAATAGTTCGATCCCGTGGGAAGGTGGCCTATAACTTGTTTCTTTTTTTGCGCAAAGAAGAAACTTTTGGTTGCGCCAAAGAGATAAGGTCGATATTCTTTGTAGAACGAAGTAGGGAACAAACAGGGAAATAGATTAAAGGATTTCGGTCTAAAAGTGGGTAATGGCATCTTCGACGCATAGGCATTCGTAGTTGTACGAAAGACGACCTACGTAGACGTTAGGTGTTCGCAGGTGAACAATAGCCGGTTCCGTAGTCGTTGGTGAGGCGAAAGCTAGCTTTATGGAATTTGTAGGCGTAATGATTGCTAGGGGGGACAGACGGTGTCGGATGGTCCCAAAACAAGATCATGTAGAGAGTGGATTGTGGTAGTCTATAGATGTAAGGTCTTGGAGGTCTGAGATGGTAAGTAATGGAAGCACATTACAAAGAGTAATTTGCGAAGAAGAGTGATTTTGACTGAGACAAAATCGAGCGATGCGAGTTGACGCGAGTATGCCATCAGAAAGGTACAAAACGACAACATGACCGGATCATTCCTAAACGGGGCCACACAAGTGCTCGCATATGCGGGCGATAATCTAGAAACTGTAGGTAAAAACAGTCAAATCATCATGCAAGCGGCAGAAGAGGTGGACCTAAAAATAAATGAAGACAAAACAAAATATGATTACAGCTAGAGCAGATGGAACTCAGGAAACACACATAAAAGTCAGAGAGAAGATATTTGAAAAAGTTGAAGAATTTAAATATCTGGGAACGATACTGATGGTCAGTAACGAAATGAAGGAAATTAACAAAAGACTGCATTCCGGCAACGCTAGTTGGCACGCAGTCAGTAAACTGCTGAAATCTAAACTGCTATCACGTAATATAAAGCTCCGTGTTCATAGAACCATAATCATACCGATTGTTCAATACGGATGCGAGACATGGACTCTCACAAAACGGGAAAAAACAAATTCCGCGTATTCGAGAATAAAGTATCTATACTATAGTAAAGGGGTATCTTTGGGGGTACATATGACGAGGAGGCAGTGTTACGGACCTCGCGTCCATGTCCTCGCCCAACACCCACTAATTCCCGCAAATTTCCCCTCTCTGCCTGTAAAGGGAAGAAAAATCGTCAAGTAGTTAATTTGCAGTAAAAAATAATAAAATAAAGCTTTGGCGCTTAATAAAAAAATAAACGTCAACGGCAAAAACAAAAAATAAATTAATTCGCCGTAAAACTGTGATACGAAGCACGGTCGACCAAATCTAAACTCCATTATATTTAGAAGACAAGCATCAACCCATCCGTTCGATTTGCCTTTTCTGGTCCTTCTCACCTTGGAGTCAACATTTTTTGGTAACAAACGAAAAATCACGTTCGTGATTATGCAGGCATGCCAAATGTAGAATGAACTTCAACAGAAAAGGACATTGTGTTTTTGCGATTATGCTACTTTGGAATCTGTTAGGATTTTGATGTTGAATTCACACCTTTCGTGTAAAGGGAAAGAAGATGTAAAAATCCAGGATACCAATTAAGATACCATCAACAAAATCCACAACCAACAATTAAGCTGAACAGGGGAGCACAACCTCAACGCCCCCTGCAAAATGCCACCAGGAACCAGACCAGCTACAGCGAACGCTCCACAGTCGACCAAGTAAATCTAATTCTTAACTTACTTCATTTACATAGTACCTTCACTATATTATATTTAAATTGTGAATATATTACATAACAAATGAAGGAAACTCCACAACCACGAATTGGAAGAGCTATACCGCAAACCTACAATAGTGAGAGTAATCAGGTCGCGAAGTTTTAAGATGGGCCGGACATGTCGCGCGAATGGGCAACGATAGGACCTTGCGTAGAATTCTTGATGGTAGACCAATGGGAAAGAGACCGGCCGGACGGCTGCGACGAAGATGGGAGGACAATGTTAGGTTTGACCTTGAGGAGGTCGGATCGGCTGGTCAAGCGTGGAAGGAGAGTATAGGACAGCGAACGATGGCGTAGTCGAGTCGGTGAGGTTGTAGCGGTCTACGAACGCACAATTCCGCGCAGGTAAGATTCCTACCTTCAAGGAACTCACTTACCTGAGAACTTTGCACGCGCCCACAGACGCGTGTCCCAAAGTCCCACCATAGGGCCTGCAACTCACAGCCAACGTTGAGCCCGACACCAAAAAGCAAGGAACTGAACGTCCCCAAAGCTTGTAATGTCAAGCTCAACAACCATAGTTCATCATACCTGAAACAAAGGTAAAAACATCCATGCATCCTAGTCCTTAAAGCAATTCCCAAAAATGCCATACATTCTGCCTGCGCCCAGGAACATCTCATCGAACCGGCAATTCCGAATATCGATACAAAAGAATTGCTATCACCAATAAATTAGCCGACCAACGGATGCACGTGCGAGTAGCCTACAATAAAGACCACCCAAATCCGTCGTGCAAACAAAGGCAGAGGCAAGCTCATACAATAAATCTCATCATCACCGAATATCTCCGGTCTGGGCGCCAGATGTTCTGTCCAAACAGAAGGCCGTGGAAATGAATTTCGATCACCACCACGGATGGTGATAATGATGTATGTTTTGAATGACTTTCTCCTTTCAGAAATATAGAAATTACCCCTGGGATGAAATAACATGCTGCTAACAGATTCGGGAATTCTGTTAGCAGATCGAATAGGAAAATTTTTCTGTGCAGATACAAATACGATCTGTATCAAGATATTTGTTAGTAGTGCAGAAATAGTCTAATTTGGATCGTCAACGCGACAAGATTCTTGATCGAATAGCCGAACAGCGAGAACCCCACCGAGGAGGTTGATAGCGAAGCACCGAGAACCCAACGAGGAGGTCGGTCCGCGAATTGAATTTATAAAAAGAAAAGTACGTCAAGTGTGTAATCGAGCGATCGAAATTAGTAAGATCTGCCTAGTGATTTGTTTGGCCACGAACACCTAGCAAGTAAACTTTATATTGTTACTGTCGATCGATAGTGTTAGGATATAAAAACCATAATATTGTGAACATACAAACGATTGTGTTAATAAAGAAAAGTTAAGATTCAAAGAACTAATACCTCTGTGTTTTAATTGGTGACGGCGTTCGCTCTGGTTTCGTTGATTTTGTTTTGCTGCGGACAGTGTTGGCGGAACACAGTTCCAACCTACAACCAAAGGTAACTAAAAGACAAATACGCGCCAAATTCCAAAAGGTCATGAACCTCCGCGTTCCTACAGGCCAATAAATAGTAGTATAGTAAATATATACTCATTACATCCTAAGCACATAAAAAACTGTTTGGATAATGTTAACAAATAACACGTAAACAATTATTATATAACCAAGCTATTATAAGTTAACTGTATTTGTTTACGCCCGGTGCGTTTACCGTTCACTTCGACAAAATGTTTAGATAACGATCGATTCGAAATAATGAAATTTACACGAATTTTATTTAACGACACTTTATTTGTTCGTATTCAAACGACGACACTATTGTAAATATTCGATAACGAACGATATTATAACCGAATCGAGTGATATACCTTTGAATACAAAACGAAAAAATCTAATTTACATATTTTATGACAGAAAACAAAATAACAATGCTGGCAGTAACAAAAACCGAAAAAGTGCTGCCAAACACGCAGGTACTATTTTAAAACTATTAGAAAGAAATTAATAACAAATTATAACAATTAAGAATTATAAACAAATTAAATTATTTAGGATGCTAATAAAGACTCAAGCATGCTGCGACAGTATTAATTATTGTAACTCCCAATTTTAGGTCAAATAAATGCAGTATATAAAAAAATTTAAAAAAAGAGCAGTAGGAGTCGCCACAGGAACTGCTCGGCGTACGGTCTTAACGAGACCACTTCACAGCAAAGAGAAACAATTATAAAGAGACAATTAGAAGAATTATATTAGAGATTAAGTAATTTGTAGCAGCGTGTTTTTATTTGGAGAATACAAGAATCGTAGTGGGCAAGACAACAATGCCCTTCTTCCAGAGCATAGTCCGGCTCTGGAAGTACGATACGCTAACCGAGTAAATCCTTTGGCCGGCCAGCCCCGGAATACAGTCTACAAAGAGGGTGAGGAAGCTGAGACGTCGCCGGAGAAGACGCCATCCGCAGAGCAGTAACAGAATGGTTTCGCGATACTCGTATGGTAATTGTAGCAAACTACTCGTATCAAGTAATTTCACCAGTAGATATTTAAATACAAAACAAAAATGCACTCAACGTAATTATATTCCACTTTTTTACCCATCAAACAATACATTCTTTCTTTCGTTTTTCTTCTTTTTCCTTTTTCCTACACCCTCACTGATGCGTACCCCCACGACAGTCAAGAGACATCCGATGGGACGAATTTACAAGGAATAAAAAGCAGACATAACATAACAAAGAAGGATATCACAGAAAACAACTGTTATATCCTTATGTTATATTTCGATTGAAAGCGTTGCCACCAAACAACAATTCCGAGAACTTTTTCATAGACGATTGCGGAAAGGTCCATTGAAACATGTTAAAACGAATAGATAATAAGTTTTACCGCGAAATTCCTCGAGCCTACAACACCCTGAAAATTGGTGTACACCATATAAAGACTACTATTGATTTTAGTCAATCCCGATTAACATCAATATCGAGTTTGGGAAATAAATGACCCTGTTCTGTTCTGTAGGGGTTGTTCCTCAGGAAGCGCGTCTTCTTGTCCTGAAAAGGACGTATGATCTCTTTGGTGGACCGCTCCTGAGAAAACGGTCCTACAATGAGGCGTTGCCGTGCTTCCTCTGATCCAGAGGGGAGAGCAACGTCCTGTCGTCGGTTGAGGTTACTCTGGCTTTCCCAAGCCCTTGTCTCCGCTGGGATTTGCCTGTTTATTAGGTTTTTTGGAAAAAATTTAAAGATCAATTTGTTTACGGAAAAACTTTTATTGGTCAGCTCGTATATCAGTTGGATCCTGTACAGTTGTTGTTAGGCCTTCGGAATACTGGATGCTGGGAGCGGGATACTGCTCGAATGATTCAAGTGGAATGCATTTATTGTGCTCCTAAGTGAGCGCAGGTTTTGAAGTGAAGTGAGTTCCTACTCCAGTGAGCACGGGTGTTAAAAGTGAAGCCTTGATATTTCTTTACCATTCCTTTGTAAAGGAAAGCAAATCGAAAATTGTATCCCAAAGATACACATTTTCGTACAACAATCTCGATTTTTGGATATTTCGAGTGAGATGTTGTGTTTACATAAGATAAGAATTCAATTTCTTGAATTCTTACGCAACTATTGCGCAGATGTGGGAATGTATCTGCTTTTGGTTTTTTGTTTGTTTTCCTTAATGGAAAATTTTCAGATAGAGATAATGATCTCTGAATTTTGGTTTTCGTTGATGCCGTGGGGCGAATGTAGAACAATAAACGAATATCAGATTCGTTTATTGTGAATTTTAATTTTAATTTAGGTTTTTGGTTGTAATTATGCCGTGGGGGCAAATGTTAGGCTATAAACGAATGTTTGATTCGTTTATTGCGAATTTTGAATCATGTTTGGGTTTTTCGGGTTTTGATAAGATTTTGGGTTGTAGGGTAAAATAGCTAGGATTTGGATGTAAGAATGGGGGAAAAGGTGATAGGGTTTTTTGGAGCACTACATCCTCCCCTCCTTGAAAAAAAGAAAATTGATCTTTACGAGATTAATTTTCTGGAAAATGGTGTGGTTGGGAATAAAGGATGATAGTATCGTGATTCCGTTACATAGGCCTGATATTTTCTAACATAGTAGCTTTAGGTATACAATATTATTATAACTGTGTAATTTTTGTAGTTTGTTTTTTTCTTAATATTAATGTATTCGTATTTATGGTCGTGTATCGAAGTTTCCACGATGGTTATTTATATAATTAGAATATTTTCTTTTGAAATTTTGTACAAATGCAATTTGGTTTAAAATTTCATATAATTTGTTGGGTTTTTTTTTCATGTTGGTTAAACATTGTATTAGCAGGAAACGTTGAATTCTAAAAATGTTCGTAAATATTTTTTAATTTTCTGAGTATTTATTCATTGCAAAATGTTTTGTATTATATAAATGTTTGAAAATCTTATTTTACCGTTGTTTCATATCGTAAGTTTCGTTTTTATATTTTCGTTTTTGTTTCATATATTGTTGCCGATTGGGTCACGTACAGAAGCCATAATTTTCTTTGCCGGTGAATGTTCGCTGTACAACAAATAGTTAAGAAAAAAAAAATGTTATATAAAATATAACCAAAAACAAACATGTCAAAGTTAAACACAATTCGAACGACCAACTAAATAATAATATTCGAGTGGTGAGGCTGGAAACACTAACAACTATTAACTATGGACAAGAACAAACTGAGGGAACTGATACGGGACACAATAGCGGCCGTTTCTGAACAACGAAAGCGCGCCGAAGAACGACTATCACAGATTTACAGAGTTAGAGGATTTTCTCCAACTATTCTACAATTCGTTATGAAGAACAATGTGGAATTACCAATTGGACAAGCGGGGGCTATCTATTTCAAGAAGTTCATTTCATCCTGCTGGTTGGACAAGGAGACAAACCCTGGTGAAACAAATCTCTTCTCAAGTCATGAACAGGATCGTGCAGTGATTCGGGGCAATATTGTGAATGCAATTCTGCATGCTCCAGACATAATGGTCCGCATGTTTGAAAGATATGGAAGTCCCAAAAACATTAATGAGAAATATCGGAAATTTGCGGAATGGTACCTTCCTACGTTCAGGTCAGGTGTTCTGGATGTTTCACTTCAGATTTTCGACCAATATCTTAACCGCGTTTATGTGTCACCGCGAGTCTTAACTCATATTCTACTGTACCTAAAAAATGCTGTGATTCATGTGGATTCCTGGAAGTTAATTAAACCTCATATGGTTGCAATTATTCAGGATGTTATACTTCCAATAATGTTCTTCACGGAGTCTGATCAAGACCTCTGGGAAAACGACCCGCATGCATTTATTCGAATATATTTCAACATTTTTGAAGATTTTGTTTGTCCATTTCCTACAGTACAAATGTGTCAACACTCATCGGGTAAAGCGCGGAAAGGAGTTCTACCGAAAACTATGAGAATCATGATGCAGGCTATTACATCACCAAACGCTGATGATAAACAAGAGGATGGAGCACTTCATGTGAATGGAACTCCGGCAGATGTGCTTCTGAAAACGAAGATACCGTGGTCAAGTGGAATATACTTACCACATATATATTTCCTGAGTTTCATTCGGGCTGGACATATGCGAGCCCGTACTGGTTGGATAATTCATTACCTTTGTGAACTACCTGAAAACTAACTTCTGCTTTATTTAAATAATTTTCTCTTGTGATCGGCGGAAGATAGAATAAAATAATGAATATTTTCTATTTTTCCCATCTTACAACTCCAATATAAATAAAACAACATTTTTTTGCGTTTCATTCGAGTGCAACGCGTATGAATTTACGATCAAATTAGGACAACGTCCAAAGATTCATCGATGACATAGAGGGATTCACGATCCAAAAGAGGACTACGTCTAAGAAGTCATCGATGATATAGATGGATTTACGATCCACCTTACACTTCAACGTTAACAAAGGTCGAACAATAACCTGAATAAGAATATTGATCTCATCATTAATAAACGTAAAGCTGGTAATTCTACCAAATTACGATTATTTAGCAATTTAAATAATAATCAACTTTAACAAAGCCAAATTACAGTCCACTTTCTTAAAAATCCAAGGTTGTTCCATTTATTTAATTCTGCAGAAGTCACCGCAGGTAAATCGAGAAGATTTCAAATCGATCCCAGTACCAGGTTGAGGACATCGTTCGGCTCCTTTTTTAACGATCTTGCAGGTAATTGGCACGACCCAGGCTACCACTGAGATACGCCCCGCGTACACCTGAAAGAACCTCAAGAAGAGGACGATGGCCCATCGGGCAATAGTCAAGAGGACAAATCCTTTGAAACCAAACGTGTGAAATCAGGTTCAACAACAGAGCTGAAGCTCTCACAGCAATACAAGCGGTCAGTACAAAGAAAGATTTTGTCAACAAAGGCCCATCCGGTCCTATGCCTGCAAGTATCAACCCAAAAATCGAATTACAGATGAATACGGCCAAGAAATCCGAGAATTGCGATTTTCACCGCCTCATCCACATCCGTTCCTGGGCACCGCTTCTCGAAACCTGGGCGCATCGTTGACGCATCCAGAATTTGTCGCTTCTCGCCACCCAGGCACGCTGTTAAGTGTCTGGGGTTCTTCGCTTTCGCCGCCTGGACGAAATGCTCTGGGGGCACCCTCTTAATACCGCTCATTGCACATAGCTGCCACGGGGGCACCACTCCAACTGAGTCAGTGTCTAAGATAAGCTTCGGAAATAAGATGAAGGGACAAAGAAAACGAGGAACAGGAAAGATGCCGGCACCCTTCGGGAAACCATATCAACGGAGAGCGAATAGTGAACACATGGTCCAACCACCAATCGAAGAAGAAAGGTACCTAGCTTTGGGACTATTGTATACTGCGACACAATTGAACGAAGGCTTCTATCAATTAGCAGAGCATTCTTCCTGATAGCAACCTGGATGCGCAACCGCTCTGGCTCAATCAAGTACCAGTCTAATTCAACAAATCTATCAGTGGATCAAATACTCCACCAGGTAACGCTGCCGACAGAGAGTTCAGTTCCCATCAAGAAATTCGCCCAACGCCGAGCATTGGTTTAGCGGCGTAGATGGGACATATCCCCAACTGCAACAGCATCAGCCAGAGCAATCAACTTGGATTCGAGTAGCAGATGATTCTATGCAGTTGGCGGTATACATAATATTTCTGGTAGCGTCACAGGCTGGACATACTGAGAAGATGTTGGAATTACAACCCATCACCTTCAACATATTGGCGACCACAGTGCTTGGATCCACGATCCAAAATAGGACTACGTCCAAATTATTTAAACGATACTTACGGATCCACGATCCAACAGGGGACTACGTCCAACATATTGATATTTTACACATGGAATTATGATCCAAAGAGAGGACTACGTCCAAGAAGGTCATCGATGACACAGAGGGATTCACGATCCAAAGGAGGACTACGTCCAAGAAGTTCATCGATGACACTAGAGATTTACGATCATTCAACATTAAACGCATAAGTCAAACAACAAAATATGAATAACGTAAGTGCTTATTCAATTCGTTGCCGCAGCTGATGCGGCAAATATCGCCTTTCAGGCACTTCTCCACAACCTGTCGGAGACTATCAACAATAAACAACGACGGCCTTATCTCGAGCTACAACGTTAGCAATCAATGGCCAACTGGGCCTTCGGCCACACACACACACACTGATAATACGAATAATACTACGAATTGAAACAATAACCAATTATATTTCATAACAAAATAACTCAATTAATGGTTATATATAGTCAACATAATTAATTATTGCAACCCTACCTCTGCACCGTACCGGTACATGGGCAGCACGAGCATTGAAGCCTCTGCTCTCAACCTCAAGTTCCAGCCGCGACTTCCCACGGCGCTGACATGCACACGTCGGTGACGTCAACTGAAGGGGACTACTGGGTCCATGGTCGGCGGCCCGGGAAGATGTTGCAGAAGCAACAGCATAAGATTTGCAAAACAATTTGCATCAAGTAATTGAGTCAAACAATTCAATTGACTCGGTGAAATATCACCTTACCGCGCCGGAGAGTATGCAACTATAAGTTGTGCCAGAGACTCGATCATGCTGCTGAATGCTTTTCGAAGAGCTCGCTGACTGCGGAGACAATTCAGCTAGCTGATAGCAGACCCCGTTGCTGGAATCGCTGAAGTCTTGAAAAGAGATCAGCACAACTGGGAGCGGGGGAGATTTTCTGTTGAGAAGATGACGGAATTAAGGTGCAGTTTTTACTCATTTTAATATTCGGTAAAATTAAGTTGTTCGGTATTGCTCTTTGTACGGGTTTAATGACAGTTTTGTAAAATGGATTGGCTCTGAAGGTTTTGAAAGGTGAATTCGTTTCAATAAAAAGGATTTGAATTTAAAATTAATTACATTGTTTTTATGAATCCACTACTATTTAATTTTGCTGGGCTACAACGCCAATCATATATATATATAATGTATTTTTTCTCTTATAACTTAAGATTATTTATTATTACAAACATTATTTTTGTGTTTATTTATTTAAGTCAGTGGTAGTTGATTAAAACATTGTCTGATATAAACTTATTTTATTAAGTGCGTTAATATTTGTCTTCATATATTTTTTTTGTTTTGTTTGTTTATTTTGATTATTTAAAATGTTGTATAATATTTACGAAATTTTTTATTCGTGTACAAGTATTTGAAATGAAAATTTTTGAGGCAAATTTTAAATACATTGTCTTAGTGTTATTTTTTTTTTTTTTTTGTAAGTTTATCTATACATATATACATTTTTTTTCTTCAACTTTCATTTTTTCTTTGGAGTTTCTTATTCATGTCTGTCTAATCCACAAATGGTTTTATATTGTTGTTGTGGACTATTCGGGTTCCTTTTCCTATTTTGAGGATTGAATTTTCTTCGGATAGGATCTTTACAATTTCGTAGGGGCCTTTCCACAGGGAGGTTAATTTGTTAGGTCTTGAGTGATTCTTTAATAAGACCTTGTCTCCAAGATTAAATTTCTTTCGGCCTACTTTTTGGTCGTAGTATGCTTTAGATTTTTGTTTTTTCTCTATCAGTATTCCCTTTGCTGTACGATAACATTGTTGTAGTCGCATTTTTAATTCATTTGCGTAATGGTCGTAGTTATAAGAGCTTTCGGGGTTTTGTCTGAGAGAACGGGTTATTTCGGCTGGGAAACCATATAGTAATTCATGCGGCGTGTAGCCTGTATTAATGTGGGGTGTAGTATTATACACAAACATTGCATATGGTATCCAGGTGTCCCAGGTGAGAGGATCCTAGTTTACATAGTGGCAGAGGTATTCCACCAGAGTTCTATGACTCCGTTCTAGTGCTCCATTCGTTTGTGGATAATAGGGTGCTGTGTTTAGTTTTCTCATTTTAAGTAATGAACAGATATCCTTAAAAAGTGCACTGAGAAAATTTGCACCTCGGTCAGTCAATAGAGAAAACGGTATGCCGTGCTGGCAGACGATGTTTTCAACGAAAAACCTGGCCACGTCCTTGGTTTCGGCACTGGCCAGTGCGTAAGCTCCTGAGAACTTTGTCAAATCGTCCTGAAACGTTAGCAGGTATTTATTTCCATTATAGCTGACTGGTAATGGTCCTACTATATCTAAAGCAACTCTTTCAAAAGGTTTGGAGCTTGTTGTGGTTATCTTCATGGGAATTCTAGGATTTCTTCCACTTTTGTTTATCTGGCAGGAGGCACATTTTCGAATATACGCCGCAACGTCAGCGGTCATTGTGCGCCAGTAATATTTTTGTTTCAATCTATTGATTGTTCGGGTAGCTCCTTGATGTCCTCCGAAAGGTGAGTTATGGTATTCCGCGAGTAACTTTTGTATTTCGTTAGGATCTGTTAGAAGCTTCTTTTTATTGGAGAAAACGTACATTGTCACGTTGAGGTGAGCAAAAGTTTCTTTTAGCAGGTTATTAAGTGCTACTTTTGATTCGTTTTCTATCAAGCGCACTAAAATTCCAATGGAATTGAAATTCCGGTCTTTGCAAATCTTCTTCAGATCAATAAGGGAACTCTTAGCGGTTTCCTGGTCGCTTAGGTTTCTGAAGGGCAATGTGATGGCGCATAACCCATCTTGCTCATGAAACGTAATTTTACCTACGTCTGGCTTGATGAACTTTGGGATTCTTCCTGCCAGGTTTTCTTCCTCAGCAGAGTCTATCAATGGGAGGATTATAATACGTAGTCCAAGTTTCTTCTTGGTATAGATGGACCCTGTTTGTTCTTGCCATACAAGATTGGTAGTATCTTTGTATGATTGTGCAGCCACATCTTCTTCGAGTTTGGCTTTACTTCGTGTGGTGACGAGGATATTATTTTTGATGGAATCGACTGGGGTAGTCATTGTTATACGGCTGAGAGCATCAGCATTTGCATTTTGCTTTCCCTTTTTATGGACGATTGTGTACTCATACTCTTCGAGTAGAATTCTCCATCGCATAAGTCTAGATGTAGGATCTTTTCGTCCTATAAGCCACTGTAGACAGCTATGGTCAGTGACTATTGTAAATTTTCGTCCGTAGACATATGGTCGGAACTGGGCCGGTGCAAAAACGATTGCCAATAATTCCTTTTCGGATGTTGTATATCGAGTTTCTGCGTCGTTTAAAGTTCTTCTAGCAAAAGCAATAGGTTTATCTTGTCCTATTGTGCCTTGAGATAGGACTGCTCCTAACGCAACATTGCTAGCGTCAGTGGTTATTATGAATTCCAGGTTAAAGTCTGGATAAGCCAGTATTGGTGGGGTTATAGCGTTTGAAATAATAGTGAAGAAGATCGTGTGATTCGAACTGACGCTATGACAGCTCGAATCACGAAAAAAATTTTACCTAAGCGTTACACACCAGGCTACTGACCGTGTTTAGAATTTGATTTCCAAACTCGAGTATATTCCACTGGTGTGAATTATTTTTTTTTTATTTATCGCTTGGTATACGGTTCTGATGTATTTTTCTTATTCGATTTTTTTCGTTCGGTGTTCTTCACTATTTTTGCTTGTGAATTGTGTGTATCTCTGTTAGAATCGCTACACACTCCCGCCGCAGTAACTTCGTTACGATCAGATTCGTATGCGGACGACGGACGAACGAGAGAGAAACGAGAAAACGTCGGAGGCTGGGCTCTATGCGGAAGCCGTGACCGTGTGTGAAGTTCTGCTTTACTATGGGAAGTGTATGCTGTGTGTAGAGGATCACGTCGTAGTCACCAATTATAGCGTTACGCAAGGATAGTGAAGAAGGTGAATTGAACACACGATGAAACGATTGAAAAGCGAAGCAGTGAAGCATCAGACTACTGACCGTGTTTAGAATTTGATTTCCAAACTAGACTATATTCCACTGGTGTGAATTATTTTAATTTATCGCTTGTTATACGGTTCTGATGTATTTTTCTTATTCGATTTTTCGTTCGGTGTTCTTCACTATTTTTGCTTGTGAATTGTGTGTGTATCTGTTAGAATCGCTACACCACTCCCGCTGCAGTAACTTCGTTACGATCAGATTCGTATGCGGACGACGGACGAACGAGAGAAACGAGGAAACCTCGGAGGCTGTGCTCTATGCGGAAGTCGTGACCGTGTGTGAAGTTCTGCCTTACTATGGGAAGTGTATGCTGCGTGTGTGTACAGATCACGTCGGGGTCACCAATTATAGCGTTTGAAATAATAGTGAAGAAGATCGTGTGATTCGAACTGACGCTATGACAGCTCGAATCACGAAAAAAATTTTACCTAAGCGTTACACACCAGGCTACTGACCGTGTTTAGAATTTGATTTCCAAACTCGAGTATATTCCACTGGTGTGAATTATTTTTTTTTATTTATCGCTTGGTATACGGTTCTGATGTATTTTTCTTATTCGATTTTTTTCGTTCGGTGTTCTTCACTATTTTTGCTTGTGAATTGTGTGTATCTGTTAGAATCGCTACAGGGTAATAACCTTTCTTTTTAGAGTTGTGAATGCCTCGTCACAAAAAGCATCCCAATGAAATGGAACATTCTTCCTGAGCAATCTGCTTAAAGGTTTTGCCAGTTCGGCGAAATTAGGGATACATTTTCTATAGTAGCCTACAAAACCGAGAAAAGATTTTACGTCTTTTTGTTTCTTGGGCGCTGGAAAAGTTTTCACCGCTTTCGTTTTTTCTGGATCTGGTTTTATACCTTCCTTTGAAAAAACATGCCCCAAGTAGGTGAGCTCCTTCCTTATGAAGTGACACTTTGCTGGTTGTATTTTCAGATTGTGCATTTGTAATCGCTCGAAAATTCTGGTGAGTCGGGAATTGTGATCGTTCAGATCGTATCCGTAAATTACGATATCATCTACATAGACGAAACATTCTATTCCTTGGAGACCCATCAGTACATTGTTCATAAGCCTCTGGAATGTGGCAGGTGCGTTTTTAAGTCCGAAGGGCATTCGATTATATTCGTAATGCCCGAAGGGGGTGCTGAACGCTGTTTTTGCCTTGTCTCTACTGTCCAAGCGTATTTGGTGAAAACCATTTGCTAAGTCTAAAGTGCTAAAATATTTAGCTTTTCCTAGCTGGTCCAAAATATCTGTAATATTGGGCAATGGATATGCATCTCCGACTGTTAATTTATTGAGTGCTCTAAAGTCGACAACTACTCTCCACCGTTTTGTCCCATCAGGTCCTGCCTTCTTGGGTACTAGTAAGAGAGGGGAATTCCAAGGACTGAAACTTGGTTGTACCACGCCATCCTGAAGCATTTCATTCACCTGTTTGTGGATTTCTTGCTTCGAGCTATCTGGGAGGCGATATGGTCTTATGTAAAGTGGGGGCTTTCCTTCTTCAGTGATCATCTGATGCTCTATGGCGTCAGTGTGTGTGAGATGGTCGCCATCTAAGTAAAAGAGATCGTTAAATCTGCGGCAGATGTCTAGGATAGATTTCCTTTCCTCCTGGTTACAATGACGCAACTCTAGGAGTGATTCTAGCCGTTCAAGCCTATTTTTTAGAAAGTTCTTAGTTTCATCCGCTTGTAACACATTGTAGTCATCCAGATCTTCCCATCCGACTTCTATGTCGTTGGTGTTTACTTCCTGATCGGTGTCTAATGTGTTCATTAATAGTACCTTTATTTTGTTGTCCTGTGGTGTTGTCAAACTATTACCCAGATATATCCCTGGCATGATCTCGGATTTTTTAATTATCAGTTCTTGACTGAGTTTTCCTTTAAATGGAATCTCCATTATTTGTTCCTTACCTTTTCTGTTACCACAAACTTTATTTAAATGGGAAGAGGAGGATTCAAGGGTGGTTGGTTTCGTTGTGTTTGTCACAGCATCAGATCCGGCCCGTAGACAAACGGATTCGGATGTTGACTCACGAACGGTGTTATCCAATTTTTAAGAATGCCTATGTTTTCCGTGAAAGACGCCTCGTAAGGTGTGGCATTCTGAATATTTTCCTTGACCTCGTTATTGTTCCCTAAAGGCTGCTCGAGTTCTACCATGGTTCTCTTCTTTACAGCGAATTTAAGGAATCCCTTCTCAAAGTTAATGTGGCACTGGTCGCTTCCCAGTATGCCATCGTGTTGAAAGTCTACGTTGCTTCCCACTACAAAAAGGTTATACTTAAAGGGTATGGAGTGCCTGTCTGTTCTAAATTCGAATTCCCCCAATACCTTTCCGCATGTGCTGACCGTTTTTCCAGCAATGGTGGATATGGTTACTGGATCTGAATTATCTGCAGGTCGTTCAATATATGGATTATCTGATTTGATCAGGCTGATGTCGGCGCCTGTATCGATGAGGAAAGTCGAGTATTTTTTATCCGATGGATTAAATTTTACACGTACGAGGGTTGCCTCTTATGTTTCGGGATTTGGCAACCCTAGCGTTGCAATCCGGCAATTGACAGCTCTGTCATAAAGTTGGACATTTTTGAGGTTATACGCACTCAGAACGTTCTGACACACGAGCGCTATTTGTGTTGTTTACAGTAACTTAAAAGATTCATCTCGGCCTAAAAATGAAATTAAATCGTCAACATTTTCGTGCGATTATTTTTTACAACTTTCGGCGTGGATTAACTCAGCAACAGTGCATGGATGAACTTAATTCAATTTTTGGCGATGAAGCTCCATCAAGGACCAGTGTTTATCGATGGTATGGTGAATTCAATCGTGGTCGTAGTTCACTCCAAGATGAATTTCGTGAAGGTCGTCCAAAATCAGTTGTTGTTCCGAAAACCATTGATGCTGCGCGCGAACTGATATTGGAAGATCGTCATGTGACCTATCGTGAGATTGAGACAACCTTAGGCGTTAGTGGGACCAGCATACATTCAATATTGCATAAACATTTGACTGTCAAAAAAATTTGTTCGCGTTGGATCCCACACAATTTGTCAATCGCCCCAAAAAAAGGCTCGTGTCAATTGGTCGAAAGAAATGCTCAAAAAATACGGTCGCGGTGCTTCGAAACACGTCTATGACATCGTGACAGGTGATGAATCGTGGATTTACGCGTGTGAGCCCGAAAGTAAACAGCAGTCGACTGTCTGGGTGTTTCAAGATGAGCCAAATTCAACAAAAGTTGTTCGCGCACGAAGCACTTCCATGCAAATGGTCACGTTTTTTCGGAAAAACTGGACATGTCGCAACCGTACCACTAGAACAACGCAGAACAGTCAATTCTGAGTGGTACACAACCATTTGTTTGCCAGTTGTCTTCCAAGAAATCAGGAAAACCAACCGCCGAAGACGGATCACTTTTCACCACGACAATGCGAGCTCTCACACATCAGTTGCGACAACTGCATTTTTGAGCACCCAAAACATCGATTTGATGGGTCATCCGCCGTATAGTCCTGACTTGGCACCGAATGACTTCTTTTTATTCCCGTACGTAAAAAACAAACTGAGAGGTCAATGTTTTTCGATACCTGAAGAAGCGGTTGCTGCATTCAGAATGCATGTGTTGGAGATACCTCAATCAGAGTGGCAAAAGTGCTTCGACAATTGGTTCAAACACATGCAAAAGTGTATAGATCTTCATGGGGAATATTTTGAAAAACAATAATGTGATTTTCGATGATCAATATTTGTTTTTGTTCTCTAATTCCGAAATATAAAAGGCAACCCTCGTATTACTGGCTCCTTAAATCCAGGGCAGAAAAATACGCGCATTTCAAAATTTACATCGGGATGGGGTGTATATCGGCGATTGTCTGAAGTCGAGAAGGATTGCCGTTGCTCGCTGCCCAAGTGAGTTCGTTTCCCTGTTGTGAATTGGATACCCTGTTAATATTTTGATTTCGTCGGGTATTTCGATTTTCAATCCGGGGCGAGTTTGTTATTGTCCTATTTTGAGATTGATTGGATTGGTTAAGTTGAGTTCTAAAGGGATTTCGACTCGTTGAAGGTTGGTCCTGGTTTCGCATATGAGCTAATCTGGTTCTGCACTCTGCCTGAGTATGATTATACTTTCGACAGTATGTGCATTGGAGACGTTCAACTTCAGTCTTAATGCGTTGGGGGACGAAATTAGGAAAATTAGTGTTGCGATAGCAAGTCGCAGAAGTGTGTCCCCTTTTGTTGCATGTTTGGCAAACAATTGGTTGGTTATTTCTCCTAAAATTGTTAGTGAAGGCTGCCATTGTGTGGTCGCTGTTCAATCTTTGAGATTGCTCCAAAGCGTAACTGATGGCTGCTTTAAGGTTTGAAGCCCTATGCGGTTTTACTAAGATCTTGAGGCTGGAATTTATCCCATCCTCAAACGTATTCAACGCGAGTCTCTGATTTTCAGCCAATAGATAAGTTCTGACTGCCGGATCAGGTGAACTAGCGTATGTGGCGCTGTCTAATTCATGCAGGCGGTGTGTGAGTCTATTTGAAAATTCTTTCACACCCTCCTTGCTATCTTGTTTTGTTGCCACTAAGTTATTTTGGGCAGCAGACCTAGAGATGAGAGCTTTAAATTCTCCCTCTAATTCTGAAACAAGATCTTCCCAAGTTGAGATGGTTTTAAGCCTGATACAATCACGCGCCGGTCCCTGCAATCTGGTTTTGACCACCCTTAGAATAAAGGATGTCTGATTGTCATCTTGTGCCTGTGAGAACAGAATGTCTCCACAATAGACGAAACCCTCAAGTTCGTTTGGGTCGCCGATAAATACCGGCACGAATCCCAGTACGTCGCTTAATCCGATAGGTGAGTTCATTCTTGAACTCTGTTCGCGTATTTCCGTTCGTAAAGTTTCTGAGGTTTCGTCCTAGCGATTTTGTATGAGCTCGGGCTCAGGTCTCTGTGAACGCGTTCCCGGTTTATTTTTGTCGCTCACAACGTATTTGTGAAACAGACCTTCCCAAATAGTGGTAAAAAGGGGTACAGAACAAAGAGACGTAATTTTCATTTTGTCGTGATACGATGGCCAAGAGAAAAGATGAAAACAATAAGAATAATGTGTCCTCAAACTTAGTTAGTTTGATCCTATTGGGTAAAGTGTATTTTTCCTAAGGTGTGAGAGACAGTTTTCCTTTCGTTCGAGGGGAGCAAGGCCTAATCAGTCACGGGCAAAGAAGAAAGAAAAGATCCTAGAATGGATTTTCCGATGAGACGCAAATGATACAAAAGAGAAATCCAAAGGAAAAAATCCAACCTAAAAATATCCTGAACGACGCTTAAAGTCCGTGTCTTCTCAAGAATTTTAATTCGTCCGTTATTGTTGTCACATAAAGAGTGTAAAAATCTTCCCCAAAAAAGCAGAAATAATTTAAGGAAAATATATGTACATATGTGTGTTATATTTAAATAGATATATAAAAAATAAAAATCAAATTTTGTAGTTTATTTTTGGGGTTTTTATTTGTCCCCTTTTAGATAATTACGGTGTTGAAATTTTAGAAAATGTGTATATGTATATGTGTAAAAAAATTTTGAAAATTTGTTAAAAATGTGTTTAAAAAATGCGTTTAAGAAAGATGTATTTAAAAAACTTTTTACAAGCCGAAATAGTTGTAAAAGAAAAATAAGTGCGTACTTGTATATTGTAAAGGCAATTTTGTAAAAAATTTCTTTTATTTGCTTGTTTGTCACTTTGGGCACTTGTGTCTGTATATATATATATTTGAAAAATGTAAATTTAAATGAAAAAAAAAAATTTATTCGGCTTGGGGGTTTATTCTTTATCCCCGTGTAAAAAGAACAATTAAGATAAATATTCATTTTATTCTTGGCGTCCCCTTTTGGTTAACAATTTCGAAACATTAAAAAATTTATTTATTTGGGAGCCAATTACCAAAACAAAAATGACAAAACTGAATTTAATTTGAGTTCACTTTTTGTTTCACAAAAGTTACGTTAATATCACTTTGAGGAGCTCTTTTAGCCTCATTAAATTTTCCACTGTATATTTAAAAAATGTGATCTTTTACCTTACTTTCCTGGTGCGTGGTTCAGCTTTCTCCTGTTGGTGTTACTGCTGCTGTCGTCGCTGCTGTATATGGTTGTCTCTGCTTGTTACTTTGTTTGTTTTATTTTTGTTTTACACTCTGCCGGTGTCTAAGCCCCAGGCAACGCTTTTAAAAATTTTACTTTCCGGTGTTATAGCCCCAGAATACGCTTTTTTCAAAATTTTAATATTACTATCCCGGTGTTTTAGCCCCAGAATACGCTTTAAAAAAAATTTTACTTTCGCTTCACTTTTTTTCTTTTGTGGGATTTTCCCACCAGTCTCCGATGTCTCCTTCAACTTCAAGCGCCTGGAGTACGTGTCTTCAGCAGAACAACACGTTTGCCTTGATGTCGTCCAGCTAGTAAGCTTAAAACACGTCCAGTAGTAGGGGATTTTGGATAAATCCGCTTAATCGGGACGTCCTTCTTGGTTAATTGGTCAGGAATGTTGGATAATTCGACCAGTCCTCTCCTCCTGTGGTAGGGGATTTTGGGAATCTACGCCGCTGCCTCCAAAAATGTTCTGGTTGGGGATTGTTGGATAATCCAACCAGTCTTCTTCTTCCGTGGTAGGGGATTTTGGGTATCCCACCGCTGCCACCAAAAATGTTCTGTTCTGTAGGGGTTGTTCCTCAGGAAGCGCGTCTTCTTGTCCTAAAAAGGACGTATGATCTATTTGGTGGACCGCTCCTGAGAAAACTGTCCTACAAGGAGGCGTTGCCGTGCTTCCTCTGATCCAGATGGAAGAGCAACGTCCTGTCGTCGGTTGAGGTTACTCTGGCTTTCCCAAGCCCTTGTCTCCGCTAGGATTTGCCTGTTTATTAGGAGGTTTTTTTTGAAAAAATTTAAAGATCAATTTGCTTACGGAAAAACTTTTATTGGTCAACTCGTATATCAGTTGGATCCTGTACAGTTGTTGTTAGGCCTTCGGAATACTGGATGATGGGAGCGGGAATCTGGATGCTGAGAGCGGGAATCTGGATGCTGAGAGCGGGATACTGCTCGAATGATTCAAGTGGAATGCATTTATTGTGCTTCTAAGTGAGCCCGGGTGTTGAAGTGAAGTGAGTTCCTACTCCAGTGAGCACGGGTGTTAAAAGTGAAGTGAAGCCTCGATATTTCTTTACCAAGCAAATCGAAAATTGTATCCCAAAGATACACATTTTCGTACAACAATCTCGATTTTTGGATATTTCGAGTGAGATGTGTTTACATAAGATAAGAATTCAATTTTTTGAATTCTTACGAAACTATTGCGCAGATGTGGGAATGTATCTGCTTTTGGTTTTTTATTTGTTTTCCTCAATGGAAAATTTTCAGATAGAGATAATGATCTCTGAATTTTGGTTTTCGTTGATGCCGTGGGGCGAATGTAGAACAATAAACGAATATCAGATTCGTTTATTGTGAATTTTAATTTTAATTTAGGCTTTTGGTTATAATTATGCCGTGGGGGCAAATGTTAGGCTATAAACGAATGTTTGATTCGTTTATTGCGAATTTTGAATCATGTTTGGGTTTTTTCGGGTTTTGATACGATTTTGGGTTTTAGGGTAAAATAGCTAGGATTTGGATGTAAGAATGGGGAAAAAATGTGGTAGGGCCTTTTGGAGCACTACAATCCATCATAAATGGCCCTATCCATCAACTTTCTGATCCAACCTTCTACACACTCGTTAATAAAACCTCGTAATGTTCAGTTTCTTTTTTTTTTGTTTTATTGACATCCTTACATACACATATTGTATATTAATCGTATGGTTCAACGTCGCGTATCAAGTGAGCACCTCGTCTTTGTAATGAAATTTAATGAGGACAGAGGTCGTACCAAAATCTTAAGCGCACCCCGTTAAGAACTTACAACGTATTCTTTTTTGAAATGAATAAGAAGGGTCCACAAAACAAAATATGATTTCTTAGGCGCTTTCAGCAAGAATCAAGTTTTTTGTTTACGTTAACTCACAATCTCACATTCCCAATCGAATGGCACTTGTTTTAATTTGTAATGACCCCTTTCGAAAGAGATGCACGGCCAACTGGAGGCCGGACATTAAATCAAATGATGAAAATTTGTGAATTCTTTCCAATATTAATATAATATTTAAAATATAAATGGAGCAATATTAAAGAAGTATTCGAAGGTGACTCAACTTGAATGATCAGTTTTATGAAAGGAAGGGACACTTGCATATTACGGCAGATGTATCTCTCCACAATAGTTGAAACATCAAGAAGTTTAATTTAATGTACGAAGTAAAACAAAAACTTATATCTATCAGGCTAATTTAGATCTTTTCTTGGCAATCGCATCTTCAACAGCTCGCAGCTGTTTCAGGAGCTCTTCACGTCGGGTGTTCTTCATATCTTTCACCGCAGGCTTCTCTGACGAGTTCGAGTTCGAGTTACTCGGTGATGTCAATGCTGACTGTCCAACGATATTTGGCTTCTTAATTTCAATTGAAATCGGCGAACGTTTCTTAACAGCCTCAACTGTAAAATTTGATGTTAATCGTAATCCAATAAGAAATTGGGGTTGTACCTTTCTTGATAGCTTTGCGTTCATTGGTGACTTTATCTGTTGTGCGCAATCTCTTCACAGGAGTCTTTCCTCTCGACTGTGATGAACTTCCCGATGATGAAGAGGATGTATCAGAGCCAGAACCGCTAGTATCTGTTGACTCTGCAAGTTAGTTTATTTGGCGAACATTTTAATAGATATTATTTATTTTGATCGTGTTACCTGACGCAGATGTACTCGTTCCACGGCGTTTTCTTTTACTCTTATCCATAAGGGACTTTTTCGAAACGGGTGAGATTCTTCTCTTCCTACTAGCCGGACTATAGCCAGCTCTCTTCTCTGGAATTGGTGATGGAGAGGAATGTCCACGTCGTCTCGGAGCTGTCGAACCATGAATACCTAAAATATTTAGCATTTTTATATACGTTGTGGATATTTCAATAATATTACAGGAATTTAACAATAATCGTAGAAGAGAAGATTGTAGACTCCTAAAAACACTTCACACACAAGACTATAGTGAAGAACGCAGGTTCAAAAGGGAAACAAAAATGGAATTATCAGATATCATATAAATCAATATTATCTATCCGAGTAGAATTCAATGCCTTAAAAACTAAGTAATGTCTCCTGTCGTCAAGGGCGAACCCCAATGCAAATATACTCTCGATGACCGGCACTTGCATCGACGAAGTCAAGGGACTATCAATCCTTGGCATTCGAAATAATTCGACACTTAATTGGAGCGACCACATATTTAAAGCTGCGTTAAATGTATGCGGTTCTTTAAGCGATGCAAAAGATACGTCACTCCATCCAACCTGGCCACTATTTACAAGGCGTATATTCGTCCCAAAATGGAGTTCAATTGCCGAGCACTACACGTGCTCGATAGGATGCAAGAACAAGTAGTGAAACCTCACATATTAATTCAAGATTTAGGCATGAGAAAGCTGTTCGCGCCTTGGGTACCACGTTTGCTCACCTTAGACCAAAAACTTATTGATAACCCAGCCGTAAGTTGATCAATCCCGTCGTTAGAACATATGCGCAACGTGCCTGTCTCTTTTCTATAGGTATTATTACGGTCGTTGTTCAACTGATTTTGGTAAATGTGTTCCGCCCCTTTAGACATTTTTCCCGCGATACCCGTCAAACTGTGAATGCGCATCAGCTCACGTTGGAGTTCAACTTCAAGCGCACAAATAAGCATAGCAATTCTTTAGACGAACCACACGAATATAGAATACTCTACCTGATGATGTGTTTTGTCGTCATTGTAATGTCCAGGCATTAATACCAATATACATCGATATCGTACTGGCGCAAGGCTAATAACCTTGTCCGGAAAAACAACTTATTATGGAAAATTTAACAGGCTTCGAGAATTGCTAAATAAGGCCAAGACCGGATCCCGGTTGTAGTGCCGATGATGATGATGACATCGATATTGTGGCACGAGGCTAATAATCTTGCCCGTAAAAATAAATTATTATGGAACATTTAACAAGCCTCGAGAGTTTTGTGTGCGCATTAGTGTAAAAAAAGAAAAAAAAACCGTTGGTAAAGAAGGTGCCATTGCACATTGGTCTCGAATGCATGTAAATTGTAACCGCGGAAAAGACCACATGCCATTTTCGACTTTACTCACAAATTTTATCTTAATGCATTATGTTGAGATCGGCATTTAATCAGCTGGCGTAGTTCGAGCTTGGTCGATCCTCTTGGGCTAAGTAAAATAAATCCAGCACCTATCTTCAACAAGCCAATAGATTGGGTTGTGATTGGTGGATAAGACGAAATTTATAAAAATATAGAACCAAATATGTGCAGAAAGTCCTTAGGACCCAAAATCTTATTTTGATGGTGTTAGCGACGCGTCATTCCATATCGAGGAGAAACGCCGCCACAATAACCAATGACTCGTTTGCTAGGAAGACTCAGGATTCAACAACTAACGACTTGCTTCTTAGGGAGACTTAACAATCAACAAGTAATGACTCGCTTCCTGGGAGGACACTTTCCATAAAGCAGCGCACACAGGAGCTGCTCGCGGACAATGGCACACACATATAAAAGGCGAACGATCTCACCTCTAGTTGAGTTCAAGATTATCAGATGCCGAAGACGTGATCTCCCTTTACTACTGCACTCAAGACCTACCGGTCTTGTATGATGTCTTTCCCACCATCCCTCCATCCAAGTAGTTAGAGCACATTTGAACTAATCCTGTCCGCACTATCCTATTCCCCGTCGGGGAGCCCCTGGCGCAAGACTAATGACCTTGCCCGGAAAAAACAAATCATTATAGACAATTTAACAAGCCTCAAGACTTGCTAAATAAGGCCAACGCCAGTTCCCGGTTGTAGTGCCGATGATGATGATGATGATAGCTTGATGGGGTGGTATTTCGCTGGACGACAGAGCGTTGGGACCCCACCAACGACTTGGCCCTTAGTCGCCTCTTACGACAAGCCGGCCTAGCCCTGGGTATATCCTAACCCCCTACTCACAACGCTGAGCAGTGACTAACCTACATATATCCAAAATGGTGAGAGAATTGAATGCCTTCAAGTATGTTTTTAATGCAACTAACTTTGAAGCCGAGTTGCTATTTGCACTATTAATATTCCATTCCAAGTTGAATAATTTCGGTGTTTAACTCGGATAGCTAACTTTTCTCAGCTAGTCACTCGGCCTAATTTCTTGGAAGTATAAATTAGTTCGATCCATTTTTTTAAATCAAAAATACATTTATTTCAGAACAAATAACAAATTAATCGCAGGTTTTGTCCATCCCTAGCTATTATTTTTTCCCACCTCTCAGGCAATTTTCGACTTGAATTTCGAAAAATGTTTCATCGTTTCTCCCAAACTATGCTGCATCCGTCAGTGTAACCAATAATCAGAAGGAGCAATATCCGAAGAATATGGTGGGTGCAATAAAATATTCCGCTTGAACCTTTCGAAATATTATTTAAATTTTGCGATATGGGGTCAAGCGTTGTCTCATGTTTTTGTCCGCATTTCGACTGTTTTTCTCGTAATCCATGACTTAAACGGGTCAATTGGAGCCTATACCGATCGCTCATAATGGAAACGCCCGATTGTAGCAGCTCATAGTACACAACATCCTTTTGATCCCACCAGATGCAGGGCATGACCTTCATCATCATCATCATTATCGGCACTACAACCGGGAGCCGGTCTTGGCCTTATTTAGCAAGTCCTGAGGCTTGTTAAATTTTCCATAATGATTTGTTTTTTCCGGGCAAGGTCATTAGTCTTGCGCCGGAGGGCATGGCCTTCAAACCCTGAATATTCAACTTTGATGTTGATATTGGGGTCGATGGCAACAATTGATCAGGTGGTATTTTTTCTTGGGATTAGAAAATAGAATATTCATTTCTCATTCCCAGTTACAGTTCGATTTAAATAGCCCATTCTTTCTTGCCTTTAAATCAGCGGCACACAGAATCACTCCCATGGATTACATACCTACGGACGTCATACGAACTCGCTATTGCTGCAATCGACCGCATAACTGAGCCTAGTTCTTCCCAAGACGACATTGTAGTCCTAGGCGATTTTAATCTCCCCCATCTCCAATGGACGCTGTCTGACGACAACTCCCGCTACATCTCAAACCCCACTACTACTAAGGAATGTCTCTTTATAGACAGCCTCACCGACTCTAGCCTTTGCCAAGTAAGCAATGTTCTAAACCATCTGGGCAGACTCCCTTAATTCCTCAGTCGTCTCTAGTCCCCACACCCTCTCAACTTTTGATAACCGCCACTACCCGCTTCTCGTATCCTTATACCACGACTACTCAGCCCACTGCACACCTCCCCCCTATCAATTTACTTTCAACTTCCGAAAAGCCAAGCTCCGCCTCATAAATGAGTACCTCGCTACAGCCTCGTTCTACACAGAAATCTACAACACCATATCCCTATATGTCCCATATTCCCCACACAGGTTATCATTCTCATCGCTCCCTTGAATAACCACAAACTCCGCACCCTTCGTAACAAGAGGAATAAGTTGTGGAACACTTTCTTTAACACGCATTCTGCCCTGGACTACTCCAACTATCTGGGTTACTTTTACCAATTCACCGTGCTTTACAGCTCCCTCTACCACAATTACCTTGCCAAAGCTCAATTCAACCTGATCAACGACCCAAAATCTTTCTTCCACTTCATCAACTACAAACGGAAATCTGATGCCTATCCCACCTCTCTTTTCTACGACTCAACTACTACAACGGACTTCCAAACCACATCCAATCTTTTCGCGTCCTTCTTCAAACTATCCTTCACGGACGACTCGTTCGAGCCTAACCCCTCTACTTTACTGGCATGTCTGAATTCTCCCTCAGCCCTCTCATCCCTCTACACATTCAACAACACCAAGTTAAAGAAAAACTTGAACAACTGAAAGACGATTTCAGTCCCGGCCCAGACGGACTCTCTGCTATCCTCTTAAAAAAATGTTCCTCTTCTCTCTCTCTCTCTCTCGCTCGCTTCAATCTTCAATCTATCCCTTGCACAAGGTCTATTCCCCGACATTTGGAAATCCTCTTACATAACCCCCATACATAAGAAGGGGCCAAAAAACGATATATCCAATTATCGTCCCATTGTTAAGCTTTCGCACATTTCTAAACTGTTCGAAGGCCTTCTATATGATGCGTTACGTTTTCGCTGTACACCCATCATCTCTCCTAACCAGCACGGCTTCCTCTCTGGCAGTTCCACTACTACCAACCTTGTCGAATTAACATTCCACACACTCCTTGCCCTAGAAAACGGCGATGAGGTCGATGTAGTCACTACCGACTTTAGCAAGGCCTTCGACAAAATCTCCCATAACCTCATTCTCTTCAAGTTATCTTCCCTCGGTTTTGAACCCCTGCTGATTAAGTGGATCTCATCCTATCTCAATTATCGAACCTGCCACGTGCGATTTAGATCCACCCTCTCCGATCCTTTTTTTACCACCCTCAGGTGTCCCCCGGGGCTGTCATCTCGCCCCTCTCCTATTTATCCTAACCATAAACGACATAGGGTCTTGCGTCAATTACTCTTTCATCTCGCTTTACGCGGATGATTCCAAAATTGTCAAGACAATCTGCTCGCCCCTAGACTCCCCACTTCTCCAATCGGATCTTGACAGCTTTTCGACTTGGTGCCAAAATAATTGCCTAGAAATGAATATCGCCAAATGTCACACAATCACCTTCTCTCGGTAGCGTTCTCCCACCCAGCCACGCTCTTATCTCTTACTGAACCAACTGATAACATCGGTTGAATCGATTCGCGACCTGGGCGTCCTATGCGACAAGGAGCTTACATTTACCGCACATATTGATGACATAATCCTTAAGGCCAACGCCGCCCTTGGGTTTGTTAAACGGTGGTCGAAGGAATTCCTAAACCCCTATGTCACCCGATTACTCTACTCAACTTTTGTCAGGCCACTACTTGAATATGCTAGCCAGGTCTGGTCCCCGTATCAATTGTCTCACATTCGCAGGATTGAGGGCGTTCAACGACGTTTCTTGCGCTTTACCCTCCGTGGACTAAACTAGGAAAATCCGCTGACTCTACCACCATACACAAGCCGGCTCCCTCTAATCAATCTCAACACATTTGAGGAGCGCACAATCCATGCCGACATCATCTTTGTCCATTGCCTTCTGTCTGGCTCAGTCAATTGCTCACGCTTGCTCTCCACTTTAACGTAATGTAACGTACGTGTCCATCAATGCCGCTAAAACAGAAGATAAGCTCTTCACATCCTACGCCCCACGAAGCTGATTCCCGTCTTCGAGATAAGTGAAGTAGTGCGTAAAATAGTGCCGCAATCGGCTCGGTCGAGAAGGCCCGATGCCGAAATAATGTCTGCCCCTCTATCTATCTATCTATTTATTGGCCTGTAGGAACCCGGAAGTTCATGACCTCAGCAACTCGACTCTGCCCCTCAGTAGTTGGACAGCAGCCAGGCAAGGGCTAGAGTAGAACGTGAAGAACTCAAATTGTTGGAAGTGAGTTCGGAAAAAGAAACGATGGTGGGCAATTCGAGGCCCACCAATCGAGTGGTGAAGAAGATTGCAGTTGCAAAACGCCAGCGCAAGGTTGGAGTGCCTCTAGCAATGGGAAGTGATCGACAGAAGCGATCGGCAGGAAGGAAGACATATTCCGCGAAGAGCTAAAGATTCTTATCAATGATAATCCGGCTGAAGATGATGGCAGCGAGAAAGAAAAGTGGCACGTTGTTGAAGGTACCAAGCGACTATTTGACGTTGAAAGTACACCGCATGTTGGAGAAAACGCTGCTTCTGAAGACAGGGAAATGATCATGGGAAAGTCTATCTCAGAGGGGAACCAGGAAACTGGAGTGAGAATCGGAAAAAAAATGAAAGGCGAGTTACCTACTGTCGCAGGAGTCGAAACAAGTGTCGAGGTTAACGAAGCGAAAATATACCATGTCGCGAAAGTAGCAATGGTGACGAAAAACTGGAATCGCAGTCATATACATAAAAGGAAGGAAACCAAAAAGGAAATGTTGCCGATATATACGTCGATTACCCTGAGGAAATCGACGTACATATAAAGGCCTTCGAAGAATCTGATGACAACAATGCGGAAAGCAGAAAAATACACGACGGCACAGCACCCACTGAAGGTAATGCCATATTGGAGATGAAGTCGACAAGGACATGAAATCCCTCACTGAAGAAGTCGAGCTAGAAAAATTATAGGGTTCTGATGAAGCAAAGAACTCCGATTAGTCTCACGCTGAGAAAGTCTTCGAAAAAATTGACAAAACCTCAAAAAGCAAGAACACGCAAATGGAACAATCTAGACAAGACAAGATTAACAGTATAAGAAGTAATGGTGGCCAGGGAAAGAGTTCTAACTCCCACGCAAATATGAGATGGAGCGTGAGAAGAATGCACAGGAAGAGAAGGCACAGGAAGAAAAGAAGGCACAGAAAGAGGCAACAGCAGGCTCGAGACCCAGACAACAATGAAAAAATTGAAGATGAAGAACGTGTGATTCGAACTGACGCTCTGGCGGTCAGAATCACTAAAAATGTAACCAATGCTCAACACATCAGGTCACTGCCGCGTGTACGAATTCGATTTCTAAACTCAAGTACACTAAACTGATGTGGAATTGCTATGTTATCGCTATGGTATACAGCTCTGATACATTTTTTTATTCGATTTTCGTTCGGTGTTCTTCGCTATTTGCTTGTGTATTGTGTGTGTATCTGTTAGAAACGCCACACCCTAAATTATGACGACCATGTTAAAACTGAAAAAAATGACACAGGCAAGAAAGATTGTGAATACAAATAAAACAGCAATGAGTTCCCCGAGAGGAAACAGTGAAACCTGTGGAATTGTAGGGCATAACAGAAAGAATTGTTTGAAACGCCCAAGAAATATTGGAGGAAAACAGTTAGATGCTTTGATAGCGTTGGACGAACACTCCGTGGATAATGATGCCAAGCAAATGGTGATAAACGCGATATGAACGAAATGGACTCCGAATCAAAGTTTACGGTAACGAATCTAAGAATGAGTATAGGTACGGCTATCATCATCATCGGCACTACAACCGCCATCTGGTCTTGGCCTTATTTAAGAAATCTCTCCACCGGTCCCGATTTCGAGCCGATGTCATTATTATTATTATTATTTATTGGCCTGTAGGAACCCGGAAGTTCATGACCTCACCGACTCGGCTTCGCAATCGTTCGCTGTCCTGGGCACTCTCTTTCCAGGCTTGACCATTCGATCCGATCTCCTCAAGGTCAAACCTAACACCTTGTCCTCCCATCTCCGTCGCGGCCGTCCTACCGGTCTCTTTCCCGTTGGTCAAGAATTCTATACACGGTCCTATCGTTCCCCATTCGCGCCACGTGTCCGGCCCATCTTAATCTTCGCGACTTGATTACTCTCGCTATTGTAGGTTTGCGATATAGCTCTTCCAATTCGTGGTTATGGAGTCTCCTCCATTGTCCTGCCTCCTCGTCATATTTACCTCCGAAGATGCCCCTCAAAGCTTTATTCTCGAATACACGGAATTTGTTTTCTTCCCGTTTTGTGAGAGCCCATGTTTCGCATCCATATAGAACAATCGGCATGATTATGGTTCTATAGACACGGAGCTTTATGTTACGTGATAGCAGTCTGGATTTCAGCAGTTTACTTACTGCATGCCAACTCGCGTTGCCGGAATGCAGTCTCCTGTTAATTTCCTTCGACATTTCGTTACTGGCCGTCAGTATCGTTCCCAGATATTTAAATTCTTTAACTTTTTCAAATATCTTACCTCTGACGTTTATATGTATTATCTGAGATCCACCTGCTCTCGCCGTAATCATGTATTTTGTTTTGTCTTCATTTATTTCTAGGCCCACCTCTTCTGCCGCTTGCATGATGATTTCACAGTTTTTACTAACATTCTCTAGATTATCGCCCAGAACGGCGATGTCATCCGCATATGCGAGCACTTGTGTGACCCCTTTCAGGGATGATCCGGCCATGTTGTCGTCTTGTACCTTTCTGATGACATACTCGAGCACATGGTTAAAGAGACACGATGATAGACCATCTCCCTGCTTTAGTCCGTCCCGGATTTCAAATGGTTCTAAGCGGTGGATTTCTATTCTGACTCGCCCTTTGTTTTCGTTCATGCAAATTTTAATGAGGGCGGCATATTTTTTTGGGACTCCCAGCTCAACTAGAATATGGTAGAGTCTCTGCCTTGCGACTGAGTCGTAGGCTTTTTTGAAGTCAACGAACAGTTGGTGAACCGTCTCTCCGAATTCCCACTTCTTTTCCAGCAGTTGTCTTATTGTGAACATCATGGCATAAACACGTATCGGGTATCGCCAGATCAGCCTCAGGAAAACTGAGTTATCTTTTTAGAGCCAAGAAATACTTTACTCCGGCCCAACTTCTTCTCCTATATAAATCTCAAATTAGACCCGCGCTCGAATATTGCTCTCATGTTTGGAGGTCGGCTCCTAAACATACCCTCGGCCTACTTGAAATCATACAGAGACGAGCGATTCGCCTGAACGGGGACTCGGCGCTGACGTCGGAACTATAGCCGCTATCCCATCGAAGGCGCGTAGCCGACCTCGGTCTGTTTTACAGATATTATCACGGGTACTGTTCTTCGGAGATTCGTGGTATTGTTCCACGCAATTCGGCTTATATGCGCTCCACAACACAATCCGAAGGATCGCACCAGTTTGCTGTTCATCTCCCGACGGCACGAACATCCTTGCATCAGAACTCGTTCCGTTACAGAGCGGGGAAGCTGTGGAACTCCCTTCCCACGCGAGTGTTCCCAGAGCGTTACAACCTGCAACTGTTCAAAAAGAACTGCAACAGTTATTTGATGGCATCTCGGGGCGTCCAATCGACGCTATAGGTTCGCCTTTCCCGAGAGAAGTCTAATAAAAAAAAAAAAAAAAAAATTTGGTCGCTTGTTGACCGGTTCCTACGGAATCCACATTGGTAGTCTCCTAGTATCTCTTCTGCGTACGGTGTGATTCTCACCAGAATGACATTTGTTAATATTTTGTATGCGGTTGGGAGCAATGATATTCCTCTGTAATTTTCGCAGTCAGATCTGTCGCCTTTTTTGAAAATGGGGATGACTATTGAGGTTTTCCTTTCTTCCGGAGTGACTTCCTTATCCCATATTGTTTGGATGAGCTGGTGGATCTTTCGAGCGGTTGCCTCTCCTCCATGCTTCACAAGCTCTGCCGGTATACAGTCGACTCCGGGAGCCTTGTTGTTTTTCAAGCGATTTATTGCGTCTACAACTTCGTTGAGAGACAGCTCTGGAATCTGAGGCTCGGCTGTATGTACGCTTGGTGTATTTATCTGTGGTTGATGGGTGCGTACATTGAGCAGGTTTTCAAAGTACTGCTTCCATCTTGTCACGACATTGTTTCTTTCTGTGACCAGACAGCCGTTTGCGTCTCGAATTATTTTGGCTCTTCCTCGGTAGCCATTTCTAATTGAAGCCGATGTCATCCAGTTTGGAATTCCCATGTCTGGTCGTTCTGGTCTACGCCATCCGTCCGCCGCAGACAAGGTCTGCCGCGCTGTTTCCTTCCATACGTCCTGCCACAAAGGACTTTCCGGGCAGGCTCCTCTTCGCTCATTCGAGCTAGGTGTATGGCTATATCCTAGGATTTTAGGTAGCAACTCAGCTCACAACATAAAATGGAAATCTTGACAGTCACGAACTTTCCAAGAAGACGAAGCCCCGCAGATCCGAAGTAAAATACCGTGCTCGGTGGTATGCCACAAAGAACATTCGATCTTTGAAGAAAGAAGAAAGCCCACATCTGCTACAAAAGTCTTCGTCACCAACATATAATGTATGCCGCCAGCATATAAGAAGTGTTTAAGATGCATCGCATCCTTTACTCAGAAGAACGTCCACCGATGACTGCGCGTAGAAGTGAAAGAAGACAACACTGCAGCACGCCATGACCGAACAACAAACCTGTTGACGAGCAACCAAAGGAGTCCAGAAGAGAAGTGGTTACTTCCATGCGCACTGCCCGCAGCAGTAAGGCGTACTTGAAAATTGCACCAATCGATCTTTTCGGACCAAAATTATTATTATTATTATTTACTGGCCTGTAGGAACCCGGAAGTTCGTGACCTCACCGAATCCACATTGGTAGTCTCCCAATATTTCTTCTGCGTACGGTGTGATTCTTGCCAGTATGACATTTGTTAATATTTTGTATGTGACTGGGAGCAGTGATATTCCTCTGTAATTTTTGCAGTCAGATCTGTCGCCTTTTTTGAAAATGGGGATGACTATTGCGGTTTTCCATTCTTCCGGAATGACTTCCTTGCCCCATATTATTTTAACCAGTTGGTGGATCTTTCGAGCGGTTGCCTCTCCTCCATGCTTCACAAGCTCTGCCCGTATGCAATCGATTCCTGGGGCGTTGTTGTTTTTCAGTCGATTTATCGCGTCTACAACTTCGCCGAAAGAGGGCTCTGGGATCTGGGGCTCGGTTGTATGTACGTCTGGTGCGTTTATTTGTGGTTGATGGGTGCGCACATTGAGCAGGTTTTCAAAGTACTGCTTCCATCTTGTCACGATATTTTTTGTTACTGTCACCAGACAACCGTTTGTGTCTCGGATTATGTTGGCTCTCCCTCGGTAGCCATTTCTAATTGAAATTATGCCGGGATACATACCTCTGCTGTTCTTTGCTCTGACATTTTCTATGATTTTTTCGATCCGAGTCTTATCCCATTCGCGTTTTTTGCGTTTGAAAAGTCTAGTTGTTTCACTCATCGTCAAACCAAGGTTTGGACTTAATTGTTCTCTTAAATCCTAATACATTTTGGACTGTTTGTTTGATTGTGTCTCTGATCGATGCCCATTTAGTGTCCACGCTATTGGCTTCCTCTTCCTCACTACTGTCATTCTCTAGGATGCTAAATCTATTCGTTAGTTCGTCTTGATAGTCAGCCCTTTTACGTAGGTCTTTTAGTTTATCAATCTTGAACTTTTCGCTCGTCTCCCGTGACTGTCCATGTGGGTTTGCTGCGAGCCGACTTCTAATTTTGCCCATCACTAGAAGGTGATCGGAGTCGCAATCTGCTCCTCTATATGATCTTACGTCAAGGATATTCGAGTCTTGTCTTTTGTCTATGAGGAAGTGGTCTATTTGGTTACGCGTTACGTCGTCGGGTGATATCCATGTGGCTTTATGGATTTGCTTGTGCTTGAACATCGTGCTCTTCACTACCAGATCTTTTGACGCTGCGAACGTGATAATTCGAATTCCATTATCATTTGAAACGTCATGTAGACTTTCTTTACCTATTGTTGGTTGGAAAATATCTTCCTTTCCAATTTGCGCATTGATGTCGTCGAGGAGGATTTTAACATCGAATGATGAGATCCCATCAAATACTTCCTCTAGGGTCTCGTAGAATGTGTCCTTCGTTTCTTCGTCGGTAGATTCTGTTGGAGCGTGTACGTTTATAAATACATAATTGTACCATGGGTCCTGTATTTTTAGCACCGACATTCGGTCATTAATAAATTTCACATCTTTTACATGGGACGTAATCTTCTTGCTTATGATGAAGCCAGTTCCGAGGTTATGTGTATCGGTACCTCCACACGCCAGTGTAAGCCCATTGGTTTCGATTACTTGATGCGGGAGTCGAACTTCCTGTAGCGCGACGTTGTCCATTTTATATTGTTTCGCGTTTTCTACGACCGTCTGTATCGCGCCTGGTTTATATAACGTTCGAACATTCCACGTGCCGACGCGTATATCCCGCTTTTTCAGTTTTTCCCTACGTCTTCTTTTTGCCGAGTCGGTGTTTTCTTGCTGATTTGTTCCCTTGTGGTAGTGTCGGCTCATCACACCTACGCCTACCGGGTTTTTCGTGGGATTGTTTTTTGTATATTGGTTATTCATTGAGGTTTCAAATAGTCCGCCACATCAGGGCCTCGTTTTGATGTGGTAAGGTCTGCTTACTGCTCTGATTCGACCCGGTGTCAGAGAGGCGGCGTTATAATACAGACGGTATACCCCTGGCTGCAAACCATCCAATGGGCACGGTGACGCGTAACACCCTGGATTAGGGGTGGTAAATCTTTGTGTGTTACTCCTCGCTAGCCTGTCTGACATGGGTGACGCTACTGGAAGCATATGCTTCCGTCAGCATAGCCTGAGTGATTCATTGTACTTTAAGCCCCCGCAGCACACGTCAAGGTTTCTACCAAGCGGGGGCGGACCAAAATGAGCAATCCGAATCTTAGCTGTCCTGAACGAGTGGTCCACCATCGTGGTATTGCGTTCAACAACCGCCAGGTAGATCGGCGGAGAAGGCAGACGAGAACCGCTCATCTTGGAGACAATCGATAGACGAGACATCAGTAAGAGTTACTCGGCGAGGATTCGAGTGTAGTCCAAAGGGGCCCGCAGGAAGGATAAAAAGCCGATTGAAGTAAATACGATCGGCGACCTGAATCTCCCCGAACAAGAAATAAATAAGGAGATGGTCAGAAGATTCATCGATGACCAACTGACTTACACTCAAGGGGATCTGAAAATAGTAATAGGACAGGACAACTGAGGTCTCATAATGACGAAGCCATTAAAGAAAGGAACAAACCTGGAAACGGTTGCCTCGCTCACGAGTTTAGGATGGATTCTTCATGGATGGAACGTCAGAGGCGGCGTCCCAGTAAGTAACGTCAATCATTCCAGGGGAGCGGAAAACAGGGCAGACATGTTGGTTCGGCGCTATCGCAAAAACAGGTATGGTGGAATTCAGCCTCGCCGCCGAAAAATGGTGATATTGGCTCTGATATTGAAGGACAGAACTAGGAACAAAGAAATTTCTAGGAAGAGCTAGCAAAAATCGATCGGCTATAACGTACTAGAAGAAGAAGCCGTTGGAGCGGCCAAGAAAAGTGAATCAACAAATGGAAGCAACGACAGTGGTAGATGAACATATCATGGAAAACGAGGTCTAGGGATACATGAAACGATACGTGACATCGTTGACAACTATAAGAAAGGCAAAAAAGCAAAACATCAATTAAAAGGAAACAAATTAAAGTATAATACCGGTGACGAGATCCGTGGTGAGCAGAGTAATGCGGATAAATCCGTTGACACTGACGAAGCGGGGATACCAGGGACAAATATGGACTTCAAGTAAAAGAATACGGCGAGGAATCTAAGGATCCGCGAAAATACGGCTAAGTATCTTAGAAACTCCTCGATAGTATAGTGGTTAGTATACCCGCCTGTCACGCGGGAGACCGGGGTTCGATTCCAAGTCGGGGAGCCTCTGGCGTAAGACTAATGACCTTTCCCGGAAAAAGCAAATCATTATGGAAAATTTAACAAGCCTCAAGACTTGCTAAATAAGGCCAAGACCGGTTCCCGGTTGTATTGCCGATGATGATGATGATGATCTTAGAAACTCGGATTCCAAAGCTATGTACCAGAGTTCGAAAACAATGTCTAGGAGAATCGATACAGATTTTAACCTAAGACCAGATAATGCAGAATCTGGTGGAAGAAATGCGCTCCATCGCTCAAAACCGACAAAGCTTGAGTTGCCACAAAAGAACTACAACCTAACAAGGAAATCCAGCAGTCACCAGCTCATCCGAAAGGTGAACCGAGAACGGCACTGCAGCTAACCAGCCACAGTGAAGACCGATGGACCAGGAAACATGCTATCGTGAACTTCACGACAGATTTCTCTTGGGAACACATAGCCCAAGAGAAATCTGCAAACAGTGCATCTGGGACTAGATGGCCCGAACAGACTACGTCGGTACAGGAGGAAAAAATGCGAGGAAGACTGTCGGCAACGCCTCAATCCACGTCCAGGAGGGACGCCGCCTCGATAACTAATATGCGCATTCCGGGAAGACGCAAGAATCAACATATAATAACTTGCTTCCTGGGAAGATGCCACAGCAAACAAGTAATGGCTCGCTTCCTGCGAAGACGCAGGAATCAACATATAACGACTTGCTTCCTGGGAAGAAGCCACAGCAAACAAGTAATGGTTCGCTTCCTGGGAAGGCGCAGGAATCAACATCTAACGACTTGCTTCCTGGGAAGATGCAACAACAAACAAGTAATGGGTCGCTTTCTGGGAAGACGCAGGAATCAACATCTAACGACTTGATTCCTGGGCAGATGCCACAGCAAACAAGTAATGGCTCGCTTCCTGGGAAGACGCAGGAATCAACATCTAACGACTTGCTCCCTGTGAAGAAGCAGCAATTAACAAGTAATGATTCGCTCTTCGGGAAGATGCTGCACACACTTTCTCGACCCACACTTTACCAGCACGCACAGCATCTATTCAGAGGACAATTGCACACGAGGACGATCGCAGTGTGCATAATGGTTAAAAAAGGCGAACGAATCGCACCTCTAAACCTCCTAGGGACCCGTAGTTTGCTTTCGCTGGTAGGGAATAATTAGAGATTCAAACACTCAGGAATTTAGATTTATATAATTGTAAATTATCTATCGGCTGATTTGATTTTTTTCCCCGGAACGAACGCACAAACTGGAATTTGAGGCACCTTTACATGCCAATGAACTGTGCGAACGGAATAAGAGAGAATAAGATAATTTCTGGGTTATAAGTTGTGATTATTAGATACTTTCCCCAAATCATCTGAAATTCTTGAAAGTGAATTACAAGTTGTATCTTACTTGGAGAACGTCTCGGTCGCCTGGGACTGGGAGATCGGACCCCGGATGATCGAAAATGGCGTCGTGATGGTGGACTTTTGTGTGATCCGCTGTTGTAACGTCGCCTGTTGCCCGGAGTTGGACTCCGACTTGATTCTGAGCTCGAATCCGACTGTGAACTACTTGAACTGGAATATGATGAATTACTGCTGTAACTGCGGCGATCTCGGCGTCTCTTATCACTACGTTCACGATCAGAAAGTGCTCGTCCCCCAGGTGATTTGGATCGCATCCAGGGATCATTCCATTCATCACCCCTGCCCACGGGTGGTTCGACCCTTTGGACGATCACCTCGCGTGCAGGTCGCACCCGTCTTTCGTCTTCATAATGTGGCATTCTATGAGGTGGAAGCTCCCTATATCTTACACTACGTCCATATGGATCGATGTCATCGTACATTGGAGGTGGACCTCTGGCAAAACGTTCTGGAGGAGTATAAAGTCCATGTGGTTCCGGGTATGCCTGATGCCTCGAATACGGACCAACCTGGAAATAAAAAAAATTATAACTACATTCGATAGTAATTTACATGGATTGCTACTTCTAGTGGTGATGCTCGGTCCTTCATATAATATGGATCCTTTTCCACATCTTCTGGAGACAGTGTTAAATTCATTTTTTTGTCTTCAAAGTCCATATCCTGCTCTTTACGTTTGTTGGCCTTGCGCATCATCTCCTTTGCAGTGCGAAGACCTCTTTCCCAAGCACTTTCGACTATCACCGGAGGTTCTGGAGGCGCGAGCGGAGCAACGATTCTTGGGTCATGATGTTGAGCATAAGGCATTGCCGGGTGGAGGTGCATAGCTGCCGGACGATGGTGTAAAGGGGGACGATCTGATCTATAGTCATGATAAGCATCATGCGGGAAACCTGCACCCATTGGTCTCCCACCTGCCGGAAGGGGTACTGGACGAACCATATCGAACATTGTATAATTGCCCTTATCTGTGACGCCGGGATGCAAAAATCGACAATTCATTCCCCAAGTGCATTGTCCGCGCGTATAGAATCGACAAATCGGTTTCGGTTCTGTTTCCTCGGGTCGTTTCTCATCTTCATCAGATACTTCACCCTCTTCTAGTTCTTCTTTATCATCAGTCTCGCCGTCAGATTTTTCTTCTATTTTAACCTTTACAGCGCTATCCAACATATCCTGTTCTTCTTTACTGGTTTCTGGGCATTCTCCCTCTTCTGCTTCGAAATCTAAGGCATCCTCATCGTGCTTCTTAACCAATTCATCAATATCTGTTGTTATAGTGTCGTCATTTTTAGAATTGTCGTCTGTTCCGTTACCTGCATCTAGTTTTTCTGCTGCCTTTAGATTATTTGCCTTCTTTTGGTCTAACTTCTGACGTAGGTCTGTTAATGGTAATTCCTTGTCCTCCTGACCATTTAAATGTTCCACTTGTCTTTGCTGATTCCCAACATTTGCATCAATTCCGTCCACGGTCTCCTCCTCTTCGTGTGCACCATTCGAATTATTCTGAATAGGGGAAGCCTTCAAATCTCTTGAAATCTGGTCATTGTCTGCAGAAATATTAGCATCAGTGCTAATATTCACCATGGATCCATTACTGACCTCATCCTCAACAATTTGTTTTGTGTGACCCCTATCCCTTCGATGACTATCTGTTTCACTTGCATCGCTAAGATCTTCGTGACTCATATTAATGGCACCATCATCATTATTCTCCTCCTCATCGTCGTCATCACTGGAGGCACTAGAATTTCCTGAACTCCGTGATTTACGCCTTACAGGCGAAAGGGACTGATTACGTGGCGACCTACCTCGCCTTTGGCTATCACTCCCTTCACTACTCGACCTAGATGATGCCTGTTTCCGTGGCGAGTTATTTTCTTTTCCGCTACCAACCTCATCGTCATCGCTCGATGATGCCGATCCTGATGATGATGAGCTGGATCGGGATTTTGAAGAACCCGATCGTCCACCTCGAGAAGAATGCGAACCAACTGGTGATGCCGGTCTATCGTTACCATTTTGAGGGCTCTCAGAACGAGATTTCGAGCGGGATCTTGAGCGTTTTAGGGCTTCCGGACTTGACGGACGTGAATTGTCTGAATTGTTCTCATCGGACGATTCTGAAGAGTTAGATGCCGACGAATCGTGTCGGGAGTCATCTTCTGAATCCATTTTTTAGAAGCAAATCGTCAAGCTTCTTACGATCGCCGATCTGTACACAAAAAGCTTCATTAAAATTTTGTAAAGAAAAAATAAGTTTTATATTAACTTATGTTTAATATATTGTATAAAAGTTAAATGCTGACAGAAGAACAAGTATTTAGATTCAAAAGCTAACTGTCTTTGGTTTTTATTTTTTTTTAATTATTATTATTATTATTGGCCAGTCTTTGAATTTCTGACTCTGCTAATGCATGTGTCTGTGATTGAGAGAAGCGAAGTGTATATTTTGAAGAGAAACATATTTTAAGGCACAACGTTGGACTATACGATTTTATTGACTTCATTACTCTACGTACAATATGAAACATGGATATGCGACAGTGTTACCCAGAAATATACACTAATAAACGACACCGAGTTTTGAGCAAAGGTTTCAAAGGCATTGAAAAAAGCCAACGAATTTCGGTGTAAGCAAATGAATACAAGCAATACCGTCGCTCAAATAAGACCGAAGTTATCAAACAATTACGGGGTAACACTATTGCAGTGTAGGACATCTAAAAATTGGAATCTGAGAAAAAAAAAACAATAAATAAAAAATTGTCATGATTACAGCTATCGAAATACGTAAGGGGGCTACGAAAATATTCATTTCAAGGAAAACTCCCATTTTTACCTCAAACATATGCCACTGCTTCAGTCTCCGTATTAGTCAGACATGGCCCCCATTTATTCTCCAGAAACCAACAGAACCATGGAAGAATGACGTTTAACCAACAAAAAAGACTGTGTTATATCTGAGGGGGCTTACTTTAAATGGGACAAAATTGATTAATTGGACTGTCTTAAGAAAAAGTAAAATTATTATTCGATGAGCGACTTATTCTTCATGGACGACCGTTATTTTCTCAGAATAACATGTTCATGTCACAAATTAACACTCGTCAGAGTCACATATGAACCCAACACTCCCATGCTTTGTATAAAGCACTCCAACCTTTTAGTCGTGTTGCACAGAAAAACCTTTCGTAGAATTTTTCGCATTCTAGAGAAGACTGTGGGGGTTCTTTAAAGCATTCACTAAGAACCACCCATTTCCTTAAATCAACCTGTCTTCCCCTCACCCCGCAAGCCATTTTACTTACCTGCAATCGAGCAGCGTAAGCTACCTTTCACCTGAAAGTAAAACCCCAGCAAGCATGCACATCATCAAATCATTTCGTTCATATTACATGAACCATGCCAACCCAATCGGCTCAGCTCGTCAGCAATCTCGATTGGTAAACACACGCCAATCTAGCAACGTGTTCTTGTTCCTACAATCCGTTGGTCCAAGAAGACACGTCGGGCAGCGTACCTGTTGCCACAGCTGCAGCCGATATTTTTCCTACCATTTCTTAACCAAATATTGCCCCCATATCCATTAGGTTCGCAACAGTTGCAACCAATTCCCCTTTATCGACCATCAACCGATTATAGAATTAGACATGAACATGATTGTTATTTAAACAATCATACCGCATGACCGTACCCATGTACCATTACATTAGCTTAATCAATAGCTACCCTAGCCACGGCCATGATAAACAAATCTTCGGTTGACCTATCGTCACTGAAAAATCTATAGGCTGCAACGGCATGATTGTGAGCGATTAAGTAAACACCACAATGTTCCCATGTCGCCACGGCTAAACCAGACACACAGTAAGCTCACTGTGCTTATCTTATCTACCATCCGTTGGTCCATAGCCACCCTGGGTAAATCGTATGCTTGCACATCTGCAAGTTAAATTCCTCATGACCGGTCACCCAAGTAGCGAACGATCATCGAGTTACCACACGACCCATGATTGTTGTTTAAACAATCGTATCAATACCCACGGCTCCTCGATAGTATAGTGGTTAGTATACCCGCCTGTCATGCGGAAGACCGGGGTTCGATTCCCCGTCGGGGAGCCTCTGGCGCAAAACTAATGACCTTGCCCGGAAAAAACAAATCATTATGGAAAATTTAACATGCCTCAGCACTTGCTAAATAAGGCAAAGACCAATCCCCGGTTGTAGTGCCGATGATGATGATGATCAATACCCATGCCCTATGGTGCATCCTTTAAAGCAAACAAGGCACCCAGCCCCCGTATTCGATCATCTATTTGATCAGCCGGGCAATTTAGATTTTCTTTCATGCACCCTTCGCATCTGCGTTGTCATGACTTCCAACGAATGGGTGTTTATCCTGACCTGTACGGTCCCCATAGAAACTTCCCAAAAAAACTCAAACCGATCGCCCATTGACCGACGCCAATGAAAAGATCGGTGTTGCTCCTCCCAGATCGAGGGAAATTCATCTCCATGGGGGCTAGTGGATGTTGACGGCAACATCACGACGAGTGAAAATCTATCTATCGTCCTCAACGGACATCAATTCAACAGCGGATTGTGTTTTAAATATTACCAGAGAGTCGAACTTTAAGAGTCGAGCAGACAAGTTGAGGTCGTCGCGTTGTAGTGGTTTTAAGAATTTATAGAGTTGCGTATCGTTTTCTGCGCAAATACACCCTTGCGGGAATTGATTATTGGAAAAATTAAAATCTTACGAGTGCTGTGTGTTTCTGTCGTTAATGTTCACCATGTCATTGTGCGCCGATTTATTTGGTACATCAAGTGTCCTTTATGAAACTGAAATGCGCCGCGCTTTTATACTCTGCATCTACAGAGATTTGATTCAAAATTGTACATACAAATTCCAAGAAGCACAAACAAGATTTTGTGTGTGCTTCGATTGGAATGGGATTCTAGGAAGTGAATGGATGACCACTACAAGTAAGAACTATGTGTACAAGGCTTTCTGCCTTTTACGTAAACTGCAACCTTGTGAATTTTGGAATATAAACAGTATAGAGAACTTAAGTGTCCCGTGTAATATTTGCCGCACTAAGAACTACCAGTGTACATATGATGCAGATTTGTTTTTTTACATTGCGGACAAGTGTATAGCATCGGATAACATTTGTGTTTTTATTGAATAAAGAATCAAGCATCAATTCCTGAGTTTCATTTTCTTGTCTTCGGTTGTGCACAGTTTTTGTGAACATTCGTGTGGAGATCAGCGTGCATCGGGGCAATTTTTGTTGAGAATTCAACGGTGGTGTTTCTACTGAACTTGCGTCCTTGTAGACGGGCTAGTAAAATACCCACACGACTTCGACTGTAACTATATAACGTTTGCAAAGTGGTGAAGAACGTGATTTGAGCCAGTCCTTTGAAAAATGATGCTTAGATCGGTTATGAGTTTGAAATGCAAGTGGCTGCGCGACCAACACCAAGCAGTGATCTGAGTTTTCCAATGGCGCAGCAACTACCATGGTATAAACGCTCGGCTCGGATGTCAAAAAGCGATCCTGGGTGTTCGCATAATCACCTCGGGTATCCGGCACTCGCGTAGGTTCCTCCACGAGTTGAGTCAAATTTCTGGCTAACAACGAACATCTCCGCCACCTTCCCGGCCTCGTCGGTTCTGTTAGAATGTACCAACCGGCCGGAATTGCGCACATTAAAATCGCCATGGACGATGATTTCAGAAGCTGAGTGGTTGATCTGTATCCAGTCGACGCTACGTGAAAGATGTTCAAAAAATCTCACCGGTCGATCGTCATTCGGGGAGCGTTAAATACAACAATGAAATTTAACAGAATTCCTCAGCAGGAACTTCAGCCGCGTGATGTCCAAGTTATTGGCCTCCATCTCCTCTATTCTTTGACAAGCCATATAGGGCTGTGTGAAGACGCAGACTCCACCCTTAAAACAGAATCCCAAATGTAAATCGTATCCTGAGCAACGAAGATATGTCGAATCAATTGACGAATCGACCTGGGTCTCAGTCACGGCAAGGATATCAGGTTTTACTGTTTCCAAATATTAACGACGTTTACATTCGTATTGGTGAAACGGATGCCCCTGATATTACAAAATGCCGTTATCAATCGAACGTCGGCAGTGTTTCGAGAACGAGCCCACATTCACGAAGACGAAGTTCTTAAAGTTCGGTTATTTATCAGAATATTTGCATAATGTTACTCCTGATGTAGTCACACGTGGAGACCCGATTGGGGAACTAGTTTACCTCCGGGATTCTTTATCTCAGAAATCACCATCATGACATCTCTGTGGGGGTTCTTTTAAGCTTGCCCGAAGAACCCACCATTATTACAACCCAACTTCCATTGTTTCCCGCCAATGCAATCGCATTGGCACCTGAAAACATTTCCTTGTCCAAGGACATTAATTCGTACAACGCATTACCTAAATACCTAAAAAGAATTTCACCAACAAGGGCATTTTTCCATGCATCAACGCATCGACAAAAATTTTCCCAACAAAGAATTCTTAGCATTCATAATTCAATACATCAAACTTACTTTCCTAGAAGAATCCTTAGGGAACAAACATCATATCCCTGAAAGAAAACATATCGGTTACAGTACCATGTAACCATCATAACCAGGGGTAATGATCATTGCGTCGCCTATTCCCAGCCTCACGATGTATGCAATAAATTTCCCTACATACACATTGACTGGCGACCTTTTCACCCAACGACAAAGCAACTCCTAGCAGCTTATTGGCGCAGCTGCATACAATTAGCGCAATAGACGCTACAACCAAATTCGTCAGCACGCACCAGTGCAAACAATAGAACTCGGTTCTTTCGCAGGCATTCTGGCGATACGATAAACAATCCAAATTGTTTGAAGTATCCCAAAGGCATCTAACGAGTTGCAACTTGTTTATTTAGCTGAACTCTCAGCTCATGAATTCCTTTATGCTTTTCAACATTTCTGGATCCGTTTCTCATGAACTCGCGGCATGAGCAAACAGAAACCCATTAGCACCCAATGACATACGGCTTGTTTGCTTAGCTGAACTCACATCTTATTGTTCTCATGGCCTTGTCCCATAAAAAAAAACCAATGTTCACACATACATGCATACCACCATGATCTTCTCTATGAGATCCGGTTACCTACCCCAAAGAGAGACTTCACGTTTCTCTTGTAATAGGAAACGCATCCCTTAATCAAGAGAGCATGCATCACTGGCCGAATTGTCCTTGCTAGCGAATTCACATCGCTAAGTCGTATTACAACCATCATAGGAGCCGGTCGGGTCGTCTCCCCTTCGCCGTACCGCGCACACGCTTCGGAGCGTTACCTACTGTCTTAGATGTTAATGCCAGTTTTTTTTTTATCATCCGCGGTGCGCATCAACAAGTCTGGTATTCATCCTATAATTATTATGTACGAAGTGTGATTGAACGAACTCTAATTTAAATAAACCTGTGTTAATTAAGCGTGTGCCCAATCAGTATAAGAACAAAATCTCTACCATCGTAATTGTAGAACCCCGTGCCGTACGTCGGCACCACGACCCCCCACCACATCTCCATTTAAGTCCGGGCTATCAGCCATACAACCGAAACATTGTCGAAAATTTCTCCCGATATAGTGATCCTAAATCCCCACCTTACCTAATTTCTAATAAGCCTCAACCTAATTAGTTTCCCCCAAAGGATGCATCATAGTACGAACCTTAAGATCATACTGTGCGTTGGGCAGTTCCTTGGAATGATAACATCATGAAATGCGTATCTACAAATGCATTTCATTTTTGGGCCTTCCGGGAAATTCCTCAACCGAAATCCCAATCATGTTCCCCAAGTGAATCATATGCACGACAAAATAAACCAAAAATCCATTTGTCGTATATTGATTCAACCCCAAATAACCGTAACATTCATCATCATCATCGGCACTACAACCGGGAGCCGGTCTTGGCCTTTTAGCAAGTCCTGAGGCTTGTTCAATTTTCCATAATGATTTGTTTTTTCCGGGCAAGGTCATTAGTCTTGCGCCAGAGGCTCCCCGACGGGGAATCGAACCCCGGTCTCCCGCGTGACAGGTGGGTATACTAACCACTATACTATCGAGGAGCCGACCGTAACATTATGAAATGCGTAATTCCAAATGCATTTCATAATTTGTCCTTCCGGGAATTTGTTCAACCAAATTCCCATTCACTTCCTAGAATCCTATTCCAATCGAAGCACACACAAAATCTTGTTTGTGCTTCTTGGAATTTGTATATACAATTTTGAAGCAAATCTCTGTAGATGCAGAGTATAAAAGCGCGGCGCATTTTAGTTTCATGATCAGTGGTTTCAGTAGAGCGCTGTGTAGTATCGTCTACCAGTTCGTTTGAAACAGAACCTTCCAAGTTAGAGTGAATGGAAAGCTTTCCCGATCTTTCAACGCTGCTGCAAGCGCATCACAGGGCTACATTCTAGGCCCCATTTTATTTAATATCTACACCTCAGATATTCCTCGCCCTGGGAACGGGAGAGTAAAAGTATTCTATGCGGATGACATCCTAGTGCACACGTCATCCAAAAGCCTTAAACTCGCAACAAATCGACTCAACCGTCATCTGGACAAACTGTATCAGTATTACAGTCGATTGGAAATTCAACTTAACCCATCCAAAACAGTAGCTGTAATTCTGAGTAGTAACACTTCTGTGGTGTTTCTAACAGATACACACACAATACACAAGCAAATAGTGAAGAACACCGAACGAAAACCGAATAAGAAAATGCACCAGAGCCGTATACCATAGCGATAACATAACAAATCCACATCAATCGAATGTACTTGAGTTTAGAAATCGAATTCGTACACACGGCGGTGGCGTGATGGCTTGCGCCTTGATTCAGTTTTTGGTGATTCTAACTGTCATAGCGTCAGTTCGAATCACACGTTCTTCACTATCATCCCAAATGCTATACTTCCACCCTACTTCTCGATATTCACTGAATGTTCGAATACAAGTAGGAGGTACTACGATTAGACCACAGGACAGGATGAAATATCTTGGGGTCATTTATACCCCAAAAATGAATTTCATTAAACATGTGACCCACATTCTTCAAAGGGGCCTCAGTTTGTCTAAGCAACTGCACAACATTTTGAAGTGGAGCAACACAGTTGACACCAACGTTAAGCCTCTATGCTATAAGCAGCTAATCTGATCTGAAATATCGTACGCGTTTCCCCCGAGTTTTCAAAACGAAACTCCTCAGAAGATGCATAAACCACTTCGGGGTGCGTAAAATCGCCACAGAGTAACAAGGTTGACACAAAAGTTAAGCTTCTCTGCTATAAGCAGCTATTCCGATCTAGAATATCGTACGCATTTCCCATATGGTCCTGCATATCTTCGGCTCAAATGGAAAGACCTCGAATTTTCGAAAGGATACTCCTCAGAAGATGCACCAACCACTCTAGAAGGCCTGACGGTCGCCATTGCCCCAACGCTCACCTATACGAAGGTACCTCCACGAGTACCTGCTACAATTAGCATACAAAAACCTCGAAAGCATTCAGAACAGAGAGAACCTACTTGTGCGGGAGTCTTGCGTTCTTGACCCTTCTCTCTCTCGATCTCTTCGGATCAGTGCAAAACTGAAGGAAACACCCTTCCCAACAGCATTCCCCTCTATAATAGAGGATTCCTGGACGCATCCCATAGGGTCTACTGATAACACACCACGCACACGCACGCAGAGTACAAGACGACACAAACATACACACACGCCGCCAAAGAGCAGATTATCAGTCGCCGAAGACGTGATCTGCGTTTACCACCGCACTCAAGACCTACCGATCTTGTATGATTATATTCCCACCATCCCTCCATCCACGTAGTTAGAGAACATTTGAACTAACCCTGTCCACACTATTCTCAGATACCTCCCCCGCCGTTCTGTTTCAGATATCTTGAGACCGAGCCCAACATCCTTAAGGATGTGGGTGATTCTGGTTATCACAAAACGATCAGAAGCCAGAGACACGATGAAGGACACATCTATCCTTGCCTCGCTAAAGACAAGAAGCTCAAATTGACCGCACATATTGATTACATAATCCTTAAGGCCAACGCTGGTCGAAGGAATTCCTTAACCCCTATGTCACCCGATCACTATACACAACCTTTGTACGGCCACTACTCGAATATGCTAGTCAGGTCTGGTCCCCGTATCAAGTGTCTCACATTCGCAGGATTGAGGATGTTCAACGTTGTTTCTTGCGCTTTGCCCTCCGCGGACTAAACTGGGAAAATCCGCAGACTCTACCACCATACACAAGCCGGCTCCCTCTAATCAATCTAAACACACTTGAAGAGCGCAGAATCCATGCCGACATCATCTTTGTCCATCGCCTTCTGTCTGGCTCAATCAATTGCCCAAGCTTGGTCTCCACTTTAACATTTCATACAAACCTGTGGGGTGGAAGTATTGTGCCTAACACAGACACTCCGTTCATCTTCCTCCTCCATCATACACTATACAACTCCGGCGCGAATTGTCCATCAACGGAAGAAATCATTACACGGACAAAAGAACGAAACGCCGCCACGTTTGTCCACAACCGGGAGTAAAGGAAAACACTGTCCACCAACTTGTACAAAACTGCACGACAAACCGTCCGCCAGATAGAAATTAAAACACAAGTTGTTCTGTTGTTCGTAATTAATTTTTATTTTATTTCACTTTCGTTATTATCTTTAATATTGTGAAGGATAATTCGTAATTTTACAGATCGAAGTCGTAAATTAATCTAATTAGACAATGAAAATACGCGCACACGTCCGTGGTAATGGACCGACGACTTGTACATCAAAACTTTACTCACGCGACTCGCGGTTGATTTTCGTGTCCCCGTGTGCACCGGGGAGCGGGAGCGGCAACGACCGTGGTGGTCGGCGGATGGAATTAGACTCCGAGAGAAAATGCTCGTGCAGGGCCGACTCGGTACTGGGGTGAGTTTGTGTGGTGGTAGATATCCTCTCCACTAAGGATATCGTTTTTACCTACCACCAGAGAAACGTAAAGTCTCTCTTGGTGGAATAGAAAACCAGATCTCGTAATGATCGTTGTTGTGAGATCTGTGTTGTTTACTCATGCGCGAAGGCAATGGAAAAACAAACCAGACAGGCGGCAAGGACAAAGGAATCGGGGCGATCATGGTTTATGATGGTCATCGCGGCTAAAATAGACGACGATGCATTGAAGAGATGTGATGGGACGAGGGCATCATAAAAATGTTAGATGAGTGATGCCCTTGTGTAAATAGGCGAATAGCCATTGGGAAAAGGTGCTAATGGGTTGGTGGACGAAACGAATCCCTTGCTTGTATTTGTATATGCAGGTAATTTCGTTTGTGGGAAACGGATTCTATATTTGCATTGTTTATGCTTTGAATTCAATTCGGCGGCTATGCGCGAAGTCGATGATTGTTTGGAGAGTCAAAGAAAGGAGCATTTCTGGGTAAAGTGCTTGCAGCTGTATCGATAGTTGCAAGTCATTGCAAAGCAGATTAGATGGTTATACAATGACGGTTTGTATATACCATCTGTGTCAATTGTACATGGCATCTATGGCGACGCAAGTGTCGAACTGTAGTGTGAAAATCTACGCTAATTGGGAATTCGGTACTTGGTCGCTAATGCAGAGATGCATTGGTACATGTATGAATGCCCTTGTGGGAGAAATTCTTACACGAAATTTGTATGCGAAGAGATGCATGAAAGGTAAGGATTCTTTAACAGGGACTTTTAGATTATAAATTTGATAACCTAGATGCGTAAAGCACTTAAGTTGCTAATGCGATGGCATTAGCGAAAACTTATGCCGATTGGGATGAAGTTATGGGGGTTTTTCAGATAAGTGGGCCGTGGGGTTTGGCGAAACTGCCACAAACCCCCGTAACGTACGTAACCCCCGACTGTTTTACGTGCCCGCTCAGCACACTTGTTATGGCGCTAACGAACCCAAAACAGGTTATTGTGACAATTTGGTGGGCATCGAAAGGACCAATCCACTTTTCATTTCTGCAACCAGGAGAAACGATAAACGCTATCAAATATTGTGAGGAAATCGACATATTGCATACGAAATTGGCTGAAAAGCAACCTGCGTTGTTCAATAGGCACAGCCTGATTCTTTTGCATAACAATGCCAAATCCCATACCTCACAAGTAATGATGCAAAAACGGTTGCAGCTGGCATTTGAAATTCCTCCGTACCCACCGTACTCTCCGGACATTTCCCCAACGGACCTTTTCCGCAATCTGGATTCATTTGGCCCGTAGAAGGTTTTCCGGAACCGAGGAGAGGTCATAAAAGCCTTTGAAGATTGCATTGTCCCTAAAAGGCAGCACTTCTACGAAAAAGGAATATTTGACCTTGTATAACGTTGGAAGAATGTCATAGATGCCAATGGATCCTTATTTGATTGAATAAAAATTTACGTAAAAATAATATTTTCATGTGGTACTGTGGAGGTTCTACTAACGCCGCCGCTACCTTTTCCACTTACCTCCAAATCTTCCTGCCCTAAAGCTCTAGTGATTTAATCATTTTTCGCTTATCCAAGCGAATCATTTTTCCTGGAAGAAATTCGGTACGACAGTACCGCATACATCAATGCATCTCAGCATTGTTCTAAAAAGAAAACATCTTGGTTGCCATATTGGATAACCGAAGTGGATTATGGAAACAATCAGCAGAAACCCCTGTCTGCCTGCGTTGACTGTCTCACACGTGCGCGATGAATTTTCATGTTGTACCAGTACTCAGGGTGGCCTTTATGCAACCTTCAAAGCAGCAACGCAACTCGCGCCTAGCTGCCAAAAGCCGTATTCATTGCTAGTGTAAATACTCACATTGGAATTCGACCCGTGACTCCCTATGAATCCAATACGCAATTAACATGGTTGTAAACACAATCATCATTGTGTAATCATTCCAAATGCATCCTAATCCCCAGCGCAGTATTTGGACAGCTACAAACACTCTCCATAAAGATGCTCTTTCACGAATTTTCATTCCCACGGTTCGACCACCCATGAGCTCGCATCACGAGCAAACAAAGCAAATTAACACACCCTCAATAGGATCTATGTACTGGAGATCCACCCCTATTGGTCGAGCCAGCAGGAAAATTCCATCGCCTTTCTCACCACAGCGCCCAACTCACACCAATCGAAGAAAAGGTAACCAGCCGATGAGATAGTTTTAAAGGAGACGGATGTCCACTGAGTCGAGGAGAGGAGCTTCCTAACTTTAAATCATGGCCAAGTTTATTACCGAGTTGATGTCCGAATGTCCTGGCGCGCGAAATTAACCTTTGTCAGCATGCAATAAATTGTTACGTGTTAATGTAAGAAACATCACCAAGTGTAACAAACAATAGAAGTCACTATATAACATCAACCATTTCCGAGAGTTTATTTTCTTTGCTGGAACAGTGACAGTAACCAGTGGGACATCTGGGTTTTGCTGTAAGTATCCTGAGGCGTCGTAAAATGAACTCGATGGGAAACTATAGTCAACCCGTGTCAATGTCGGCACATAACTAAGGTATATCCTACAGTACAAGCCAATATAACATTCGCCGCGTATAAAGGAAGGAGAGTGCACAGGACAGGGAACGATAGCGGAGTCGAGTCGGTGAGGTCATGAACTTCCGGGTTCCTACAGGTGAATACATAGTAATATAGTAATAGCGTATAAAGTTAAAGTTTAAAGTTTTAAGAGGACGAGGACGAGAGAAAGAAACAGGGTTCAAGAAATCAACACCACCTTGCAACCAGAATAGCGGATAAGCGTCAACCGACAAGTGGTTCGACGACACGCACGTAAGTCTCCTAATTAACCAACTATTTGTTTATATAATATAGGACAGTCCATGGGAGACATTTTGACACTTATAACCAATATATGAACATCTGCGATTGAGGGGCATGGTGAGTCAAGAGCGGTAGCATTGGATATCTCCAAGGCTTTTGACTACGTCTGACACGCGGCATTACTGAGCAAACTTCGTTGATACGGACATTCCCAGCAGCTTTGCGACTGGACGAAAAGCTTCCTCGAAAATCGACCGATCCGGGTTGTTGAAGACGGCGAGTGTTCGGATCTGAATTCCGTTAATTCTGGGGTGCCTCAAGGTTCTATTTTGGCTCCAACCTTGTTTTTGCTTCACATAAATGATTTGTTGGAGACAACGGATAACAATGTGTACAATTTTGCGGGTGATAGTACGCTTGTTTCCTCTTTTTCGAATGATTGGCCGATTAGTGCATCAACGTCAGACCAGCAGAGATGTAGCCAAATTGATTGTCTGAATCGGTATCTGGATATGGTCCTGCATTGGGGAAGGGCCAATCTCGTCGACTTCAATGCAACGAAGACACAATATACAACATTCACAAAGAAAAGTGGATCGTCGGTTCCACAGCTGGTGATGAATGGCCAGGCCCTCGAATCTGGGGAAAGCTTGAGATGACCCGGCGCCACGGTCTGTGGTAATGTATCGTGGCATAAACATGTGTCGAACATCGCCAGATCAATCTCAGGAAATCTGAGAAATCTTTTTAGAGCGAAGAAATATTTTACTCCGGCCTACCTTCTTCTCCTGTATGAATCCCAAATTAGACCCGCGCTAGTTAACACCTCCCACTCATACATCCGCATACCTTATTACTATAATTAAAACCCCAAACAAATCTCTATATACACTAACCCTTGTATTTTAAAATATCTATTGTAATTAACCTTAGTACCATTTCTATTATCAATCTTTGTAATATAAATACTGTATAAATATTGTACAAACTCGCACTATCAAAACATAGGCAAAAGCATATCGATGATAATAAATCCAATCTATCATAAATCAACACAGCCCAGTACAGCAATTCAATCCAATCTATCATAAATCAACACATGGCCCAGTACAGCAATCCAATCCAACCTATCATAAATCAACACACGGTCCAAGTATAGAAAACTCAAACTTTTCTACAACAGACAAACCAACACATAGGCTGAACCCCACACTCAACCTTATCACAATTCGAGGCATAAATACCACCACCGAAGAGGAACCGATGTGACTGATCTCCGAGCAGTGAAGCAGCACGCCGAACAATATCATAAAAAAGAACATTTACGAAAAATAAAATAGTCCCTAAATAGTTAATAATTGTTTTAATTAACTCGCTTGAATATTGCTCCCATGTTTGGAGCTCGGCTCCTAAACATACCCTCGACCTACTTGAGAGCATACAGAGACGAGCGATCCCCCCGATCGGAGACTCTGTGCTGACATCGGGACTACAGCCGCTATCACATCGAAGGCGAGTTACCGACCTGTCTGTTTTACAGATATTATCACGGGTACTGTTCTTCGGAGATTCGTGGTGTTTTTCCACGCAATTCGACTTATATACGCTCCACAAGACAATCCGACGGATCGCACCAGTTTGCGGTTCATCTCCCGACGGCGCGAACATCAGAACTCGTTCCGTTACAGAGCGGCGAAGCTGTGGAATTCCCTTCCCACGCGAGTGTTCCCGGAGCGTTACAATCTGCAACTGTTCAAAAAGAACTGCAACAGTTATTTGGTGGCATCTCGGGGCGCCCACTCGGCGCTATAGGTTCGCCTCTCCCGAGAGAAGTCTAATAAAAAAAATAAAAAAATACTCAAGCACAAGGTTAAAAAAGCAGGGTGAGAGGCCACTCCTCTGTTTTAGTCCGTCGCGGATTTCAAATGGTTCTGAGAGGTGGTTAATTTTTTTTTGCGGTTAATCTCCCGACGGCGCGAACGTCCCTGTACCAGAACTCGTTCCGTTACAGAGTGGGGAAGCTGTGGAACTCCCTTCCCACGCGAGTGTTCCCGGAGGGTTACAACCTGCGGCCGTTGAAAAAGAACTGCAACCGTTATTTGGTGGCATCGCAGGGCGCTCACTCGGCCCTATAGGTTCACCTCTCGCGAGAGAAGTGTAATAAAAAAAAAAAAACTCGCAACGACCAAGTTCTTTGATGCTGCCAGCTCGATGACTTGTAGTCCATTGTAATTAGTGTTCTCATGCAAACTATGAGAACCAGCGTAGTACCTAAAAACCGGCTCCCGACCTGTTTTCGCATTCAAATCAACAAGAACGATTTTCACATCCTATAATGGGCGTTGCGGGCCCGTTCCACATTCTCGTAGAATTCTTCTTTTTCGTTGTCAGGGGACTCCCGATGACGCAAACATCCGTGTATCAGAACTCGTTCCGTTACAGAGCGGAGAAGCTGTGGAATTTCCTCCCCACGTGAGTGTTCCTGGAGGGTTACCACCTGCAGCTGGTCAAGACGAACAGCAACCGGTTTTTGGTGGCATCTGAGACGCCCACTCGTCGCTATAGGTTCGCCTCTCCCAAGAGAAGTGTAATAATAAAAAAATAAAATAAATAAAATTAAAAAAAAAAAAAAAAAAAAAAAAAGGTGCGGCCCAACCTACCATTGTTTTCCCATTTGCCACTTGTCTAACGATGGTCCCTTTTTGGGATATCCTTTGTTAGCCAGCAGACACGTTTGATCTATTGGCTTATTTATTACTTTAGGTTTTCTAAATATCGATCTGGGTAAACGAGTCCAATAGCGTTTATATGCCATCACCTGCTTGGTTCATTTGGGACCGCATCTGGCTCCGTGCAAGACATTTTTCTGAAACAGAAATTGTGAACAGTGCTGCCACAGAGATTTTCTTTCAGATGTGCACCCTGGCTCTTTGGTTTCATTGCTTTAAAAGTACTGTTTGATGGGTTAATTAATTTAACATTCTGCAACTCAATGAAGTTCGAGTTAAGTATGACAGAGCTCGGCCCCAATACATTAATGCATTGGGGTGGGTAGTTCTGGCGTGTAGCAGCAACGTGACAATGATTGTCCTAGACATTAGAAGAACTTACTATAATTAAGAACAACTACCACTTGTTGCATTGATGAGTCACATACTTGGTGAGGTGCATTTTGACTCTTACGGCGATGTATAAATTAAGCCGATGAACAATTCATTCGGCAGAAATGGAAGGTTTTTACCGCCGTGATGTCCACAAATTCCCCGAAGGATGGGTAAAATGCATGATTAGTAATGGAGCATATCTTGAATAAACCGTTATCTGTGATTCTTCTGTATCTATCGCCCTTTTCTCGCAAAAAAAAAAAAACACTGTATTTCTTATTGGTACACGTCATATGTAAATGTATATTAAATAAAACCTGCTCTTCAAAAAATATGTAATCAACATGAATTTGATTTAAACTAACCTGTACTTCAATAAATACACAAACATGAATTCGCTTTAAACTACGTTGTAAAACTGACCGTGATTAAATTATATTATGTATGTAATTAATGTATGTTAAAAGTTATGATACATATTTAAAAAGCCGAAGAATTGGATTGAAATGTACAAATTTGGAATAATTTCAATTGGAGTACCAAAGCAACATTGCAAGTTGCAACGGCAGATGGCGACAGGAATACAAGGATTAGGTAATGGAAACAAGTAAAGCAAATATAGCACAAACAAGAAAGAGACATCTCCGTAATTCGTGGCATGTCCGCCATCAATGCACAAAGTTGCTTATGGGTGACTGGACAACAAATATGTTCACATAATACACGACTAATCTCGAACATTCCATCACAAAACGCTAAACTGCACAGTTGTTCAAAATTCAACAAAACCAACACCGAATAGACATAACCCAAGGTGTGTAAGCGATTCAATGAATTCACAATTTCTTACTTCGTATTCACAACAGGAAAGGCGAAGGGACGTTGGTGCATAAATCTTGGAATATGCAATCGTAAAGGATGGACGCCACATCGGAAAACACTACAGGTTTCGAAGTCTGAAAAATTATACTAATACCGACTGCCACACAAAACAAAGAACACGCCAAATAAATTCTTGCTCTAGGTAAATGCCGGGAAGCGTTTGATTACACACGAGTACACGAGAAAAAACTTTTAGCAAAGCGAATGAATACAATAAAGGAGGAAATAAGCATTCGTGTTCACTGCAATACTTTTCTTTGCTTGATATAATCCAACACCACAGATCATATTTACCAATGTCTTTCTTCAAAATATACCTTCCTGGAATTGTTTTTCTTTTTCAAATATTAACTAAACAATTTAAAATATACAATATCACTATTATTAATCTTAAATTTTTGCACATGACCCTGATGTGCAACTAGTATCCACTTGCGTATATGGAATGTTTCTTACAAGAGAGAAAAAACTATCCGTTTTCTTACCTTTAACATTTTTGGACAAAAATTTTCATTTTTGAAAATCTCTGGAGCACGGTTTTGAATATCAATTAAAGCGTTTTTTTTTTACTTTATACTTGAACGAACTGAAACTCAAATGAACAAAACTAACGAGTCTATGAAAAAATAAAACGTCCGCGGAAATGGCTACGCGAAACGGCGTGATGACATTCGCATCCATTCTATAAACTTGCCTTCTTTGTCTTTCTTTTGTCTCCATACGGAAAACAAAAATATTTGCATTACACTCTTACGTACTTTCTTTGATCGTTTACACAATTGACTTTAAAAAAGTCATTTTCGTTACTTGGACAATTTTCGACTTAATTTCAACGTGAACATTTGCACTCGAATACATTAAACAACATTCGACTACTACACCGTTTTAACATATTCTTTCTTTTGGATATATTAATTTTTTTTCATCTTTTTTTTTTTTTAATTTACATTACTATAACTTTCTTGGGAATAGAACAGAAAATAGTTTGATGAATAAATTAAATGTCCATGCCACCTATGTATGTAGTAAACAGGGGCAGGCTTCCAAGTATTCTTTTCACATCTTACCTGCTGGTGAAAACGAAAATATATTCCGTCTGGAGAATATGTTAAATTTACGAAGTCTCAATAAAATTCTTGGAAATATGTTGATCGGAATATTGTTAATATAAATGTACTGAGCGTTTTAAGAAAATACGCTCTCGTCGACACTGTAATCCGTCACCTCCCTACGCTACTTGATGCCGCTTGAAGCAGTTGTCAGACATACTCAAGGGAACTTATTGGCCCAAACCCAACTTTAAGGTCATGCTGTATGGGCATCTTCGAAATAAAACAAATTAAAATCCTTTTTATTTAATCATCTCCGTGTGAAATACGTCAATTTTAATTAATGGAAAATAATTAGACTTTAAAAATAATTTGAATCCACACATAATGAAATTTAGTGGAGATTTCTATTGAAACATAATATTTGCGTGTTCATATTTAGAGAACTGACAGATATGATGTCTTAGATCCTTGACATTGTTTAATAAGTTTGTGATATTAATTGTAAAATATTTGTTTCAATTTAAAAGAAGCGTCATATATATGCTACAACAATTATCTAGAATAAAAAATATGCTATAATTTTATAGAAAATTCGGAATGCAATATGATATCAATTTATTGATTGGTAAATGGTATATAATAAATAATAATACGTAGTCGCATTAATAAATAGAAGTAGTACAATACATTTGTAAATATATCAATATGCTATAATTTTATAGAAAATTCAGAATGCAATATGAATTCAATTTATTGATTGGTAAATGATATATAATAAATAATAATACGTAGTAGTATTAATTAATAGAAGTAGTACCATACATTTGTAAATATAGCAATATGCTATAATTTTATAGAAAATTCAGAATGCAATGTGAATTCAATTTATTGATTGGTAAATGATATATAATAAATAATAATACGTAGTAGCATTAATTAATAGAAGTAGTACAATACATTTGTAAACATATCAATTGGGATTTTATTGTTTAAACAGTGATTCTTTTTCCATTAAACGGCTTTCCATGTCAATGGAAATGATGCCAGGACAATTAAGTTCACGCCGCAATATTGTTAACAATTAATTTTTTGCAATTTGAACTTTTTTCAAATGACACTGAGTACAATTACCCCATATTCGATAGCTCCAAGTAATACCCATGTATATTTGAGAATTACTTTATATATAATTATTATGTTTTCTTAGCACAAAGGTGCCGACTTCAACTTCGAAAGGAATCTTTAGTAATACTCTTGTAGATTTGAGAATTACTTTATATATAATTATTATGTTTTCGAAGCACGAAGGTGCTGCCTTTAACTTAGAGTGGAATTCTCGTATTACATCTTAAGAGGTATATCAATTTTGAAATGAAATTTCTAATAACTTTAAAATTAAATTCTTTAACTCTAAAGTTTTCTAAGCGAAAAATGTATAATCCGTACGACAAAAAAAAAAATTGAATTATCCAAACATGACGCCTGGATGAGAACACTATACTGTTTATACATAATGTATTTTCTTTCTTTTTTTTCAGATGACATACGCCATTTTGTTTCAGTAGAATGTGAGTAATTTAACTATGGACAAGTTTACATTGCGACAACGCGCCTACATTATCAAAACTTATTATAAAAACATTTCATGGTATAACGATAAACCCATTGTATTTAAGCAAAATTTTGTTCAGCGAAAAAGCTCATAATACAATGAGTGGATTCGTGCATGGGACAATGAAAATTCTTGAGTTATTCAACGAAAATAAATACCCCCAAATAAATTTGGTGTGCATTTTGGATAAATGGAATCATCGAATCATATTTTTTTGAAGATGGTGCTGAAAATGCTGAGCTTTTTGGCCATTTTTTTTTTCTAATCATAATAATGTGGCTGTAGTCTCCTCTTTCCAACAAGACGACGTTACATGACACACAATCCAAGATAACATAATATTTTAGTGATCTAAATTTCCTCAACATTTAATTTCATGAAATGCAAAAAAGACTTCACAATTAAGAACGTAACGGGGCAAGGCCGGCTTATCGTTAAAGCCAACTAAAGGTCGAGTGGTAGATGGGGTTTCAACACCCAGTCGCCCGATGAAATACCACCCTCTCACGCTACAGTCTCCGTTAAATAGTCGGGCCAAATCCATGGCCATCTTTCAAAGCTCGGCTGATGAACCGGAAAACGTTGGTTTAGGTGGTCGTTGTAATGTCCAAGCATTTAAGACCAATGTACACCGATACCTCCTTTCCTTATCCACTTCTTTACCTTCCGCTCGCACTGTGCTCTGACACTTAACGGCACCGCAAAATCCCCCTTTGTATCCGCGTTTGTGTCCAAAAAAAAAAAAACCTCGGTCCCTTGATAGCATCAGAAGAAATTGTTGACTATGTTCCGAACGTGTGTTTTAGTAAACAATCAGCTGTGATATCTGGCAGGTCTCCAAAACAAAGTACTAGAATATTCTAGAAAGTACTGGAAAACTGGAGACTATGAACAGTAGAAAATTCGAGGATATGGAACGGGCGGAAACGAAACGCCGAATCAGAATGAGGAAAAACGGTATAAATACGTCGCACGCAGATGAAGAAGGAGTAAGAAGTAAGCAGTCAAAGACGCGATAAGTAAGGAAGCGATAAGTCTCGAGTGAAAGAAGAGTACCCAAATATTTAACGCTACATCAAGTAACGGTTGCTATTAACAGACTAATAAAGTGTTTGCAAAGAAAATCGATTTAATGGCTCTTATTTATTAAAATTATTAATCCACGGAACCCCAAGCTCGCTACAATATATATAAACTTAACTTCTAACTTCAAGACAAAGGTATTGTGAGGCATATGACAATCAGTACTAGAATATTCGAGAAAGTCCGAAACAGAGTACTAGAATATTCTATAAAGTGCTGGAAGACTGGAGACTGGGAACAGTAGAATATTTAAGGCTATGGAACGGGCGGAAACGAAACGCCGAATTAGAGTGAGGGAACGGTATAAATACGTCGCACACAGATCATGGAGTCGATTAATAAGTGAGAAAGTGAAGCAAGCGATAAGTGCGGAAGTAGAAAGTAATAAGTAAGAAAGTGAAGCAAGCGATAAGTAAGAAGTAAAAGACGGGATAAGTACGGAAGCGATAAGTCAAGAAATCGTTGTGTACGGCGCAAGGCTAATAACCTTCTCCGGAAAAGCAAATTATTATGGAAAATTTATCAAGCCTCGGATATGGACCGGATACACAACACGGCCACGGAAACGAAAATGGCTAACGATTTGATTTGATTTTCTCATGGAACGTCCGCTCACTATACAGAGCTCAAGCTGCACAAAAGCTAGCCAATCCTCTGACCGAATACAAGGCTGGCATAACACCATTACAAGAAATAAGATGGACGGAGAGTGGTGTTATTTAAAAAAAAACGAGTATGACATTTATTACAGCTGTCATACAAAATACCATGTGCTCGGGGTAGGCTTTCTAGTTAGTCAAAGAATGAAGCCTGCCATTATCGGATTTAATGCAATAAATATGCACTCTTCACGTGCGAGGCAAATTTAAGAACATAAGCCTCATAAACGTTCGCGGACCCACAGAGGGTCCCCTGAACGAAAATGTAGAATTCGACTAGAACGTCGAACCCGCATATTCTGGCCCGCAACGCCCATGATAGAATGTGAAAATCGTTCTTGTTGATTTGAATGCGAAAATATGTCGGGAGCCGGTTTTCGGGCACTACGCACGTTCCCATAGTTTGCATGAGAACACTAATGACAATTTTTTTGTTACACTTCTCTCGGGAGAGGTGAACCTATAGCGCCGAGTGGGCGCCCTGAGATGCCATCAAATAACTGTTGCAGTTCTTTTTGAACAGTTGCAGGTTGTAACCCCCCGGGAACACTTGCGTGGGAGGGGAGTTCCACAGCTTCCCCACTCTCTAACGGAACGAGTTCTGACACAGGAATGTTTGCGCCGTCAGGATATGAACCGCAAACTGGTGCGATCCATCGGAATGCCCTGTAGAGCGCATATAAACCGAATTGCATGGAACAACACCACGAATCTCCGAAGAACAGTACCCGTGATAATATCCGTAAAACAGACAGAGGTCGGCAATGCGCCTTCGATGTGATAGCGGCTGTAGTCCCGACGTAAGCGTGTCCCCAATCAGGCGGATCGCTCGTCTCTGTATGCTCTCAAGTAGGTCAAGCGTATGATTAGGACCCGAGCTCCAAACATGGGAGCAATATTCGAGCGCTGGTCTAATTTGGAACTTATACAGGAGAAGGAGGTGGGCCGGAGTAAAATATTTCTTGGCTCTAAAAAGATAGCTTAGTTTTCCTGAGGCCGATCTGGCGATGCTCGACACGTGTTTATGCCACGATACATTCCCACAGACCTCGACGCCGAGTAATTTCAAGCTTTCCCCAGATTCCAGGACCTGGCCATTCCTTATCAGCTGTGGAACCGATTATCCACTTTTCTTTGTGAAGGTTGTATATTGTGTCTTCACTGCATTGAAGTCGAGGAGATTGTCCCTTCCCCAGTGCAGGACCTTACCTAGATCATGATTCAGAGAGTCGATCTGTCCACATCTCAGATGGTGCGACGTAGATGCACCAATCGGCCGAACACTCGAAAAAGTTAAAACAAGCTTACTATCATCCGCAAAACCAAGCACTTTGTTATCCGTTGTCTCCAACAAATCATATATGTGAAGCAAAACCATGGTTGGAGTCAAAATAGAACCTTGGGGCACCCCCGAATTATCAGAATACCGATCTGAACACTCGCCGTCCACAACAACTCGAATCGATCGATTTTCGAGGAAGCTCTTCGTCCAGTCACAAAGCTGCTATGAAAGTCTATATGAAGTTTGCTCAGCAATGCCCCGTGCCAGACGCGGTCAAAAGCCTTGGAGATATCTAATGCGACCGCCCTTCACTCACCATGCCACTCAATCGCAGATGCCCATATATCGGTTATAAGTGTCAAAGGGTCTCCTGTGGACCGCCTGCCACGGAATCCGTATTGACGATAATTCAGAAGCTCGCATAGAAGACCGTACCGGCGCAATCACAGGTGGCTCCATGAGATCGGCATCGAGGTTTGAATTCGCGAACACATCAGCTTTATCCTTTGAATTTGTAACTTACGATTGGAGTGCAACAGGTTACGAGTCTTGCCACAAAGAGCAAGAAACCACAACACCTACCCACAGTTACATGCGGATTCCGCCAACAAACGGAAGGAGTTGGGGAATGTGATCCACAAAAGTAAATATGACGCGTGCTGCTTCCTAAGGGATGAATTAATAACATATGGGGCAGCGCCTACAGGATAGTCATGAAAAGACTACACAACAACAGTAGTCAAACGCAAAAAATAAAGCCGACATGGCCAGAATCGTTTCTGTCCTCTTCCCACAGTGTGATGAGGTGTTGAGAGCGCAAGAGAAATGGAGCATCACTGAAAGAAAAATACCTCCCGTGACAACCGAAGAGTTGCTCTTGGCCGCAGGAGTTGTCAAAAAACCAGGACCACAGGTCTGGATGGTTACGTATTCCTAACGCTGTAGTGAAGACTGCTTTAACAAGAAAGCCGGAGGCCTTCAGCAGTCTCTTCACAACCTGCCTTCCAGGACAATTTCATAAACGATGGAAAAACCAGCGGCTTGTGCTTATACCAAAAGGAACTAAGAATCCAGAAGCGCCGTGATCCTATCCCCCGTTGTGCATTCTGGACACAACAGGGAAACTGCTTGAGCGAGTAATTGCCACCCGCCTGAAACAATTGACAGGGGGGACATCGGGCTCTCTGAATGGCAGTATGGGTTCCGGTAAGGTAGATCAACCGGTAAGGTACTATCTGTCGTGTGCGACATCGCTCAGATAGTTGGAGCACGATGGCTGGGAGGTACGAACAAATATTCCGCCATGGTGACACTAGATGTTAAAAATGCATTTAACTCGGTGAACTGGAATCGGATTCTAGAAGCGTTGGGTGATCTACAAGTCTCACCCTACTTGGTGCGTATACTAGCAAACTATCGCTCGGATAGAAGACTGCTCTATGACACAGATGAGAGACCACAGGAATATAAAAAAACAAGGGGTGTACCTCAGGGATCTGTATTAGGTCTGCTGTTATAGAATATAATGCATCATGGTGTGCTCAGGGTTAATGTAACAGAAGGGGTTAGAATCATTGGATACGCAGATGATTTGGCGACAGTGGCTGTAGCTAAACATCTAGATGACGTGGAGAATATTTGCTCCCAAGCAGTCCGAAGCATTAAATACTGGCTAGATATCGCCGGATTGAAACTAGCTGAGCATAAGACGGACGCAGTTTTAATAAGCAGCCGCAAGAAAGTTGAACACCTTGATTTGGAAATAGAAGGAGAAACAATTAGATCCAGTCCCTACATGAAATATATTGGTGTTATACTCGACAACAGGTTGACCTTCAAGGAACACCAGAAGAACACGACTGGAAAAACGGCAAAAGTATGCAAAGTTTTAGCGAGACTGCTACCCAATGTTGGAGGACCCCGGCCCCACATAAGAAAACTCATAACCAGTGTCAACACCTCCATTATAATATATGCATCTCACATATGGGCAGGAGCCGCACAGTATAATTCGTACATGAGGGGAGTGAACTCAACACATAGGCTGGCATCAGTAAGAGTATGCTGTGCATTCCGAACGATATCCGAAGATGCTATAAATATTTTGGCCTGGAGGACACCACTTGACATTGCAGCTATACAAAATGCTGCATTTCATGAGGTCTTGTGGCGGTTCTACGAAGCACACAACCCACTATAGGATGAGATGTCCTTTCCGCCAAGGAACATACTCACCTTTCACTAGAGAATCGTCGGAGAATGCGGTCACAATTAGAGCTCTCAAGCCTAAGAGAATGGCAACGAATGTGGGATTCTTCCACCAAAGGAAGATGGACCCACACCATGATACCTGATGTAGAAACATGGGTGAAAAGAAAACATGGCGAGTTGAATTACCACCTGACTCAGCTAATATCAGGACATGGATGCTTTCGAGAATACTTGCATAAGTATAAGCAAGTGAATCACCCATACTGCTTGTATCGCGAAGGAATGTTAGAAAATGCGGAACACGTACTTACAGGGTGCGTGAGATTCGGAACCGCACGAACGATTTTGGAGAGACATATGAGACGGGGAGGAGTAATAGAATACATGCTGATTTCAAAACACACATCATCATCATCATCGGCACTACAACCGGGAACCGGTCTTATTTAGCAAGTTCTGAGGATTGTTAAATTTTCCATAATGATTTGTTTTTTCTGGGCAAGGTCATTAGTCTTGCGCCAGACAAAACAGGCATGGTCCATAGCAAATGATGTTCTATGTGACATGATGCAGCAGTTGCGACGTGACGAGACATATAAACTGCGTCCCGCCCCGCGACGGAATGTCTAAAAGAAAACTCCGTGGGGATTAACGGGCATATGTGCCTGCGGGAGGAGGTTTTAGGCGGTAAAAGTCCGGCATGCCTCTGGATCAGACTGGTATCTTTTGAAGATTTCCACCTTCCTACCAAAAAAAAGACACCGACCTAAGCGCAGATTATCAGACGCCGGAGACGTAATCTGCGTTTACTGCCGCACTCATGTCCTTGCGGTTTTGTACGATCTCTTCCCCGCCACCCCCCCATCCAAGTAGTTAGAAAACATTTGAACTAAGCCTGTCCACACTATCCTTAGATACCCCCCCCCCCCCCTCCGACACACCATTTTTCTTTTTCAGATATCTCGAGACCAAGCCCAACATCCTCACGGGTGTGGATGCCAGAGACAAGATTAAGGACACATTTGTCCTCTTCTCGCTTAAGTCGGCCTTTCGCCGCTCCATTTTTTTTAAACCATGCTCTTTGTTCTTTATAGATCGTAAGTTTTATTTTCCCGAATAAAGTCTGAATACACGAGTAGCCTAGTCAGTCTCTACATAAAAAAATAAAAATATCTTCGATCTTTCACTGAATCGTAACATTAATTCACACATCTGTTGTGTGATAGCAATACATCTATTGTGTGTTTCTAAACAAAGGAACAGTGCAAACAAATAGTGTATCTGTTGAGAATTGATCAATTGACAGCTGATCTTACCCAACACAACGTTGAACCTATCCCAACTTCACACCTTCCTTTCTGTTCTTAGAGTCGAAGTTGGCACTGATCGAAGTATTCGAAATTGCTGACCGATTCACAAAAACAGGGAAATTGAATGGCGAAAGGAAAACGTGCTCCAAACTGTAATCTCAGTTTTAATAAAGTATCGCGCATCAATCCGTAAATTGTTTAGCGACAAATTTGTTTATCAGAACAAGTGTTATTCGAATGTACAAAAGAATTTGTACTTTTGATAGTAAGTCAATAAATTCAATCACTGCCAACGCTGGACTTTTGTTTATGGATAATCAACAAGCCCAAACCACCCTTAAGCCATTAAACCAACAGAGAGAGTTTTCTTCCAGTCGAATAATCGTGAGCTGGGTTTGAGAGGTTGTGATCTACTGGCCGAGACGATCATGGGAGCTGATGCCGAGCGTTCAACGATTGAACATCGGTTAAATTACGAGTATAATAGTTTCAACTAAGAAGTATTTATATCTTAAAAACGAAAATTTACGAGCAAAGGCATTAGGAGCTAAGTTCAAAGACCTCAACTTCTGTTGCAGTGTGCGTTAAAAAAAGGTGTTGCGGATTGGCAATTGAATGTGCTGGAATGTACTGGAGAAATCTAGTACATTCGCAGTGTATACCAGTTGGGCAGCAACTGGCACCAGCTGGCCGGTTGTCACCAACGATGGCGTCATGGCGTCCCTTTTTGAATTGGCAGTTATGCCCAATGAGTCAGTCTGCATTCAACCTTCAACGGGCTCGTTACATCGGAGCAAGCATCGTCATCACGAGGTAAATTCCTCGAGTCGTTTTCTTCTTCCATCTCCCCCTTTGGTGCAAAGACCAACCGAATTGAAATACGCAATCACTGGCGTGATTGCTTCATACTCAGGACAGTGGTTCGCGAGAATCACCATTGTCATCCATCGGTGGACGCAGCCTTCATCCTAACGGTTGTATCCCGACACAAAAAGAATCACATATTTATTCACATCTAAACGAATAACGTGTGTGGAGTTCCAGCGTTGGACCAGGACGGTCAGCTAAAAACAGTAACGTTAAGTGAAAGTAAAAAGAGTTAAAATGATGGTTTATTTTCAAAGCGTAGGTTATTATAAATAAGACGTCTAAGACACAAAAAAATAAGAACCGTCAATGAGAATTGCTTTTTGGTGAACAAACAGACGGCGAGTGTCACAAACTAATTCGCGACTAAGGTGGTAGGAGAAATAATACAAACCACGCTGAGGGACTGACCAACCTCGGATGCCTCCAGGTCTAACCCGATTCTAAGGAGTAGCGTAACGAAGGGACACCAACTTCCCCAACACAGGACCCGTATGCAGCCGGCAACAGGTAACACGAATACCAAATAATAAATAACACAAAATCATATAACTTAACCGTAGGTATGGTGATGTTTTGCATACCATGGTTATGACCCAATGTATACCTATATACGCCTAAGAAGTCCATGACTGTGGTACAATTAATATCTAAATACGTCTAAGAAAACCATAGCTGCAGTGCTATGTGCCCCTATATCAGTCTACAGAAGATGCCACGTCATGAAATGAGGATGTTTGCTTTTCTTTCAACTGTTATCCAAAAACTGACTTACCTACACACAAATTGTATAAAATTTGTATACATCTCAAATGAAATTGTTTACGCTTGTAGATCGAGAGCAGATTAAGATTATAAATTTACTTTATGTAGCATGTTTTTGCACATATTTTATATCTTGCTGATGTACGGATGTATCAGGCGGCCATTTGTTATACTATCTTTCAAATGAATATGTCTGTTTGTAAGCGAATCCATAAACGATTTAATAAAAAGCGGGCACACATTAAATTCACTTATAAATTAACATTTCAACAGATTCTCTCAAATTCTGAGAAGAAATGAAAATTCAATTCATTTCTTTATAGGCACAACAAGCAAAACTGTCATACTCTGTTATACATTATTTCCGCCATTTTATGTGTCAACTAAAAACTTCATATCCTTAACACAATCTAACAGAGTTTTCTCCCTGCCAACAACAACTGGTTAAACAAAGAGATTTAACGAGCAACTCAAGGAAAATAACACGAATTTTTCCTCAGGTTTTCAATGGGCAAGACCATAAAAGTTTTATCATAATAAAGTAATCAAACAGTGTGAGGTTTTTATATCATCATACAGTAGGAAAATTTACCAGTTGCTAAATGAAAAGATAATTCTTCGAATAAGTTTCTGAAACCTTTGTATGAAATTATTCGCAAGATTCAGTTCATTGGTTAGATTGAGGAGAATTTTTAAATAATAATGAGCGTAATCGGGAAACCACAAGTTAATCCACTGCAAGCCAGTGGTGGGCTGGAACCTGGTTCTTTGTCACCAGAACGAACAATCAGTCCGGACGATGTGCTGAGAATGAATAAGATTACCGATGATTATTTATGCACTCCGGATGCTAATGTTTATGATATAGACTTTACACGATTTAAAATCCGCGATCTGGAAAGCGGAGCCGTCCTATTTGAAATAGCCAAACCACCAAGTGAACAATTCCTAGAGGGCTCCATTGAGGAAGCTACCCTAGCCACCGAAGAGTTATCGCTAGACGATCCAGTTGATCCAAATGCTGGTCGTTATGTTCGGTATCAATTCACACCTGCATTTTTGAATTTAAAAACTGTTGGAGCAACGTGAGTACTTTGTATTTTATTTATTTTTTAAACTTGCAGCTTTTATGAATTTTAATTATGGTCGACTTTCATAAGGTAAACAATAAAAGCCGACCAAACATAATACTTGAAGACAATCGGAGGGAGGTCTTTTGCAAATTTAATATTGATTACCTTGTCTTTAAATCTAGGACATAGTCGTCAATGTCAGGCTTGTGGAGGAACTGTACTAGAAACAATGCTGTGCTGTGTGTGATTTCACAGTTGAAGAACTGGCATTCTGAGATGAAATAGATTTCGTTTCTTCTGCTGAAAAAAGTTTTACACACTCCTGAACACTCCGGATATTCATTCAGTTATTTATATCAGTTCGACTAGTGTTTTGAAAAAATCCGAGTCCGTCTAGATATATATATTCTACATTCTGCTCGGGTATGTGTTTTCTAAAATAGCTGGTAAACTATTTCTGAAGATCCCAAATCCTATAACTTGCACTGATGTGTTTGTCTGAATCCACGTCGAGAACATTCTGCTCGTGATACAAATGTAGAGGTGTGCATTATATTCTAAATGACTTTGTACTTTGTCATCTTTTTCAACATGGGAATTATTACCAAAGGCTTACAGATATCTGGAATAATTTTTATACTGTGGATTACCAATGAACTTGTTGAATTTGCATTATACTTCCGCTGGAAGCCTGACATTGACGCCGATTTCCTGCCCTTATTTCATCTCCATTTCTTATCGGGTCAACCGTCACTGGGGCAGTGCATGCCCTCCTGCCTCGAAATTCGTATCTCGTATTTTGGTAGTGCTATTCGTTGTCGTAAGACTTAACTAAGTGACAAAAAAAATATTTCATAGTACGAATTAAATAGGGAAATGAACACTACACTTAACTTGTGGGGGCACTCTACACTACATGGAGAACCAACCCGCAATTCCAACAAATTTTGACCGCTAACAGCGCGTCACCATAACATAAACCGGCAATAGCACACACCTCCCAATATGCAACAGCATCCATCCCCAAATCTGCAATTGCATACATCACCAAACTTACCAAGAACCCATTTCCCAAGCTGTAATAAAATGCATATTCAAATTTACAACGGAATACTAATCATCTCCCCCAACTACATCAAACCGCATATAATTCTTCCCAAAAAAAAACCACTTTGGTTAATCCCCTATTTAAATTATATTTCTCGCTTGCAACCAAGGAGCTGTAATTTCTCCCGAAAGTCATTCTGGCTCACTTCCTGCTTAAACTATTTCCTCGCTTGTAACCAAGCAACATTTAATTTCCCCGAAAATCATTTCGACTCTCATCCTACCCAATACCAATTCTCCTTACTGGTAAGTTACCAGCACGATGTGTTGCATTTCCGCTAAACAACCATCGCAACGACCAAGACCCACATCCCTTTGTCTAACCGACAACTCATGCCCATACTTGGTCGTGTTTCCAAACCAATTTCCTCGTATACATAGCGCCAGAGGAATTTAATTCAGCCTGTACGGTAGTGATTCTCTGGAACTAAATTCCCTATGCAAGCATAGCAACCCTTTTCAAGTTCCTAGTAAGTGGCAGTGAGTTTATTTAGCTATGACTCCACTGCCACGACGCGATGAACTTCTCCTCGCTTTTAATGAGTCAATCGAGTTTCACCCTCCAGCGAGTGCGTACGAGAGTTGCAGTACCGGCCAGTGGTGCCTTGTCGGAGTCTATCGTGTCCTAAGATCGTTTTCTAATGTCGGTTCTACCCTAATGTATGGGCATGCATTCTAGTGAACTAAATTCCCTATGCAAGCATAGCAGCCCTTTTCAAGTTCCTAGTAAGTGGCAGTAAGTTTATTTAGCTATGACTCCACTGCCACGACGCGATGAACTTCTTCTCGCTTTTAATGAGTCAATCGAGTTTCACCCTCCAGCGAGTGCATACGAGAGTTGCAGTACCGGCCAGTGGTGCCTTGTCGGAGTCTATCGTGCCCTAGGATCGTTTTCTAATGTCGGTTCTAACGTCGTGTCCAAATAGTTCGGCTAGTTAATCCGACGCTTGTGTTGTCGCTCCAGTTACTAGTACAGTGCACTAATCGTGACCATCAACTAGTTGCTCCACCCAAGTTTAAAGGAAAATATCGTAACCCGAAAGCCTATAGTGCGACACGAATTTTATATGCAATGGTTCCGTTAACGTAAATCGCTTTAAGTCATACAACACTGTTCAACATCTTTGTAAAAACCTATTAAACCTAATTAAAATAGAACCAGCCCGATACAATAAAAACCGTTTATACCAAACAAATCCGATGTGTTTATTTCTCCACTGTTTCCGCCCCGTGTCGAGGACCGACCACCATACCGTCTACGCAGGGTTTCACCAAGTCAATGAACGGTTTGTAGTGTCTCATCCAGTGAATTCTTTAGTGGGGTGGTAGTGAACTAGCGCCATACGCTGGCACATCTACTTCGTACCCGCACAAACTCCTTCACAGAATCACCTCAAATCGCCTTGGACTCAAGCTCATTGACAATATTCGCCCTAGAAACAAAAAAATGACCGTTGTTGCTGCTAATTTCGAATTCGCTCGTTAGTTCGAGAGCCTATCCGGAATAGCACTTGTTAGGAATGTTATTATTATATCAAGTGTAGTAAAAAGAAATCAATCATTTTTGCATGAAATTGAAGGCTTTATTTAGCATAGCTAAGTCGCCTCAATAGTATACTGGTTAGTATACCCGCCTGTCACGCGGGAGACCGGGGTTCGATTCCCCGTCGGGGAGCCTCTGGCACAAGACTAATGACCTTGCCCGGAAAAAACAAATCATTATGGAAAATTTAACAAGCCTCAGGACTTGCTAAATAAGGTCAAGACCGGTTCCAGGTTGTAGTGCCGATGATGATGATGCCGCCTCAATGGCTGAGTTGGTAAGGAGGTTGTGTCTTGCGTATGATTGTGCAAACCTAGGTTCGATTGACGACTCTTGCTATTGTGCAATTTGGCACAATTACTGAGTGGTAGGTAAGGTCCCAAAGCCCAGCCGCCCGGTAAAATATCACCCCATTAAGCTATAGGCTTCGCGAAATGGTTTAGTAAAATCCTTAAGTATCTTTTGGAGCTTGGCTGACAGACTAGGTCGAAAAAAAATAGCATCTCAAGGCGCTGACTAACCGCTATAGGTTCGCCTTTCATGGGAGAAGTATGTTATAATGAAAAAAATCCGATTTAGGTAAAATCTGCACCGTTTTGTTCGATAACTTATTGCTATTTCGAAGATAATTTCATTGCCTCTCTCATAGAAATCCTCGTCCCTATCCGCAACCAACTGGGACAGTATTTTCACAAGCTTCTCTTGAGGCGAAATTCTCACTTCAATATCTTCGTCATAAGCAGTTAACTGTTAAAACACCACATCTCAAATCTCGTCCCCTAATTTCTATCCATCTCTTGGCATACCTTTCCCCCTCATAGTTAAGTTGTTACTTTAGACTATGTTTAGTTAAGTTATTGCGGTTCCTAAGATTCGTTTTGTAAACTTTCTCCAAGGTAATAATTGGGTCGAAAGCCCCATTAATCTAAACTTACTAAGGTTAACATAGAGTAAGGTCAAAAGGCTATAATATTGTGACGCATATGACAATCAGTACTGGAATCTTCGAGAAAGTCCGAAACAAAGTACTAGATTATTTTAGGAAGTACTGGAAAACTGGAATAGAACATTCAAGACTATGGAACGGACGGAAACGATACACCAAATCAGAATGAGGAAAAATGGTATAAATACGTCGCACGCAGATCGGGAGTTAAGTTGTAAAAAGGAAGTGAAGTAAGCGATAAGTAGAAAGTAATAAGTAAGAAGTAAGCAGTGATATACGCGATAAGTACGAAAGCGATAAATCAAGAAATAGTTGTGTACGGTAAAGAGTAACTGTTGTGATTAACGGACTAATAAAGTGTTATATTAATTCAAAATCAATTTAACGGCTCTTATTTATTTACAAATAATTAATCCAGCGAACCCTAAGCTCGCTACAATTGGTGTCAGAAGTGGGATTAATTATTCGTGAAGTAAATAAGTCTGTGAAAGTGTGTTGTGACGATGTCAGATCGACATTTGGAGGATCTTCGCGTTCCTGAGTTGAAGAAGGAACTTGAGGACCGGAATCTGGATATCAGAGGACAGAAGCAAATTCTTCGACAGCGTCTAAAAGCAGCAATGGAGGAAGAGGGTATTGATGTTGACACATATGTTTTTGCGATTGCGCCAGACTGTCCGGATGGAGAAGAAACACCGAGTCAAGATAGGGCCAATGTAACGGAGAAGAGTTCGCCACAGTTGGACATTTCGGAGATGCTCAGGGTGATGATAATAAAATTGGACGCGCAAGCTACAGATGTTAATGCAAAGTTGGATGCCCAAAATTCAAAATTCGACGCCCAAGCTGTAGATGTTAATGCAAAGTTGGATGCCCAAACGCAGTGGATGAAATGTAATTTTCAACACTTTAAGGAAGAAATTCGGAACGAAGTAGAAAATCTGGATCTAAAAGTCACCGATGAAATAATGCGATTCAAAACGAGACTTGAGTGTGTTGAGAGAAATAAGACTAGCAATCAACATGACTACAAAGATACAAGGATGCAACCGCCAACCTTCGATGGAACAGGGCCCTTCTTCGTATTTATACGTCAGTTTGACGCCGCGGCCAATAATAATAAGTGGTCGGATGAGCAAAAGTCAACATCACTAATCTTGTCACTCCGCGGGGCGGCTGCAGAATTGCTACAAACCATACCAGCAGAGAAGTAAACAGATTTCCAAGCGGTAAGAGACGGCCTTGAAGCTAGGTATGGGGACAACCACATGCAGCAGGTCTACCGCATGCAACTGCGGAGCAAAACGCAGAAGCCTGGAGAAAATCTTCAACAGTTGCAGGCAGATATTGAGCGATTGGCAAACTTGGCTTATACAAATATGACTAAGGAATTTCTTAACGAGGTAGCAATGGATACATTTATAAACGCACTCCAAGATCGGGACTTGCAACAGGCCGTTCGTTTGGCGGGAAAGAAGACGACTAATAAAATACTGGCATTCGCATTGGCATATGAATCTGCTAAACTGGCTACCAGGAGTACATATAGAGTTCGGGAAACGTCCGTCCAAGAATTTTCCTGCCAAAGAATCGGGCATGTACAACGGAGAACCCCGAGAACTGACATGAAGTGTTGGACATGCGGCGAAGTCAGCCACATCTCTGTTGACTGTAGGAAACGTCGACGAACGAATGAAACATCAAGTGAGAATTGTCGTTCATGCGCTAATTATAAGAGGAGACTATCAACGGACCAACCTGAGGTCAATAGCTCGGGAAACTGGTAAGGGCAGACTTTACGGGGCGAAAGTCGCCTGGTGGAATTTGCAGCCCCAGCATCGTAACTGTATCACAACTCCAACGGGATAACCAAAGTTTGGTTATAACTACGATTGTTAATGGAAGGACAACAACAGTGACAATCGACACTGGAGCAACGAGATCCATAATTCGGCCCGATGTCGTGGGCAAAATAACCCTTAATAAAAATAGAAGATACGCTTTGAGGACTGCCACAGGAGAATGTTCTACAGTCTACGGAGAAGTGGAGAGCATATAGTGCTGGGCAATATTTCCATCTCCCACAAATTTTTGGTTGCCGATATTACGGACGAATGCATTCTTGGAATGGATTTCATGAAGGAGCACCAAGTTGTTCTGGATATCGGGCAAAGAACACTGCGAATTGGTAACTTGGAGGTTGCTATTACACTGCAGGACGAACAATTGCAAAGGCTGAAATGTTATGTGCGTGAGGAGGATGAGATCCCAGCTCGTTCAGATTCGGTAATTTGGACCAGTCTCGAGAGTGATCCCGGTGACAATCGGTTTTACATCACCGAAGCTGTACAAAATCAGCGCAAGGGGAACATCCCTGTTGGGAAAGCCCTTATCGATGCGAAGAAGCACATCGTGCCCGTCAGAGTACTAAATGCGTCCAAGGAGCCGATCGCAATAAGAAAAGGAGAGGTAATCGCAGAATGTGCACCCGTGTCAATGACAAACTCAATTCAGACAAGGGGAGAGGACCATTCAATTCAACAGCCCTCTGGTGCATCCTCTGCGGTTAATAAGTTGATGTCCCAGAAAATCGGATTAACAGACAGAGAAAAGACAAGCGTTAAATCACTCCTGAACGATTTTTCTGATATTTTTGTGACAGGACATGATAAATTCGGACGCACCGGTATAGTTAAACATCGCATTGACACGGGTGAGTCAAGACCTATAAGACGGCCACCTCGTCGACTACCGTTGGCCAAACAATCAGAAGTAGGCAACATGATTCGAGAGATGGAAGAGCAAGGAGTCATCGAGAAATCACCGAGCCCATGGGCTTCGCCGGTAGTGCTCGTCAAGAAGAAGGATGGGACAACTAGATTTTGTGTCGACTACCGGCGGTTAAACGACGTTACGAAGAAAGACAGTTACCCACTTTCTCGAATCGACGACACACTAGATACCCTTTCTGGAGCTCAGTGGTTCTCAACATTGGACCTAAAAAGCGGTTACTGGCAAGTGGAAGTGAAGGAGGAGGACAAGGAGAAGACAGCGTTTACTACCGGAAACGGACTTTATCAATTCAACGTGATGCCTTTTGGATTGTGTAATGCCCCAGCAACGTTTGAACGATTAATGGAAAGTGTTCTACGGGGACTTACATGGAAGACGTGTCTTGTGTACTTGGACGATATCATGATATCATCGTTGTTGGAAGGAATTTACCAGAACACATCAATAATCTGCGCTCCGTCTTCGAACGACTAAGACAGGCCAACTTAAAGCTCAATTCGAAGAAATGTGAACTCTTCCAAAGGAGAGTAAAATTTCTGGGACACATCGTTTCATCTGCAGGAGTTCAAACGGATCCTGATAAGATAGCAGCCGTCCGAGAGTGGCCTACTCCAGAAGACAAGCAGCAGTTGAGAAGCTTTATGGGATTAGCCACATATTACCGACGGTTTGTTAAAGGTTTTGCCAACGTCGCTAGAACCCTACACGAACTAACGGGTAAAGACAAGAAATTCAATTGGACAGAAAAATGTGAGGCAGCATTCAACACATTGAAAGCCGAGTTATGTAAGACACCAACATTAGCATTCCCAAGAGCGGATTGCCCATTTATATTGTATACTGATGGAAGTAACACAGGTATCGGAGCAGTGTTGTCACAGGAAGTGGATGGTAAAGAGAGAGTTGTCGCATATTATAGTCGAGCTCTATCTAAGCCAGAGAGAAATTACTGCGCAACAAGGAAGGAACTGCTGGCTGTCGTAGAAGCCGTTAAGAATTTCCATAAATACCTCTACGGACGTCGATTCCAACTTCGGACGGATCATGCCGCCCTGAAATGGTTGCTAAATTTTAAGAATCCGGAAGGACAAATAGCTCGATGGATCGAACGACTTCAAACGTACGATTTCCAAATTTCCCACCGTCAAGGGAAGGTGCATAATAACGCTGATGCTCTGTCAAGAAGATCATGTAAGCCAGATTGTAAACATTGTCATAGAGCGGAAGAGAAAGAAGGGACGTACGACCTGCGAAATGTACAAGTAGAAGTACTAGATGGGTGGATGAGTGATGCTATACGCGCAGCTCAACTTCAAGATGAAGATATATCGCTAATTCTGGAATACAAAGAGAAGAACGAGCGGCCAACTTGGAACAATATTTTCGACAAGAGTGGAACATTTAAGGCATATTGGGCACAATGGAATTCCTTGCTGGTGGAAGATGGTATTCTTAAGCGTAAATGGGAAGCCGCGGATGGAAAATCTCATCGAATGCAGATTCTAGTCCCACCATCAAAAGTGAAAGATGTTCTAACAGAAATGCACGACGGGGCCTCCGGTGGACATTTGAGGGTTAATAAGACACTTTCAAAATCACGATTTCGTTTTTACTGGCTTCACATGAGAGATGACGTCGATTCTTGGTGTAGGAAGTGCACAACTTGCACTGCGACCAAAGGACCAACGGCAAAACCAAGGAGCGCTATGAAGCAGTACAACGTGGGTGCCCCTTTCGAGCGAATTGCGATTGATATCTCAGGACCATTCCCAAAAACAAACGACAACAACAAATACATGTTAGTTATCATGGATTACTTCAGCAAGTGGGTAGAAGTCCTTCCAATTCCAAACCAAGAAGCAACAACCGTCATTGAGCAGCTAATCAATAATTGGATCAGCAGATATGGAGTTCCCTGTGAGCTTCACTCCGATCAAGGCCGAAATTTCGAATCACAGATATTTCAAGACATCTGTGCGGCACTGGGCGTAAGGAAAACCAGGACCACACCCTTACATCCGCAGTCAGACGGAATGGTCGAAAGGTTCAACCGAACAATGAAAGTACTTATCGAGGGTCGTTAGTGATCACCAAAGAGATTGGGACAAATATGTACAAACCTTTCTCCTGAGCTATAGATCGGCTAATCACGATACGACAGGCCATTCTCCAGCAAAAATTATATTTGGACGGGAGATACGATTATCAGCCGATCTGCGATTCGGAATACATCCAGACGCCATAGACAAGACCGAAGACTACGTAGCCGAATGGAGAAATCGCCTCGATGAGATTCATCATTTGGTTCGAAAGCAAATCAAGGTATCCAGTGACAGGATGAAAACAAGGTACGACGTTCGAGCCAACGCATCCGGATTTAATGCAGGCGATAACGTATGGCTTTATAACCCTCATCGGCAAAAAAAAAGGAAGGTCTCCGAAGTTGCAGCAACATTGGCAAGGACCGTATAAGATTCTCACAAGAATTAACGACGTTGTCTAGAGGATTCATCGAAGACCGAACGCCAAGATGAAAGTGGTACATCGTGACCGACTGGCGACTTTTGTTAACCCAGGAGATCAGTGAACTTAGTTCGGGACGAACTAATCTAGGCGGAGGGTAGTGTGACGCATATGACAATCAGTACTGGATTCTTCGAGAAAGTCCGAAACAAAGTACTAGATTATTTTAGGAAGTACTGGAAAACTGGAATAAACCATTCAAGACTATGGAACGGACGGAAACGATACACCAAATCAGAATCAGGAAAAACGGTATAAATACGTCGCACGCAGATTGGGAGTTAAGTTGTACACCTTCACTCCGGCCGACGAAAAGTCGAGGACAATCCTCTTAAAACGAGTCGCTGCCTCTTGGGAAAAGGACGACATCGTAACAGCTCTTGAGGCAACATTTCCTCACGTCAAATTCATTGACGTCAAAAAATTCTCTCCCCCACAGCGGTTTGTGAACATCAGACCGCAAAGATACACCAAGCTAAACATATGGCAGCTTCTCCTTGCCCCAGGAACCGACATAGATTCCATAATACGGACAAAGTCGATTCCAACTTTGCATCAGCAAGTTGTCTTCGAGGTATTTCATAACAGAGAAATACCTCAATGCAGACGTTGCGAACGTTTCGGGCATGTCTCCCGAAACTGCAACATGAGTCGCCGTTGCGTTCGTTGCGGAAAATCCCACGATATTGGCAAGTGCGAACTACCGCTAGCGAAATACGATCCCGCAACAAATGTGCAGGATGAAATAACACTGCCAACTTGCTGCAACTGCGGCAACAAAGGGCATCCGGCTAGTTATAGAAATTGTCCTAAATATAAGGAAATTAAACAAAGATCCAAGGAGACTCGAGCTAAGCAAACAGCCAAGTCAGACTTCGGAAAACAGGCCACACAAAACCTCATCCAAAATGGATTCACATTATCCGACATGCTTAGGGGTCAGCAGGCAAGGAATACAAAAACCCTTTCAACTCCTCCCCCTCAAAAACATATTCAAGTCCCTAAGCGAGCCCCGGTAAAGACCAACACGACGCCTCAAAAGCCTCCGAGGGGGCAATCTTCAATGCTCGAGAAACTACTTAGTTTCTCCCGCTTGATTGAAGATATCCGACCCCGATATGAGAAACTATCAACCGAGGCAGAGAGGGAGGCCCTCCTTTTCACTGCATATGCAAGACATACCCTCCACAATGGATTCCAAAATTAGAGTTATCCTCTTAAATGTCAACTCCCTTGTTTCGCATTCCAAGCGTATGATAGTCTCTGATTCCATAAAGGAAAGCCGGGCGGACGTGGTACTTGTAACCGAAACTAGGTTGCATCCATGTCACCGTCCCGTATTCCCAAACTTCTCCATGATTCGAAGAGACCGAACCCTCACTGGCGGTCCCACCATCAACGGAGGTGGAACTTGTATACTGGTTAATAGCGGACTTCGCCATGAACCTATTGACCTCCCACACCTAGAGTCCATAGAGGTATCTGGAGCTGAACTGCATCTGGCTAGTAATGGTAGAGTGAATATATACTCCGTATACCACTCGCATAAAACCAATAATGGCCCCATTAATCCCGAAGATATCGGCAAACTAATAAGGACCTCGGGGCATACACCCTTCATCATAGGCGGCGATTTTAACTCCAGGCATCCCCACTGGAACAACTCTGTCTCTTGCCCAAATGGCACAAAACTGTACCAATGGTACACCGCAAACATGTATGCCCTCAACTTCGAAATAGTCGCACCTACGGTTGGTACTCGAGGTAACTCAATTCTGGACATATTTATTGTGTCCAAAGACTTACTTCCACAAATCACTCCTCCTCAAGTTTCAGTGGGTGTATCTGACCAGAATGCTGTGACCACATTCATTCGCGGCTATCGAGCATCCCGGCCTCATATCAGATACATACCCGATTATGGGCGGACAAATTGGGACAACTTCAGTATTACATTGAACGATAAACTCCACCATTTCTCTCTTCCCACTGACAGGAACCTAACGACGGTTGAGATAAACAACGTTGCAAAACGACTTCACGAGATTCTAGTTGAAACTTCGGAGACTCATGTCCCGAAGTATAAACTTGAAAAGACCTATCAGATTCCCCATGACGACATCACTCTTCGTCTCATCCGGGAGCGTAAAAAGCTCTGCAGAATGAGATATCGTCACCGCTTTACGCAAAGGGAGCCATTATTGCGATCCATTATTCACAATATTGGTACACTGATAAAACAGAGAATCCAAAACAATCGTACCCGACAATTGGAAGACAAGCTGAAGGGTATTCAGATGGACCAGAACGTTTATAAAAATGTTAAAAAGATATGTTGCGCTTCCCGCATCACTGGGCCAATTATGCACAATGGTGTTGTTGTCAATAACGACACCAATAAAGCAAATATCATCGGAGAGACCTTCGATAACAATCACAAACTCACTCTCCAAGATGGCGACCCGGAAACTAATGCAATCGTTAGTTCAGAGGTCCACAGTAAGTTGGACGACTTCAACGAGCCAATTGTTGTCTTTAACCCAACCAACAGTGCATACTTCGCTGACACACGTGAAAATGGTCACGGTTTCATCACACCAAATACCCTACAGAGTCTGGTTAAATCTCGACACCCTAAGAAGTCACCTGGTATCGACAACATGTCATACCACTCGTTGCGAAGGCTTTCTGCCTTATTCTTTATAAAGCTCTCCATTCTGTTCAACCATGCTTACAACATGGGGTACTTTCCCCAAGCTTGGAGGCACGCTATTATTTGTCCAATAGCAAAAGTTGGGAAACCAACGTATCACCCCTCAAGCTTTCGCCCTATCTCGCTTCTCACTTGCATCAGCAAAATATATGAAAAATTCATATACGAGAAGCTAAATAACTTTGTCAGTGCCAGGCACCTAATACCTGATTTCCAATTCGGATTTCGAAGAGCGCACAGCACCACTATGGCTCTCAATTTATTTCAAAACCACGTCTGCGTGCGGCTCTTTAATAAGGAACCCACCGTTGCAGTAAGCCTAGACATTGAAAAAGCTTTTGATGCGACTTGGATCGAAGGTCTCGCTTTTAAACTACTGAATACTGGCCTCAGTAGAACGCTATGTAGCATCATCTACCAGTTCGTTCGAAACAGAACCTTCCAAGTTAGAATGAATGGAAAGCTTTCCCGAACTTTTCACGCCGCTGCAGGCGTACCACAGGGCTCCATTCTAGGCCCCATCTTATTCAATATTTACACCTCCGATATTCCCCGCCCTGTGGATGGGAGAGTAAACCAAATATGCTATGCGGATGACGTCCTGGTGTACACGTCAACCAAAGGCCCTAACCTCACAACAAATCGACTCAACCGTCACTTGGACGAACTGTATCAGTATTACAGTCGATGGAAAATCGGACTTAATCCATTCAAAGCAGTAGCCATAATTCTGAGTAGTAAACACTCCCAACCTACTTCTCGATATTCACAGAATATTCGAATAAAAATGGGAGGTACTACGATTAGACCACAGGACGGGATGAAATATCTTGGGGTCATTTATACCCAAAAAATGAATTTCATCAAACATGTGTCCCACATTCTTCAAAGGGGCCTCGGTCGGACTAAGCAACTGCACAACATTTTAAAGTGGAGCAACAAAGTTGACACCAAAGTTAAGCTTCTCTGCTATAAGCAGATAATCCGATCTGGAATATCGTACGCCTTTCCCATATGATCTTGTATATCTTTGGCCCAAATGGAAAGATTTCGAGCTTTTGAAAGGAAACTCCTCAGAAGATGTACCAAACACTCTAGAAGGCCCGACGGTCGCCATTACCCCAACTCTCATTTAAACGAAAGTGCTTCCATTACCCCGATCGACGAGTACTTGCTACAATTGGCATACAAGTACCTCGAAAGCATTCAGAACAGCGGGAACCCACTTGTATGGGAGTCTTGCGTTCTTGACCCTCTTCGTTCTCTCGATCTCTTCGGATCAGACCACCATAATTTCTTCTTCAGTACAAAACTGAAGAAAACACCCTTTCCAACAATATTCCCCTCTATAATACATTCCGGGACCCATCCCACACACACACGGACGCACAGTACAAGACAGCACAAACATACACACACACACCGACCAAAGCGCAGATCGTCAGACGCCAAAGACGTGATCTGCGTTTACTACCGCACTCAAGACCTACCGGTCTTGCACGATTTCTTTCCCCCGATCCCTCCATCCAAGTAGTTAGAGAACACTTGAACTAACACTGTCCACACTATCCTTAGATACCCCCCCCCCCCCCCCCCCCCAACCCCTTTTCCTTTTTCAGATATCTCGAGACCGAGCCCAACATCCTCACGGATGTGGGTGAGTCTGCTTATCGGAAGATGACCAGAAGCCAGAGACAAGATGAAGGACACATCTGTCCTTGTCTCGCTAAAGTAGGCCTCTCGCCACCCCAGATTTTTTTAGAGCATCAGGAGTTTCCAAGGGAACACCGAGGAGTGGCCAGGGCAGCTTTGAGTTGCAAAGAGACTTGACAGAGTTTCTTTGAATAATGACACGAATTAGCGATACTTTTTAATGATTGAAAGGGGGCTGATAAATGTCTCCCCCTTATAAAAAATGGAGTTTCATTCTTAGAAGAGGAATGCAACTCATTGCTTGTGGTACGTGTGTGTCGGTGGTGTTTTACTATATTTACATAATTTTTTTTTCTTAACTATTTTTATATATGTGTTCGATCCTATTGTAGATGCCCCTGCTGTCGCTGGAATCCCTGGCGGCGGCTGATGTTGGTTAATTCCCGAGACGTCCGGTCTCGGCGGCGATCGATATTCAAGTTACCGAATAGTCACGCCAATTGTCTACACATGTGGTGTGTGTTAAACGAAATTGGCGGGAAAGATCCGTCGTCGGTTCTCGTTCTGCGTGCGAGCGGGACCCACGTAGTACCGCGCCGAATCCACGCCAATTCAGCCGTGACCGTGTGCGGGGGTGGCCGAGAGTGTGCTTGACTTAATTAGTCGAAAGCCACTTTCGGTGCGAGTCTTTGCTTGCGACGACTGCGTGGAGGTTGTGATTTGTGCATCCCAGCGAACGATGGGCCAGACGAATTTCCGCGCCAGTGCTTTGGCTGTTCCCTGCCACTTGGGTGGGACAATCTGTGAATGATGCTGAAGGCCTGACGTCGTAGAGGCTCTGGGAAGTACGGTCGGATGATGTTTTCTTTCGTGTCGCAGTAGAGGTTGTGGCCATCGATTAAAAGCAGCTGTAGTTGTAGGTCGGAGTCCATCAAGTGCGGAAGGATTGGGTCGGCGGCCGCGATTATGCGATGTGGGCATCGAGATTTCCAGCGCATCCGGCGTAGTGTCCATCTCGGTGGTAGGCATCGCGCCAGTAGGCGGGGGCGGGGGGGGGGGGGGGGGGGGGGTCGTCGGCCGGTGCGTTGCTGTTTGTTGCGCCGTTGTCGGTGACTGTTGGCGAATCGTCGGGGTGGGTCCTAGAAAGAGCGTCGGCTACTACGTTGTCTGCGCCTCGAGCATGCTCCAGTTTGGCGTTGAAACGCAGCACATGTTCGAGGTGTCTGAATTGGTGTGGTGATGCCTTGTGTGATGATCGCTAGGTCGGGGCGTAGACTAGGGGCTTGTGGTCGGTAAATATCGTGAATTCTCGCCCTTCGAGGATTCTCTCGAAATGTTTTACCTCTGCGTATATTGCCAGAAGCTCTCCGCCATAAGTGCTGTAACGCTTATCAAAAAGCTCCTGGAAGAGAATTCTTACCTTCATGCATTAATTCGCATCCAAATTCCCTATAAGAATTCTGTCCAAACTTATCATAAATAACCAGACAAATCCCAATCTTACCATAAGCATTTTTCCTATACGAATTCCTGAAAACGAAACAATTTGGTTTACATATAATGCAACCATCGTAACCAGGGAGAATAAACATTGCGTCGCCTATTCCCAGCCTCACCATGTGTACAACAAATTCCTTTACATACACATTGGCTGGCGACCTTTTCTCCCTACGATAAACAATCCGACGCAGCTGCACACGATTAGCGCAAACGACGCTGAAACCAAATCCTATACAATAGGCAAATGCAAATAGGAATTGTGTACTTACCCTTGGCAGCGATGCCATAAACACCAATCCTCACCAAATAAGCTAAAACCAATTAGCACCATGTTTATGAAGCATTGCGGCTATCAATGCAGCTGCAATGCACAGCATAGACAATGATATACGCGATCTCTTTGTCTTCCCATATTCCTGGATCCGCTTCTCGTGACCTCGCGGCATGGGCAAACAGAAACCCATTAGTAACCAATGAGATACGACTTGTTTACTTAGCCGAACTCACATCTCATGGATCCACATTATCCTCTTTCTCTGTTTTCAGATCCGTTCTCATGGCTTTGTCCCATAAAAGAATCAATGTTCACACATACATGTGTACCACTTCGATCTTCTCTATGAGATCTGGTTACCTACCCCCAAAGAGAAACTTTACGTTTCTCTTGGGATAAAAAATGCATTCCTAAATTAAGAGAGCCCGTACCACTGGCCGAATTCCCCTTACTAGCGACTTCACATCACAGAGTCTCATTCCATCCACCGACTGGTTTTTCTCCGGCTCCCCGTGGCGCGCCGGGACGCGTGTACATCACCAAGTCGAGTTCGAGCTAGCGTTATCTCATTTTACGAACGCGTTTGAAACTAGCGTTTGCCAAGTGCTTGTGTTCTAGTAAGTTGAGTTGTCGAGTTGTGTTGTTAACGAGTAAACATACAGTCAGATTATAATGACATTTGTGAAATTACAATAACAATAGAGTGCATAAAAATAAAAGTTTTAACTAGTGAAAATTGTGTTTTATTTTTCTCTTGGCGAATAGTTGCATTAAGCAATAGGAGTACGGAATGGATCGCTGTATATAAGGATTAAGGTTCGTCGCGCACTGTTCACGTTCATATCAATCAATTAATAAAGACAATCCAATTCGTAATCAACTGTGTGCGCGTAGTAGAAACACTATCCTGGTATCCGCGGTGTGCTTCAGCACTTATTGCAATTCCATCCGAAGTTACATTTCGACCGCCATCCTGTGAAAGTTTTGTTTGTTTGCCATTGACTGAGTGCACCGAAAAGTGAAGAGTTTGTGGGGACGGAGTAGAACCTCATGCCGCACGCCGGCACCACGACTTCGCCCCCCACAACACGACATGGCTCGAAGGTCTCGTTTTTAAATTACTGAATACTGACCTCAGTAGAACGCTATGCATATCAACTACCAGTTCGTCCGAAGCAGATCCTTCCAAGTTCGAGTGAATGGAAAACTTTCTCGAACCTTCCACGCCGCTGCAGGCGTACCACAGGGCTCCATTCTAGGCCCCATCTTATTAAATATGTACACCTCAGATATTCCTCGCCCTGTGGACGGGAGAGTAAACCAGATATGCTATGTGGATGGCGTCCTAGTGTACACGTCATCCAAAGCCCCAAAACTCGCAACAAATCAACTCAACCGTCACCTGGACAAACTGTATCAATATTATAGTCGATGGAAAATTCGACTTAATACATCTAAAGCAGTAGCCATAATTCTGAGTAGTAAACACTCCAACCTACTTCTCGATATACACAGAATATTCGAATAAAAATAGGAGGTACTACGATTAGACCACAGGACAAGATGAAATACCTCGGGGTCACTTATACCCCAAAAATGAATTTCATCAAACATGTGACCCACATTCTCCAAAGGGGCCTCGGTCGGTCTAAGCAACTGCACAACATCCTGAAGTGGAGGAACAAAGTTGACACCAAAGTTAAGCTTCTTTGCTATAAGCAGCTAATCCGATCTGGAAAATCGTACGCCTTTCCCATATGGTCCTGCATATCTTCGGCTCAAATGGAAAGACTTCGGGTTTTCGAAAGGAAACTCCTCAGAAGATGCACCAATCATTCTAGAAGGCCTGATGGTCGTCATTACCCCAACTCTCACCTATACGAAGGCGCCTCCATTACCCCTATCGACGAGCACTTGCTTCAATTAGCATATAAGTACCTCGAAAACATTCAGAACAGCGAGAACCTACTTGTACGGGACTCTTGCGTTCTTGACCCTTCTCTCTCTCGATCTCTTCGGATCAAACCCCCACAATTTCTTCTTCAGTACAAAACTGAAGAAAGCACCCTTCCCAACAACATTCCCCTCTATAATAGAGGATTCCTGGACCCATCCCATAGAGTCTACTATTAACAAACCAAACACGAACGCACAGTACAAGACGGTACAAACACAAACATACACACCGACCAAAGAGCAGATTATCAGACGCCAAAGACGTGATCTGCGTTTACTACCGCACCCAAGACCCACCGGTCTTGTATGATTTCTTTCCCACCATCCCTCTATAAAAGTAGTTAGAGAACACTTGTACTAACACTGTCCACACTATCCTTGGATACCCCCCTTTTTTTCTTCTCTTTTCAGATGCCGCGAGACCGAGCCCAACATCCTCACGGATGTGGGTGATTCTGGTTATCGCAAGAGGAGAGAAGTCAGAGACAAGATGAAGTACACATATGTCCTGTCTCGCTAAATTCGGCCTTCTCGCCACAAAAAAAAATTTTTTTTTTTTTTTTTTTTCGGGAGTTAAGTTGTAAAAAGGAAGTGAAGCAAGCGATAAGTAGAAAGTAATAAGTAAGAAGTAAGCAGTGAAATACGCGATAAGTACGAAAGCGATAAATCAAGAAATAGTTGTGTACGGTAAAAGGTAACGGTTGTGATTAACGGACTAATAAAGTGTTATATTAATTCAAAATCAATTTAACGGCTCTTATTTATTCAAAATAATTAATCCAGCGAACCCTAAGCTCGCTACAATATGATTCGTACAACTAGTGTGATTCCCTAAAATAATGTGATTTTCCGGAATTTGATAATCAAAAAGTATTGCGTCTAAATTTTTTAGGATATATTCTTGTATAAATGATCTATCATTTTTTGTCGTCGCTTAAAACGTTAGTTAAGTTATGTTCACCTAGTGTGCGATCAGTAAATTGAGCTTTAAATCAAATAAGCTAGAGTTTAAGCTAAACAAAATTAACTATCAACTCGAAATTATAAGAGTATACATACTTTTAGGTATTCGTGGACTAAAAAGTTTTTTCATTACTTTTTTCCTTAAAGGGTCGAATTTACTGTCGGTAGCAAACCAGTTAATCGGTTTCGTATGATTGAAAGACATTTCTTTCGAGACCGATTATTAAAAACTTTCGATTTCGAATTTGGATATTGTATGCCGTTTTCAAAAAATACTTGTGAGCACATCTATGAGTTCCCAAATTTACCACCGGATCTAAGTAAGAGAATCGAATGAGCACATTTAACCCCTTAATGCACATTTAAACGGTAAACGGTAAACATTGCCCGTATATGTCACGGAGGTGTGCATTAAGCGGTTAATCATCTTGTTTATCTTAATTTTTAACATCGATAACGATTATATGTTTTTTCAGTTGCCGAGATGATAGCTAGTCCTTTTGAAACTCGATCCGATAGTTTCTATTTCGTTGAAGACCGCCTGATTATGCACAACAAAGCTGAGTACGCATACGATGGTGGTATAGTTGTCTAATCAAAGAATGAAACACTTTATTCTGCTTATTGCATTTTTATACCTTAATTTTGTTCTATCAAATAACAATATAAGCAACCAATTGTTAAAACCGAGAGAAAATCAAACAAAGTTAAATCTATAAAACCTAAAGAAACATTATTTACAATTTGAGTGTATATGTTTAAAAAACAAAACGAAAAACAAACATTAAACAAAAATGAGAAATGCATTAAAAATGTAGTCTAGGCTAAGCATGCGTTATCGCCAATAGAACCACCCTTGCCTTACAGTGAGAACCCTGTACTTAAGTGTTTATTTTACACGTATGGGTTTGTACCAAAGATATATTATCAAATTTGTTTTTTACCTTTTGCACAATTCGTGAGCGCTTGATAGATATGTGTGCTTTAATTTAGTGTGTAGAAGTTTTGACGAACAAGACAAAGAAGAGTTCATGCTTTGAAGAATTTTTTAGATATTTTCAGAAAACCATTCAAATGATTCTGTTTTCAGTAGGGATTGAATGTTTTAAGGAGTAATTATTGTAAAGAAGGCCATTTATAGCCCCCTTCGAAAATAAACATCGACGTCATTGCAATTAAGAAACTTTTTACAACTTGCGAAACAAAAAGAAACATTCCTAAGAGAATATAAACTGTACTTGACGAATTCTAGAAGAAAAGTTGAAATACGCGATTCATCGATTCTTGATTAGTTCAAAAATGTGGTTTTCTAAATTTGCGTTGTTATGTTGTAGGAAAATTTAAAAAGTCTAATAATTTTTTCTGAATATAAATTAAGGGAATACAAAATTTGGAAAGAAAAACGAAGAGCGGACATTTTCGAACGTTTTTGATTAAGTTCGGGTGGAGACGTTAAGAAATACATATATCGTTTTTGCTAGAAAAATAAGTAATCACATTCGAGTATTCGAAATCAGTTTGAAATGTATTATTTTGTTAATGCCAGTTCTATCTTAAAAAGAGGCATTGCTTGATATATTATATATTTTTAAATTATTTTAGTATTTATTAACACGTTAATTATCACAACTTCATTAAAAAGATCAGAAAAAAATGACAAAGAAAATTAAATATATTTATTAAGTAATTTATTTTTTATGTAATATTTCAAAAATTAACATTTTTCCAACTCTAAGCTCTTGACAGCAATAATGTGTCTGGTAAAAATATTTCTGTCATTCTTATGTTTTTGTAATGTTACTTGAAGAAAGATAATGTATTTTGGAGTCATTTTGAATCCTATTTTAAGAAACTAAACTAATAATAAGTTCAGTACATCATCAAAAAGAAGTAATTATTCATTAAACTTCAACAAATGTTACAAGCTATTATTTTAAATATTTTTAAGGTATATTTAAATATTGTTTGCACTGATGACCAAACTTACGAAAGCATTACTGATATACAAAGAATATTTTATTTATCACACTACGTTTTTAAGAAATATTTTTATTTATTTAATATTTACAATATAAATAAATTGCATGATGAAGAAATATTTAAAATTCATTTGCAGTACTAAGCAGCTTCTTATAAAAACATCTCCTTTACACAAAACTTTTTTTAAAAATTTATTAAATCATTAAATTAAATAATTTATTATCCTATAGAAGCAGTTTCGGTATCCACATAATTTTGTTGTCTATTTTACTACAATAAACGTGTAGTGCTAAATCCTTCGTACTTTTACGTTGCGTAAATGTAGGATATGGATATAAAGAACTAAAACTACTTCCTGATCGTCGAAGCAGACTTAACACTAGGTTCACCGAAAATTCTTATATACCTATGTCTACGCACACGGGTCATTTTGACGCATGAACAAATACAAATTGTAGCGAGCTTAGGGTTCGCTGGATTAATTATTCACATAAAATAAGCCGTGAAATCAATTTTCTATTTTCTATTTATTTATTTTTCCGCTAATGACAACCGGTTTCCACTTTTTGCTCCTCAGTCAAACGTGACACTTCTCTCACTGGCGACTTATCATTTTTCTGCGCATAGTCTCCAGTTTTCCAGTACTTTGTTTTGGAGACCTGCCAGATGTCCAGCTGATTGTCATATGCGTCACAGTACCCTTCGCCTAGATTAGTTCGTCCCGAACTAAGTTCACTGGTCCTCTGGGTTAACAAAAGTTGCCAGTCGGTCACGATGTACCACTTTCATCTTGGCGTTCGGTGGTGGAAGTTCTTGACCTTCTTCCAAATTTTCTAATGCTCTCCTCGCGTCAGCTCTAGCCTGCCGCAATTCTTACATTTCCCGACGACGGACTTCCTCTTGCATTTTAGGGCTCTCATGCGAATAGTATAAGAGAAAATGTATGTGCACATCCTTAAGCTCTTCTGGAGCTTGCACATCACGTAAGCGATCGAGATCTTCATCTTTAATTTCTCGCATATCATCTGGTATTGGCGCATCTGTCGATTTCATAAGTGTATCCAACTGGTAGTTCCGCATCTTTTCAAATAACTGGAGAAGTTTGTTCTTTCGAGCTGACCGTAAACACCAGCGTGCGTCGTAGTATTAGATTTGCCAAAGATTGTCGCACGTTAGTTCTGGTTTCACGTATTCTTTTCTATAGAACGCAATGACCGGCACCTCTAGCTGTTGATTACGCCTAAAATCTAGAGCTTGCTTGATCTTTCCCACCGTATGTGGTGGCTTACGATAGCGGTCTCGACCTCCAGCATCAGTTGATTTCTCTTGTTTGAAAACAGTTGATTTACAAAACGCCTGTTTGTAAATCCATTCAGTTTCATCTTGTAGTTCATTGGATCCCTCTGGAACAGGCGCAACCGGAACTTCGCGCAATTGCATTCGCTCAGGAATATCCGTTTTACGGATTTCATTGTCCAAATCCGTAAAGTGAGCTCTTTTCAATTCACTAGGTTTGTATACTTCAAAAATAGTCTTCCGGGTAGATTTCTTTTTGGTTGATTTCTTGAGTCGTTTTTCACGCTCCCTAATACCGTCTTTCTCTTCGTAGTCATCACCTTCCGATTCGGGTTCATATCCGTCCTCGTCATACTTAGTGAAAACTTCATAGTCGAAATCTACATCGAAAATGTCCTGACCTTCTTGCAATGACGAATCAGTCAATAGAAGTCATCTTTTCTTCTTCTTCTCAGCACTTGGACTTCCTTCGTCATCTACAATAGAATCATCAGCATCAGATTCCGATTCCTCATCATCATCGAAATGTTCTGCAGTCTCAGTTTCCCTGTGACTACGTTCAGAGCGACATTCAACATCGTCTTCTTCGTCGAATAGCTGTTCGGCTATAGCCTCACGTGCTAAACCTTCATCGACGTGCTGTTCCTCTCCATCACTTTCTTCGTCCTGTATATGAATCCGACGCTTGAAACGGTTTCTGCGTTCGACTTTCAAACCAAGATTCTCTTCATTAAGGTCATGGTCGTCGTCTTCCAGTCGGTCGTCCAACTCGTCATCATCATCACTTTTTTTTCGTTTCTTGGAACGGCCTGAAGCATCAGTACCTTCACCATCATTGCCGACATCTTCAATCGGGTTATCATCGATGAGATCCTTCAGTTCTTCACGTAGCACATCATCGCCATTCAATCATTCAAACGTGACACTTCTCTCACTGGCGACTTATCGTTTTGTTTTTACTCCTCATAGTCTCCAGTTTTTTAGTACTTTGTTTTGGAAACCTGCCAGACGTCCAGCCGATTGCCATATGCGTCACAATATATTTAAAGAACAACTTAGAAAACAATATAATTAAACACTATTCTATTCTATTTATCGGCCTATAGGAACCCGAAAGTTCATGACCTCACCGACTCGACTCCGCCATTGTTCCCTGTCCCGTGCGCTCTCCTTTCATGTTCGACCATCCGATCCGATCTCCTCAAGGTCAAACCTAACATTGTCCTCCCATCTCCGTCGCGGCCGCCCTGTTGGTCTCTTTCCCGGTGGCTTACCGTCGAGAATTTCTATGCGCCGTCCTATCGTTGCCCATTCGCGCCACGTGTTCGGCCCATTTTAATCTTCGTGACTTGATTACTCTAACTATTGTAGTTTTGCGGTATAGCTCTTCCAATTTGTGGTTGTGGAGTTCCCTCCTCATATATTTCATATCATGTCATATTTGCCGCCAAAGATACGCCTAAGAACTTTATTCTCGAATACGCGGAATTTGTTTTCTTCCCGTTTTGTGAGAGCCCATCCGTATAGAAGAATCGGCATGATTATGGTTCTATAGATACGGAGCTTTATATTACGTCATACCAGTATGGATTTCAGCAGTTTACTGACTGCATGCCAACTAGCGTTGCCGGAGTGTAGTCTTTTGTTAATTTCCTTCGACATTTCGTTACTGGCCGTCAGTATTGTTCCCAGGTATTTAAATTCTTTGACATTTTCAAATATCTTGCCCCTGATGTTTATGTGTGTTCCCTGAGTTCCATCTGCTCTCCCCGTAATCATGTATTTTGTTTTGTCTTCATTTATTTCTAGGCCCACCTCTTGTGGAGCTTGCACGATGATTTCACTGTTTTTACTTACAGTTTCTAGATTGTCGTCCAAAACGGCGATGTCATCCGCATATGCGAGCACTTGTGTGACCCCGTTCAGGGATGATCCGGCCATGTTGTCGTATTGTACCTTTCTGATGACATACTCGAGGACAAGGTTAAAGAGACATGGTGAGAGGCCATCGCCCTGTTTTAGTCCGTCCCGGATTGCAAATGGTTCTGAGAGGTGGTTTTCTATTCTAACTCGCCCTTTGTTTTCGTTCATGCAGATTTGAATGAGGGCGGTACATTTTTTCGGGATTCACATTTCAACTACAATATGGTAGAGTCTTTGCCTTGCAACTGATTCGTAGGCTTTTTTGAAGTCAACGAACAGTTGGTGAACCGTCTCTCCGTATTCCCACTTCTTTTCCAGTAGTTGCCTTATTGCGAACATTTGGTCGCTCGTTGGCCGGTTCCTACGGAATCCGCATTGGTAGTCTCCCAATATTTCTTCTGCGTACGGTGTGATTTTCGTCAGTATGACATTTGTTAGTATTTTGTATGTGGTTGGGAGCAATGATATTCCTCTGTAATTTTCGCAGTCAGATCTGTCACCTTTTTTGAAAATGGAGACGACTATTCCATTCTTCCGGAATGACTTCCTTATCCCATATTGTTTTAATCAGTTGGTGGATCTTTCGAGAGGCAGTTGCCTCTCCTCCATGTTCTGCCCGTATGCAGTCGACCCCGGGAGCCTTGTTGTTTTTCAACCCATTTATTGCGTCTACAACTTCGTCGAAAGAGGGCTCTGGGATCTGAGGTTCGGCTGTATGTACGTCTGGTGCGTTTATTTGTGGTTGATGGGTGATGGGTGCGCACATTGAGCATGTTTTCAAAGTACTGCTTCCACATTGTCACGATATTGTTTGTTTCTGTCACCAGACAGCCGTTTGTGTCTCGAATTATTTTGGCTCTCCCTCGGTAGCCATTTCTGATTGAATTTATGCCGGCATACATACCTCTGATATTCTTTGCTCTGGCATTTTCTAGGATATTTTCGATCCGAGTCTTCTTCCTATTCACGTTTTTTGTGTTTGAAAAGTCTCGGTGCCTCTTTCCAAATAATCGCGTATCTTTCTGCGTTGACTTCATCATACCTTTCTAAGTGGATCACTCTGAGGCGTTTACGTTCCTCGATCTTCGCCCTGCACTCATCGTCAAACCAAGGTTTGGACTTAATTGTTTTCTTAAATCCTAATACCTTTTGGGCTGTTTGTTTGATTGTGTCTCTGATCGATGTCCATTTGGTGCCCAGATTATTGGTTTCCTCTTCCTCACTACTCCCATTCTCTAGGATGCTAAATCTATTCGTTAGTTCCTCTTGATATTCAACCCTTTTGCGCAGCTCTTTTAGTTTATCAATGTCAAACTTTTTGCTTGTCTCCCGTGATTGCCCATGTGGGTTTGCTGCGAGCCGACTTCTAATTTTGCCCATCACTAGAAGGTGATCGGAGTCGCAATCTGCTCCTCTATATGATCTTACGTTAAGGATATTCGAGTGGTGTCTTTTGTCTATGAGGACGTGGTCTAATTGGTTACGCGTTACGCCGTCGGGTGATATCCATGTGATCTTTTGAAGCTGCGAACGTGATAATTCGAATTCCATTATCATTTGAAATGTCGTGTAGGCTCTCTTTACCTATAGTTGGTTGGAAGATGTCTTCCTTTCCAAATTTCATATTGAGGTCCGCGAGGAGGATTTTAACATCGAATGATGAGATCCCGTCGAATACTTCCTCTAGGGTCTCGTAGAATGTGTCCTTCGTTTCTTCGTCGGTAGAGTCTGTTGGGGCGGGTACGTTTATAAATACATAATTGTTCCATGGTCCCTGTATTTTTAGCACCGACATTCGGTCATTAATAAATTGCACATCTTTTACATGGGGCGTAATCTTCTTGCTTATGATGAAGCCAGACCCGAGGTTATGTGTATCGGTATCTCCACACTCCAGTGTAAAACCGTTGGTTTTGATTACTTGATGTGGGAGTCGAACTTCCTGAAGCACGACGATGTCCATTTTATGTTGTTTCACGTTTTCTATGACCGTCTGTATCGCGCCTGGTTTATATAACGTTCGAACATTCCACGTCCCATTTTTCCCTACGTCTTCTTATTGCCGAGTCGGTGTTTTCTTGATGATTTGTTCCCTTGTGGTAGTGTCGGCTCATCACACCTACGCCTACCGGGTTTTTCGTGAGATTGTTTTTTGTATATTGATTATTCATTTTTGTTCCCACGAATCTTGGGGTTTCAAATAGTCCGCCACATCAGAGCCCCTCTTTGATATGGTAAGGTCTGCTTACTGCTCTGATTCGATCCGGTGTCAGAGAGGCGCCGTTATAATACAGCCGGTATACCCCTGGCTGCAAACCATCCAATGGGCACGGTGACGCGTAACACCCTGCATTAGGGGTGGTCGATTTTTGTGTGTTACTCCTCGCTAGCCTGTCCGACATGGGTGGCCCTACTGAAAGCATATGCTTCCGTCAGCACAGCATGAGTGATTCATTGTAGTTTAATATTTAATTCATAGATTTAAATTGTCTGCAATTATGTTATGTTACTGAAAGCAACTTTTTGAATTATATAAATGATCAATCTGGATAGTATTTTTAACATGACCAGAGCATACAACTCTCCTTAATAGTTCTAAAAACAATCAACAACAGAAACAACTTGCCATTGCTAAACCACATTTTAATTACTAAACAATTACTTTCCTATTTTCCGTTTAGTTTTTTTTTTTATAACTTTTCAGAATAAGATAAAGTTTAAGCATTTATCTATGGAAGTATTTTAATTTTAATAATTGTCTCGTTGAGTGGATCTCACTTTATTTGTTATAAACTTTTGTAGCAAATCTCTCATTTGGGAATGGGGTGATTTCTTGTTAATATCAAAAGTACTAGGAAGACTCGCATAAAGTCTGAATGGAAATTAATATCTGAAATAAAAAAAAAAAAAAATCAAGAACAAATTTTAATGTGCATGGTAGTATTTTGAACATAGATGTTTACAATGAACGAACCAAATTAAAGATTAAAAAAATTATACTTACTGAGATATTAAGCACTAAGTTACTTAGAATTTTCATATACTTAAGTTTGTGTAGATGGAAAAAAAAATTACATAATTTACACTTTTACCACCAAGCAAATTCGACAAATGAACAAATCTATTTCAAAATAAGAGAGTTAAATATATCATAAGACATAAATCAAAAAGTTATACACGCTAGCGAGGGTTTAATTAAAATTGACACAGAATGTTAAGCAATTTTATGAAATCCACAAAAAGAGACGAAATACAATAACGCTCGCATCTAAAGTTTTTAGTTTATTTTATTAAAAGAAAGAAAAAAAAATTTTATAGAAAAATATTCAAACTATTTGTTGTTATATCGGATTTAATTGGAATTGAATGAACTGCAATAAACGCACGTTGTGAAAGGCTACCTTTTATTTGATCTTTATTAAAAATTCATTTTGAATTTGTTCCGCGACATGAGGGCGACAATGTCTATAGATATTCAACTGGAGAGTTTACTGTTGTAACGATTAGGCCAGTGTTCCCAAACTTTTTTTTTTCTTTTTTTTTTTTTACAACACTTCTCTCGGAAGAGGTGAACCTATAGTTTTAGTTTAGTGAGGGCAGAACCCTCATATATTCAGCTTAGTACAAGCGATAAAATTTAACAACTATCTTAAAATTATATATAAGAATATTTATTTATTATTTATTTATTTATTATCAACTAGTAATGTAAAATTACATATCAATAACTTAACCTAATGAGCCTAGCAGCGGGGACTATTGGCTCTGTATTTCTAATTTACAATTTAATCTTAATGCTATTTACAAATTTATTTACAATTTCTATGTTGTCGGTAGTGGGATCTGCTAGAATTGTATAAATATCTGTATTGCGAAATAGTTTGTCTTTCAAGGCTTTTAGGTGAGGACAGTCTTTCAATATGTGAGTGATTGTAAGTGTTGTGTTGCATTTTGGGCAGATTGGGGCTGTAGCTCGGTGGAGCAGGTGGAGGTGGGTAGAAGCTGTATGGCCTAATCGCAGCCTCACAAAGTTTGTGATTTTGGATTTGGACAAGTTAGTTGGGTAAGAAGGGTGAGTTTTGAAACGGTTTACCATTTTATAGGCATGGTGGTGAGTATCCCAGTTTGTTTGGTTTATTTGTTTTTGTTGATTGCTGATAATTGACAGTAGATCGGCTCTTGTGTAGATGTTGAATTTATGGACTGGAGCTCTTTTGGCTGAGTTGGCTGCGGCGTCTGCATTCTCGTTACCGCTGATGGCGACGTGACTGGGAGTCCACATTAGTTTTATTTTATTGCAGTATTTAATGATATTATTCCGAATATTGGAAATAATATCATCAGTGTTGTTGGTGTTTTTTATTGAGTTGAGTACCGACAGGCTGTCGGTGCAGATGACATATTTTTCTCTGTGGTTGGTGGCGAATGTTACGGCTTGTAAAATCGCGAAGGCTTCCGCCGTGAAAATGGAGCAAAATTCGGGTAATAGTCCGATTTTCTTTACTGCACCTTCTTCGGATGTGACCGCAAAGGAAGTATAGTTGGTTGTTTTGGATCCATCTGTGTACAGAAAGCGCCATCCGTTGGATTTATATTTTGAGGCGACTGACCAGAATAGTGCACCGTATATTTCTTTGTTAGTGTTTGGTTTTTTAAATATTGAGAGTGTTGTTATGAAATTATTATTATTTAGAAGCCATGGCGGGTAAGTTGCGGAGTATTTGAAAGTTTGTTTAATATCCAATTCCAATTGCTTGGCTTTATCTAAAATGCGACTGATTGCAGATGGGATTCGGTTGGTGTTTTTGTATCCTATTGTTAGTTTGATATCTTTGTCAATTATGGAATTTTGCGTAAACGCTAATTTAGCTATTAGTTTTAATGATATGATTTCCATCCGGTCCTCGATTGTTGGAAGCCCAGCTTCAGCCAGTATATTTTTTATTGGTGTCGTTCTGAATGCAAAGGTGCTTCTTCTAGCGGCTTGGTGATAGATGGGCTTTATTATATTTAGAGTCGTTTTTGGACTATTGCCATAGATATAGATCCAGTAGTCTATTTTACTTAAAATTAGAGCTTTAGTAATTTTACATAGAGTGTTAATGTGTACGTTACTTTTCATGTTGCTTAAGTATTTAATAATATTGAGCCTCGCTGCTAATGATACTTTGAGTTCTGAACAATGTTGTTTCCAGGTATACTTATTGTTAAATGTTATTCCTAGGATTTTGAGGTTGGCGACATTTTGGATTGTTTTGTTGTTTATGTTGAGGTGTATTTGGGGACAAAGTCGTCGTCGGCACACATGAAATAATTTACATTTATCTACTGAGAGTTTGGCACCTGAAGAATTTGACCATTCTAAGATATCTTTCACTGTTTCAGTTAAAATGTTTTTGCAGAAAGTTAGATCACTGGATTTACTTAAGATGTATATATCATCGGCGTAAATGCAATGATCTAGATCTTTCTGTTTGTGTATTATTGTACTTATGTCGTCAAAGGCGATCATAAATAGTACAACTGACAGCGGGGATCCTTGAGGGATTCCGTTGTGTAATGGAAATGTATTGGAGTAAACGTGGTTGACTTTACATTGGAATTTTCTATTGCTTAGAAATGATTTAACGTACCTATATATATTGTTGCCAATTCTCCATTTTAACAATTTATTAAGTACGGTGTGAGCGCCTATTCTGTCGAATGCTTTCTCAAAATCAAGAGAGAGTATTGTGACGTGATTTTTGGCGGATAGAGCCTTTGAGGTGTAGTGGTCAATGTGGAGTAAGGCGTCTGTGCAACCTCTGTTGGATTTGAAAGCTACTTGGTTGATGGATGTCAATTTCTTTGTTTCCATAAGCCAGAGTAGACGTTTGGCTACGATTTTTTCTAATACCTTTGCGGGACAAGGAATTAGGGATATAGGGCGGTAGCCATCCACCGTATCTTTATCTTTGTTCGGTTTGGGAATAGGTATTAGGACCGCGGTTTTCCATATTTGTGGAATGTGTGATGTTTCAAGTATTTTATTGTATAACTTTATAATTCTTTGTTTTGCATAATGCGAAAGGTTTTTTAACATTGGGTAAGATATTCGATCTCGCCCTGGAGTTTTTCCCTTAGTTATACTAAGTGCTGACTCGAATTCGATAAATGAGATGGGTTGTTCCATGCGTAGAGCTGCAGAGTTAGGAGTTTGCAAAGATAGTGGATTGTTAACGGATTCAATTTTTTTGCGATTGAATTCGGGGTGAAAATTATTGTTGTCTGAGAATTGCGACCAGGTTTTGGCGAAGAGTTGGCTTATTTCCACTGTGTCTGAGATTGTAGTATTTTCGGAATTAAGGGATGAGATAATTGTCGGATTATGATTACCACTTAAACTGCGTATTTTATGCCATATTGTGGTTGTGGAGGATGTTGGATTGATTGAGGAAGTGAATTGAAGAAAGCTTTTTGCTTTGCTTTCTTTCATCTTCCTACGAAATTGTGCATTCGTTTTTTTGTATGCAACAAAATTAACCTGCGTTGGTCTTTTTTTAAATTCAGAGAGGGCTGACATTTTGCTTTTTCTGAGAAGCGTTAGGTCGGAGTTCCACCAAGGTACATGTTGCCTGGTTTCTGATTTGGTTGTGATATTTGTTTGGGGTATTGAGAGATTGGCAGCGGATCTAATTGCTTTACTGATTAGCGCCGCTTCGTGATTCGTGTCAGGTGTGGGGGAATTGCTTGAAAGAAATTCGTCAACTTTTCTTTCAAAAAGTCCCCAGTTGGCGGAATCGGTTTTGTATTTTGGAGATCTGTTGTGATGGGTTATCGGTTGCTGATTATTTATTATGCTTAAAACGGGGAAAGGGTCACTATTGTAGAGGTCGTTTAGAACTTGCCATGAAGTTTTCGGAACCAATTCTGAGGAGCAACAAGTGATGTCTATATGAGTGAGGGTATTGTGTGTAGAAAGGTGAGTAGGGGAACCGCCATTCAGTAGGATCAGATTGGAGGTGAGGAGGAGGTTTTCAATTACTTCCCCTCTTTTGTTTGTGGAAGGTGAACCCCAGAGTGTACTCCAAGCATTTATGTCGCCTCCAAGTATTCTGGGCTCATTTGTTTGGTTGAGTATAGCCTGAAGATCATTTTTATTTAATGGTTGATTTGGGGGGAGATATAAGGCAATGTAGGTAAAATTTAAAGGGTGTTGTATTTCTACAACGAGAGCTTGGATATTTGTAATGATGGGGAGGATTTTGTGGGAAGTACCTTTCCTGATTAGTAATCCTACTCCTTGCTTGTGTGATGTGTTTGCAGGTGAATTGTAGAAGTAGCCTACATAGGATTTAGGGATGAATGGTGTGGTGTTGACTGGGCAATGCGTTTCTTGCAGTGATATTATATGTGGGTTATGGTCCTTAATTAGAATGTTCAGTTCGTCAAAGTTATTGGTATAACCGTTCATGTTCCATTGTAGAATGGTGAATGGGGTTTGTTTTGGAGTGAGTTTTGGGCGTTCAGCCGTGCTAGTGTGCTTAGATCTTGATTTTGCAGAGGGATGGGGTTGTATATTCTTAAATGTTTTAAGGTGTTGGAAGGTATGGTGGGCGGGATGTATGTTGTTAGGATCAAGACTCCGCTGTTCCAGATGTTGGGCACTTGAACTCTGGATTGAGTTCAAGTGTCCAACCTCAGGAACAGCAGAGTCAGGGGCTTGGTTGTTAGTTTTATAGTTACATTGTAATATCATCATCTACTAAGGTGTGTACATTTTTATTAATATTTATATTAGTGAGAGACGGTTTACTTTTTACCTTTGATTTGGGTGAAGGGGTGCGTTGCGAATGGCTATTAGCAGAGCAGCTTGTCGTGGTTTGTGGAATGGTTTCAGTTAGGTTGTTTGTTGGCGAACTTGTTTGTAGTTGTGAGGGTTCGAATGTGGTTAGTTGAGTTGATGGCGTTAATTGAATTGATGGTTTTCGTTGGATTAGTGGTGTTATAGACGAAATTGGTTTGGTTGGGTTATGTGTTATTGACTTTTTTGGCTTATGGGGCAATGCAATTTGAATACTGTTGATTGTAGCAGATGAGGAGGAGCTGGCTGGAAGGGATTCCTTGGGTGTAGTTTTTTGTTTGTTTTGTTCCGTTGAGTGTCCTTGTAATTGGCTCGATTTTAGTGTATCTGCAAAGCTTCCTGAAAGTTGATCAGGTTTGTGGATATTTTTTTCCTTATAAATTCGTTTGGCTTCTCCCATTGAACATTTGTTTGTGGTTTTTATTGTTAAAACTTCTTTCGCTTGGATATACAAGGGACAGGTATTATCCGCGGCCGAGTGAGGGAGCGAGCAGTTTGCGCACATAGTGCGACTGTAATTTACGGGGCTATGAGGTGGCAGATTACACTTTTCGCACATTGTGGTATTGGTGCAGCGTTTTGTGGTATGGCCGAGTCGTTGGCAGTTGCGACATCTCATGGGGTTGGGGATATATTCGCTGACCTTAGCTTTATAAAAACCGATGTCAACCGAATTTGGTGGTTGGAATAGGTTAAAAGTAAATAACATAAGTCCGGAGGGTCTTCGCACTTTACAGCCATCAACTTTGGTAAATTTGTACACATCTGTGACTTTTTGTTGACCCATTTCGGCTATTATTTCCGCTTCCGAGATGTTTATGAGACAAGGGGCGTACACTATGCCTTTGCATTCATTTAATTTTTCGTGTAATTTTACAGAAACGGGACACACGTTGCCAAAGTTTGTTATTTTAAGAAAACGGTCTGCGATTTTCTGAGAATTAGCTTTTACTAATAATTGTCCGTCTCGTAGAACCGTGATTTGTTCATACTCTTTGCTAACATCGCCTATCACTTTTTTAATTAAAAATGGGCTTAGAGATGAAATAGGCTTACCATTCTCCTTGGATGATATAATTAGAAATTTTGGATCTCTTGTATTGTTCATTGTTGGTAAGCTAGGAAAAAATTCCTCTGTTTTCATAAGTGTCCTTTTCATTTTGTTTGGTCGAATATCGCTATTTGTATCTTCCGTAAGATCGCTAAACCGGTTACTATTCACATTTGGCCCGCAGGCCATTTCGTTGCAATTGTTTTACACTACTCTTTTGTTTTATAAACACAGCACACTGCACAAGGGTCTGGTCTGGTTTTTTTTTTTTTTTTTTTTTTTTTTTTCACTGCACTATTACACAAATGGGATGTAATATAATTTTGTAACGTAGGACTTATGTTACACGTACGGCACACAATTCGCAACGATGTAAACTCGACGACGGTTGGAAAGAGAATGATATAAGAATATAAACTATGGTTAAAAAGAAAAAAAAAGGGGCGGGGGGGAATGTTTGGCGAGTTGATTACTGGGTTTATCCATCAATTATCACTCATTCATTCACCTCGCTTAGTACAGGATGTGAGAGTGTAGGCGGGGAGTTGGCGTGGTCAGGAGGGGAGAGGGAGGAGATGAAGTTTGAGAGCAGTAGAGGTAAAGTTGAAATCGAAGGAGGTGGGGTAGGAGTTTGCCCGCCGCAGCATTCGCGAAATGGGTTCATTAGAGCCGTAAGAACTGTGGTGGGTGGGCTGATAGAAGAGATGAGGGTTTCGCAGGTTACGGAGGTTAGTGTGAAGTGGAATGATGGAGAGCAAACTTAGGCAGTTGATTGTGCCTGAAAGGAGACGGTGGACGAAAAGGATATCGGCATGAGTTCTGCGCTCCTCAAGTGTGTTGAAATTGATCAGAGGGAGCCGGCTTGTGTATGTGGGGAGAATCCGAGGATTCGCCCAGTTCAGTCCGCAGAGGGCAAAACACAGAAAATGACGTTGCACGCTTTCGACTCTGCGTACATGGGACGAGTAGTGTGGGGACCAGACCTGACTGGCGTATTCAAGAAGGGGGCGGACGAAGGCTATGTAAAGAGAACGGGAAACGTAAGGATTAGAGTATTTTTAGACCAGCGTTTCACAAACCCAAGGACAGAGTTGGCCTTAAGAATAATATCATCAATATGCGGGAAGAAGCTAAGCTCCCTGTCAAATAAGATCCCGAGGTCGCGTATCGAGGGTACAGATGATATTTGCTGGTTTAGCAGGAAGTAGGAGCGTGGGGGGGCAGGGGGAAGTTTGCGGGAGAAGGTGATGGAGTGACATTTGACAACGTTGAGTTCAAGGCAGTTATTACGGCACCAAGTTGAGAAGCTGTCGAGGTCCGTTTGGAGAAGTGAAGTGTGGGGAGGAAGTATGTACCTGCATGGGTACTTCGTTCCCTTCCTCCGCCAACATCTGATTAGGTCGTCCATTTCGTCGCCGTGAACTAAACTGTTGGTCGAGAAAACGGAAGCACACATAAACACTCAGGAAACAAATAAAATGTAACGCGGTTTGGTTGTCTGTATAAAAGTTCTATTATTTAATTTAACTGTTGCGGTGGTTCACAATTATTTAACTTAAAACTGCCTTATACTGGGGGGCACAAGAAAAATTATTTTTTTTATTTTCGACGCGCTCGACTCTAACTCTCCGACTTTTGTGTCACACCGTACCGACGCCAGTACGGTGGATGACGCAGCGACCGTCTCGATCGCTGGATGAAATTCGACTCAACGATATTTTTCGTTTTGAGGTGAGTTTGCCCAAGAAGAAAAAAATGTTTCTCTGTGGTGGAAACAAGGAAGACAGACTTGGCAATGACTGTGTATGTGTGAGTGAAGATCACATTGGTTTATTTTTCATACACAAGGCCATAGGAATAAACCTGAAACTCAAGTACGGGGCATAATGGGCGTCCAAGAGATGTGTGTTTGTTGAAACAACGAATCGCGTCTCATCGGATGTTAATGGCTTTGTATTTGTTTATGCATCTAGTTCGTAAGGGACAAGATTCGGCGAATCAAAGGACAAGGGAAATATGACCTAATGCATAGTTCGGTAATGAGGGTCGGCTAGATAAATAGCAGCCGCTCATTAAATAGAAATTGTGATTCGGATACCTAAACGATATGAATTGTCTATGGTATGCATTGCAGCTGTTACGATAGCCGCAATGTCGATGCACATGGTGCTAATAGGTTTAAGACGCGAGATGCGTATTTGCTTTGGTTTGCACATTGTGCGAGTCAGGGAATTTTATTGCTGGGAGAAAATGACGCCAGCCAATGTATACATAAAGAAATTTATTTTACACATGAATAAAACTGGGAATAGGCGACGCAATGATAATTATTCCTGGCTGGAATGGTTACATGATATGTGAACCGGGGTTTTTCTTTTCAGGATAATTTATGATAAGGAAAGTAAGAACTCTTACAGGGGATTTGTAAGCGAAGGAATGCTTGAAAAGGTAAGAATTCTTTTGCAGGTACTTTTGGGTTATAATAATTGGATCTATTTGATGCGTGAAGCATTTAAGATGCTAATGCGAATTGCATTAGCGAAAGCTGGCGCAGACTGGGTTGTGGTTATGGGGGTTTTTTCAGGAAGGCGAGCCGTGGGATCTGGCGAAACCGCCACAGAAGAGTAGAGAGAAGAGTTTCGCATCGTCCGCATAGAGGGAGATGGATGAGTATTTAATAATGGAGTCAACATCATTGATGGTAAGGATAAATAGGAGGGGACCTAGATGACTGCCTTGCGGAACTCCTGACGTCGGAAGAAAAGGATTGGACAGGGAGGATCTGAATTTGACAACGTAGGGTCGATCTTTCAGATAAGAAGATAACCACTTGATCAATAGGGGTTCGAAACCTAGGGAGGACAGCTTAAAAGGATGAGATTATGGGAGATTTTGTCAAAGGCCTTGCTGAAATCTGTGGTGATTACATCGACTTCGTTGCCATTCTCTAAGGCACGGAGAGTATGGGACGAGAACTCGATCAGATTCGTTGCCCGAAAGGAAACCATGCTAGTTGGATGAGATGATGGATTTAAAACGTAAAGATAACGCGTTGTAAAGAATTTCTTCAAACAGTTTGGAGATATGAGACAGTTTGGCGAGGGGACGGTAGTTGCTTATATCATTTTTGGCTCCCTTTTTATGTATGGGGGTGACATAGGAGGATTTCCAAATACTAGGGATAGATTGAATATCTTTGATATCGGAAGGGAAAGAGAAGTGGAACATTTCTTTAAAAATACGGCCGGGAGTCCATCAGGCCCAGGGCTGAACACGTCTTTGAGTAAGTTTAATTTCTCCTCAACTACGTGACGCTGAATAATTTGAGGGGTGAAGGGGCCGATGGAGAATTCGGGCAAGTCTTTGAAGTGAGACGGATTGGGTTCGAAGGAGATGTCTGTGAAGGATTTATTGAAAAACGAAGCGAATAGATTGGCAGTAGTAAGGGGGTCGGTTGAAGTAGTCGGGCCATAAAAAGAGAGTTAGGATAGGCGTCGGATTTACGTTTGTAATTTATGAAGTGGAAAAAAGATGTGGGGTCATTGATCAAATTAGATTGTGTTTTTGACGCTATATCGTCAATTTCACTCATGTTTTCACTCTACAATTGTTTAGTTTATTGGTCACGACACTATTCGATACTCGTAATTTACACTGTTCTGGCTCGAAGGACCATGAAAATATTTTTTTTTTAATGTACTTCTCTTGGGTGAGGCGAACCTATAGCGGCGAGTGGGCGCCCCGAGATGCCACCAAATAACGGTTACAGTTCTTTTTGAACAGTTGTAGGTTGTAACGCTCCCGGAACACTCGTGGGAAGGGAATTCCACAGCTTCCCCGCTCTGTAACGGAACGAGTTCTGATACAGGGATGTTCGCGCCGTCGGCAGATGAACTGCAAACTGGTGCGATCCGTCGGATTATCTTGTGGAGCGCACATAAGCCGAATTGTGTGGAACAATACCACGAATCTCCGAAGAACACCATGCTTCTTGCTGCTTGACTTATCCAATTTCGCCTTCAAAATTGTCTTAATATCAAGGTACCTTGATTCAAGCTGACTCAAAAACATTTTTGTGAAGTAATCATGGCGCGGGTCTGTCTTCCTTAGGTCTTCTAAATAACCGTTATTTAATTGGAAGTCAACCCAATGCTGCTCCAACTTCTCTAATCGTGTAATGAAATACTCCACAGAGTATCGTGACTCTCCCTCCTTTTCAAATTTGGTCCATAATCGATGGACTTCTTCTGAGATTCGCGTTTGGTTTAACGCTATATCCTCAATTTCACTCATGATTTCACTCTACAATTGTTTATGACTGTAGTTTAGTTTATTGGTCGCGTACCAACACTCACGGCACTATTCGATACTCCTAACTTACACTGTTCTGGCTCGAAGGACCATGAAAATGTTTGTTTTTTTTTAAATGTACTTCTTTTGGGTGAGGTGAACCTATAGCGCCGATATCGCGCCCCGAGATGTCACCAAATAACTGTTGCAGTTCTTTTTGAACAGTTGCAGGTTGTATCGCTGCGGGAACACTTAATAGGGAGGGAATTCGACAGCTTCCACGCTCTGTACCGGAACGAGTTCTGATACAGGGATGTCCACGCCGTTGTGATATGTCCGATTGTCTCGAATTACGCGGACTAATACCACGAATCTCCGAAGAACAGTACCCGTGATAATATCTGTAAAACAGACCGGGGTCGGCTACGCGCCTTCGATGTGATAGCGGCTGTAGTCCCAACGTCAGCGTCGTGTCCCCGATCAGGCGGATCGCTCGTCTCTGTATGCTCTCAAGTAGGTCGAGGGTATGTTTAGGAGCCGACCTCCAAACATGAGAGTAATATTCTAGCGCGGTTCTAATTTGGGATTTATACAGGAAAAGAAGTTGAGCCTGAGTAAAATATTTCTTGGCTATAAAAAGATAACTCAGTTTTCCTGAGGCTGACCTGTCGATGCTCGGCACGTGTTTATGCCATGATACATTCCCCCAGACCGTGACGACCAGCAATTTCAAACTTTCCCCAGCCTCGAGAGCCCGGCCATTCATCATCAGCTGTGGAACCGATGATCCACTTTTCTTTGTGAATGTTGTATATTGTGTCTTCGCTGCATTGAAGTCGACGAGATTGCCCCTTACCCACTGCAAGACCTTATCTAGATCTCGATTCAGAATGTCAATCTGTCTACATCTCAGCTGGTGCGACGTAGATACACCAATCGGCCGAACACTCGAAAAAGAGGAAACAAGCATACTATCATCCGCAAAAGTGAACACTTGGTTATCCGTTGTCCAAATCATTTATGTGAAGCAAAAACAAAGTTTGGAGCCAAAATAGAACCTTGGGGTACTCCCGAATTAACAGAATATAGAATCGAACACTCGCCGTCCACAGCAACCCGGATCCATCGAATTTCGAGGAAGCTCTTCGTCCAGTTGCAAAGCTGCTGGGAAAGTCCATATGAACGAAGTTTGCTCAGTAATGCCCCGTGCCAGACGCGGTCAAAAGCCTTGGAGATATCCAATGCGACCACCCTTGACTCACCATGCCGCTCAATCGCAGATGTTCATATATCGGTTATAAGTGTCAAAAGGTCTCCCGTGGACCACCTGCCACGGAATCCGTATTGACGATCATTCAGAAGTCCGTTGCCCTCCAAATACTTAATTAACTCAGTATTAATGACTTTTTCCATCACCTTAGCATAGACAGTAATGCTATCGGATGGTAATTTTGTGGGAGACACTTTTTTCCCGTCTTTGGGATTGGCTGAGTTCGAGCGATTTTTCAGCTGGCAGGAAAGGTCCTCCGTGCGATACGCGCTAGAGTCTGCCAAGAACCGGCGATAGTTCTGGAGCACACTTCTTAAGGACTATTGCTGGTATTCCGTCCGGCCAGTTGCCTTCCTACAGTCCAGTCCACGTAGAATGCGTTAAATAATACGCGGGCAAAATCTCACATCCCGCATGGAAGACCGTACCGGCGCGATCACAGGTGGCTCCAAAAGACCGGGATTGAGGTTTGAATTCGCGGAAAATAAATTCGCGAACACATCAGCTTTATCCTTTGAATTTGTGACTAACGTCCCGCTGTCTGTCACCAACGGAGGGAAAGAGGAGGAACCGAAGTTACTGCCGATAGCTTTTGCCATTGACCAGAAGGAGCGCGAACCAGTTGGGCACCGAAGGAGTTTATTGGTCAGCCTGCCGCTGTGAGCTTTCTTCGCGATATCAATCGCCTGGTTGCACGCGTTTCTGATTCTAACAAAATTCGTTCTGTTAACATCGGTGGGATTGGAGCGCCATTGCTTAAAAGCTCTATTTTTTGCCGCTGTAATCTGCTCGCATTTTTTGTCAAACCACGGTTTATCAGATGAACTTCGTTTGATGGAATGTGGAATGTAGATCTCCATCCTGAGAAGAATAATTTCTGTGACCGATTCCGCGCAAGCGTTAACATCGGAGTCTCTGAAGCACAACTCCGACCATGGAAAGGATGCGTAGAAATCTCGCAAATCGCCCCAGTTATCAGCCCCATACTTTCATACATGGCGAAGCTGCCTAAGCCGGTTGAAACACAAGTGGTTGCGCGACAGATACCAAGTAGTGATCTGAGTTTCCCAGTGGCGCAGAAACCTCTACGGTATAAATACTCGGTTCGGGTGTCAAAAAAAGATCCAGGATGTTCGCATAATCGCCTCGGGCATCCGGCACTCGCGTTAGTTCCTCCACGAATTGAGTCAACTTTGTCGTGTAATAGTATATATCACTTCTATCAGCATACGGTTCATTAAATATTAAAATAGTGATAAAAGTAAAACTCAAAAGTAACATGTATCGTTTATTACAAAATTAGTGTGATCTTTGATATTGTGATAAATTTTCAACAAATTTAGACAAATCGGGCTTATAATTGCTGCATGCTACCCTCAATGCGTCATCAAGGTGAGAATCAGTAAGTCGATTCCTGTATACGTTTTTTGCATATTTCATTTTGGAATATGATGATTCACAAAGATATGTTGATGCAAACAATGTGACGAGCAGGAAGGCACAATTTTTTACAGTCTTGTATTTTTCTGGAACTAATTTCCAAAAATGGATGTACTCCTTTCCTTCTCTTTTTTCTTCAAAAATAGCTTTCAGATTAGTATCGTTCTTAAATTCAATAAATTCGTCAAAAAGCTCTGCATAATTATATCCCAATGCAGCTAAATTTGTTATTGTGGCTGTTTCTAGGTGCCAGGGATTTTCTATAAGTAACAAACAATTCTTGATACAACGTAAGTCCTGAAATCTGCTCTTAGATTCCTTAGCCAAGGCAGCTAAATAATTTAAAAATATCGTATAGTTTTCTTCAGAAACATGTATACCTTCTTGATTAGCTTTTATTATAGTTGGAAAGTTATGGAATACCTGGTTCTCTATTTCTTCGTGGTAGATGTTTAGTTTCTCTTCAAAAGCAAATACTTTATTCGCCATAATGATTTTATTTTCGCCTTGTAAGCCACGATTGAGTTCATTAAGTTTTTCTGCGATGTCACACAGAAAAGCCAAAAGACACCACCATCCATCATTGTCAAGTTCGATGTAAATTTTATTATTTTGCTGTAAAAACAAAATAATTTCATGCCTCAAAGAATAAAACCGTTCCAGAACTTTTCCTCGGCTTAGCCACCTCACCGAGGTATGTAAAAGGACGTCACTATAGTTACTGTTCAATTCTTCCAAAAGACTTTTAAATTTCCTGTGGTTCAGTTCTTGTGTTCTAATATAATTAACTATACTTATTACAGTCTTCATTGCGGCGTCTATTTCGGCAATGGATATACGTGCTGCTAAGTTCTCTTGGTGAATGATACAGTGGAAAGATAAGAGATTTGTTAAATTATATTTCTTTTTCAATAAAGTAATAAATCCTTTTTCAGGTCCGATCATTGAAGGACATCCATCTGTGCATACACAAACCAATTTTTTAATTTCAATATCATTGTTTTCCAAAAATGTACTGATCGTATTGAGATAGCCCGTCCCTCTGGTTTGATTTTTCATAGGAAGAAATTTCAAAAAATCTTCATGAACTGAAAATTCATTTTGTCCGGTACAATATCTAACAAAAACGGAACATTGTGATGTTGCTGAAATATCGGTGCTAGAATCAAAAGCCAAACTAAAATATTTGCATTTCTTCATATCTTCTATGATGCGATTAAATATGTGTTTAGCAATATCTTCAATGCGTCTAGCAAAGGTAGAATCAGAGAGCTGCATACTTTTGATCTGAGATATTATTTGACTTTTATTGCTAAATTTATCAAATAATATGTTGGAAGCACTGAGGAAACATTCTTTCACAACCTCTGCGTCAGTAAATGGTTTCATATGTTTACCAAGTATGTAACAAATTTCATACGACGCTCTTGTCACCGCTGCGTCATGTGATACCGCCATTGATATGATATTTTGTTGATGTTGTAAAGACTTCTTGAAGAATGTTAACTTTTCACGCCTTATTAAGGAGCCACGAGGAAAAGTTACATTAAATGTTTTGTGCTTTGTGGTATAATGACGAAGAATATTATATTTTTTTAAAATAACACTCTCACGACAGATCAAACATGTGGTCGAACCATGTTTATTTGCAACAACGAAATATTCTTCTTCCCAATTGTCTTGGAACACTCTCTTTTCGTCAGATATTTTTCGTTTACATTTCGAAGACACTCCTGCCATTATGGGTAATTAAATTATAACAATACAATATTATATAAGACAGCAAAAAATGCTATTGTATCCGTGTTCCGCGTAATGTTTACTTGAAATAAAGCCACAACACTGGAGCTGTCAAACATTTATGTGTTGCCACAAGAAAAATTATTTGCGCGCTTACTTGTCTGTCAAATGTTTTGTTTTTTGGGAATAAATCTAGCGTGTGCAATAGCAACACTTTATACCAGATCTGATATTGACACGACAACGGTGGGTGGTTTGGTATATTTATGCGACAAAGACAATCCTCTTCGGGTGTCACTATCTGCACGTCAAAGTCAAAATGAATCTCAAGATATACGAAATATAGAATGCTAGATTTTGTAAACCATGAATGTCTTTAGGGCCGCACAAAAAAGCTCGGCGGGCCGCAGGTTGAGTATGGCTGATGTAAAGGATAGGTTGAAATTTTGTATGTGCATGTTATGTTATGATATGAAATTTGGGAATTAGAAATGATGAAATGTATTTCTAATGTATGAAGTATTATTTCTAATGTAATGGATATATGGAAATATGGAAGAATAGATTCAAATAAAAAGGGATTTGCGATTTATTCAATATATAAATATATTGATAATATGGAATTGAATTGATATGCAAATGTATAAACTATGTAAATTGAATAAATGCGAAATTTGTTTGGGGGTTAAAAGATATTAAAAGATATATGGGAAATAAGGATTTTATAGTGAAATGGATATGTTAGGATTGATGTTAGGATTATGGGAAGACAGTAGGGCTGCGGAGTACTTCATCAGCACAACCCTCAACCATATGATGTCCATATTATTGGGTTCCAACGCCTCCATCCTCTGGCAAGCTAGATCGGACAGCGCGAAGACACAGACTCCGCCCTTAAAACGGAATCTCGAATGTAGGTCGTATCCTCAGCAACGAAGATATGTCGAAACAGTTGACGAATCGACCTGGGTCTCAGTTAGGGCAGGGATATTGGTAGACGGCGTTTACATTCGTATTGGTGAAACCGATATCCCCGATGTTACAAAATGCCGTTACTAGACGAGCGTGGGCAGAGCCTCGAGAGCGAGCCCGATTATGAGATGACGAACCTCTTAAAGTTCGGTTATTTATCATAATATCTGCATGATGTCCCCCCTGGAACAAGAACCATTCTTTTAAAACGAGTCGCTTCTTGCTGGGAAAATAACGACATCGTAATTGCCCTTGAGGCAACATTTCCCAACGTCAAATTCACTGACGTTAAAAAATTCTGTCCCCCACAACGGTTTGTTCAAATCAGACCAGAAAAATACAGCAAGGTGATTATATGGGAGCTTCACCTTGCGCCAGGGACCGACATAGATTCCATAATACGGACAAAGTCGCTTCCAATCCTGCATCAGCAAGTCGTCTTCGAGGTATTCCATAACAGTGAAATACCTCAAGGCAGACGTTGTCAACGTTTCGGGCACCATTCCCGAAATTGCAACCTGAGCCGCCGTTGCGTTCGTTGCGGAAAATCCCACGATATTGGCAAGTGCCAACTATCGCCAGCCAAATACGATCCCACAACAAATGTGCAGGATGAAATAACACTGCCAACTTGCTGCAACTGCGGAAAGAAAGGACATCCGGCTAGTTACAGGAACTGTCCTAAATATAAAGAAATAATTCAAAGATCCAAGGAGAGTCGAGCTAAACAAACAGCGAAGTCAGGATTCGGAAAACAGGCCACACAAAACTTCATCCAAATGGATTTACATTCGCCGACATGCTTAAAGGGCGACAAACAAAGAGAATAAAAACTCTCCCAACTCCTCCCCCTCAAAACATATTCAAGCCCCTAAGCGACCCGTGGTAAAGGCCAACAGAACCTCACAAATTCAAGCTGCTGCACAAAAGCCTGCCAGGGGGCAATCCAAAATGCTCGAGAAACTACTTAGTTTCTCCCGCCTGATTGAAGATATTCGACCCCGATATGAAAAACTAACAAGCGAGGCTGAGAGGGATGCACTCATTTTCACGGCATATGTAAGACGAACCCTCCAAAATGGATCCCAAAACTAAAGTTATCCTCGTAAACGTCAACTCCCTTGTTTCGCTATTAAAGCGTGCGATAGCCTCCGACTTCATAAAGGATAACCGGGTGGACTCGGTTCTTGTCACCAAAACTAGGTTGCATCCATGTCACCGCCCCTTATTCCCAAACTTTTCCATAATTCGAAGACATCGAACCCTCACTGGCGGCCCCACCATCAACGGAGGTGTCACCTGTATACTAGTTAATAGCGAACTTCGCCATGAACCTATTGATCCATCATTCACAATATTGGTACACTGATAAAACAAAGAATCCAAAACAATCGTACCCGACAATTGGAAGACATACTCAAGGGTATTCAGATGGACCAGAGCGTTTATAAAAAATTTAAAAAGATATGTGGCACTTCTTGTATCACTGGTCCAATCATACACAATGGTGTTGTTGTTAATAATGACACCAATAAAGCAAATATTGTCGGAGCGACCTTTGAAAATAATCACAGGATTACTCTCCAGGGTGGAGACCCGGATACTAGTGCAATCATTAATTCAGAGGACCAAAATAAACTAGACAACTTTAACGAGCCAATTGTTGTCTTTAACCCAACTAGCAGCTCATACTTCGATGACACACGTGATAATGGTCACGGTTTCATCACGCCAAATACCCTACAAAATCTAGTTTAATCTCGAAACCCCAAGAAGTCACCCGGTATCGACAACATGTCATACTACTCGTTGTGAAGGCTTTCTGCTTTATTCTTTATAAAGCTCTCCATTCTGTTCAATCATGCCTAGAACATGGGGTACTTTCCCCAAGCCTGGAAGCATGCTGTTGTCTGCCCAATAGCAAAAGCTGGCAAACCATCGTGGGGAAATCGTGTGTTAATTAGAACTAAGTGCAAAATAAAGTAGAACTAAACTAAAACAAAGTATGTTTAATTAACTAATACGTGTTAAGTGTGTGATAAGTGTAGCAAGTGCGTGTCATCATCATCATCATCATCGGCACTACAACCGGGATCCGGTGTTGGCCTTGTGGCGTCTCTAACAGATACACACACAATACACAAGCAAATAGTGAAGATCACCGAACGAAAATCGAATAAGAAAATGCATCAGAACCTGATGGGTTGTGCTTTGGTTCAATTTTTGGTGATTCTAATTGTCATAGTGTCAGATCGAATCACACGTTCTTCACTGTCATCCTAAATGCTATAATTGGTGACTACGACGTGATCTGTGTACACACAGCACGCACTTTCCTACAGCAAAACAGTTCTTCACGACACGATCACGACTTCCGCATAGAGCACCGGCATACTCGCCTGCTCCGACGATCTTTCGCTCGCTCGTTCCTCGCTCCGTCGTTCGCACACGAAGCTGATCGTAACAAAGTTACTGAGGAGGGAGTAGTGTGGCGTTCCTAACAGATACACACACAATACACAAGCAAATAGTGAAGAACGCCGAACGAACATCGAATAAGAAAATGCATCAGAGCCGTATACCATAGCGATAACATAACAATTTACATCGGTTGAATATATTTGAGTTTAAAAATCGAATTCAACACACGGCGGTGGCCTGATGGGTTGCACTTGGGTCAATTTTTGGTGATTCTAACTGTCATAGCGTCAGTTCGAATCACACGTTCTTCACTATCATTCCAAACGCTATAGCCTTATTTAGCAAGTCTCGAGGCTTGTTAAATTTTCCATAATAATTTATTTTTACGGGAAAGGTTATTGGCCTTGCGGCAAGGAAGTGCGTGTGATGTCCATTAAATGTTACGTATTGTGTAACATTTTTGTAACAGCCCAGTGAGTGGGGCCTTAGAATATACTCATAGCTAGGTCGGTTTGTCGTAAAAGGTGGCTAAAGGCTGAATATTACCCCATTAATCGAAAGGCACCGTGAAATAGTCGGACGAAATCCATGGCCACCTTTCGGAGCTCAGCTGATGAACTCAGCTTCTGAGTACTTACTTACCCTTGGCAGCGATGCAATAAACACCAATTCCCTGTAAATAAGCTAGAATCAATTTGCACCATGTGCATGGCGTACTGCGGCAATCGTTACAGCTGCAATGCATAGCTTAGACAATGATCTACCCGATCTCTTTTCCTTCCCATATTACTGGATCTGCTTCTTATGACTAGCGGCATGAACAAACAGAAACCCCGATTAGCACCCAATGAGATTCGGCCGAACTCACATCTCATTGATGCACATTATTCCCTTTTCTTTGATTTCAGATACGTTCTCATGGCTTTTTCCCATGAAAGAACCTGTGGGTGTGTTTTACGCGCTTCAGTGTTTCTTTGTGCAAGCAGGTGCACTGGTTCACTACAATTCCCCACTCAACTGCCACAAGGTAAGAAATCAAAACACTGTTCTTCAATGTTACTCATTTATTAGGGTTCCAAACAAGAAAACAAATGTTTACAAAATTCCAAGTGCTAACAACATTACATAAAGGCACTTGGCTCGTATTATAATATAAATTCAAAGATTCAAATGTTACGTAAATTGGTAGGCACTCGGCACTGTATTTAAATGTATTTAAAAACTCAAAGATTTAAATGTTACGTAAATTGGTAGGCACTCGGCACTGTATTTAAATGTATTTAAAAACTCAAAGATTCAAATGTTACGTAAATTGGTAGGCATTCGGCACTGTATTTATATGTACTTAAAAACTCAAAGATTCAAATGTTACGTTAATTGGTAGGCACTCGGCACTGTATTTATATGTATTTAAAAACTCAAAGATTCAAATGTTAAGTAAATTGATCTGACTTCACCGCTCGCAAATTTTCGACTGTGGTTTCAAAAAATTCTCGCGCCAACACCCCTAACTTCAGTCATCGAAGCGACAGAACGCAAAAATCCCATCCATCGCTTCGATGAGCATATATGCTGCGATCCTCCTCAGCATCGGCACACAGGTCGTGAAACATAAATCATGCTTTCCTCTGCCACTCATGGTGTGTGTACGTCCACCGTAAGCAGACCATGGATCATCAAATCCACAACACCATGAGTAACGATCTGCTGCTGGCACCAGCATCCCAACGAAGGGTTGAAATGCTGACACCACATAAAAGCACACACGACGAGTGTGTCGTCGCACCGATGATGGTGGCCTACCCAGGACACTCGTGTGCATGATACAATGTTGCAACATTGATTCCGACATTCGGGTGAGAGATAAGGGAGCAAGCTTCGTCGCTTGGATGATTTGCTGTGCAATGGTTGCATGCTACGCTCCTCGCGCAGGTGCACAGCATTGCAAGCATATGCGGATAGCGCCGAATGTGTTCCCCGGATGTATGCCTCGTCTGTAATCTCTTACTAGAAATTCGATGACGCAACACACAACCGGTGAATTGTCTCTAGAGAATTGGTATCTGATGTTGATACAATTAATGCCAGCCAGAATCATCGCTTTTAGGTATTGCACCTATGACAGGTACAACTATCACCCTCAGTAATTGTGACGTTCAATGGAACTGTCACAATACCTGTTTTCTTTATGCCCTTTAGCATGCCCTAGACGGGGTTTTTATCCAGGTAATTGGCAAGGTGCATGGTGGCGTTCGAGAGAACCGCCACAAACCAATGTGCACACATACATGTGTATCTCTATGATCTCTTCACGTTTCTCTTGGGATGGAAAATGCAGCCTTCAATTAAGAGAGCCAGTACCACTGGCCGAATTTCCTTCGCCAGCGAATTTATATCGCTGAGTCCAATTACATCCGCCGACCACCACGATCGTGCCGCTCCCGCAAATGCATCAAAATACTTGGATACATCCAAACCAATAAGAAGAACATTTACTTCAACAACATCACCAGTGTTTTAATATTCCGGCTGCAGTGCCTGGGTGTTTCGAATGTGTTTTCCTGATCACCGGTGACGTGCTGTTTTCGTTCGGGGATTTATTGGCGAAAGTCTTATGATGGAGGAGGAAGGTGAACCGATTGCCCATGCCTGGCACAATACACTTCCTCCCCACACGTTCTTTTTCATCAGTGGAAAAAGCTAATTTCAGTTCCTCCCCTTTTTCTCCGTTTGCAAGTGACTGCGGTACCGTGGTTTAATACCGATTGTCCTGTAGGAATCCGAAAGTTCTTTAACCCTCTTACTTCATTAATAAAGCTAATATTTTCACGATTTATTTTACGCAAATTCAACTCTGGATGACCGTTTGTGTTTTGTAAGATCCACCTCTGATCGCGTCAATATATTTTTCAGTGCCGCATTACAAGTTCCACGTATGTGGTGTTGAACGCATCCTCCGTGAACTACCAGCAATAGTCTTTAAAAATTGCTTTGAAACTGTCAATCGTTTCTTAGCAAATTCTTTTACAAATCTTATACACAAAAAAACTTTCCTTCCTATTGAAAAACCTCTTGAATTCCACCAATCTCAAAGAGGAGGACAAAGTGTGTCCCACAAAATTACCGGCCAATAGCCTTTGTTGTTATTTTGTTCACGGCGATAGAAGAAGTTTCCAACATTGAGTTGATTAGGTTTTTAGACTACAACAGACTTATGATTGATCGCCAATATGAGTTTCGCAGCAGACAATCCATTGGAGACCGCTTAACCTTTGTGACTGCCTTATGGATATCGGTAATTGAAAAACTCGGTCAATCAAGAGCAGTAGCATTGGACATCTCCAAAACTATTGACCGCGTTTGACACAAAGCGTTATTAAGTAAGTTTCGTTCATATGGACTCCGCCAACAACTTTGGGATTGGATAAAGACCTTCCTCGAAAATTAATCGATTTTATTGTATTGTTATTGTATACGACGCGTGAATTACATTACTCCCGGGATGCCTCACTGAAAAAGCGTTCCGTGGGTTATGGATGACACCTTAAACATTTCCAGTTCCGCAACACACCAGGATTCTCGCCTTACACAAAAAAGAAAACCGACATTTTACACGCAATTTTTATTCACTTTTATTGTCTCCTTTTTCATCTGCTTGATTATTTAAAAAGTTCGTTATGAATAGGGACAACATCTTATTTTGATCTGTGAAAACCATCGGACTACTTTTTATCCACTTTAATTTTGCATTGGTGAATTTTTTTTGAATTTTCGGCCAATCTTTTTCACTGTAACGCAAATCTCATTACAAGAGGTATAGATTGTCAATTGAAGACTTACTTTAAAAACCGTGAATCTTTTACTCCGATAAATAGAACTGGACTGTTAATTGGGGTTGCTTCAAATTCCACATTTGGCCAATAAAGTATTAGATTTTCGTATAAAGACGCCACATTTGATATCCATTGAAAGCTGAAAAGTTTGTTAAAATCATAGAATGTCCTTTTAAGAAAATCCGGTTATCAATCTTACTGTCCTTTGTCATTTTTCTTCAAGTTGTTGACAACGATTTGTGCAATATGCATATTCTCAAACAATTCAATCATCATCCTTCCTACAATCTTCTGTGTCTTCTCGAGAAATACCTCGTGCCTCAAGTCCATTTCCATCATTGTCAGCAAAACAGTCTCGAAGAGCGCTAAGTATTGGGTGGTAGGATACAACGAAGAGTCAATAAACACAGCTTTCTCCACCACGTTGGGCTGGAATATTAACAACGATACCATCATTATGAAGATATGAATTTTATAATTAAAAGTGTACGTTTTGTAAAGCAACGATCATCATTGCCTGACCACCCATATTATGTCCGACGAATGAGGCTTGTTGTATATTTTCTTCCTTCAGTAGATGTAGAATATCTGCAGCTAAATGTCCAGGGGCATGTTCTTCAGACCGGGGACTTTTCCCGTGGTTTCTGGCATCTACATTATAGATCTACGTGAATAAACCGAAAGGATAATCGAAGAAGTGCTTAATATGCGATCTCACCACTCTTTTTGTTTTTTCCGATAAGTATTGAGACATTTGGGCCCAGTCCTGGTGTGTTTCTAAAAATCCATGCATGAAAACTATCGGTGGTTCATCGCTCTTGTTTCCCGGTGTTAATTTACTGAAACCCATTTTAATTGGAGCTATAGTGACGTAATACTTATTTAGTACGTCACGCACTAATGTACATGATTTAGTTCGCGAATGGATAACGGTTCTGTAAAAGATTCTCATGACGAACAAATTTACACGAAGTTGTCGAACTTATATTAAATCGTTTTGCCCGGATGAGTTGACATATTGAAATAGAAAATCATTTGCTTAAAAAGTCATTCTGATTTAGAATTATGTCGGAGAATTTGATTCATTTGATAAGTAGAGAGATTTTTCAATTTGAAAAAGCATTTATTTAAAAAACACCGAATTAGATTAATTATTAAATCAATTGTAACAATAATATTTGTTAATCTAATCTTTCCGTAAAGAGAAACTAGCCACGCTTGCGTTTGTGTGACCGATTACCTATGGAGTGAGGTCAGGTCGTGGTCGAGATAAGTGGGTTTGTGGAACTTTTCGATTGTCGTATCTTTTCTATTTGATCTTGAATTGGGTTCTCATGTCATGCATACGTCTGCTCAGAATATTAACCGTGGCACCATTGATTCATGGGGCAGATTCCGGTGGTTCTGTTGCTGCACCTTACCCGAGGTCGGTGCTTTCCACGGCAGCTGAATGACAGAAAGTCGGTGGTGGCGTTGAAACGTTGAATTTGTGGTGAATGGTTTAAGCAATTATTATGGCGCAAGGCTCATAACCCTGCCCGTAAAAATGACTTATTATGGAAGATGTAACAAGCCTCGAGACTTGCTAAATAAGGCCAAGACCGGATCCCGGTTGCGGTGCCGATGATGATGATGATGGGATGTTTGAGCAATCTGCGGGTGCGGAATCCGAACGGAAACAGTATGGTTGAAGAGTGTGTTACATAAATAAAGCCCCCCTCCTGAATAATTATGCAAATTCGTGTCCTTAATTCCTTAATTACCCACATATCATATATACAACAACGTTTTCTCACGCTACAAAATCACATTTTCCATATTTCCCATACAAAGCGTTTCCAAAATATTTTTCCCTAAAAAACACAAATCTCACCCTAAAAAGGCCAAATTTTCCATTGTATATAGAATGAAAGACGATTCAATTTTGAATAGTCACGACTACGGATATTTTCCAATTCTTTCATCTCCTATCTCGCAACATGTTGTAATTCTTAAACTAAAGAATTACCAAATGCTCCATACGAAGGCCATGCTTAATAAACACACTCATATGTATATCAATGCCCTGTGATTAAGGCGTTAGAATATACTCACAGCTAGGCCGGGTTGTCGTAAAAGGCGACTAAAGCCCAAGTGGTAGGCTGGGTCCCAACGCCCTATTGCCCGGTGAAATACCACCCCATCAAGCTTTAGGCTCCGTGAAATGGCCGGGAGAAATCCCTGGCGATCTTTCGTGGCTTGGCTGATGGACCGGTTCGAGAAAAGGTTGGTTTAGGTGGTAGTCTGTCCCAAGGTGAGATACCACCCCGTGACGCTGTACATATCGCGATATCGTCGAGGGAAATCTTCGACGGTGTTTCGGATGTGTGGCTGATGGCCCGGACTGACACGGAGATAAGTCATGATGGTACCTTCTGATATAAAGAAGTGCGGAGGTAAACTAGTCTCCCATTCGGATCTCCGCAGGAACTATGTCAGGGGGAGCATCATGCAGATATTATGATAAATAACCGAACTTTAAGAGGTTCGTCATCGCATAACCGGTCTCGCTCTCGAGGCTTTGCCCACGCTCGATTGATAACGGCATTTTGTAACATCAGGGGCATCGGTTTCACCAATAGAAATGTAAACGCCTGTATGGAACGAATGTTGTCGCCTATGAAGAAACAAATATGTGGCAATAATGCTATCAAGATATACGAAAAAAAAGTTTGGTATCATCAACCATTAATAAATACTTATAAGGAAAAACAAGGTTAATAGCATCTTGGAATTCCCAGTGGTGTTCGATTATCCATGGTGAAATGAACAAACAGGAGGAACAAATACTACATCTGGTGGCTAAAAAAAAATCTAAAAATTGATCTTGCGTTTAGCTGTGTGAGTAAAGCGTTAGAATATACTCACAGCTAGGCCGGCTTGTCGTAAGAGGCGACTAAAGGCTAAGTGGTAGCCGGGGTCCCAACGCCCTGTGCGCCCGGTGAAATACCACCCCATCAAGCTTTAGGCTCCGTAAAATGGTCGGGAGAAATCGCTGGCCATCTTTCGGAGTTTGGCTGATGGACCGGTTCGAGAAAAGGTTGGCTAGGTGGCAGTCGGTCCCAAGGTGAGATACCACCTCGTCAAGCTGTACATTCCGCGATATCGCCGAGAGAAATCTTCGACGGTGTTTCGGATGTGTGGCTGATGGCCCGGACTGACACGGAGATAAGTCATGATGGTATCTTCTGATATAAAGAATTGCGGAGGTAAACTAGTCTCCCATTCGGATCTGCGCAGGAACTATGTCAGGGGGAGCATCATGCAGATATTATGATAAATAACCGAACTTTAAGAGCTTCGTCATCGCATAATCGGGCTCGCTCTCGAGGCTCTGCCCACGCTCGATTGATAACGGCATTTTGTAACATCAGAGGCATCGGTTTCACCAATACCAATGTAAACCCCGTCCACCAATATTTGCAAACAACGAAACCTGATATCATTGCCCTAACTGAGACCCAGGTCGATTCGTCAACTGATTCGACATATCTTCGTTGCTCAGGATACGATTTACATTCAAGATTCCGTTCTAAGAACAGAGTCTGCGTCTCCGCGCGGTCCGATCTGACTTGCCAGAGAATGGAGGCGTTGGAACCCAATAATATGGACATCATATGGTTGATGGTCGTGCTGAGGAATTCTGTTAAATTTCTTTGTTGTCTTTACCGCTCCCCGAATGACGATCGACCGGCGACATTTTTCGAACATCTTTCACGTGCCGTCGACTGGATACAGATTAACCACCCACCTTCTGAAATTGTTGTCTTTGGCGATTTTAATGTGCACAATTCCGGCTGATTGGTACATTCTAACAGAACCAATGAGGCTGGGAGGCTGGCGGAGATGTTTGCTGTTAGCCACAAGTTGACTCAATTCGTGGAGGAAATAACGCGAGTGCCGGATACCCGAGGCGATTATGCGAACACCCTGGATCTGTTTTTGACATTCGAATATTTATACCGTAGAGGTTTCTGTGCCACTGGGAGACTCAGAGCAAGCACTTGCATTTCAAGCGAATAACCGGCCTAGGCAGCTTCGCCATGTATGGAAGTATGGGGCTGCTAACTGAGACGATTTGCGAGATTTCTTTGCATCCTTTCCATGGTCGGAGACATTTGTGCTTTGGAAACTCTGATGTTAACGCTTGCGCGGAGTCGGTCACAGAAATTATTCTTCTCGGGATGGAGATCTGTATTCCACATTCCATCAAACGAAGTTCATTTGATAAACCGTGGTTTGACAAAAAATGCGAGCAGATTACAGCGACAAAAAATAGTGCTTTTAAACAATGGCGCTCCAATCCCACCGAATTTTGTTAGAATCAGAAACGCATGCAATCAAGCGATTGATACCGCGAAGTAAGCTTACAACGACAGAGTGACCGATAAACTCCTTCGGTGCCCAACTGGTTCGCGCTCCTTCTGGTCAATGGCAAATGCTGTCAGCAGTAACTTCGGTTCTTCCTCTTTCCCTCCGTTGGTGACAGACAGCGAGACGTTAGTCACAAATTCAAAGGATAAAGCTGATGTGTTCGCGAATTTATTTTCCGCGAATTCAAACCTCGATCCCGGCCTTTTGGAGCCACCTGTGAACACCCCGCTGCGGCCTTCCATGCAGGATGTGAGATTTCTCCCGTGCACTATTCAACCCATTCTACGTGAACTGAACTGTAGGAAGGTAACCGGTCCGGACGGAATACCAGTAATAGTCCTTAAGAACTGCGCTCCAGAACTATCGCCGGTTCTTGGCAGACTCTGACTTCTGTTGGACCACTCAATGATCGTCAATACGGATTCCGTGGCAGGCGGTCCACGGGAGACCTTTTGACATTTATAACCGATATATGGACATCTGCGATTAAGCGGTATGGTGAGTCAAGGGCGGTCGCATTGGATATCCCCAAGGGTTTTGACCGCTTCTGGGATGGGGCATTGCTAAGCAAACTTTGTTCATATTGACATTCCCAGCAGCTTTGCGACTGGACGAGGATCTTCCTTAAGAATCGATCGATCCGGGTTGTTGTGAGCGGCGAGTGTTCGCATCTGTATCCTGTTAATTCGGGGGTGCCCCAGGGTTTAATTTTGGCCTTGTTTTTGTTTCACATAAATGATTTGTTGGAGAGAACGGATAACAAAGTGTTCCGTTTTGTGGATGATAGTACGCTTGTTTTCTCCTTTACGAGTGTTCGGCCGATTGATGCATCTACGTCGCACCAGCTGAAATGTTGACAGATTGACTGTCTGAATCAGGGTCTAGATAAGGTCCTGCAATGGGGAAGGGCCAATCTCGTCCAATTCAATGCAACGAAGACACAATATACAACATTTACAAAGAAAAGTGGATCATAGGTTCCACAGCTGATGATGAATGGCCAGGCCCTCGAATCTGCCGAGCATCGACAGGTCAGCCTCAAGAAAACTGAGCTATCTTTTTAGAGTCAAGAAATATTTTACTCCGGCCCAACTTCTTCTCCTGTATAAATCCCAAATTATACCCTCGCTCGAATATTGCTCTCATGTTTGGAGGTCGGCTCCTAAACATACCCTCGGCCTACTTGAAATCATACAGAGACGAGCGATTCGCCTGAACGGGGACTCGGCGCTGACGTCGGAACTACAGCCGCTATCCCATCGAAGGCGCGTAGCCGACCTCGGTCTGTTTTACAGATATTATCACGGGTACTGTTCTTCGGAGATTCGTGGTATTCGTGGCTTCCCAGCAAATTTGCGGTTACCTTTCCGTTATGTATTTATGCACCTGCAGATTTTTTGAAAGGGGTTCCGGTCAGTGAGAGCTGAAGCCACATTCAATGAATCGGTAAACGGAAGGTTGGGGGTAAATTTGTCACCTTATATTTGAGGACGCGAATGAGTTGAGAGTCGTGACATGGCAGTCGGTGTGAAGCGGTCAAATAAAGGACTCGTGAATTGTCTCGTGGATGGTCGCGAGTGTTTATGACCACGTTGAAAAGTTTAGTACATAGTTCCGTTCTCATAAATATTAGTTGATTTCCGTTCGAAATTTCACAATAAGTTGTAAAATAGTCCAGCCGTGAGTAAAGAGTCAAGCGTGTAACATTACGTACATAATTATATATTCAACAGTAATTGCGAAGTTCTATGGTAAATTGCTGGGGGATGGGAGCGAACATACAGTGTAAAGTCTCTGCTTTCAACCCAGCGAAGGCCAGGGCAATCCTTGTCCCTGTTCAATCCAAGTTGGCATGCAGTCTCCACGTGACACCCCCGGATAGCTACTTTGGCACCCGCCAAGTAGTGAACCAATGCATGTACCGACATCTTGGGAAAGGTTGGCGCAAGGTTAATAACCTTGCCCGGAAAAACAAATTATTATAGACAATTTAACAAGTCTCGGATAAGGACCGGACACCGGTGGAGAGACTTGCTAACTAAGGCCAAGACCGAATCCCGGTTGTAGTACCGATGATGGTGATGATGACGCTGGTAAATTGCTAAATCGTCACAGTGCCACCCACAAAGGGAAACTTAAGTGTAAATGGAGACCAAAAAGTTAAATTAATTGCAGAACTAGACGTCGAGCCCGGCCTTTTGGAGCCACCTGTATCGTGGCGGTACGGTCTTCCATGCGGGGTGTAAGGTTCCGCCCGCGTACTAGTCAACGCATTCCACGTGGACTGGACTGAAGGAAGGCAACCGGCCCGGACGGAATACCAGCAATAGTCCTTAAAAACTGTGCTCCAGAACTGCCGCTGGTTCTTGCCAGACTCTTTCTCTTATCTTATGAACGAAGAACTTTTCCTGCCTGCTGGAAAATCACTCGAGTTCACTCAATCCTAAAGAGCGGAAAAAAGTGTCTGCCACAAAATTACCGGCCGATAGCATTACTTTCTATATTATCTAAGGTGATAGATAAGGCCATCAATGCCGAGTTAATTAAATATTTGGAGTGCAACGGACTTCTGAATTATCGCCAATACAGATTCCGTGGCAGGCGGTCCACGGGAGGCCTCTTGACCCATATAACGGATATATGGACATCTGCGATTGAGCGGCATGGTGAGTCAAGGGCGGTCGCATTGGATATCTGTAAGGCTTTTGACCGCGTCTGGCACGAGGCATTGACACCAGATGGCAAGCAGACCACCATGATCCGCTTACCAACAAAAAAGGCTACCATATTGCTGGCTATAAGATTCCTACGGGTTAGATGGGTGAGATGCAGACTACGAGAACAGATCACACCTACACGATGTTTCATATCTTGGCAATAAGGTCATGTGGTGAAATTCTGCAAGTCCGAAGAAGATCGTTTGGAAAACTGTGTGAAATGCGGTGGAAACGGCCACAACGTGATGCACTGTGATGTCAAACCCAAATGTATGGTATGTTCTGCGAATCAGGGTGCGAAGGCGGTCACGACCACTCAGCAGGGAGTTACAAATGCCAAGCATTTAAAAACGCGATGTCCAATCTTCTAAATAAAGATGGACAGGCATTCAAATTAACTTAAACCATTGTGGAGCCACACAACATCTCCTTTCCCAAACGGTTAAGGAATATGGTGCACACGTTATTATTATTTTATTTATTATTTATTATTTATTGGCCAGTAGGAACCCGGAAGTTCATGACCTCACCGACTCGACTCCGTCATCGTTCCCTATTCTGTGCGCTCTCCTTCCAGGCTTGACCATCTGATCCGATCTCCTCAAGGTCAAACCTAACATTGTCCACGCATCTCCGTCGCGGCCGTCCTACCGGTCTTTTTCCCATTGGCCTACCGTCAAGAATTCCACGCACGATCCTATCGTTACCCATTCGCGCCACATGTCCGGCCCATCTTAAACTTTGCGACTTGATTAATCTCACTATTGTAGGTTTGCGGTATAGCTCTTCCAATTCGTGGTTGTGGAATTTCCTCCATTGTCTTGCCTCCTCGACATATTTACCGCCAAAGATACCCCTTAAAACTTTATTCAAGAATACGCGGAATTTGTTTTCTTCCCGCTTTGAGAGAGCACATGTTTCGCATCCGTATAGAGCAATCGGGATGATTATGGTTCTATAGACACGGAGCTTTATGTTACGTGTGTAGTTTGGATTTCAACAGTTTACTGACTGCGTGCCAACTAGCGTTGCCGGAGTGGAGTCTTTTCTTAATTTCCTTCGACATTTCGTTACTGACTATCAGTATCGTTCCCAGATATTTAAATTCTTTAACTTTTTCAAATATCTTGCCGGTGCAGACGTGGTACTCATCAATGAGCAGTACCGGGAGCCTGGCACCTGGTACAATTACATGGGAAGAAGACAGCAGTGGAACAGCGGGCATCCGGACAACTGGAAATTCCCCCATAGAATACAGAAGTCCACCGGCAGGAAGGATTCGCCTATGATAAGATCAGGGGAATTCATTTTTACTATTGTTACGCTGCGCCAAGGTGGGAAATAGAAGAATTGAAATGTTTTTTGCACGGGGTAACACAAGAAGCTAGAGATAAGAGCCCCCTTATAGTTGCTGGAGATTTCAACGCTTGGGCAGTAGAATGGGGAAGCACAAGAACCAACAGTTGAGGCCCATGCACTACTCGAAGCCTTCGCAGTCCTAGATGTGGTGTTACTTAATGATGGTGTTGATGACACCTTCATAAACGAGAGAAGTCGGTCCCAAATCGACATCACATTCGGTAGCTCCATGTTGGCAAGAAGTATGGAGTGGCAAATTTAGGACACCTACATCCATAGTGATCACCAAGTCGTAATGTACGAAATATTACCACAAAGGGGATTCATCACTGGCAAATTGGCGAAGAAAGCCCAGAAAAATGGTTGGAAAGAGAAGGACCTCGATGTGGAACTGCTGAGAATTTGACTCAATCAACAGAATACAGTTCGCAAATAGCACGTCACAACACACACACCATCGGGAAGCTTCATCCCGCATCACCAGGTAACTACAGAAAAACGTTCATATAAAAAATTACATAACATATTGTGACGCATATGACAATCAGTACTAGAATATTCGAGAAAGTCCGAAACAAAGTACTAGAATATTCTAGAAAGTACTGGAAAACTGGAGACTATGAACAGTAGAACATTCAAGGCTATGGAACGGACGGAAACGAAACGCCAAATCAGAATGAGGAAACGGTATAAATACGTCGCACACAGATCATGGAGATAAGTAAGAAGTAATAAGTAAGAAGTAAGCAGTAAAAGACGCAATAAGTACGGAAGCGATAAGTCAAGGAAGTGTACGGTAAAAAGTAACGGTTGTTATTAACGGACAAAAAAAGTGTTACATTAATTCAAAATCGATTTAACGGCTCTTATTTATTAAAAATAATTAATCCAGCGAACCCTAAGCTCGCTACAATTGGTGTCAGAAGCGGGATTAATTATTGGTGAAGTGAATAAGTCTGAGAAAGTGTATTGTGACGATGTCAGATCGACGTTTGGAGGATCTTCGTGTTCCTGAGTTGAAGAAGGAACTTGAGAACCGGAATCTGGATAGCAGAGGACAGAAGCAAATTCTTCGACAGCGTCTGCAAGCAGCAATGGAGGAAGAGGGTATTGATGTCGACACATATGTTTTTACGATTGGGCTGGACTGTCCTGACGGAGAAGAAACAGCGAGGCAAGATGGTGCCAATGTAACGGGGAAGAATTTCGCCACAGTTGGACATTTTGGAGATGCTCAAGATGATGATGATAAAATTGGACGCGCAAGCTACAGACATTAGTACAAAATTGGATGTCCAAAATTCAAAATTCGACGCACAAGCTGCAGATCTGAATGCAAAATTGGATGCCCAAACGCAGTGGATGAAATGTCATTTTCAACACTTTAAGGAACAAATTCGAAACGAAGTAGAACATCTGGATCTAAAAGACGAAGCTGAATTTAAGAAAGACACCGATGGAATAACGCGAATCGAAAAGAGACTTGAGAGTGTTGAGAGAAATAAGACATCGCATGACTACAAAGATACAAGGATGCAACCGCCAACCTTCGATGGAACGGGACCCTTCTCCGTATTTATACATCAGTTTGACGCTGCGGCCAATTATAACAAGTGGTCGGATGAGGAAAAGTCAACATCACTAATCTTGTCACTCCGCGGGGCGGCTGCAGAATTGCTACAAACCATACCAGCAGCGAAGCAAACAGATTTCCAAGCGGTAAGAGACGGCCATGAAGCTAGGTATGGAGACAACCACATGCAGCAGGTCTACCGCATGCAACTGCAGAGCAGAACGCAGAAACCTGAAGAAAATCTTCAACAGTTGCAGGCAGATATTGAGCGATTGGCAAACTTGTCTTATTCAAATATGACTAAGGAATTTCTGAACGAGGTAGCCATGGACGCATTTATAAACGCACTCAAAGATCGGGACTTGCAACAAGCCGTTCGTTTGGCAGGAAAGAAGACGACTAATGAAATACTGGCGTTCGCATTGGCATATGAATCTGCTAAACTGGCTACCAGGAGTACATATAGAGTCCGAGAAACGTCTGTCCAGGAATGTTCCTGCCAAAGAATCGGGCATGTACAAGGGGGAACCCCGAGACCTGATATGAAGTGTTGGACATGCGACGAAGTCAGCCACATCTCTGTTGACTGTAGGAAACGTCGACGAACGAATGAAACATCAAGTGAGAATTGTTGTTCATGCGCTACTCATAAGAGGAGACTATCAATGGACAAACCTGAGGCCAATAGCTCGGGAAACTTGTAAGGGCAGACTTTATGGGGGGAAAGTGGCCTGGTGGAATGTCCAGCCCCAGCATCGTAACTGTATCACAACTCCAATGGGATAACCAAAGTTTGGTTATAACTTCGATTGTTAATGCAAGGACAACAACAGTGACAATCGACACTGGAGCAACGAGATCCATAATTCGGCCGGATGTCGTGGGCAAAATAACCCTTAATAAAAATAGAAGATACGCTTTGAAGGCTGCCACAGGAGAACGTTCTACAGTCTAGGGAGAAGTGGAGAGCATAATAGTGCTGGGCAATATTTCCATCTCCCACAAATTTTTGGTTGCCGATATTACGGACGAATGCATTCTTGGAATGGATTTCATGAAGGAGCACCAAGTTGTTCTAGATATCGGGCAAAGAACACTGCGAATTGGTAACTTGGAGGTTGCTATTACAATGCAGGACGAACAATTGCGAAGACCGAAATGTTATGTGCGTGAGGAGGATGAGATCCAGCTCGTTTAGACTCGGTAATTTGGACCAGTCACGAGAGTGATTTCGGTGACAATCGATTTTACATCACCGAGGCTGTACAAAATCATCGTAAGGGGAACATCCTTGTTGGAAAAGCCCTTATCGATGCGAAGAAGCACATCGTACCTATCAGAGTACTAATTGCGTCCAAGGAGCCGGTCGCAATAAGAAAAGGAGAGGTAATCGCAGAATGTGCACCCGTATCAATGATAAGCTCAATTCAGACAAGGGGAGAGGACCATTCAATTTAACAGCCCTTTGGTGCATCCCCTGTTGTTAATAGGCTGATGCCCCAGAAAATCGGATTAACAGACGGAGAAAAGACAGGCGTTGAATCACTCCTGAACGATTTTTCTGATATTTGGTTACAGAAAATGATAAATTCGGACGGTATAGTTAAACATCGCATTGACACGGGTGAGTCAAGACCTATAAGACAGCCACCTCGTCGACTACCGTTGGCCAAACAATCAGAAGTAGGCAACATGATTCGAGATATGGAAGACCAAGGAGTCATCGAGAAATCATCGAGCCCATGGGCATCGCCGGCAGTGCTCGCCAAGAAGAAGGATGGGACAACTAGATTTTGTGTCGACTACCGGCGGTTAAACGACGTTACGAAGAAAGACAGTTACCCACTTTCTCGAATCGACGACACACTAGATCCCCTTTCTGGAGCTCAGTGGCTCTCAACATTGGACCTAAAAAGCGGTTACTGGCAAGTGGAAGTGAAGGAGGAGGACAAGGAGAAGACAGCGTTTACTACCGGAAACGGACTTTATCAATTCAATGTGATGCCTTTTGGATTGTGTAATGCTCCAGCAACGTTTGAACGATTAATGGAAATTGTTCTACGGAGACTTACATGGAAGACGTGTGGGGTGCGCGATGTGGATGCACCAACGTATGGCACCGGTTCACTATCGCCCCACTAGTTATTCCGCCGACGGCACGTCCACAAGAAGCGAGCAAAATGGACAGGTGACGGGCCGAGAAATAAAACGCACTCATACCACATACGGGGTCACTTTTGTTTGTTTATTACACCGGAACGTCGTTGTTCGCACAGCCTACAATAACCGGTGGCCGCCCAAGGGAATCTTTAATATCATTAATATCGCTATTGAGGGTGGCAAGGATCTGAACCATAACATGAGTTATCCGTTCCGCCGACAAGCACTCAACCGACACGATTGTACGGAATACCGGTTTTTGAATAGAATTAGGGGGGCGCGACAGACTTGACTATATACTCGGGGGTTTGCACCCACCGAGTGCAGGTTACGAGGGACTGATGTGCGCGCGCCGATGGTAGAATGATGACTGACTAATGAAATGGAGAACATTTCATAGCAGAAATAAATTTACTGTCACTTCCGAGGAATTTCGAGAAGAGTTGCTATGCTCGCATAAGAATTCAGTTCCAGCGAATCCTTACCGTATGAGCTAAGTTGGATTCGTTGGTTGTGTGTACCGGGAAATTGAAATTGCTTGGGTGCAAGCAAGGAATATCGTTTAGATAGAATGTTAACCGAAGTCATTTCGGGGAAATGTATGCGGCTTGGTATAGTCGTTAATGTTCCGTTGTGGATTTGAATATGCGTTTTGTTACGGCATATGAACTTCGGGGAAATTAGGATTGCTTGGTCGCAAGGAGGGAATGAGAATTCGGTAAAGGATTGACCGAAGCAATTTTGGGAAAATGAATGCGGGGATGATTAGAATATATTCTGTTGAATTATATTCTGTTGGGAGTTTGGAAAATATCTTTTATCGCAGATTGGGAGATGGGTTCTTGGTAAGTATGGGATGTATGCAAATGCAGATTTTGCATGGGGAGTTGGATTAAGGTGACGCGCTGTTAGCGGTCAAGATTGGCTGTTATTGTGGGTTGGTTCTCCATATGGTATAGAGAACCCCCACAGACGTGTCTTGTGTACTTGGGCGATATCATCGTTGTTGGAAGGAATTTACCAGAACACATCAATAATCTGCGCTCCGTCTTCGAACGACTAAGACAGGCCAACTTAAAGCTCAATTCGAAGAAATGTGAACTCTTCCAAAGGAGAGTAAAATTCCTGGGACACATGGTTTCATCTGCAGGAGTCCAAACGGATCCTGATAAGATAGCAGCTGTCCAAGAGTGGCCTACTCCAGAAGATAAGCAACAGTTAAGAAGCTTTGTGGGACAAGCCACATATTACCGACGGTTTGTTAAAGATTTCGCCAACGTGGCTAAAACCCTACACGAACTAACGGGTAAAGACAAGAAATTCAATTGGACAGAAAAGTGTGAGGCAGCATTCAACACAAGGCCGAGTTATGTAAGACTCCAACATTGGCATTCCCAAGATCGGATCGCCTATTTATATTGGATACTAATGGAAGTAACACAGGAATCGGAGTACTGTTGTCACAGGAAGTCGATGGTAAAGAGAAAGTTGTCGCATATTATAGTCGAGTTCTATCTAAACCAGAGAGAATCTAGTGCGCAACAAGAAAGGAACTGCTGGCTGTCGTAGAAGCCGTTAAGAATTTCCATAAGCACCTCTACGGACGTCGATTCCACATTCGAACGGATCATGCCGCCCTGAAATGGTTGTTAAATTTTAAGAATCCAGAAGGACAAATAGCTCGATGGATCGAACGACTTCAAACATACGATTTCCAAATTTCCCACCGTCAAGGGAAGGTGCATAATAACGCTGATGCTCTGTCAAGAAGACCATGTAAGCCAGATTGTAAACATTGTCATAGAGCGGAAGAGAAAGAAGGGGCGTACGACCTGCGAAATGGACAAGTAGAAGTACTAGATGGGTGGATGAGTGATGCTATACGCGCAGCGCAACTTCAGGATGAAGATATGTCGCTAATCCTGGAACACAAAGAAAAGAACGAGCGACCAACTTGGAACAATATTTCCGACAAGAGTGGAACATTTAAGGTATATTGGGCACAGTGGAATTCCTTGCTGGTGGAAGATGGAGTTCTTAAACGTAAATGGGAAGCCGTTGACGGAAAATCCCATCGAATGCAGATTCTAGTCCCACCATCAAAAGTGAAAGATGTATTAACAGAAATTCACGACGGGGCCTCCGGTGGACATCTGGGAGTTAATAAGACACTTTCAAAATTACGATCTCGATTCTATGCTTCACATGAGAGATGACGTCGAGTCTTGGTGTAGGAAGTGCACAACTTGCACTGCGATCAAAGGACCAACAGCAAAACCAAGGAGCGTTATGAAGCAGTACAACGCGGGTGCCCATTTCGAGCGAATTGCGATTGATATCTCAGGATCATTTCCAAAAACAAACGACAACGACAAATACATGTTGGTCATCATGGATTAGTTCAGCAAGTGGTTGGAAGGCCTCCCAATTCCAAACCAAGAAGCAACAACCATCATTGAGCAGCTTATCAATAATTGGATCAGCAGATATGGAGATCCCTGTGAGCTTCATTCCGATCAAGGCCGAAACTTTGGATCACAGATATTTCAAGGCATCTGTGCGGCACTGGGCGCAAGGAAAACCAGGACCACGCCCTTACATCCGCAGTCAGACGGAATGGTCGAAAGGTTTAACCGAACAATGAAAGAGTATTTATCGAAGGTTGGGACAAATATGTACAAACCTTTCTCCTGAGCTATAGATCGGCTAATCACGATACGACAGGCCATTCTCCAGCAAGAATTATATTTGGACGAGAGATACGATTACCAGCCGATCTGCGATTCGGAATACCTCCAGATGCCATAGATAAGATCGAAGACTTCGTAGCCGAATGGAAAAATCGCCTCGATGAGATTCATCATTTGGTTTGAAAGCAAATCAAGGTATGAAGTGACAGGATGAAAACGAGGTACGACGTTCGAGCCAACGCATCCGGATTTAATGCAGGTGATAACGTGTGGCTTTATAACCCTCATCGGCAAAAAAAAAGGAAGGTCTCTGAAGTTGCAGCAACATTGGGAAGGGCCGTATAAGATTCTCACAAGAATTAACGACGTTGTCTATAGGATTCAGCGAAGACCGAACGCCAAGATGAAAGTGGTACATCGTGACCGACTGGCGACTTTTGTTAACCCAGGAGACCAGTGAACTTGGTTCGGGACGAACTAATCTAGGCGGAGGATAGTGTGACGCATATGACAATCATCATCATCATCATCATCATCATCGGCACTACAACCGGGGACCGGTCTTGGCCTTATTTAGCAAGTTCTAAGGCTTGTTAAATTTTCCATAATGATTTATTTTTTTCTGGGCAAGGTCATTAGTCTTGCGCCAGAGGCTCCCCGACGGGGAATCGAACCCCGGTCTCCCGGGTGACAGGCGGGTATGCTAACCACTATACTATCGAGGAGCATATGACAATCAGTACTAGAATATTCGAGAAAGTCCGAAACAAAGTACTAGATTATTTTAGGAAATACTGGAAAACTGGAATAGAACATTCAAGACTATGGAACGGACGGAAACGATACACCAAATCAGAATGAGGAAACGGTATAAATACGTCACACGCAGATCGAGAAGGAAGAAAGTGAAGCAAGCGATAAGTAGAAAGTAAGAAGTGAGAAGTAAGCAGTCAAAGACGCGATAAGTACGGAAGCAATAAATCAAGAAATCGTTAAGTGTACAGTAAAAGTAACGGTTGTTATTAACGGACTAATAAATTGTTATATTAATTCAAAATCGATTTAACGGCTCTTATTTATTAAAAATAATTAATCCAGCGAACCCTAAGCTCGCTACAATATTTTCTTTCTCCTCCTCTTCTCTTGGATATCTTTGCCAAGTGTGTGCTGCGGAACAAGTGTCGGGGATGCAAGTGAATCCGTGCCCCTGCCTGGCATCAATACTTCTACCCCCACTAGTACTTGTGGTGAAATCTCAGCTTGTGAGTAGTAATGCAGGATTAGTATTCGTTTATGGAGATGCAAACTAGTTCTGTGAAGAAAATTTATTAGCAAACTTTATCCCTGAGATGAAACCTTTAAGTAAATAAGTAATGAAAGAGAGCTACTGTCATACCCAACGGACGTGTTTTTTTTTAGTCTCTGCAAAGTTTGTTTTTAATAATTACATAAACATCTTTTGCGAAACTAAGTTTGTACAACTCCTGAGTGAATTCTATCTCAAACAATCAAATAGAGCGAACTATTCTTAAATCTACAAGTGCTATCAGCCAGTCGGTGGTCTGCTTAACGACATAAATCACATTTCTTCAAGGAATTGTTGAAGGTAGCAGAAAGTTAATTTTCCCAACTGGGCATTTTACCGTAACACGGAAACCTCATTAAACATATCGACTAAAACGAGAAGTGGCATCAAACCCAAACTGCCAAACCAACCAAAAAAAAAGGAACTTCTTCCGGAGGTCATCACTAACCTCAGTAAGGCACACCTGTAACACGGAAATCGGCATATCCGACAAAGAAGGGTCTCAAGAATTTTTCTTCGTGATAACATTAATTACACTGTGTTCGAGGAGCGGTTTTTTTTTTATTTCACTACATCTGGAGAGGAACGTTTCTAAAACGGGATACTGATACAGCGTATCACAAATTGCACATCAGCCAATAGAGAAGATATAAAGAGTGGCAGAAAAATAAGAAGAAAAAATAGCAGAATCGAGGAAATTCGCCTGCAGACGCATGTGGACAGGGTCGTAGTTTATATTGCTACATGGAACCTTAAGTCTTCATATATACGCGTTTTTAAGAGTGTCATCCAGATAAGAGACAACACCTCAATCAAACTTAAGTGAACTTTGAACAGCGCACCGGATTGAATAGAGTGTCTACGGGGGAACATTTTGGAGAACTGAGTCTTCTGTTATATCCGATTTTGTGATTGTCGCATAAAAGACTCAACAATCCACGCAATATTCGGCTGCTTGACGCTGCTCCGTACATGACGCCGGACCTTGGCGCAGATGGACTTACGTTCAACTCACGGCTGAGTATTATCGATTAATTCACTGTTAATTTTTTGTTTTTTTTTTTTTATTATTTGGTTTCTTATTTGTAACTCTTATTTTTCTTCTTTTTCTATATTTTTTTAGTCTTTTCACTTACTCTTACTCGCTTTTCATTAATTTGTTAGTCTATTTTTAATCCTAATTTCTAAGTTGTCCTTGCTTTTAAGACCCCAACATTTACTTGTTTTTAATTTTTAACTTAATTTGAATATTTGATCTTGAATGTTTTTTTTTTTTAATCATTAATTTCTTAATTTGTACTTTTATAATTTATAATTACTTCCTCTACTCTCTTTGTTACCCCTAATCACACCCCCAACCTTCCCGATCATTGTTGGTTTCTGAACCACTGGTGTTTGTTAATATTTCAACACACACTAACAGGAATACACCTGTAAACATCTTACTCCCCCATCACTTTTTTTCCCTTTCCAAGCCTCGCGTTCTTTTCTCTCTCCACTCTTTCTCCTCCTAGAACCGCTATCCCAATATGTCGTGTGGCAACCCAACTTGTGGAATTAGCAACTCCAATGCCGATTTCGTTCGCTGCAAAGGCATCTGCGGTAAAAATTTCCACGCCACCTGCGTGGGCCTGAACAAGCGTAACACGCACTTCGCAAAAGAATTTCCCGACAACCTCTTGTTCTTTTGCGATGAATGCACCGATGTTTCGCTTTCCCATGTCCTTTTGGCTATCAAGTGCCTCGGTGACTCAATTGACGGCTCCCTTGGCACTAATCTCAAAACGATCTCTGATAAAATTTCACCCCTCGAGAGTAGCCTTACATGTATTGACGACATTGCCTCTCTCCACCATAAGTCGCTCTCCGAGATCACCTCCCTTATCAAAGACAACAACAAAACAATCGTCAACCAACTGATCCACACGTTCAACGAATGCCTTAATACTGCAACTCTTGAATTAATCCACACCTTTCGTTCTGATCTGGATAAAATCCAACAATCGACATCCAAAAGTCCGCCTGTTCACTGTTCCAGTCCCCTTTTGGATGACATTCTCGGCAAGCTTAACAGCCTTAGTGAGGAGCTCACATTATCGCAATCTTCCACTCATAGCCACCTTATCTCGGCTGAACCTAACCCGTTACTGGAGCTGGTTCTCCATAAACTTGATTCGGTCGCTGATGAACTTTCGACTTTCCGCTCTGTACTTGGCCAACTCGATTCCGCGCTTGCCTCCATGCATTCAAAGAATACTAACCCCCACCCATCCCCTCGTTGCATTTCATCTCTTTACGACGAACTCCAGAATGTAACCCCACCTCCGCCTCTTCCGACTTCACCCACTCCTCCCCCATCCCCTACTTCAATCGACATCCCTCCTGCCTCCACGACTCCCCTAACTGAGGCTCCTTTAATAGTCCACTTTGGCACATCTTGGACTCCTGCTGAATGGCAAGCTCGACTTAACAAGCTGGAGCACTCAAATCTGGCAGTTACATCATACCTGTTAAAGGGCGCACCAAGAACTGCGAACCCAGTCTGGATTGCCGAATTCTTCCAGACGAAATTCAGCATCCCAGTAATAGAATGTTACCCGCTTCCCGGCAGTATAACGAAACCTAGTTTCCGCTTAGTCCTTCCCTCTAGATACGACTGGATTTTCCACCCGATTAACAATGCGCATTGTAGGATCGGCGGGATGTCGTTATCCCTAAATAACCCCAACAAACTGCCAATACCATTGCCGCCCACATCTATACCCACTCACGGATATAACAATAGTACTGTCCATCCCAAATCGACACGCGCTCTTCCTCCAAAATCCCGCAGAGGGCCCCACGTTCCCGGTACAACTCCTCCTAAAAATTCCCTGCCCAAGCCAAATACCTTACACACTCCGTTCCCCATTCCCAGAAGCACGCGCATTCGCGTCCACGACCCTACCCAAAGTCGACCCTCCAAACCCTCTCCCAAGCCTAGGTTCAAACGATCTTCCCTCCCTTTACCTCGCCGTGACCGCATTCCTTATCCCAAACCCACGCCCACACATTCCCGTCATGTCATCCTGCCCAACTCCAACCAAACCACCCCCCCCGCGTCTTATCCTGCCCCCAACCCCAGCCCCTTTCCGCTCTTTGACCTAAAAACAGGCGCTAAATATACCAATTTCCACAGATCGCACACTCTCAATCCCTTATGCCCCGCCCACGAAAGCTCAGCCCATTTGTCCTCCGAACCGTGCATAAGTTCGGATCTCTTACCCTCTCGCCCCTCTTCCCCATCTCGCCTCAGCCCCCCCCCGCCGCCACATTTTTGATCCCCTTCTGCCGCCCCCCGTCAAGATTACCCAACAATCCCTTAAGACATCTGATTGCCGCTATGCCCTCTCAAAGCTTCGAAATAATCGGACCTACGACAACGTCCGCATTTATCTAGCTTATCTTCATGGTAAATCGGATGCAGTTTGCTATGAAGGCAAAACGAAAACGAGCGTTAAGATCTCCATTCAACAAGAAGGCCTACCCACCGATTTCCCTAGCCTTCGTAACCTGTTCATAAAGTTCCACGAAAATTTTAATATTCCCCCTCTTAAAGTAACTAGAGACCTCTCGGCTCTCCGACAATACATTTGCTCGAAAATGGCATCCGGCTCACCACGCAGCGAACCCACTAATAATAAACTTTTTCGGCCCTAATCGGCTGCCCACCCCACTCTCCATGGGGTCTCCCAATTCTTGTCCCCTAACCATTTACTACCAGAATGTCAGAGGTCTTCGCTCCAAAACACAGTCGATCTTACACAATACCCATTCCTTTCCCTTTGATATGTACGCCCTGACCGAAACCAACCTCATCCCCAGTATCAACAGCCTAGAACTGTTCCCCCCCTCCCTAACAGTTTTTCGGGACGACGATGTCCATCATTCCACACCTGACACCCCGTGCCGAGGCGTGTTGCTCGCCGTCCAAAACGGACTAACATCTTCTCTTATCACCTTCTCCTCTTCACCCTACCTCGACTATGTCGCTATAAAAGTTGAACACCGCTCAAAGTCCTTGTACATCATTTGCTTCTACATCCCACCTTCGCAAGCTACCGAGGCATACGAACTCGCTATTGCTGCAATCGACTGCTTAACGGAACTGAGTTCTACCCAAGACGACATTGTAGTCCTGGGCGATTTCAATCTCCCCCATCTCCAATGGTCGTTGTCTGACGATGAGTCCCACTATATCTCTAGCCCCTCCACTACCAAGGAGTGTCTCTTAATAGACAACCTCACTGACTCTAGCCTTTACCAAGTCAGCAATATCCTAAATCATCTGGGCAGACAACTCGACCTAGTGTTCACGACAGACCCCTGCAACTCTTCAGTTACCCCTAGTCCCCACATCCTCTCAACCATTGACAACCACCACCCCCCACTTCTCTTATCCGTATTCCGCGACCACCCAGCCCACAGCACACCCACTCCCCTCCCCTACCAATATTCTTTCAATTTCCGAAAAGCCAATTTCCGGCGCATAAATGAGTACTTCAGCAATACCTTACCCCGCTTAAATGATATTAGTGTTGAGGTCGCTACAGCCTCACTCTACACAGTAATCTTCAACGCCATATCCCTATTTGTCCCTTATTCCCGAAACAGGTTATTATTCTCATCGCCCCCTTGGTATAACCGCAGACTCCGCACACTCCGTAACAAGAGAAATAAGTTGTGGAACATTTTCTTAAATACGCGTTCTCCTCTGGACTATTCCAACTATCTCGGTTACTTTTACCAATTCACCGAGCTTTATAGCTCCCTTTACCACAATTACCTTGCCAAAGCCCAACTGAATCTGATCAATGACCCCAAATCCTTCTACCACTTTATCAACTATAAACGGAAATCAGATGCCTATCCCAACTCTCTTTTCTACGACTCAACTACTTCATCTGACTCCCAAACCATTGCCAATCTTTTCGCGTCCTTCTTCAAACTATCCTTCACGGACGACTCGTTCGAGCCTAACCCCTCCTACTTTACTGGCATGTTTCAGTTCTCCCTTGGCCCGCTCATCCCTCTGCACATACAACAACACCAAGTTAAAGAAAAACTTGAACAACTTAAAGACGATTTCAGTCCCGGCCCAGACGGACTCCCTGCTATCTTTTTAAAAAAATGCTCCTCTTCTCTCTCTCTCCCGCTCGCGTCAATCTTCAATCTATCCCTTGCACAAGGTCTATTTCCCGACTTTTGGAAATCCTCCTACATAACCCCCATACATAAAAAGGGGCCTAAAATCGATATATCCAATTATCGTCCCATTGCTAAGCTTTCGCACATTCCTAAACTGTTCGAAGGCCTTCTATACGAAGCGTTACGTTTTCGCTGCACCCCCATCATCTCTCCTAACCAGCACGGCTTCCTCTCCGGCAGGTCCACTACTACCAACCTTGTAGAATTCACATCTCACACACTCCTTGCCCTAGAGAACGGCGATGAGGTTGATGTAGCCACTACCGACTTTAGCAAGGCCTTCGACAAGATTTCCCATAACCTCATTCTCTTTAAATTATCTTCCCTTGGTTTTGAACCGCTGTTGATTAAGTGGATCTCATCCTACCTTAACTCTCGAACCTGTCGGGTGCGATTTAGATCCACCCTCTCCGATCCTTTCTCTCCAACCTCAGGTGTCCCCCAGGGCAGTCATCTCGGCCCCCTACTATTTATCCTTACCATAAACGACATAGGTTCGAGCATCAATCACTCCCTCATCTCGCTTTACGCGGATGATACCAAAATCTTCAAGACAATCCGATCTCCCCTTGACTCCTCACTTCTCCAATCGGATCTTGACAGCTTTTCGACATGGTGCCAAAATAACTGCCTAGATTTGAATATCGCCAAATGTCACACAATCACCTTCTCTCGGAAACGCTCCCCCTCTCAGCCACGTTCCTATCTCTTGCTAGGCCAACCGATAACATCGGTTGAATCAATCTGCGACCTGGGCGTCCTATGTGACAAGGAACTTAGATTTACCGCACATATCGATAACACAATCCTAAAAGCCAACGCAGCCCTTGGCTTTGTAAAACGCTGGTCGAAGGAATTCCTAAACCCCTACGTCACCCGGTCCCTCTACACAACTTTTGTCCGGCCACTACTCGAATATGCCAGTCAGGTCTGGTCCCCGTATCAACAGTCTCACATTCGTAGGATCGAGGACGTTCAACGTCGTTTTTTGCGCTTCGCCCTCCGTGGACTGAACTGGGAAAACCCACTCATTCTCCCACCATACACAGACCGGCTCCTTCTAATCAATCTTAACACGCTTGAAGAGCGCAGAATCCATGCTGACATAATCTTTATCCATCGCCTTCTGTCAGGTTCAATCAATTGCCCACGCTTGCTCTCCTCTTTATCATTTTATACAAACCCCCGTAATGTGCGGAACCCTCGTCTGTTTTACGTGCCCTCTCATCACACGTCTTACGGCGTTAACGAGCCCATTTCGCGTATGCTACGACATGCCAACTCTTTCCCCACCTCCTTTGATTTCAACCTCTCCACTCCTGCCCTCAAACGACGTCTCAGAATAAACCCGTCCTAACCCCACCCACCTCAATTTCAAATCTCTCCCCCAGCTCTCCAGCACCGCCCCTTACCACTGTGTAGACGTACCCCTCACTGCCACACCTCAAGCCCTCTTCTCCTTCCGTGTTCTTTTTTTCCTTTTCTTCTTTGTTTTGTATTGGATATATATATATATTTTTTTTATTTATTTACTTTTTTTTTTTTTTTTTTTTTTTTTTTTTTTTTTTTTTTTAACTACTCGTTACTTAGTTTTTAAGTTAGTCTGTAAGTTGTTATATTATATTAGCTTAAGTTGCTTGCATTAAGCCTAAATAAATAAATGAAGTTATCTACACCGGACTGACTTCAACAAAATTTACTTTACACGCCGGTCTACATAAAATGGTTTAAATGGAGTCCGATACAAGGGAAATATAATTTCCTTTTACACGAAACCAGCAGACAAAACCGATTTGAATTGCCTTTGAATATCTAACAAAACATTTGCGGATCGAGAGTTTGACTCAATCAACATAATACAGTTCGCAAATAGCACGTCACAACACAAACACCACCGGGAAGCTTCTTCCCGCATCAGCAGGTAACTACAAAAAACGTTCATATAAAAAATTACATAACATATATTTTTGATGACCTGTTAAAAATTGAGAAACCTTGGTTACGAAGTTTTGAAGCATCTATCGTATGGGCCCGGTTAATCAGATTATCATTCGTCTCAATCTCTGTAACCCTCTTTTGGTGACGTGAAATTGACCTCAAAAGACGAAAAGCACCTAACTTAGTTTTTCAGACAGAATGTTACAATAAAAGATTAATAGATTTTGATGAAAAATTCTAGAACATAATTGAGAATAATAATTAATATTTAGATAAATTTGATAATTGCTATTAACAAATCCATTTTTTTTTCCAATCTTATATATAGTATATATTTATGTTCAACATACGAATACAATAATTTGCATACAGAAAAATATATGTCATTTCTAAACCATTTGCATTTTCAAAAACGAAGTCGATATATCAACGAACTTCAATGGTTGATCGACATGAATTAAGGGTCCAGATTTTAGCCAAAAGAAATTCGATATCGGAAAGATCTGCCTGATTTCTGGTATATGTTTAGGTCTGCTATCAATTAAAATATTTTAGTATCTTATTACAACAACTGTTACCAACAAATATTTATACTTTAAAAATCGCGATCCTTTCCGACCAATAAACAGAACCGGTCCAGAAAAGGGTGTTACACTACGGAACGGCCGCAGTGTCATGAAATCATTAATATCCTTTTGCAAAGCGTCTAAATTGAACGACCATGAGAATCTGAAACAAGCGAATATATATAGTTACTTGTCATTTCTAAGTGTTTAGATTCATACTTTTCGGGTTCCTTTTTTTTAAGACTAGACAAAATAAACAACAAAGATTCTTTGTTGGTGATTACGAATGTTAATTCTTTTGCAGCTTGTTTACGGGCTTCATCAATCGACATATCTTTATGGAAATTCAGCTTTTTTAACGCCGAAAATATTTCTTTTATACCATTCATTTCTGGCAAGGACGTAGGGGATATGTCAATAAAAATGGCTCGTTCAACAATTTCGGGCTACAAGCAAATTTATAAAATAGGAATTATATGAATTTTGTTCAGGTTTGTGTTTGAAATCATATACTTACATATTTTAGAGTGAAAAACATCATTGGTATAGCTCCCAAGTTATGTCCTATGACACTAACGTAGTTTAGATTTTCTTGCTCTGTGAGATATAACACGTCCTCAGCTAAATGCTCAACAGAATGATTAGGGACGTGAGGGCTATCACCATGATTTCTAGCATCTACAAGATAAACCTTTGCAATTAGTGTAATGTGTTTTCTGATCACCTTATTTTTCGTATAATTTGACCTACCGGCCTCTTGGAGCTATTGGCGACCATTTGACCGATGCTGGACCAATTTGATTTTGAATCGAATAGACTATGCATTACAATAAGAGGACTTCGGTCCGATTTCCTTTCCGGTTCAAGAATTTTATAAGCCATACGAACTGGATTAATTTTTATATCATCCGCGTAAATTCCGATTGCTCTTGTAATTGATATTCTGACAGAGCGGGCCAATGGCAATAGAAAATAGTAATTTAAAAGAAATTTCATTGTTGTTTTTTAGCGAACTTTGAGAAACAGAATACGTCGTCTATAGGAACAATACAAAACTGAGCTTCCTTTGATCATATATTTAATTAGTTTTCATTAATTTATTTATTCAGTTCATACGACAGTCACAAGTGGAACTAGATTCTATTTAATAAAACTTTTCAATTCTGCTCTATTTTGGGTTAGCCGCCCGCCAAGACGAAGCCCGTGTTGGTAAAGTTTGGTTATTCATTAATGCATGCGCTCGGAAGATTGATGTGTATGCACTTCATATGATTTTTGTAATTGATGGAGTACTTAAATCGAAATGTTTTCCTGGTTAACTGGCATCAGTAGTGCTGTTGATAAGACATTCACAACCTTATGTTCAAGTAGCACCTTGGCTTTGTTGCAACAGTTGTACAGTTGTACAATAAATTGATTTATTTTGCTCTGCAGCGCTGCCTCATCGAGACTATAGATGTGGATTGTTCTGTGGGCCTTGCGAACTGTTATATGTTAAGTCGTGTTATGTATTAGAATATAATATATTTACCTGCTGGGACCACATTCCATTGTGGTTGGAATCACTTAAGATGAATTCCTTGGTGTTGATTAATGTTAAATTGATTAACACATCAAACAGTATTCCACATTAAGACGGAAGACTTCAGACACACATCTGGAAGACAAACTCTAACTGGAACTGCATGGAACAAATGTTGTCGCCCATGAAGAAACTGTGGCGGTTCCGCCAAACCCCACGGTACACTTACCTAAAAACCCCCATAGCCTCATCCCAAGTCGCATAAGTTTTGCTAATGCAATCGCATTAAGCACCTGAAAATGCTTCCCGAATTAATTAGATCAAAGCTATAATCGTAAAGTCCCTGTAAATAAAACTTACCATTTCATGCATCTCTTTGCATACAATTTTCCGTAAGACTTCTTTCTTTGATTATCTGGAATTCGAAACCAATTCGGCACCTTCGGTACCAGACAAATTCCTGTAAACAAAATGATTCGGTTTGTACACAATGTAACCGTCATGACAGGGACCATAAATATTGCGCCGTCTATTTTCCAACTTCGCCATGTGTACGATAAATTTCTTTATGTACACATTGGCCGGCGACCTTTTTCCCCCAGCATTAAAATTCTCTAACTCGCACCATGTGCAAACAGAAGAACGCTGTTCCTACATAGGTTTCCTGCGATACCATAAACAATTCATATCGTTTGTGGTATCCGAAAAACATTTTTTTCATTTAATGAGCGGCTGCTATTTATTTAGCTGACCCTCATTACTGAACAATGCATAAGCAAACCCATTAGCATCCGACGAGATTCGATTTGTTTACACACATCTCTTGGATGCCCATTATGCCTCTTCTTTGTGTTCCACGTTCGTCTAATGGTTTTGATCCTTGAAAAGAACCGACGTACACCCATACATGTGTGCCATGACGATCTCCTCTAATGAGATCCGGTTATCACTACAAGTAAAGGAGATGCATCCAAAGATTCTTTTGACAGTGACTTAATATAGCTGAGTCGTTTTACATCAGCAGACCAGAGCGGTCACGCGTCACACCCGCTCTCCGGGCGGCGGAGAAGCGCAGATATACGGAGTCATTGGCGTAGTGAATTTTATTCGCCATCGATAAAGTCGAGTGGTGTTTTGCTGATTTATTTTTATTTGAACCAAACGATTACGAAAAAAATTACATAAAACTCATAAATCCAATGATGTGCACGAACATTTAATTTGTCATTTCCAGTCCAGTGTTCGATCATGACGTGTAATAAAATAAAAATTAATTAAGAACTGCGTGCGTTTTACTTCCTTTTCCTGTTGTCGTCGATTTCTGTTTAGTGCTCGTCGGTGGAACAACCTTTAGTGACGGTGGGACGAAGTAGAACCCCGTGTCGTACGCCGTCACACGACTTCGTACCTCACAAAACAAATATGTGGCAATGATGCTATCAAGATATACGAAAAAAAGTTTGGTATCATCAACCATTAATAAATACTTATAAGGAAAAACAGCTCCTCAATAGTATACTGGTTAGTATACCCGCCTGTCACGCGGGAGACCGGGGTTCGATTCCCCGTCGGGGAGCCTCTGCCGCAAGACTAATGACCTTGCCCGGAAAAAACAAATCATTATGGAAAATTGAACAAGCCTCAGGACTTGCTAAATAAGGCCAAGACCGGTTCCAGGTTGTAGTGCCGATGATGATGATGATAAGGAAAAACAGGGTTAACAGCATCTTGGAATTCCCAGTGGTTTTTTTTTTTTTTTGACACTAACGCGCACACAAAAGGGGGTGTTGAAGTACCCTTAAATGTCAGAGCACAATGCGAGGGGGTGGAGAGGAAGTGGATAAGGAAAGGTGGTGTCGATATATATTGGTTTTGAATGTCTGGACATCACAACGACCAGAAAACACATGATCAGGCAGAACATTCCACATTCGTGCGGTTTGGCTAAAGAATGACTCTCTATGTTTATTTGTGCGCCTAAAGTCAACTTTCAACGTGAACTGATGCGCATTCACAGGTTGACGGGTATCGCGGGAAAATGTCTGAAGGGGCGGAACACATTCAGCAAGTTCAGTTGAGCAACGACCGTGGTAATACCTATAGAAAAGGGATGGGCATGATACGTTGCGCCTGTGTTGTAACGACGGAATTGATCGACTTACGGCTGGGTCCCCAATAAGTTTCACTGCTCGCTTTTGCATACTGTCGAGCACGTGTAGTGCAGTTTTGGATGCGCCTGACCAAATATGGGAGTTGAACTCCATCTTTGGATGAATATACGCCTTGTAAATAGTGGCCAGGTTGAATGAAGTGAAGTATAGTTTGCATTTCTTAAGGAATCCCATACATTTGGCTGCACTTTTCGCAGCTTCAAATATGTGGTCATTCCAATTAAGAGTCGAATTAATTCGAGTGCCGAGGATTGATAATTCCTTGGCTTCGTCCATGCAAGTGCCGTTCATAGACAGTATATTTACTTTGGGGCTCACCTTTGACGACAAGAGACAGCACTGTGCTTTTATGGCATTGAATTCTATTCGGTTAGATAGTCCCCACTGATATATCTTGTTGAGGTCTGAATTCAATGCATCAAGCATAAGTTGCTGGATGGTAGTGACGTTCGAAGAGTTTGCACGGGAGTGTTCGTATGAGTATGAGAAACTCAAGTGCTATCATCAGCAAACGAGTGAATTGCGTTGTGAGTAATTGACAAGAGTGCATTTATAAAGATCAGGAAGAGAGTGGGTGAGAGTACCGAACCCTGCGGAACACCCACATTAATTTGATGGGAGACAGATTTGACACCATCAAGAAACACTTGGATTGATCGGCCAGAAAGTTAGTCTCTTATCCATTGGATCAGGGAATTGTCCACTCCATATGAATGCAATTTTGACAAAAGGTCTGGATGCCAAACTCTGTCGAAGGCTTTTGAAATATCCAATGCGACTACCTTGCTGTCACCGAGGTAGCGGATGGAATGGCTCCAAATTTCGGTAAGGTACGCCATTAGATCTTCTGTGGACATGTTGCTACGAAAGCCATATTGGTGGTCATTGAGGAGGTCATTTGATTCCAGATATTGACGGTTGATAAGAGATCTGGGGCGACTCTAACAGATACACACAATTCACAAGTATAATAGTGAAGAGCACCAGCACCGAACGAAAAATCGAATAAGAAAATACATCAGAGCCGTATACCAAGCGATAACATAACAATTCACATCAGTGGAGTATAGTCGAGTTTAAAAATCAAATTCAAAAATCGGCCAGTAGCCTGATGGTTAACGCTTAGTTCAATTTTTGGTGATTCAAACTGTCATAGCGTCAGTTCGAATCACACGTTCCTCTTCACTATTATTTCAAACGCTATAGATCCAAGAGATACCTTGGAGAGAATAGAAGTTAGTGCTATGGGTCGATAAGAAGAAAGGAATGGTTTGTCGCCCTTTTTGGGAATTGGCTGAATGTTTGTTGACTTCCATCTATTTGGGAAACGCCTAGTAGCATAAGACAAATGGAAGAGTTTCCGCAGTGGTTTAGCGAGTGAAGAGGAACATATCTTCAAGAGAATTGGGGGAATGCTACCCGGACCAGCGGATTTGTGTGCGTTTAGCTCTTTGGTGCGCGGGCAACAGTACGCGTTCGTAAGCGAATCTGGCTCATGGTGTGCTGCTTATGCTCAAGTTGAGGCGGAACTGATGTGGTATCAGGCAGCGTTGAGTTGGCTGCAAAATCTGCAGCAAGTAGATTCGCCTTTTCTATTGCAGTGGTGACTGGTTTGTCATCGACTATAAGCGATGGAATGGATGAAGAGACTGAGCTTTGAATGTTTTTCACGATTGACCAGAAGTTTCTACTACCTGTGAGAGAGTGTAGTAGTTTTTGTCTCTCTCTCTGGTCATGCAAGAGCTTGGCGCGTTGAATGTACGCATTGCAGTCGATCCTAGCTCTCTTAAATCTTTTCCGGTTTTCCTCAGTATTGTTTGATTTATACAACCGGAAGCTCAATTCTTTAGCCTCAATGGCTTCTCTGCACCGGGAATCGAGCCACATATTTCTCTTAGAGTTGATACTCCTTATCCTGTGTGGAATAAAGGTTCCCATGCCAAGTAGTATCGTGTCTGTCAATGTATCCGCTATAGAGTCAACATCGTTATTGAGAAAAATACCGACCAATTTAATCTCCCAAAAAATTCGTTCCCAGTCGGCTTTCTCGCAGAACCATACTGTTCTTTTGGAAATTTTCTCGTTAACGTTGCTGTTGGTTAGAGCAAACTTAGCTAGCACGACACAGTGGTCTGCAGTGCGCAAGGGCGAAGAAACTTCAATTGTGTAACTGTTTGGGTGGGAGGTGAGAAACAGGTCCAATGTGTTGGCGAAATGATCATCGATGTATGGTACTCGTGTTGGCTCATTGACAAGTTGAGTTAAATTAGTTGAAACAGCAAAGAGTTGGACATACTGACCTTCAGGTGTTGTGTGTCTGAAGTGACGAAGCCACTGAGAATTATGTACATTTAAATCACCCATAGTAATGTCTTCAATGTGTGGATATAGGGTCCAGATCATATCGATGGAATCACATAGAGCATCAAATTCGTTAAAGGATGCGATTCTATCCAAATTCGGGCTTCTGTAAAGAAAGCAGTAATATATGATATGCCCACGAACGTGAAGTTTTACCTACGAGAAATTAAATTCTGAATTGGAGCAGAGTCCATATTGTGGCAGAAACTGATACGCAATATAATTTCGCATATATGTAGCTAGCCAACGATGTGGAAAGAAGAGAGGCACTACGTTATAACGAGGTGGACGGAAATATCTGTATTGGTTATTACCTGGGTTTCGCCAAATGCAAGGAGAGTTGGTTACTGGTTGGAAAGACACGGAGGAGAATTTTTAGCTCAGGACGCGAATGTTGCAAAGATCAACGAGAAATTTCCGCTCCATTGAAATGGCCCTACACATACAACCAATACCGCCTCGGAAAAGGATGCAAGCCAGGACCAGCGATAGAAAAGCGAAAGGAACCACCGCTGGTGTTATGCCCCTGTTGTAGCTGCCTCACTATTTCCGTGCCGAAACCCTTAGAACACCATAATACATTATATTCCATAACAGCGGAGCTAATACAGATCCCTGAGGTACAGCTGCTGTTATTTTATATTCCTGTGGTCCCTCATCTGTATCATACAGCAGTCTTCTACCCGAGAGATAGTTTGCTAGTATACGCACCAAGTAGGGTGAGACTTGTAGATCGCGCAAGCATCTAGAATCCGATTCCAATTCACCGAGTTAAACGCATTTTTAACATCTAGTGTCACCACCGCGCAATATTTTTTTGTACCACCTAGCCATCGTGCTCCATTTATCGCATTGCGAGCGATGTCGCACACCACAGATAGTGCCTTACCGGTTGATCTACCTTTCCGGAATCCATACTGCGATTCAGAGAGCCACGATGTCCCCTCAGTGAATTGTTCTAGGCAAGTCGCAATTACTCGCTCAAGTAGTTTTCCTGTCGAGTCCAACATGCACAACGGGCGATAAGACGACGGCGCCTCTGGATTCTTGACTCCTTTTGGAATAAGCACAAGCCACTGTTTTTTCCATCGTTTGGGAAATTGTCCTGTTTGAAGGCAGGTTGTGGAGAGACTGCTGAAGACTTCCGGTTTTTTTGTTAAAGCAGTCTTCACTACAGCGTTAGGGATACCATCCAGTCCCGAGGTCTTGTTTTTTTTTGACAACCCTTGCAGCCAAGAGCACCTCTTCGGTGGTCACGGGAGGTATCTAGCCTTCAGTGATACTCCACTCCTCTTGCACTCTCAACACCTCATCACACTGCTGGTAGAGAACAGCAACGATTCTGGCCATGTCAGTTTTACTTTTTTGCATTTGACTACTGTTGTTCTGTAGTCTTTTCATGACTATCCTGTAGGAACTGCCCCATGGGGTGTTATTTAATTCATCCCTTAGGGAGCAGAACGCGTCATATTTACTTTGGCGGATTACATTCCTCAACTCTTTCCGTTTGTTAACGAATGCAACTGTGGGTAGGTGTTACGGTTTCTTGCTCTTTGTTGTAAGCGTCGTAACCTGTTGCACTCCGATGGCACATGGGCGATTTCTGAGTTCCACCAATACACTGGTTTGATAACCCCTGCTGGTTGCCTTTGTCGTGGCATAGAAGCATCATATGCGGTAGTTAGCCACTTCATGACTTTTCCAGCCTGCCTGTTCACATTGGCCTCTGCGTCAAACTGTGCGATTTGGTCTTCCAATATATAATCAAGCAGTTCCGTATCGAGGTCCTTCTCTGTCCATCAATTTTTTTGGGCTTTCTTCGCCAATTTGCCAGTGATGAATCCCCTGTGTGGAAATATTTCGTACATCACGGCTTGGTGGTTACTATGGGTGTAGGTGTTCAAAACTCGCCACTCCATACTTCTTGCCAATATGGAGCTGGAAAATGTAATGTCGATTTTGGACCGGCCTCTCTCGTTTATGAAAGTGTCAACGTCATCATTAAGTAAAACCACATATAGGACTGCGAAGGCTTCGAGTAATGCCTGGCCTCTACTGTTGGTCCTCGTGCTTCCCCATTCTACTGCCCAAGCGTTGAAATCTCCAGCAACTATAAAAGGGCTCTTATCTCTAGCTTCTTGTGTTATCCCGTCCAAAAAGCATTTGAAATATTATATTTCCCACCTTGGCGGAGCGTAAGAACAGTAGAAATGAATTCCTCTGATCTTAGCATAGGCAATTCCTTCCAGCCGCTGGACAATTCTGCATTCCATGGGGAATTTTCAGTTGTCCGAATGGACGCTGTTCCGTTGCTGTCTTCCTCGCATGTAATAGTACCAGTGCTAGGCATCCTGTACTGCTCATTGGTGAGTACGACGTGGGCACCATATTCCCAACACACGTTCTGTCTCGTCGGTGGTCAGATCTCAACTTTTGACCCACTTACAAGTTTCTCACCCTCATAATCGACTTTTTTTTATCATTCTTCGACGCTTGAAGGAGTGTTTAAGCCAATAAAAAAAAAGGAAAAAAAGTCACAAGGTCATAATATCCCTTAGGGATTACTGCTAGTATTACATCCGGGGCAGTTGTTTTCTTAGAGTTTAGTCCTCGGAGAATGAGTTAAATAACACGTGGCCGGAACCAACGTCATTTACATGCTATCGTGGTTTGATGCGTCAAATTTGTTGCTTCTCACAATTTAGAGTAACTTCGAATCGCCTTCTTTGCTACTGTTTGCCAAACTCCATAAGTTGGCATCCGAGTATATGAATAAACTTTCATCCAGTTTATAACGATAACTATTGGTAATTGAATAGTATTGCTTATCAAAGACAAGGATCCTTTTAGTAATCGTCGTTACATATTGAATATGGCCAGTGTTCTCCAGTGGAACATATTGGGGAAATATTGCTGAGTAGATCGGAGAAAATATAATACATCGGGAACGCGGTTAGGGCCTATAAATTTTGAAATGTTTGCTTGCTTCTACAGTTAATGCGGACGTCAGAATTTAGAAAGCAACTGTCGAATTATTGTAGTATGTTGTAGTATGTTTGTTTTTCACGATGATAACGCTCATCGAGAAGATCGTCTCTAATTGCCATCTCTTCTTCTCCGGATCTTGATTACGTCGCAATAAAAATCGACAAGCGCCCTAAGCCTCTTTTCATTATCTGCTTCTATATATCTTCTTCGCGACTCAGCGTGTCATACGAACTCGCAATAGAAGCGGTAGATAACCTAACCGAGTTAAGCACCACAATAGACGATATCCTCGTTCTTGGCGATTTTAACCTCCCCCATCTCCAATGGACATTGGCTGGCGAACAAGCCTTCTACGTCTCAAACGCTACTAGCTCCAAGGAACATATTTTTATAAACGGTCTCACCGACTCATGCCTCCATCAAGTAAGCAATGTCCCAAATCATATGGGGAGACAACTGGACCTCGTGTTCACAACGGACCCACACAAGTCCTCAGTTGCCCCTAGTCCACACGCCCTCTCTACCATTGATAATTACCGCCCCCCGCTGCTCTTATCCATATATCTTGATCATGAAACCCAGCCTTCTCTACCTCATGACAGCTTTTCCTACAACTTCCACAAAGCTAACTTCCGCCTTTTTAATGAGCATCTTAGCAAAACAGCGTTTCGCTTTGATCATTTGGGGGTAGAAGAAGCTACTGCCACTCTCTATAAGGAGATCTATTATGCCGTCGCCTTATATGTCTCCTATTCTCGTCACAGGTCATCGGTTTCATCGCCGCCATGGTACGACCACACACTCCGCGCTCCGCGAAATAACTTGTGGAACATTTTCCTCAAAACGCGTTCCTTCCAAAACTACTCCAATTATATCGGTTCCTTTTATAAATTTTCCGAGCTATACAACTCCCTCTACACCAACTACCTCACAAAAACACAATCTAATTTGATCAATGACCCCACATCTTTTTTCCACTTCATAAATTACAAACGTAAATCCGACGCCTATCCTAACTCTCTTTCTTATGGCGCGACTACTTCAACCGACCCCCTTACTACTGCCAATCTATTCGCTTCGTTTTTCAATAAATCCTTCACAGACATCTCCTTCGAAGCCAATCCGTCTCACTTCAAAGACTTGCCCGAATACTCCCTCGGCCCCTTCACTCCTCAAATTATTCAGCGTCACGTAGTTGAGGAGAAATTAAACTTACTCAAAGACGAGTTCAGCCCTGGGTCTGATGGACTCCCGGCTGTATTTTTAAAGAAATGTTCCTCTTCTCTTTCCCTCCCGATATCAAAGATATCCAACCTATCCCTTTCACAAAGGATCTTCCCTAGTATATTGTCACCCCCATACATAAAAAGGGACCTAAAAACGATATAAGCAACTACCGTCCCATCGCCAAACTGTCTCATATCTCCAATCTGTTCGAAGGAATTCTTTACAACGCGTTATCTTTCCGTTGTAAATCCATCATCTCATCCAACCAGCATGGTTTTGTAGCGTTTCCGCCAAACCCTACGGTCTACTTACCTGAAAAACCCCCATAACTACTACCCAACTCCCTTAAGTTTGCTAATGCAACGGTATTAGTACCTGTAAACGCTTCACGCATTATATAGATCACCATCTGTAATCATAAAATCCCTATAAAGAAAACTTACCTTCATGCATCCCTTCGCATACAATTTTCCGTAAGATTTCTTTGTTTGCTTATTTGGTATTCTGAACCAATTCGATACCAGACAAATTCCTGTAAACAAAATAATTCGGATTGCATTCAATGTAACCGTCATGACAGGGACCATAAATATCGCGCCGTCTATTTTTCCAGCCGCGTCATATACCTTTTCATACACATTGCCTGGCAATCTTTTTTGTTTGTCTTACCAACAAACAACCCAAGCAGCTGCATATAATTAGCGCAATAGACGCTAAAACCAAATTCTCCAGCATTTCCTAATGCAACCATGAACCCGGTTTCTATTGCAGCCAGAGATGCCATAAACATCCAATTTGCTTTTAGCACCTTTTTCTCCTAACGTCGAAAATAGCGACGAGGCATCGTGTAAACAATGACCCGCATTACCAGCGGCGCATGGGGTCATTTTTCCCTATTGTCCTTGCCCCTTGCCTGTTTTCGAACACATGCAACAACATTGAATCTGTTCGATCGCGCACATATACCACTGCGCCACTAGTTACACCTTTAAGAGAACAGTTTTTCTCTCTCTTCCTTTTTCTTCCTTAGCGAAATCATCTCTGCATGAGATGACGATGGCTGAGTCAAATTCCATCCTTCGACTGGACCAGGTCGTGTCTCCATCGCTACCCTGGTGCGCACAGGGTAGCGATAATCGCGAGAATCGCCAGTCGCGTTGGTCGTTCACCAAGTATAGAAATAATGGACGGAAGTCGGTTAAAAGTGATTACATTAATTCATTTATAAGGAATAAGGCTTATTACGTGTGTATTAAAATACCCTGTCAAGTTTTCCGATCTGTTAATAACTAAATTGAATAAACAGTGCTCCTGTACATCAAAAATAACAAACCAGTGTGTCGGTGTTTTATTTCTCTCGACCGGCATCTGTGTGCTTGCTGATTTTCTTGGATGTCCATGATGAACTTCCAGTGAGGATGGGGACAGAAGTGAATCCGGTGCAGTACGCCTGCACACCATACTTCCTCCCTACAGTTTCCTTTTGGGTAGGTCGACCGCAACGAATCTGATCGAGTTCTCATTCCATACTCTCCGTGCTTTAGAGAATGGCAACGAAGTCGATGTAATCACCTCTGATTACAGCAAGGCCTTTGACAAAATCTCCCATAATCTCATCCTATGTAAGCTGTCCTCCCTAGGTTTCGAACCCCTATTGATCAAGTGGTTATCCTCTTATCTGAAAGATCGATCCTACCGTGCCAAATTCAGATCCTCCCTGTCCAATCCTTTTCTTCCCACGTCAGGGGTTCCGCAATTCAGCCATCTAGGTCCCCTCCTATTTATCCTTACCATCAATGATGTTGACTCCATTATTAAATACTCATCCATCTCCCTTATGACGCCCAACTCTACGAAACGAGTGATAATTGATGGATAAACCCAGTAACCAACTCGCCCTCCCCCTTTTTTTTCTTTTTAACCATAGTTTATATTCTTATATATAGTTTTAAGATAGTTGTTAAGTTTTATCGCTTGTACTAAGCTGAATATATGTTATTATTCTTCCCTCACTAAACTAAAAAAACTAAACAATGTAGGGACAAAATTGAGGAGTATGTCTAGCTCCCTTGGAATCGCTATAAATTAACTAGAATCAAGAGTTTAGTTTAGAAGTTTTAAAGTTTGACTTAAGAATGTTAAAAATGAAGCAGGGTTGAGGTTTTTGAATGAAATGACATTAGACCATGACGGTGTGATGGAGCGTAGCGAGGCTGGTATCCCACTGTAGCTCTTATGGGGCGGAGTCCTTTTTTTAAATATACCGTTCTCGGGAGATGCAAACCTATAGCGCCGACACGGCATCCCCAGATGCCACCGGATAACAGTTGCAGTTCTTCTTGAACAATTGCAGGTTGTAACGCTCCGGGAACACTCGCGCGAGGAGGAATTCAGAGAGAGAGATCTTTTATTTCGTAATAATATTTTCAAAAAAAAAGTCTGTGACCGCACATTTTACAATTCAGAGATTTGATAAGTTATATCTTATAACTGAAACATTATCTTGGATAAAGAAAAGAAAAATATGTATAATTAATAATTAAAAGAATAAATCGAAGGAAAATACGAAAAAGAAAAACCTTCATTTAAAAAAAAAAAAAAAAAAAAAAATTAATAAATAAAAAAAAATAAAACCAATAATAAATAATATAAAATGTAAATATTTACATGAAATTATGACAAATTAAGCAAGAAGCTGGGTTATGAGAGGATTTTCAGAACTTTCACAGCTGATGTTAAAGTTATATACTAGTTTACGAATTCTTTCAGAAATCAATTCAACATCCGCCCTTCCGTGGAGACTTAAGGTTGAATAGTGCCAAGGGAGGTCTAGCATCATTTTCAAAACTTTGTTTTGTGATACCTGTAACTTCTTTAAATGGCACCTTGCAGCGTTACCCCATACTGGACACCCATATAACAGTATAGCTTGGAAAATAACTTTATGAATAATAATCTTATTTTCATTTGTGAGTAAAGACTTGCGATTAATAAAAGGGTAAAGCATCTTAATAGCAATACTCATTTTATTAAGAGTACTTTGAATATGTTGTTTAAATGTGAGTCTTGTATCGAGATGAACTCCGAGATACTTTACGGATTGCTCCCATGCAATCGTGGTACCATTTATTTGCATCTGACTGCTGGGAAGATAGCAAGCTTTTCTCTTTCGGGTAAAAAAGATGGCTTGTGTCTTCCCAACATTTAGCTTGATTTTCCATTTCATATAATATTTTTCAAGTATCTCGATCGCATGCTTTAGATTTGTCTCAACGTTGAGAGAAAATTCATGCGACGCAAATACTGCAGTGTCGTCAGCGAAGATAGCTGATTCACACTGCGGTAGATTTGGAAAATCCGAAGTGTAAATATTGTACAAAGCTGGCCCAAGTACTGAGCCTTGGGGGACGCCACAATCAAAAAATATCAATCTAGAAACATCACAATTTACATGAACCTGAAAACATCTATTGGATAAGAAACTCTGGACGACCTTACACAAATACAAAGGAAAGTCGAACTGTATCATTTTATATATTATCCCATTGTGCCATACGGAATCAAAAGCTTTTTCAATGTCTAACAATATCATGCCCGTTGATTGACCGCGTGAACGATGCTCTAGAACATGGCTGCAAATTCGTTTAACCTGGTGCGAGGTGCTGTGAAAGCGTCGAAATCCAAATTGGATATCGGGGAAAATATCTTTATCTGAAACAACTTTTAAAATATGTTGTTTCAGGATTTTCTCAAAAACTTTACTTATGTTGCTAAGTAAACTAATTGGCCTGTAACTTTCAGGTTTATCTGGGGCTTTTCCAGCCTTAAGGATAGGTACAACCATTGCTTTTTTCCAACATTGAGGAAAGTATTGACATTTAAGGCATGCATTGATTATAAATGTTAAGTATTTAATTCCAATATGAGGCAATTGTTTTAGATAGGCATTCTTAACTTTGTCTAGTCCTCCTATTTTTCGTGTTTGCAAGCACATGATTACATTTCTTACGTTTTCTTCTTCTACAAATGCATTTAGAGGAGTTAATTCGTTTGTGGTGTCGAATCGTTCGATTCTGTTACCGACAAGTTCATTAGTTTCAAATTCACCCAAATGCTGAGAGACCAAGTGATTTTTTGAAAAACTTGTTCCAAATAGGTTTGCTTGTTCAAAACCTGTAAAAAAAGTAGTAGAAGAATCCTTCAGAAATGGTATTTTACGGTTTTTATTCTTGATTAACTTCACCACATTCCAGAACGGTTTAGCATTTTTATCCATAACGCTCAGTTTTTTGTTCCATTCTCTATTACGATGGATTTGTATCTGGTCAGTAATGCGCTCATTAAAATGGGAAACCATTGATCGAGAAAAGGGCTGACGGTAATTCTGCCAGTTTCTTCGATGAATGTTTCTCACTTTAATAAGCTCTAAGATATGGATTGGAAGTTTTTTAAAAATATCTTTTTTTACTCTTTTGGGAATACTTTCATCAACCGAAGAAATTATAGCTTGTGTAAAGTTTTGTACAATAAGGTCAACATCATCTTTACAAGACACTCTTTCAAGATTTGTAGTACTATTTTGAAGGCTCATTTTAATCCTTGATTTGAATGAATTCCAATTATCATTCTTCATGTCCAGGAAATATTGAATCTTTCTTTCACCCAACCAAGAAAGGTTACAAAAAACAGGATTATGATCTGAACTGAGAGCACTTAACGAAACGGGTTCTGTTATAAGACCAGGGACATTTGACACAAACAAGTCAAGGACAGAGGGGATGCCACGAGAACCTGCGGGAAAATAAGTTGGACAAGGTGGATAAAAAATATTAATTGGTAGTGCCAATGGAAGGGCAGCCAATATATTGCCCCAAGCATTTGCTCTTACACACCCCCAATCTCTATGCCGGCAGTTAAAATCACCACCTAATAGAAATTCACCATTCATTGTGAATAACTTTTTTAAATCTTGCTTGAGCCATTTTCTTTTAATATCCGACGAAGATCCACCAGGGAAATAAACAGAATAGATTTTTACTGTCTTATGGTTTCTTAACTTAATCATTACACCTACATTCTCCACAAGCCTAGTTGGAATTACAGGTAAAAGCGAATGTTGAATTGACTTCCTGATAAGAATCGCCACTCCCCCACCCCTTTGGTCTACTCTATCAATGCGATAGCAGTTAAAGTCAGATGATGGGAGTCTTATATCAAAATTAAGCCAAGTTTCTGTTACTAGAGCAACATCAACTTTATAGCTATTTAAAAAGTTTAAAAAGTCATGAAATTTATTACGTATGCCTTTAGCATTCCAAGTAATTATTTTTATATGTGTATCTGCCATTTTACTTAACATTATTAGTGTATAAAAACTTAGTGGCTAAATGCGCGATCACATTAAATTGTTCTATTTTCGTTTTACAAACTGATAAATTTGAGATCATTTCCATGCACAAGGAATTTAGTTCCTCGATTGTGAAGAGTGCTGAATTGTTGTTGGGTAAATTATTGTTATTGTTTGATGAAGAAGCGCCGCGTGAGTCATTTTCCCATGCATTAATTGTTGGTGGTAAACTTTGAATTTGCGGGCTTGAATTTGGAAAGCTTTTGCTCGGAGCATTGGTCAGTCCCAGTCGTCGCTGTGGCTGTGGAAGCGTAGGAAAATCACTCATAGAGGCAAACGAAATCGGTTTTTGGCAAGCTTGATGATTAGAAATTTGAGTTGATGCAGCGAAATGAGTTCTTGGATGGATCTTGGATCTTCCAGATGATCTTTCTTTTATTTCTAAGTATTTAGATCTACTGGTGCATGTGACGTCAGTAGCTTTATGATTGCCGTTGCAGTTGGCACATTTATTTACCGAAGCGTTATTACATTCGCTTGTTTTGTGTGAACCAGCGCAAGTAGCACAATATGTTTTTATGTGACAATTTCTCTCACCATGTCCAAACATTTGACAATTAAAGCATTGTGTCACCTTACCTTTGATTTTCCTTTGGAAGTTCCAGCTCACTTGGGTATGAAAAATTGAGCGATAATTTTTTTTAAGTTCACTTAATTTAATTGTTCCATTTTCAAAGTGAATGAGATAAAAAAAGTCAGTAAATTTATCATGTTTTTTTTCAATTTTTTTAACATCAGAACATTTTAAGCCAAGCGAAATGAGTTCAGCTTTGAGTTCATTAGTTTTTATATCATCCAGTCCATACAAAATAACTTTGAAAGTTTTAGCACTTTTAATATCATGAGAAAAATATTGACAGTTATCCTCTTTTAGTTTTTCTAACACAATATTAAATGATTCAATAGTTCCGAACATTATTTTTATACCAATTGTTAATTTTTTTATTGAATAACTGGATATTTTAAGCTTTTTCATGAGGCTATGCACATATTCTGGTGATTTTTGCAGCACTTTGATTGGTGGCACATACACTTTTCTGATTATTGGCGAATCAGTTTCGTCCATTTCAGAATTATCTGTATCTGGATGGCATTGTAGGGGAGTGAATTTATTACGGTAGAGGTTTTTACCAAGCCCACTTGTTGGATACATAGTGGAACGAAGTTTTTTATCCGAGGACAAGCAATTGTCCCCGGTATCAGGCGATCTATCGCGTTTGGGAATGGTTGTAATGAGAACTCGCGACCGAGATGAACACGTCAAACGCAGTCGAAAGCTCCGGCTGAACTGCGAGGAGGAATTCAGTGTTTTAATATTTTATAACAAACATTTTGCTCCGGGCAAAAAAAAACTGTATACTCTCAGATAGAGTTGGCGCAATGCAACATTGAGACACTTATCATCCATTTTGTATCAACTAACTGTGTATTATAAAGATCCCTTTAAGAGCCAAAATAATACAAATAACGAATGTAATGCTCCAATATTATAAGCCTTAACTATATATTGAAATATTGAGCCAGTGTTAAAACAGCATGCACGAATTACGCCTACCTTCCACCCCGGGCCCGAGAAGACGAGGTTGTTGTTTACTTACCACTATTCTATTTTTATTTATTGGCCTGTAGGAACCCGGAAGTTCATGACCTCACCCGACTCCGCCATTGTTCCCTGTCCTGTGCGCTCTCCTTCCACGTTCGACCATGCGATTCGATTTCCTCGGGGTCAAATCTAACATTGTCCTCTCATCTCCGTCGCGGCTGTCCTGTCGGTCTCTTTCCCGATGGTTTACGTCAAGAATTCTATGCACGGTCCTATCGTTCCCCATTCGCGCCACATGTCCGGCCCATCTTAATCTTGATTACTCTCACTATTGTAGGTTTGCGGTATAGCTATTCCAATTCGTGGCTATGGAGTTTCCTCCATTGACCTGCCTCCTCGTCATATTTACCACCAAAGATACCCCTTAAAACTTTATTCTCGAATATGCGGAATTTGTTTTCTTCCCGTTTTGTGAGAGCCCATGTTTCGCATTCGTATAGAACAATCGGCATGATTATGGTTCTATAGGCACGGAGTTTTATATTACGTGATAGCAGTTTGTATTTCAGAAGTTTACTGACTGCATGCAAACTAGCGTTTCCGGAGTGCAGTCTTTTGTTAATTTATAGCGTTTGGGATGATAGTGAAAAGAACGTGTGATTCGAACTGATGCTATGACAGTTAGAATCACCAAAAATTTAACCAAAGCACAACCCATCAGGCCAACGCCGTATGTACGAATTTGATTTCTAAACTCAAGTACATTCGATTGATGTGGATTTGTTATGTTATCGCTATGGTATACGGTTCTGATGCATTTTCTTATTCGATTTTCGTTCGGTGTTCTTCACTATTTGCTTGTGTATTGTGCGTGATCTGTTAGGAACGCCACACTACTCCCTCCTCAGTAACTTTGTTACGATCAGCTTCGTGTGCGAACGACGGAGCGAGGAACGAGCGAGCGAGAGATCGTCGGAGCAGGCGAGTGTGCCGGTGCTCTATGCGGAAGTCGTGATTGTGTCGTGAAGAACTGTTTTACTACGGGAAAGTGTGTGCTGTGTGTACACAGATCACGTCGGGGTCACTACTTTGGTGGTTTAGTGTCTTTAGTCGTCGGAGTGTTCCGCTGAACACTGTTCAATACTTACACGGAGCGGAAAACAGCACACAAGTAAAACACGGAGATATGAGTTTTGTCAGTGACAAGTAAGAACATTTATTTTTCACTTTGAGCTTTACACACTTAAGGATAGGACCAGCCACAATCTACACTCAATTATGTGTATGTCACTCTAGCGTTGTGTTGCTGCAATGAAAAAGAAACCGAAACCAACGAACGGCGCTTCGTTAGCGCTGCCTCAGTCTCTCTTCGAGTGGACTGTATTTCCGGCACTGGCCGGCCAACGATGCTTTCTCCTTAAATTTGAGGGATTGTACCTCCAGAGCCGGACTCTTCTCTGGATTGGCGGGCGTTTGAGTCTTGCCCAGTACAAATCCTTGATCTACCAAAAGTGGAAACGACCGACGAAAGAAGACAAGCCAGTAAACGATGCGATGACAATATAAAAATCGCGCCAATACGGTCAGAAACGAGAATCTTCCCAACTCTTTATTTGCCTTGTATAATCTATTGTTTTGTTTGATCTCTTTATTCTGGTCTTGAGCAAGACCGATTGGGTAGGAGTTCCTTCGACGACTCCTGCTGCTCCATCAAATGTGCCCGCCTTATATAGGCCCGCAGTCGTCCCCTTCTTCGCTCGTTTCCTGGGATCGGTGCGCCGCTGATCGTCGTTTCCCTGGAAATGGTATGTTAGCGCTTGCCTTGCTTTTCCTGGGAACTCGTGATCCATCGCCAACACGTTGTTTGTTTGCTGTTAATGTGTTCAATTCGTACTACTCGTATTTACATATACAAATATTTTCATTTCTTTAGCACGACAACACACGTTAATCTAAACACACGTTACTTTCGAATATTCTAGTTCCTTACGCACGACAACACATGTTAATTTTGCCTTTTCTAAATTTTGCTGCGCGGACCGACTACCTCGCGGGATTCTCTGTAACTGTCTCTATTAGACTGATGCTCGAAGTATACTGAAAAATTCTCATCCCCATTTCGAATTTTTCATCCCATCTGTAAAAGAAAATTTTTCATCCAATCTGCAAAGAAAATTTCCCATCATAATGATCATTCTCCTTTCCGTCTTCTTTATCGGAATCTTGTTCCTTTGTTTGAACGATCGATCGTACTGCCGCTTATTTTTCGATCTTTTCTTGGGATTTGTTCGTATTCCCCACCTGGCTTACGACAACCAGGGTTCTCGTGCGCTTCAGATGGGTACAAAGGAACCGTGGGATTGGTATTGCTTTTGTTTGCATTTCCAACTCATAAACGTCTAGCGTGAGATCTTTATGATTGCATGAACTGTTGGTCGGCGGCGAACCGCTATCCTTTGTTTGCACAAGTGCGCCTTTAGAGTTTTGGATCATGCTAGGAATTTAGGTGTTAATTGCTATTAGCTACCAGAGAAGATATTCGTTGTTCGGTTTGGTTACCGAAAATTGCGTTTAATGGGTGCAATGCATTGATCCCTTGAATGGGTGCGTTGGCTTGGACGCGTTGAATTCAATATTAGAAACTTTTGAACGTTTAGTTCGATTAATTTTAGCTATTGAATTCAATGTTGGTGTATGTAATGTTACCTTTGTTTCAGGTGGGAGTAACGACTTTTGGGACACGTGTCTGTGGGTACGTGTAATGGATAAAGGTGAGTATGTTCCTTGCTGGAAAGGACATCTCAAGCTATAGTGGGTTGTGTGGTTCGTAGAACCGCTACAAATTTCCTTCGACATTTCGGTGCTGGCCGTCAATATTGTTCTCAGATATTTATTTGTTTACTTACCACAGATATGGAAAGTATCTACAACTGTAAAAATAAACATCAGAAATGACTTTGAACAGTGAACCTGTGGCGGTTCCGCCAAACCCCACGGTTCGCCTTCCTGAAAAAACCCCAATAACTGCTACCCAGTCTGCATAAGCTTTCGCTAATGCAATCGCATTAGCATCTTAAATACTCCACGCATTAAAACAATCAAATTTATATAACCTAAAAGTCCCTGGAAAAGAATACTTACCTTTCATGCATCGCTTCGCATACAATTCCTGTACGATTTTTTTCTTACCTTATCAGGAATCCCAAACCAATTCAGCACCTTCAGTGCCAAGCAAATCGCCCTAGACGAATTCCTGAAAACAAGATGATTTGAATTACATACAATGTTACTTTCACCAGGGGCCATAAACATTGCGCTGTCTATTTTTCAGCTTTGCCATGTGTATGATAAATCTCTTAACGTCGCCGACCTTTTTCTCCCAGCAATAATATACCAGCAGCTGCATTTAATTAGCGCAATCGACCTTGAAATTTCTAAAAACAATTCGTTAACGTGCATATGCACCATCGATTCCCGACCATTAGGCACCATTGTTCCACCAATGCAATTCCGTCGTACATGTGCATACCACATGTCCCTAGCATTTCCACGGCCGTGGAAGCTCTTTGACCATCGGACAAAAGCAAGTACTCTCATCTTACCCTAGAGTCATAAAACGAATTTCTTCGCATGTAATCATGTATACAATTCGATCCCTTTAGCATCACCAGCGATACACATTTCCCATTGTGTAAATAGAAAAACCGTTAGGCGATACATTTACTTGCGCATACTATTGCACTGAAAGAGTGTAGTTTTTCTCTCTCTTCCCTTTTCTTAACCCTAACCTAGAATGGAATTCATGTCAGAGTTCTATCCTCGGTGAGTCCTTTACCATCCGTTGACCATGCTGGTCACATAACTCCCGCTGTCTGAAGCGCTGCAGACACGCGAAATTCAACCGCGAGTAGTCATTAGCGAGTCGGGGTCAGTTTTCTTTCGTGCTATAACTGTTCAGTCGAGTTGTTCCAAAAAAAAAATTTAATAATCGAAACAGTGTATATCATAGTCGAAGCACATATATATCAAATAAAAGATCATCCGCTACCATAGACAAACATAGCGTTTTATTTTTCACTTACGCGACTGTGTTTTAATCACATCTGGTGTGAACAGTTTACTTGGTGACCGTTTTTGGTGCAATGGCGATATAGCTGTCGGCGGGACTTCGTTTTCGTGGTGTGCATTCCTTAGTGCGGTAAATTCCGTTTGGCGGAACTCTCGTGATTTGTGGGGACGAGGTAGAACACTCGCCCATGCTGGCGTCGCGACCTTGCCCCCACAAACCCAACACAAAAAGGATTCAAATTATTTGCCGCCAGGTCATAACGGCTAAAATTCGTAAGGAAGTAAACCGGATGTGCACCGTCATCATCATCATCATCATCATCGGCACTACAACCGGGAACCGGTCTTGGCCTTATTTAGCAAGTCCTGAGGCTTGTTAAATTTTCCATAATGATTTATTTTGTCTGGGCAAGGTCATTAGTCTTGCGCCAGGGGCTCCCCGACGGGGCTACGGCTAAAATTCGTAAGGAAGTAAACCGGATGTGCACCGTATCATGTGTTAAAACATCAACAATCATGCTCCAATATTACATCACTTTGATCTGCTGCGCAATTCTGTCGAACAGGATCGACCCTCATTAAGCTGTTGCATGTTCTCGTGACCCAAGGCCACCTGCGACCACCCGCTAGATCGTTCACCCGTTCTCAGAGTGTCACCCCAAGAATCGCAAGACTCCTAAGATAAATACACCACTAGCAACGTACAATCAACTCTGTATGAGAGCATACAGGACAGTTGCCTGGCGAAGTCTGGGCAGTCAGCCGTGAGACGTTTGCCTAGTAGGACGGTTCGGTCCAACGTATCGTTGACAGATTGTCGATGGTGTTAAGGTTATTTCGGTTTTGAATTGTTTCGTGCGCCCATGTCTACTCGCAAGTTGTGTTCGCTGAATCATCGATGCAGTGGTTGAATCCACAAAAGTTCTGTGTAGTTTGTACGTGTGGCTGGCTCCTGTACTCGATTTACGGAGTCGTTATGAACAATTGTGGCCTGTGTCGTGCCAACTGTAGTTGCAAATAAACAGATCATCCGAATATTTAGCGCCACCATAGAATTTACGCTGTGGATTGTAATATAACTGTGACTTTTTAATTTGCAAATTTAATAATAATAAGGTCTGAATAATAACGAAATCAAAAGAAGACCGAAATGAAGAACTAAGAATAAAGCTTTTACATTTCATTCATTTTAGCCTCGAGGACGTTTGGTTGACCCGTTTCCGTTATTTCGGAACCTTTGTATCTTTTTGACAGTTTGTTAAATACTTGAATGTCCATCTTGTTTTTCATATCTACTGCCACGTTGCTATTGTATTGCATAATGTGCCACGAAGCTAAACAGCGTGAGGCTTTCTCGAGAACCGGACATTTTTCTGTCGCTTCCCAGGGAAAGGCTGATTCTATTTTGATTCTTTGGGTAGGGGCGACACCATCAGCAACAACGAAAGCCAACTGACCAGCCCACTCATCAACAAGTTGCAACGGATTCAGGTAACTAATCTTAACAGCCAATGTACAATATTGGTTTTCAAATTATTGGGAACGGTTCAAAAACCTTGTAATTGATTCTATGAATTCTTTTGGCCTTTCAAAGTGTATCAAGTGTCCCGATTCAAGCCATTCGATTTCTGCGGACGGATAAAGTTCCTTGATTTGTGGCCATTCTTCTTTACTGAAATTATAAATAGCGTTTAATATTACAAAACTGAAATACGACTTTAAAACATGCAGAAAATTGACGACATACTTCATATAATCTGATTCAGTTCCGCAAACAAATAAAACTGGACCACTAAATGTCGGTTTTTGATGGGGCGCTTTTTTTTGGAAGGTTTTAATACTGTTACGTAAACCGTCTAAATTCATTTCCCATCTGAACCTATAAAAAAATGGAGTACAATTATTTATATTGGATATTAAACATGAAAAAATCTTTTCTTTTTTTTTAATATATTCGGAAGTGCATTTTAACTTTTATAATTTCAAAACAGAACTTGTCGAATACATACAGAAAACTACGTAGCAAATTGTTTCAATAGCGATCTCTTTTTTGTGAGGATTTAATAGTCACTTTCATCCACAGTCTTTAGTCACGTTCGTCGATAAACTAACAACATATTCCCATAACCTACTCACGGGTTAATTAATTGTACTTACTCTCCGGCTTTATTTTTCTTAAAACTCATCAGTATAAAATCAATAAAGACGTCATGGAAATTTGATGAAAGTTGCCGTTTCGCTTCCCTTCGGCCCTGGGCTAGGCTTAAATTAGATGGCACATTAACTCCCTTTAATGTGTCGATAATGTTATAAAATTCATTGACGGATCTCGGCATAGAAAATGGTGAAATATCGACCACAATCAGTTTTTCAACTAAGCTACCCTGAAAAATGGCATGAAGTTAAATATACTCGCTACTAATATATATTTCAAATATATTTTGCTACATTTTGTCCAACGAAGGTCATCATCGTTCGGCCTCCCATGCTGTGGCCCAATAGAGCTACCCTTTCCAACTTTTCTGAACGCACCAACAGCAACACATCCTGACTCATGAGATGGGAGTTGTGTTGCGGTGTGTGAGGACTATCACCATGGTTTCTGGCGTCCACAGTATAAATCTATGTTGATTGCTAAAATGATGAATCGTTCTTGCTCTTTACACAAAACCACAAACCTTCCGTCTTGTAGACTCTGAAAGGTGCTCTGAGATTCTTCGCCAGTTTTTCCTTCTACCCCAAAGACCGTGCATTATAATTAAAGGTGGTAAATTGTTATCTGTGGTACTGGATGTTCGAGCACTAAAAGCCATTTTGATTGCCCCATCGTTCGAGGCATTTTTGATTTGTACATCATGAATATTCAATTTGGCACAATTTTTGAAGTATGCAAAAGGTTTACGCGACCATTTTGAAACTATGTTCTGCATATTTGATGTATTGCTTTTAAATACAAAATATGCGAATACAATTTTCAAAACAATACTATTGTGACGCACCAGAGAATTTTCACTCTGATTAATTTTAATTCATTACTCGTACAATCCGTAAACAAGCGAATTAAATTTGAAAAATAACACACAACGTGAATCGCTTACTCATTTGTTTTAGTTGAGTGTGATTTACTTATTTAGTAAATGACACTTTGAAGTATTTTGTGAGATAACTGGCCATAGAGCGAATGAATGAATGTCTACTGCTTTTAAATGGATGTTCGAAGTTGGTGATTTACAGTGGTGGTTTACAAGACCTAACAACACTAGTGTCTTCTAAAGTTAAAAATAAAACTCTAGTTGGAAAAGTTGACTCTTCCTTTAATTAGTAGTAGTAGTAGTTTTATTTCTTTTATGATCATATACATTAGATTCTACAATAAGATGACAGATATTATTGGTTACAATAATACATACGAGGGCAGTTTGATAAGTCAGTGACTTTTTGAATAAACGATGTTTTTTTCCCGCAAATAAGCTTTTTATTTTTCAACATAATATCCTTTTAGCTCAGTGCATTTAGTCCAGCGTTATGCCAATTTTTGTATCCCCTCCAAATAATAGGTTTCCTCAAGGCCCTCTTTTGAAGAGTAGTAGAGACGAAGGGAGGATACCACGTGGTTGGATGGACGTGCCCTGAAGCGGCTAGTTGATAAAGGGCAGTGATGATGTGCACGTACATCATCAGGAAGCCTTTGCAACTTGACGAAACACAAAATGGTGGATGTTCGTCAAGTTTAACCAATTGCATTGTTGCCGGTGTGCGCATCGGATGTACAATAATGTAGAACATTATATGTCCAACACTTCCCTTCGATGAGCGCACCAGTGCGAAAAATTTACATCAGGTTTAAGAGGTCGAGACACCTCTCGTGCTTCGGTTTGGATAGGGCCTTAGTGAGAATGTCTGCAGGCATTTGTTCCGTGGACATGTATTCGACCGCTGTCCAGCGCTTCGCGGATGAAATGATGTCGGACGTCGATATGTTTGCTCCGGGAGTGGAATACGGGACTCTCAGCCAGCTTCCGAGCACGGTTGTTGTCGTTGAATAACTTCAGCTTGTCTGGTAAGGCGAATCCCAGTCGACTAATCAGTCTTCGTGGATGTATGGCCTCTTTCGCCGCATCGGTTATGGCCATATACTCTGCTTCTGTGGATGATAGCGCGGTGGTTCTTTGTTTACGCGATTCCCATGAGACGGGTGTGCCGTTAAGAGTAAAGGCATACCCAGTGTACGATCTCCTGTCGCCCGCGCAGCTGGCCCAGTCGGCATCGGCGTATACGGTGAGACATTTCCCGTTCGTTTTATAGGATAACCCAATGTTCGCCGTGCCTTTCAGGTAGCGTAAGATACGTTTGGTGGCTTTCGAGTGATGCTCGCCGAAACAGCTGTTGAATTGGCTCAATCTGCTCACGGCAAAGGCTATATCTGGTCTTGCTGCCAGGTACATGAGAGATCCAATTAACTCTCGAAACGGCAGGTTTCTGTCGGGTTCCTCCTTTCCTTTCTGTAGTATAGTGCCGCTGTCCAGAGGTGTACACACGGGTTTCGAGTCGGTCATGTTGAAACGGCCTAGGACTCTGGATATGTATTTGGTTTGAGTTATCCGTAGTTCTTCCTTCTCTCGATGAAATTCGATTCCAAGACAATGCTTTATTTCGCCGAGGTCCTTTGTGTTAAATGTTTTTGAAAGCTGCTTCGATAGTTCCTCGTTTTTGCTGTGCTTTGTGAGGAAACTAAAATGTCGTCCACGTATACGGTGACCAGTAGTATGTCCTTTCGGCCGTAATTCGAATGGGGTTTATTCTTGCAACTTGAGCGAACGTCTGGTGGTAGTCAATTCCGGATACTTGGGAGAATCCTTGTGCAACGATGCGTGCCTTTCTTGGTTCTATCGTGCCGTCGGGATTCGATTTGTTCCACAAAACAAAACGGCTGCCGATGACTTTGTCTTGTTTCGGCCGATCTACCAGAGTCCAAGTCTGATGATGGCCTCGATTTCTTGGGCCATGGCATTTATCCACTCCTCGGTGTCTGGGCCGCTTGTTGCTTCTTTTATAGGAACTTCGGTTGCACCCGCGGTCTCCGAAGTGATGTCGCATTCTTGAAATAGTTTTCGAGGTCATCCCCTGAGTCCAGTCCTTTCTATCCGTGGTCTTCCTGGTCCTCTTCTTGTGATGATTGTGTCAGATCTGCTGGTTGAGGTTGTTGGTTGCCCGGTTGCTTTATTTCTTGTTACTTCGAATTGGGTTCCCATACTTCGTATGGGGTTCTTCCGTTGAGTGTGTTGGTCGGACATCTGTTTCTGATGTGGTTTGCTGTGTTGACTGCTTCTCCCCAAAATCTTGTGTCCAGATTTGCTTGTATGAGGAGGCATCTACCCATATCCGCCAGGGTCCGGTTTTTTCTTTCGACTACTCCGTTTTGCTGAGGTGTGTGACTCACTGATAGCCTGTGGTGGATGCCGTTTTTCCTTAAGAAGGTATTGAATTCGTTGTTGACGTAGTCGGTCCCGTTGTCAGACTGTAAACCCTTGATCTTCCTTCCAGTCTGTTTTTCGGCAAACGCTTTAAAATCTCTAAAGGCGTTTAAGATCTCGCTATTGCTTTCGATCATTTTCACTGTGCGCCACCTAGAACACGATGAACGTGACGAAGTATACAGACCCGCCCAATGTTTTGATGATCATTGGCCCGCAAGTGTCAGTGCGAACCAGGTCCAATATACCGGTTTTTCGCGCTGACCCCTTCAGGAATGGAAGTCTCGTTGTTTTCCCAAGAGCGCAAATATCGCACTTAATGTCTTGTGTGGGCTGCCTGAAAAACATTCCTCGTATAGTCCCGTTTCTGTGGCTCGAAGTTAAATCCTTAATATTCAAGTGACCCAGTCTCCGGTGCCAGGTTTCCAGTAGTGATACATCCGGATTAATTCTAGCGGCGGCTGCGTGGGTTTCTTTCAGGCTTGCTGGAACGAAGTACAGATCGTTTTTCCTTACAGCCTCGAAGATGACCTCCCGTTTTGAGTTCGTTACTTTCGCTCTTTATTATCGAAATTGATTGTGAATCCTCTGTCAGCGATTTTGCTCACAGACATTAGATTCGCCCGCAGATCGGGGACGTGTAGAACTTTATCCACTTTTACGTTTCGATATTTGCCTTTGTACTGGATGATGATGTTTATGTCGCCTCGTCCAGTGATGTTGGTTAAGGAACTATTGGCAAGGTTGAGTTTCATCGGATGAATTTCGTTGTATCCTTCGAATGCTTCGGTGTTACTCGACATGTGGGATGTGCTTTCGCTGTCCAGGCACCACCCCTTACTGACAGTCAACTTAAAAGCCTGAAATCCGTGTTGCGCTGAGTTGGTGTAAGCTAGTACACTTGTACAGTAGTTGTACGTCTTGTTGTCCTTTCATCGATCTTTAGAAGATCCCGGTCCTTTTCTGTTGAGAGAGCGGCACTCGGCGACCTTGTGTCCGGCTTTTCCGCAATGGTAGCATATGTAGGAAGGCTTTTGTCGGTTTCCGGGGTGATTGTGTCCATGGTGTTTATCTCCCGTCCTCGTGTCGCGTTGTTTGGCGGCCATCGCGCCTTCGGTTTCATGTCGTTCGTTGGTGCGCCTGGCGTCGCTTTCCTCGATTATCTTTATTCGTAGCGCCTCCGGTGAAGGTAACTCGTCTCGTGATTCTATGGGGCATCTGAAGTTCTCGAACTTCGGGGAGAGACTATACAGGAACATGATGCATAGCAGATCGTCGTTGATTTCGATTTCCATGTCGTTCAATTTATCGATGGTGTCAAAGAAGTAGCTTAAGTGTGTCCGCGCGTCGTCGTGATCGCTCATTCGATGAAGCGTCAGTCTCTTCGGTAGACTGGCTTTCCTGGCCGGACCTTTTGACTCGTACACGGAGATGAGTTTCTCCCATACTTCTCGGAACTTTCACACCCTTTGATGATCTTAACTTCAGATGGTCCGATCGCTAGTATGATGTCTGCCTTAGCCTTCCTGTCTCCTGTTTTCCACTGCTCGACCAAGCCTGTGCGCGCCTCCGTCGATTCAGGTTTCACGATTTCTCCAGTCACATAGCCCCATGCGTCGTTCTTTGCTAGGATCGCCTCCATCTGTAGCTTCCAAGTGTCGAAATTATCCTTCCGCAGTTGTTCGATGCTCGCTGCGGATGGCGCCATTTTGTTGATAGACGATAATTTAGCTTTCCTGTGTTATTTGTAGGTTTTCCACGCGTTTATCCAACCGTGGCTCTATTTCGCAGTGCTCTGGTGAATGCTGGGCCCATAACCTTTTGAAGAGTAGTAGAGACGAAGGGAATATACCACGTGGTTGGATGGACGTGTCCTGAAGCGGCTAGTTAATAAAGGAGAGTGATAATGTGCACGTACATCATCAGGGAGCCTTTGCAACTTGACGAAATACAAAATGGTGGATGTTCGTCAAGTTCAACCAATTGCATTGTCGCCGGTGTGCGCGTCGGATGTACACTAATGTAGAACATTAGATGTCCAACACCCTCAAAAGAAGTGTTAGTTTCTGTGATGACCTCTTCATTCGATCCAAATCTCTTACCACCCATCCATTCCTTCAAGTTTTGGAAACAGTAAATAGTCACAGGGTGCTAAATCTGGAGAATATGTTGGATGGGATAGCAGTTCGTAGCCCAATTCACCGTTAAAATTTACGAGGTTGCCTGCTTTCAATGGCTGTCAAACACAAACTAAATGACGCAACTCGATTAAAATTTGACAGTAGTCTATTGGGTTGTACCACATGAAATGTCCGATTTTCGCTCAGTCGGCAATAAGAAGTTTCCTAGTGAACGTCTGTGCCAGAAGGTTAAATTTTTTTTTTATAAAGTAAAATGGTACGTGGGGTTGACGTGTGAGAATTTTAGGATTCGTTACAAGTACAGTTATTTTTTTTTCTAGGAATTGTTTACCATGACTCATCCTTTATGAATTTAAAATGGGACATAATGCGTCATTGGCAATGAAAAACATTAATGACGCATTTGAGGATGTAGCGGTAAACGAACACACTATACGAGGTTGGTTTGGAAAATTCCGTTCGGGAGACTTCAGCCTCGAAAATGAACCACGTGGGAAACCGGACACATTAGTTGACAACGATGTTTTAAGAGCAATGGTGGATGCGAACCCAACCAAATCGGTGCGGGAGATTCCACAAAGCATGGGTATATACCCAATGACAATAACTCGACACCTTTCTCTCATAGGAAAGGTAAAGAAACTCGATAAGTGGGTACCCCAATGAACAAACTATGACGCCTGGAAATCTGCGCATCGCTTAGATTAAGAAACCAAACTGAACCGTGTTTGCACCGGATAGTCACATGTGATCAAAAGTGGATTCTGTATGATAACCGTAAAAGACCTGGGCAGTGGTTGGATGCAGGTGAAAAACCAAAATACACCCCTAAGCCCGATCTTCACCCAAAAAAGATTATAGTGACAATTTGGTGGACATCGAAAGAACCAATCCACTTTTCATTTCTTTAACCAGGAGAAACGATAAACGCTATAAAATAGTGTTAGGAAATCGACATATTGCATGTCAAATTGGGTGAAAATCAACCTGCGTTGGTCAATAGGCACGGCCCGATCCTTTTGCATGACAATGCTAGACCCTATAGCTCACAAGTAATGGTGCAAAAACTGTTGGATTTGGGATTTGAAATTTTTCCGCATCCATCGTACTCTCCTGACATTTCCCAACGGAATACCATCTTTTCCGCAATCTGTATTCATAAAAGGTCATGAAAGCCTTTGGAGATTTTCATCATCATCGGCACTACAATCGGGAACCGGTCTTGGCCTTATTTAGCAAGTCCTGAGGCTTGTTAAATTTTCCATAATGATTTATTTTGTCTGGGCAAGGTCATTAGTCTTGCGCCAGGGGCTCCCCGACGGGGAATCGAACCCCGGTCTCCCGGGTGACAGGCGGGTATACTAACCACTATACTATCGAGGAGCCCCTATCGAAATATAACATAAGGATATAACAGTTGTTTTCTGTGATATCCTTCTTTGTTATGTTATGTCTGCTTTTTATTACTTATAAATTCATCCCATCAGATGTCTTTTGACTGTCGTGGGGTACGCGTCAGTGAGGGTGTAGGAAAAAGGAAAAAGAAGAAAAACGAAAGAAAGAATGTAATGGGTAAAAAAGTGGATTTGTGGCGGTTCCGCCAAACCCCACGGTTCGCTTTCCTGAAAAACCCCCATAACTTCCACCCAATTTCTTAATTTCACTAATGCAATCACATTAGCATCTTAAATGCTCCACGCATTAAAGAGATCAAAACATTAACCTAAAAGTCCCTGTAAAAGAAAACTTACCTTTCATGCATCCGTTCGCATACAAATTCCCCGTAAGATTTCTGCCAGGAGATTCCCCTAGACGAATTCCTAATAACAAAGGATTTGGATTACCAACTATGTAACCTTCAGATTTTATTGCACGAAAAAGTCAGCACTTTTACGAAAAAGGAATATTGTATCACGTTGGAAGAATGTCATAGATGTCAACGGATCCTATTTTGATTGAATAAAAATGTACAGTAAAATAATATTGGATTTTAAATTTTTCTATAAAATCGGACATTTCATGTGGTACAATATTTATAGATGGCAGTTGACGGGAACAGATACTTCGCGGGAAATTCAAAAAGTCACTGACTCATCAAACTGGCCTTGCAAGAAAAACTAGAAGATATTCTCGCCACAAAAAAAAAACCCTATCCGCTTCCAGACTTTATCAAGACAACTCTGATACCCCAAATAACGAGAAAACCGATTACCATAACCTCTCTCGTAAAAAGAAGTCTTCCTTCAAACTTCATCCTAAAAGAATCTCCCAACCCCACTCTTCTCAACGCCTTAAGTGCCCTAAGCCGCACTCTCCTTGCTCAACTCATCCCACCCCCTGCCACAATAACATCAAACAAATATCCCAATTTCATCAAAGCCTATTCTATTAACTCATCACACCAGTCGTTTTCCAAGTCATTTTACTCTCCCAACTCTACCCAACAATCTATCGTCCCATAAAATTCTAGCAATTCATCGCGTTCCCCCACCTTGGAAACGGGCCCCCTGCCAGCCACAGCCTTCGTTCTCAGCCCATTATCGACTCCGTCTTCTCCCCGCAGTAAGAATCACACAGTCTCCCCTCCGAAACATCTGATTGTCGCTACGCACTGTCCAAACTTAGAGACAGAAAGAGAAGACAAGACGACAAATCTGATTCTGTCTGCTCTTAAGGCAAAACCAAAACCAGTGTCAAACTCTCTATTCAACAAGAAGGTTTACCCACAAACGTTCGCAGTCTCCACAAACTATTCGTAAAATTCCACGTAATTTTCAATTTATCTCCTCATAAGGTGTCGAATGACCTTAAAGCTTTCGGCCAATTCGTTCACTCCAGAACGTTATCACATCTTTAACGTAGTTAGGCCGACCTCAACAAGGTTGTTCGTTCCTAAACTCCTACCTCCCCCAGCCTACCTTCCAAAACGGATAGTATAACTCTCCATACCCTCTATTATCACAACGTAAGAGGCTCCTCGATAGTATAGTGGTTAGTATACCCGCCTGTCACGCGGGAGACCGGGGTTCGATTCCCCGTCGGGGAGCCCCTGGCGCAAGACTAATGACCTTGCCCGGAAAAAACAAATCATTATGGAAAATTTAACAAGCCTCAGGACTTGCTAAATAAGGCCAAGACCGGTTCCCGGATGTAGTGCCGATGATGATGATGAAGAGGTCTTTGCTCAAAGACCCAATCCATTCTAGAAAACAGAGTCGTCACATATCGCTTTTCCTACCTACCTGATCAACGGGGATCAACGGGAATATGAGCCTGGCGGGAGGTGGTTTTAGTCGGTAAAAACCCGGCATGCCCCTGGATCGGTCTAGAGGTATCTTTTGAAGATTTCCATATTCCTACCGAAACCAAAAAAAAAAAAAAACCTACCTGATTTTGGAGAGACACACAAGAGGGACAGTTACTCCGGCTGGAGTAATAGAATACATGCTTAGTTCAAAACAGGTTTTAGTCGGTAAAACCCCGGCATTCCCCTGCTTCGGTCTAGAGGTATCTTTGATGATTTCCACCTTCCTACCGAAACCAAAAAAAAAAAAAAAAAAACCCCTCCAAGCTGGAATTTGTGACTGTCAAAATCACTCTTCCTCGGAAACCATTTTTTGTCATGTGTTTCTATATCTTGTCATCCCAGCGTATTGAAGTTTACGAGCTAGCTTTTAATGCTATCGACCACATAATCGAGCTGAGTAATTGCGAGGACGACATTATCGTCTTCGGAGATTTTAATGTTCCACAACTCAATTACGCTTTATCTGACGATCAATCACACTTTATCTCCCACCCCAAGAAATGTCTCTTCATTGATCGACTAGATGATTCTTGTCTCTGTCAGATCAGCAAAGTTCGAAACCCCTTGGGTAGGCAGCTAGACCTCATCTTAACAACAGACCTTATCAATACATCTGTCTCACCTAGCCCCTTTGTCCTTACATCTATAGCCCACCACCACCCCCTCTTCCTGTGACCTTTTCCCATGTAATTTTTGCCTTATCAATTAATCCAACAAAGGGAAAACACTGAATTGGTGGTCACAATACGTGGTGAGTAAAGGGAGTGTTTTAAGTGACCATCTGCCGTCAACAACCACTGAGGAACCAGTTTTCTGGACGGCATTAAACGCCCTTCTTAACATCAAAAGGACAACGGCCTTGTTACGGGGATTTGAAGCTGGGAAGTCGCAGTACCGACGATCTACAATGAGTTGTGACTTGGAGATTTTGTAAGTATTTGCAAGGGAGGTCGTACGAGAGCGATCTATGACAGGTTCCTTCGACACTTAAGACCAATTTGTGAGACGTGATATTTTTCAGAGCTGGTTATCAACCAACAGTCCCCTCTAACCAAATATTGTAGCATCCTGCACCCCGCGACGTTGGATGCTTCTCCAGGGAGCATCTCTAGTAGCCACATCCGCTTCACTACCATCGATAGAGCATCTCTAGTAGCCACCGCCGCTCCACTGCAGTGGGTCACAACTGAGTGATCGGGAAAAGCTCTCCCTTCTACCATCGGCAGTTGTGACATCACCGCCGATTTCCCATCAGGTAAGCAACCTTATTAGCAGATCAGGGACCAGAGGCATAGGCCTGTTGGTCTCTTGTGAGTTAGCTCGTTATTCCTGCTGTTCCTCTCATTCTCCTCTGGCCTTCTTTGTTCTCTCCCTCCCCGCCTGTCCGATTTCATCGACAGCCTATCATCTTCGCATACTCGGAGTCGGTTAACGTCGTTGAACACGGAGCGCCCGTTCTATCACCCCTGACAGATTGCGACAATAGTCTGTCAGGAAGCTGCCATTGGTGATTTTGCCTACGACCACACTCGTTCCTCTCGCGTCCCCTGTCAGATTGCAAAACCAAGAACCTCGGCTGACCCTGTCAGGAAGCGGACGCGGTGAGAAGACCTCCGTGAAAGGTAACTCAATCAGTTGCTGGCCAGCACATCCAGATCATATTCCAAGTCACTTCGAGTTCATTTCGAGAGGACGACTTGAGCCACCTACCAAGTCCGGTGGTACCGTTGCCTCCATCCTCTAGTATAATCGACATCCACCCGTTTCAGTCCTCATAAAACCCTACTCTCCGTTTCAGGCAGACTAACCACTGCGTCGTTGCTTGAAGTCTCCAAGCGGCTGGAAACTCTATCTCCTTCTGTGTGAGATCAATCACGGCATTAAAAAGTAGCAGAGATCCATCTTTGCAGAGGGAATCGATGGTGCATAACATAAGAAGACTAGTGTCCGTTGCGACGGATGTACTTCCGCTGTGTGCCACACTGTGGCGTTTGACAGGAATTTGGCGCGATATTAATTGTTGTTTTATTACACGGAATAATCTATGGCGTTTTTTTTAAACCAAAATCTTAGGGGGAGGTTCTCATAAAGAAGTTTAAAAAAAAAAATCGATTTTTTTTCTTTTCGTTTTGGGACAGCTTATGGTGTATAGAATAAGTTCCTAAAACCGTTTTCACGAAAATAATTTTATAAAAGAAGTTACAGCATAACGAGGCCAAGTGAGGTCGTTTATTTTTCACTTCGAGGCGTTTTGTCCAGTAGGCTCTCAAATGTATACTAACAGAGCAATCGACCTGAAAATTTATATACAAGCTAATGGGACATAGAACTATAGAACCCGATCTGTTGGTGCCATCTGTAGGTCATGCTGGAAACATTTCACCCCACCCTCGTATAGCATTTTTAAACTGTAAACACGTTTTTCTCGAAACCGTGTTTTTCACATACCTCAAAAACAACTCGATGGATCGGCTCTTTTTTTTATTTTAAAGTAAATTAAATATATTGGAGTCTGACGCTAAATGTTGATGATTTTTTCATTTTTTTTTTTCTATTCAACGTTAAAGAGCAAAAAAATATGCGAAAATGGGTATTTAAAGTTTGCATGTTCGCCATTTGTTAAATTTCGACTTTCATAGATGATTCTAGTACGGGCTCCAACTACACTCATATAGTTTATGAAAATGCTTCGATCATTGATTTTTGGTCATTTGCGCAGGTGCTAGAGGGGTCAACAGAAAGGTACCCTTTTTTGAGCTACCACATTACAAGGCGTGTCAACAATTATTGTCACAAAATTTTTTAATAAAAACAATTTTTTTTTGTACTTTAGAACATATTAAACAAGTAACAAAAGGTTTCCATGAGGAAACAATTGGAATTAGGGCACATTGCGTTTCTGGAAAGTAACCCAAGAGTTCATTCTGTCCGAAGCATTTCTTTTCTTGTTGTAGATGGTCTTTCCGCCAACACACTGGACCTGTTTCTCACCTCCCACCCGAACAAATACACAATTGAAGTTTCTTCGCCCTTTGGTACTGCAGACCACTGTGTCGTGCCAGCTAAGTTTGCTCTAACCAACAGCAACGTTAACGAGAAAACTCCCAAAAGAACAGTATGGTTCTGCGAGGAAGCCAACTGGGGACGAATTTTTTGGGGGGTTAAATTGGTCTATATTTTTCCTCAATAACGATATGGACTCTATAGCAGACTCATTGACAGACACGATTCTACTTGGCATGCGAACCTTTATTCCACAAAGGATAAAGAGTATCAATCCTAAAAGAAATATGTGGTTCGATTCCCGGTGCAGAGAAGCCATTAAGATTAAAGAGTTGAGCTTCCGGTTGTATAATATAAATGTGGAGTTTCTATAATTCCCCATGCTTGTCTTGGAACTAGGAACAAAACTTTAGGATAATGATATTTCCTACTCTCCAATTTACACACGTTTCAGTGTGGCTATAGATCATCATCATCATCGGCACTACAACCGGGATCTGGTCTTGGCCTTATTTAACAAATCTCTCCATCGGTCCCGATTTCGAGCCGATGTCATCCAGTTTTGCACTCCCAGACTCTGGGCGTCCTGGTCTACGGCATTCCTCCATCGCAGACAATGTCTGCCGCGCTGTCTCCTTCCACACATCCTGCTACAAAGGGCTTTCCGGGCAGGCTCTTTTACGCTTATTCGAGCTAGGTGTCCCACTCGAAGGAGTCTACCAAACTTGATTTTTCGTACAGCATTAGCTTCAAGGTAGACTGCGTACATCTCATGGTTGTAGCGTCTCCGGAATCGTCCTCCCTCACATACGAGGCCAACAATTCTCCTTAAGACTTTGTTCTCGGACGCGGCTAAGAGTTCAGAGTGCCTTTTATTGTGCACCCATGTCTCGGATAGATACATGAGTACTGGTAAGACCATGGTCTTGTACAGTAGCAGCTTGATAGACCATAGTAGGCTTTGTTGGATTTAATTAGCCGTTCGCGTATTTCTTCTTCCATATTGTTATCGGCTGATACGATTGACCCAAGGTAGTTAAAGGATTGCACTACTCCACGTAGCGGCCGGACACGTGGCGCGAATAGGCAACGATAGGACCGTGCATAGAATTCTTGACGGCAATCCAACGGGAAAGAGACCGACAGAGCGGCCGCGACGGAGATGGGAGGACAATGTTAGGTTGGACCTCGAGGAGATCGGATCGGATGGTCGAACGTGGAAGGAGAGCGCATGGGGCAGGGAACTAGGCGGAGTCGAGTCGGCGAGGTCATGAAGATTCGGGTTCCTACAGGCCAATAAATAGTAATAACACTACTCCAAATTTCTGCTCCACTATCCTGATAGTTTGACCAACGTTCGGTTTTCTCTTCGCAGAAGTTGCCACCATGTACTTTCCCCTCAATAATATGCGGTCCCAGTTTTTGTGCCGCCTGCTCGATCCGGGTGGAGGAGTCCTGTACCGCCGATTCGGTTGTACCGATGATGTCGATGTTATCTGCGTAGGCAACTATCTGGCTGGACTTGGTGATAATAGTCCCTCTAGTTGTGACGCCAGAGTCACGGATTGCTTTCTCCAACGCCAGGTTGAAGAGGAAGTGGGCCAAACCGTCCCCTTGTCGGAGTCCATTAAATATGTTTATTGGTTTGGACAGCAATCCCGCTATTTTGACTTGACTACTATAGTTACGTTGGTCATGGTCAACCTACAAAGTCGTACAATTTGTTTGGAATGCCGAACTCTCTCATGGCATTATATAGTTCTACCCTGGCTATGCTGTCGTAGACGGCCTTAAAGTCTATAAATAGATGATATAATGGAATCTTAAATTCCACACATTTTTCCATCGCCTGCCTAAGGGTGTAAATCTGATAAATTGCTGATTTGCCTCGGATGAAGCCACACTAATATTGACCAATGATGGCTTTAGCGTATGGTGCTATCCGTTCTTGTAGGATAGTGGAGAGTATCTTATAGGCGGTACTCAGCAATCTTATACCCCTATATTTGCTGCACAGTGTGATATCTCTCTTCTTATGTATTGGGCAAATTATACCACGACGCCAATTTCCAGCATCTTCCCTTGCTCCCATACGTGCACCACGATCTCATGAATTGCGTGATGTAACGATGTCCCTCCTTGTTTGACCAGCTCATCTGGTATGCCATCAGCTCCGGGGCTTTATTTGATTTGAGGTGTCTTATGGCTTTTAATGTTTTCTCAAAGCTTGGTGGCGGCAGCATTTGGTCTTGATCTTGCATTGGTGGAACCTCCAATTCTTCTGTGAGCTGATTATTTAGCAATTTATTGAAGTGCACTTCCCATCCCTCCAGAATGCCTTCAGGATCGGTGATCAGATTACCCTCTTTATCCTTGCAGTAAGTTCATGGTGTGTACCGCGTCATACTGCGGATTATTTGGTAGAAATTCCGCGTCTGGTGCGGACCTCGCTGTCTACTTTTGTCTATTTCACAGACAAGGTTTTTTTCCCAGGCACCTTTCTTTTGTCTGTGAAGCCTTTTTTCAGATCTTCTGAGCTCTTTGTATTGTTCCTCGCGCACCCGCGTCCTATGAGACTGCTGCATTGCCCGGTATGTAGCATTCTTACGTTCAGTCGCTAGTTTGCACTTATCATCGAACCAGTCGCTCCGATATCTACGACTACTGCCTAAGATGGAGTTGACAGTATTAATGACAGTATTCTTAAGGCGTGTCCAATTCTCTTCTGCGCCCGGCATTCTGGCCCCAGGACTTATTCTCCCTCCGTTGAGCTCTTCGAGGGCAAGTCTTAGCGCAAGACCAAAGGTGTGTCAATTTGGTTGCGACTGGCTCCAACATGTGATACCCAGGTGGCTTTGTGGATATCTTTACGCGGAAACCTGGTACTTGCAACGACCAAGTTTTTTGATGCTGCCAGTTCGATGACTCGTAGTTCATTGTCATTAGTGTTCTCATGTAAACTATGGGAACCTGTGTAGCGCCTGAAAATCGGCTCCCGACCTATTTTCGCATTCAAATCACCAAGAACGCTTTTCACATCGTATCTTGGACAGGCATTGAGGGCCCGTTCGACGTTCTAGTAGTATTTTTATTTTCCTTCGTCAGGGGACCCCTCTGTAGGTTCGTGAACGTTTATGCGGCTTATGTTCTTAAACTTGCCTCGCACACGAAGAGTGCATAGTCTTTCGTTTATTGCATTAAAGCCGATGATGGCAGGCTTCAGTTTTTGTCTGACTAGAAAGCCTACCCCGAGCACATGGTGTTTTGCATGACAGCTGTATTAAATGACATCCTCGTTTCTTTAAATAACACCACTCCCCGTCCATCTTATTTCTTATAATGCTGTTATGTCAGCCTTGTATTCGGACAGCTCGAGCTCTGTATAGTTAGCGGACGTTCCATGAGAAAATTCTTAAATCGTTTAGCCATTTTCGTTTCCGTGGTCGTCGTCGTGTATCTGGTCCATATCCGAGGCTTGTTAAATTTGCCATAATAATTCGTTTTTACGGGCATGGTTATTAGCCTTGCGCCAACCTTTTTCTGGATGTCGCTGCATGCGTTGGTTCACTACTTGGCGGGTGCCAAAGTAGCTATCCAAGGGTGTCACGCGAAGACTGCATGTGAACTTGGATTGAACAGGGACAAGAATCGTCCTGGCCTTCGCCGGGTTGAAAGCAATCAGATTTAGATGAGCGAGATAAATTAAATGGTTTTGGGCCTAGATCTACCATATTTGGAGAGAATATCTCGCAATATTTAAAAGTACCTATGTTCTTATTTTAAAAAAATCAAGTTAAAGTTAAAAAATTAAATTAATTAAGCTATATACAAAATAACTGATTTAGAGTGGGCATTTGTGTTTGAAAAGTTGGGACCAAAACACCGACGCATCGGATCAGGGGTGCATGTGAACGCGGATATCTTGATTGCTACATTATAGCTCTGGTATACGGCATTGATGATTTTTCCGATTCTCTTTTGGTTCTGCATTCTTCACTACTGTTGCGTGTACGTAATCTGTTTCAATCGCCACAAACACCATCGCACTGTATTTTAACTAATGAAAAGCTGATCAATTCTGGTGAAGCATGTTTCTTTTTTACAATCCACCTATTTGTTTTTAAAAGGATAAATTATGATTGATGATCACCACTACTTTCGGAAGAAAGCTCACAAACAGAACATGTATGGTATATTGCATCAAAAATATTTTATTCCATGCCAATCGCAGAAAGCACTTGAATAATAAATGTCAAGTCTGTTACCACGACAACGAAGCTAAATTCTAAATTCCCTTCATCCCTTTCATTGTCTAGTTCGGTGATGCAAAATTTTTTAAAATTTTGTGGTCATGTTCCCAAATACAGGTGTGTAAGTGCTCGAAATTCGCCGATATATTTTACTGTAACCAAATATGGAAGCAAACGTATACCGGTAAAATTAGCGGCTGATGTTTATGCCCCACCTACAACAAAGTCGCCACCATTATTTATAATGCATGGACTTCTTGGGTCCAAACGAAACTGGAGGTCGATCAGTAAACGTATTGGACACTTGACGAGTAGATGCGTGAGTATATTAATACATACCTCCAAATAAGTTCTATGAAATTGCTGTATTAGATCTACACTGTGGATGCGAGGAATCATGGAGAGAGTCCGCACGATGACCAACATAGCGTACCTCATATGAGTGAGGATGTGGCATTTACCTGCCATGCTTGGCCACTGCATGGGTGGCAGGACAACAATGCACTTTACTTTACTTTACGTATGATATTTTGTGAGAACTTCCTTTACGATCATTTACTATTTATTATACTTCTTTTGTAGCCGCAACTTGTAGAAAAGGTCATCATTGTGGACATATCACCATTTACAGTGCCCCCCGTTTATGAGAAACTGATAGAAATAATGAATATGTTAAAAACAATTACTGCACCTCCTGAGTTACCAATAGCCCAAGCGCGATTGGAATTGAAAAAACAAATGAGCTCGATTATAACAGATGAGAGAATAACAAATTTCATCTTGTTGAATCTGAGAAAAACGGATTCAGGAAAGTGAGAATGTTACTCAAAGTCAATAATTTTAAGTAATATGTAAATCTGTTTCAAAGATTCCGATGGGCGGTGAATGTAGATTCGTTATATGTCAACCTAAAGGCCATGCGAAGCTCAAATATTCTGGCAGGAAAACCTTACGAAGGGCCCGTTCTTTTCATTTGTGGAAAGCATTCAAATTATATGAAGTAGGGATTAATAATTCCTTAAAGATGTTATAATTAAAATCCTTAATATTTTAGTCACGAAGATTGGCCAAAAATTAAGCAGTTCTTTCCTAATGCCAAATTGGAATGGGTACTGTGCGGACATCTCATCCATTTTGAACAGCCTAAAAAGTTCATCGAACTCATTACTAATTTCTTAAACAACCCGTGAAAATGTACAGAACTCTGGGACGGACCTTATTCATTCTACAATTTAAAAAGTCGTCAGCGCTTGTCATTTTCTATTTCGGCGGCCTACTCTTCGTCGATGTACAATTTAGTTCTTCGACCGAAAAGCCTTTGTAAAAATGTTGTCTTTACTGTCTTTTTAACTTGATACAAGAAAAGAAGACAATAAAAATATGTTTTACTTTGTTGCTTTTATTATTTCGGGATTGGTCAAAGACGAGTGAGGTCCTTTATACACGCTTCCTTTGATTGATTTTTTACAGTGATCAGACATCTGTAGTCCATAAAACCTGTTCACAGTCAACCACCCTGCAACTCTATATTATTCTTGATCCCGCTTTGTGGTTGAAGGGAATGTGGTGGTGCTTAAGACTTAAATGGGTTTCTCACAGGTTGGGGGTGCCTAACAGAGTGGCATTGACCTGTGAAGGCCTGAGTAATGTCGATTGACCTAGTGTGAATATCCCCAGCTATCTGAGACGTGTCGCTAACAGGTTAATGTTGGCTGTTGAACGACTCCTGTGGGTTTAGTGATATTTCCCCATAAGTCCGATTTTGCTCAGTGGTTTTGTGGAAGATGGTTCTGTAGCGGTTCTACGAACCATACAACTCCTTACTGGTGAGTTATTCTTTCCGCCAAGGAACTCTGCTCACCTTTCACAGCACACGTGACCACAGACACGTGGCGCAATAGTCATTACCATACCTGTAACAAAGGTTACAAAATTGCAACAACGATGAACCCTATATCAAAAATCAAGGAACTTAACGTTCAAAAGCTTCCAATATCGAGTTCAACACATCCATACATGGTATTCTACCCCAATTCAAAAGGGCAGCTCCAGTATCGCATCTAAGCAATGCGTCAAATGCAGCAAGCATCGCATACAGGCCACCAATCTCCCATCCTAAACATCAACGCGATGTTTCCAAAGAAATACCATTGTCGGTAAATAGACCGAACAACGGATGCATACGCTGGTAGCTAAATGCAATTAGCACCTAAATCGTTGGCATGACCTAATGCAAAGGCGCACGTATGCAAACAAGGCATATCGCTTAGCTGCCGTCCAATGGTCATGCAATCATAAACATCTTACCGTAGATTGCTCGCTAGATGTTTATGATTCGAAAAGCCTAACAAAGGAACGATACCAATCCCACGGTTCCTTTTACTACCCAGTGGAAACACACAAGAGCATTGTTAGCTTAAGCCAGATGGCTAACCTAAACATATCCCATAGTCTGTGCACCCATCCAAAGTGCATGCGATCCTTTGTCCGCATGCCAGATGTGTAGTGCAAATAAACTACGGAAAGATCGGAGAATAAGCGGCGGCATCCGATCCTGAGACAAAAGAAACATGATTCCGACCACCAGCAACGAATGGTGATAATGATGATTATTGGGTAAGATTTCTCCTTTCCAGATCCTATGGGAAATTCTCCTTTTGAGATGCAAAGGGAAATTTTATACTGTTAACAGATACGATGGGAAAGTCTGTTAGCAAATTGGATGGGGACATTTTCCTTTGCACATGCGGGTTGAGTAATTCGAATGGGATATTTTTAGGATGGAGACAATTAGTCTATATCGAAGAGTCGCACTGGATACTCTAACGATTGAGTGCCAACGAAGCTAATCGAACGGCGAGGATCTCTAATGAAGAGATCCTAATAAAGATAATCGAATCAGGTCGTGAATAAATTTAATCGAGAAGGTCGAGTCATACGTGTACTGAAATTTAAACCGAGTAACTTGTGTTCTGTAGTGTGTCTTAACCGTGTTAAACATTAACGGAGTAACGTGCGTTTTCTTTCGTGTGTGGTAACTACAATTGTAACAACAAGACAGTTCCTTAATATGTGGAGTTCGATTTTGTGAAACTAGATATAAATTATACTCTGGACGATAAGTGTAAAAATAAGGCAGACGAAATAATAAAGGTAAAAATACAAATAAACAAACAATTTTTCGTGTTTCATTGTGCTGTTCGCTTCGTATTGTTCTGGGTGTTAGCAGTGCTCGACGGAACGCTGCAACCAAAAGCTTCAACCGAAGGACCACAAACTTTCGCCAAAGCATCAACCTACGAAACCATAAATACTCCCGCCAAACGTCCTCTGGACGACAAAAAGGGTTTGGTTCATTCACAGTGTGGTGTGGGCTATGCGACGCTCACTGTGAATGATGAGGTGGGTTTGGCAATGTTTGGCTCTATCTACTATCTTCAGGGCTTTTGGCCGCCCTTGTCGACTATTCACAGGGTTGTGTTGGTTATGCGAAGCTCCCTGTGAATGTTGAGGTGGACTCGACATAGTTGGGTTCATCATAGTGTCTTCATTCGGCAGAGTGTTTCTACTCAGAAACGTCGGAAAAGGGTTGGAACTATGCATGGCAACTGTCTCATAGTGAGAAGATGTTTGGTAGTTTTCGGCCCTAGTCATGTCTCCCATACCATAGAAATCCTTATTTCTAAGCATTTCCTTCTTTGTCTTTTTCATTTTAATGAGCAGCGTGATGTTATTTTCGAAAGCTCTTCCCCGATCCCCAGTAAATCGTTTTGGAAACATTCCTCTCTGATACCAAGCATTAGTACGGGTTTCGCCAACCTCTCGATTTGGGTGGCGAATGCGGCACCACAAATCGACATGGTTGGGTTCATCATAGTTGCAAGAGAAAGAGAATAAGGTAGCGGACTTCCTGAGTAGGTTAGAGCATTCAGAGAAGATAAACAAAGACAACGAAGACGAGTCTAACCTAGTAATCTCCGACAGTGCAACTCGTCATTCGACAGATGAGCAAAGATTGGACCACATAGGTATAAAGGACGAAATAGTTAACAAGTATAAAACACAGATCATACTAACATAGAGCCCTGTGCAAGAAGTCCAGGTTGTCCATAGAAGAACGATAATAGAGATAAACCCGCTAGAAAACAGAGGTAATATGGAAGAGACGCTAAAAAGGTACATCAGAAGAGGCCGCATCGGCATTTACTCAGAGGTTCAGGATGCAGACTACCACAAGGTGCAATTAATTCTTATATCGTTATTCTCATTTGACGAAAAGATAAAATTTATACGGTGTTCCAGAAGAGCCCAAGAGATTAAAATAGAGGAAGAATTGCATAAGCAACTATCTTTGTATCATACCAAAGGGTCAATGCACAGCGGAAATAACGAGAGTTACCATATGTTTCGGATTCATGATTACATGCTCGGGGAGAATCTAGTACATCGTCTAGTACTCTTGTGGGGCTTTTTAAGGCCCGAAGAACCTCTCATCATTTTCAACCCCATAAAAACCCTATAACCGCATATCTACCCTTAAGTCGAATCACTGGCAAGATCACACAACCTTGCCATGGTATTCACCAAGGTCCTAAAATGGCTGAAAGCAATTCGGTTATCCCCTTGGATAACCGTCATAAATACTCCATCATAGCCGAGGAGCTTTTTCTCCACATTCGGCATTGTATACTTACCTCGTAGCTACAGACCCATCGACCGATCGTTCTATCGACGATATGCAGAGTAGCCACCGTTGACTACCTGCAACCGACTGTATGTCCTTCAAAAATACCACACACCCGATGGAATGTTACCTTGAGCAGAATAAAAGATTACACATCCACCAGTCTCCATGCCCATTAGCGTCCAAAAATACATGCCGGGCTATTTGCTGGCTTGCACATCTGCAAGCCAGATTTCTAATAGCCCTGCAATAGGACATAATGAGCGGGATAACCCAAATATCAATTAACCTTTTTTTCTAGTTGCTATGGCGAGCGATCTTCTGTGTTACATCACAGAAGACCTAATTGCGGCCGCCAGCATTGTTCCCTTATGCTACACGAAACACTTCTGTCTATCCGATGTAGACAAAAGAAAACGTTTTCGTCCAGGCGGCAATTTCCTACATAAACAATGTAGTCAAAAATAATCATGCTCTCAGGCAGCCTTGGGTTTTTTTGCCGATATTTATCACCATCATGGGAAAACCATTCTCATGATTTATGACTGCATTTTCTGCCAGCCTAAATTTCCGTCCCTCTAATTGACCAGATGTGTATTGGAATTTCCCTGGTATGCCAGAGGTATCTGATACTACAAGGGAAGTTGAGGACGATTTCTACGAGGAGTATCATCGTAACCTTTACGGTACACGCACCTTCCTTTCGGAGTCGTAGTTTAAATCAGTTGTGCGTTTAATTCAAGAACTAATCAATTGCAATTCAATATTATACAGTTGTGCATCTAAATTCAAGTGCCTGTCAATATTTACCGAAGTTATATTTTAAATTCATAGTGTGATTAATTTAAGAACCTACCTAGCTAATTCAATATTATGCAGTCGTGTGTCTAAACTCAAGAACTTGTCAATGTTACCCAAAATCATATTGTAACTTCGTTGTGTATTTAACTTAAGAACCTTTGTATCTGAATTCAAGTTATACAGTTGTGTGTCTAATTCAAGAATTCACCTAATACCATTGAGTGTTTTTGTAATCATCATCTCTAAAGTGCAACATTAAAGATAGACATTAAAAGGTCAAAATAACATCAACCAACAAGATCCACAACGTGTTTTATTTCTTCGATAACCATTGGTGAGGAAACCGTGTTGTGCATTTAGCTTGTTCCCGCTTTTAATCTCCACTCACCGACAACCAGTTTTCTCCATCGAACCGAATCGTGGACTGGAGGTAGAACCAGCGTCCATGTCGACGCACCGACCCCAGGACTACCACACTCTCCCCGACACATATTCACCACACATGCCAGCAACACGATGACAGTGGAGAAACTGTCAAGCCAATGCTTGTTTACTTTGTTGGTGCTCGACTGGCAATTTACGGAAAAGCATACAGTTTTGGTGTCGATCAACTTCAATGTTGCAACGGTGAATACACGACTACTTTTTAGTGCTTTTAATAGTATGAACATTTTTACAACATTTAATTGAAGTGTCGCACACCACCATGTGGCTGGTAAATTTGTAAGAACTTTTAGTGATAAATAGATAAAGTGCTCTCCATCGAGAACCACAGTCGAACTTTTCTATATTCGAGCGTTGTCTGGTGTACACTGAATTCTTTTCGTTCGTGAACTTATAAACCTAGTGAATTAAACAATTGTTTAAACATAAATACTGAATTTGGTTGACAAAAACATAAGGAACACAAACACAAATCCCAACAAACTCGTCAAACACATCCGTTGAGCGCGGATGTCTCGATTCGCTGCTGAAGCCCAACGCAAATCCTAACTTTTACGGAGGGACAACAAGTTCAGCAGGAGTTATCAAAAGGTATTGCTGTTCCTTTTTCTTTAATGCAAACTTTGGTTTCAGGCAACGTGCTCACCGTCGCAATTCCCCGAACGACATTCCTCGTTCGGCGGAACAACATCAAATAGGATTTCGGCTGACGACATTCCTCGTCAGGGCCGAGATACACAACACCATAGTTTAAAAGAAAGAATATACTTTCGCAAGCTACATTAACACATTCACCTTATTTTTAGCAATTGCACCAAATGCAGAGAAATAAAGTACGACAGGAAACCCATCAACGCCAAGTTCGAAAGGACAGAAACGCCTGAAGAGAAAAATGAAACCATTCACCTAGACATATTTCACTTCAAGAAGCATGCTTTTGTAACAACGATAGACAAGCTAACAAAATTTGCAACAGCGTACTGCATAACTGATCGGAACTGGAGGGCTAAAAAAGCTATAATGATGAACAGTTTGTGAAATTCGGGAAACCAATAAAAATTATAATGGACAACGAATTTAAGGCGGAGCAACTAATAGAATTCCAACGTACCGAACTCGTAGAAGTTCATCTAACCAAGCCAAATAGTCATACAGGCAACGCAAATATATTGCGCCTACACTCAACCTTATTAGAAATAATAAGGCAGTAAGGGAAGTGTCAAAGCAGGAGTTGAGACGACGAATAGAGAAAAACAGCGGGTTATAAGTAAAGGGAACCTAGACAGGGAAAATTACAAAGAGAACAGGAGCGTAGGACATATACTAAATTATAAAAGACTTAGACATAATGACGAACCATATTACAGAATAGCCCCATTTAACAACATTCACACAGCTAATATTAAAGTACCTCTAAAAATTACAGATGATGATCGTGACGGTAATATTGCTGTTTATACAGCCGGTGATACGAGGGCAACTACAGGTCAACCCAATCCAAGAAGAGATAGGCTACATCGTGATCAAGGCGAAGGAAGTAGATGTAGTAAACCAGACCGACACCATCCTTCATGTAATTAACATAAGTAGTGTGGGGAGGAAGTATTGTGCCAATACACGGGCACTCCGTTCACTTCCTCCTCCATCATAAATTGTTCGCGCGGACACTGCTCACTACGCAAGGATGAAGCAAACGATGGTCGACCTTCGCAACCGAGCGGACACAACACAGAAAAAAACACTTCGGTTTGATCAACAATAATACTTTATTTGTTACTTTTAATACTTTTACTTAGATTTATTTTTAGTTTTGAAGGTATATCAAAATCGAACAACACATAAAATGACAGATTTAAATCAATACTTTGACCGACTTTAACTAAAGTTACTTGAACAACGCGAACACGACTCCAGTATATATTTGCGCGTCTCCGCAGTGACGGAGAGCGGGAGTGACGCATGACCGTTGCGGTCAGCGGATGGTAAAGGACTCAACGATATTCAATCGTTTTAGGGTGAGTTTACCCAAGAATGAAAGTGTTTCTCTGTGGTGGAAACAAGGAAGGAAGACTTGGCAATGTATGTGTATGTGTGAGTGAAGATCACATTGGTTTTTTTCATACACAAGGCCATGGGAATGTACCTGAAACAAGGAATGGGAAAATGTGCATTGCAGTTGAATAAATAAACCGCTAGACATCCGGGAAATGGTGCTAAAAGCAACTTGGATGTTTATGGCATCTCTGTCTGCAGTAGAAACCGGGTTCGTGTTTACATTAGGAAATGCTAGAAAATTTGGTTTCGTTGATAATGCCTAAGATGTGGTGATAGTTTGTCGATTGTACAAACGAATCGCGGGTCGGTTTATTGCAGCTGTAAAAACAAGCTGTCCGACATAGGATTTTAACACAGACAAAGAGTGCCGACTGGCTTGGGATTCATGATGCCATATGCACTTTAAAGAATTATTTCCAGGAACCTTATCTAACGCGTTGTATGCATTAATGTCCTTGAAAAAGGAAATTTTTCAGGTATGCTGGGTGGAGATTGCGGTGCAGGTGTGGGAAATTTAAATTTGCCTGGGGTTCTTGAAAAGGTAGAAAGAAATTCTTACAGGAAATTATATGCGAAGAGAATGCATGAAAAGGTAAGTTTTCTTTACAGGGACTTTAAGATTATAGATTTGATCTATATAATGCGTGAAGCATTTTCAGGTACTAATGCGATTGCATTAGTGAAGTGAGAAAATTGGCTGAATGTTATGGGGTTTTACGGTAAGTAGACAGTGGGGTTTGGCGGAACCGCCACAGTAGCATAGAATGTATTTTATCACAAATCAATAACGATATAGGAAGTCTAGAAGTAGATAAGAAAGAGCTATTGAGAGCGGTGATCTCAAATTTAAAGTCAAAGTTAAAATCAATAACCTACAGACAGACTAGGCAGAAAAGAGGGATTCTTAACATAATAGGAACGGCACAGAAATGGTTACTCGGAACCATGAATGATGCAGATAGGCAGGAGATTTTACGACATTTAGAGGTTAATGAAAATAATAACCATAACGCTATAGTAAACCTGAACAAACAGATTGCCATCAACAGACATTTTAGCGACTCATTCAATATATTAAGAGAAGCCGTAGAGCGTGGTAGGAACAAAACAGCAGATATAGTTAACGGGGTATCTAAGCAGGAGGATGTTTTGCAGCGGCACTCAATGTATCTGGACCAAATGCTGAAGCTAAGGTATATAGAAAGTAAGGTAAACCAAATTCAAGATAGTATAGCAGCCGCAAAAAATAACATATTCCACCCGAGCATATTGACGGCAGAAGAAATAGACAAATACGACGTAGATTTTTATAAATTAAAATTGATAAAAATCGGAGTGTTAATGTATCTAAACCAATCACTGGTGATAGCATTAAAAATCCCAAAAAAACGATATAAAAGTCGATTTAAAACTACTATTGCCGATTCCAAACTCAAACTCCTATGAGATAGACGAAGACAAGCAATTTATTGTAACAATAAGAGGCAAGAACCTTGCGTACAAAGAAGGTGAGCTCCTAAAGGACTTGTGACCTAGCACTAGTTGTATTTGGAGGAATACCTGCAAGTATAAATTCAATAATAGGAGGGAAGTAGAACCAGTAGGTGAAGATGTAGCGGTTCTACGAACCATACAACTCCTTACAGGTGAGTGATCCTTTCCACCAAGGAACTCTACTCACCTTTCGCAGCACACGTGACCACAGACACGTGGCCCAATAGTCATTACCATACTTGTAACAAGGTTATATGAAATTGCAACAACGTTGAACCCGATATCAAAAATCAAGGAACTTAACGTTCAAAAGCTTCCAAAATCGAGTTCAACGCATCCATACATGGTATTTTATCCCAATTCAAAAGGGCAGCTACAGCATCGCATCTAAGCAATGCGTCAAATGCAGCAAGCATCGCATACAGGCCACCAATCTCCCATCCTAAACATCAACGCGATGTTTCCAAAGAAATACCATTGTCGGTAAATAGACCGAACAACGGATGCATACGCTGGTAGCTAAATGCAATTAGCACCTAAATCGTTGGCATGACCTAATGCAAAGGCGCACGTATGCAAACAAGGCATATCGCTTAGCTGCCGTCCAATGGTCATGCAATCATAAACATCTTACCGTAGATTGCTCGCTAGATGTTTATGATTCGAAAAGCCTAACAAAGGAACGGTACCAATCCCACGGTTCCTTTTACTACCCATTGGAAGCACACAAGAGCATTGTTAGCTTAAGCCAGATGGCTAACCTAAACATATCTCATAGTCCGTGCACCCATCCGAAGTGCATGCGATCCTTTGCCCGCATGCCAGATGTGTAGTGCAAATAAACTACGGAAAGATCGGAGAATAAGTGGCGGCATCCGATCAACACACAAAGAGACGAGATACCGACCTCCAGAAACTAATTATGATAATGATCTTGAGAAAGATTTCTTCTTTTTACAGAGACTATGGGAAATGCAGCTAACAGATACTGTGGGAAATTCTGTTAACAGACAGGATGGGAAATTCTGTGCAGACATGCGCTGGGTAGATTTCCCTTGCCGATGGGGAACCGGAAGTTAGTTGAGAATAGACAGTCGACTTGCGAGGGAGAGAACTCGACGAGAAGGTATCCGTAACTTGGCACTTGCGCTAGATTGTCTCACCGCGAAACAATTAAAGGTAATAGTAAACCTTCCATGTCGTCAAAAGGAAATGTGTGTCGGTTGTCGTGTGATTCGGAAGTATACGTTGTAGTTTATGCGTGACGAAAGATGATAAAACATTTACAATAAAATAGAGAGTGAAAATAACTCTCAGCGTTTTCTTTGTGGCAGTGCCCCTGTGTTCCAGGTTGTTTCTCTCCTCGTGAACAGTGTTCGGCGGAACACTTCGGTGACACTTCGACAACAACATACAAATCCGCCAAAAAGTTATTCTGGTGATTAAAAATGCTATTCGGGAAAAGGTATATCAAGATTGTGACGATCGGCCAATATGTTAGTGTTGAACGGGAACACCATGATAAGCTTTAATAATTGTACTAAATACTAAATATGCAAAATACTTTTACCCTAGTACGAACATCAATCAGACTATACCGAAGGCAATCTCGTTCGAAGAAATAGTATCAAACAATTTAGAAAATATCAAACGAATAGAAGAGTTAAAAGTACATAAGAATGTCTCATATGGTATCAGTACAACACTAGTTGTAGTTATTGTAGTAGCCATGGTTGCCATATACATAAGGTATAGGAAAAGAAGTATTGCAGTTCGGATCGTAAATGTTGAAAGGACAAGGAATTCGGGAGAATTCGGATTCTGACGGTGGGGGTGTTAAGTATATCAGTGATGACATAGATAAAGATGTTGTACATGAGGTCATTGATGCACTTAAACCGAAAAACCCCAACCGATTCTGAACCGTATAACCCCCAGAGCGATAATGCAATTAGTTGCCATACATTTTGTCACAATCAATAAACCATGAAAAAAGTAATAAGTAATTGCATACAAAAATTTATTAGGCCAATTTGCAATTGCGGATGTTGAACTGTGACGCAAACCGATGGAGGTATATCGGCTGACGCCGCGTTTCAACGCAATTGCAAATAGGAAAATTGGGTCAATGCAAATCGAAATTGCATTATCGTCATCGGGAGGTGTTGACCCCAAGGTAACGAGAAGGGGGACAAGCGGAGTAGGAGTTAGTGCTGGTGGTGAATCGATTGAGGTGTGATTCCGAAAGTGTGGATTGATCGTTGTTCTGGAATAGTAAAAGTGGAATTTTGATAGTTAGTGCAGTGGGAAGTGGATGAGCAATACAAAAGAAAGGTCCAGTGAATGGTTAAAGGCAGAGAAGAGAGACCCAAGAGTAATTCGCAACAAAGAAGAAAACAATTATAGTACATCAAAGACAGAGTGTTATTAATAGTTAGTTCCTCGATAGTATAGTGGTTAGTATACCCGCCTGTCACGCGGGAGACCGGGGTTCGATTCCCCGTCGGGGAGCCTCTGGCGCAAGACTAATGACCTTGCCCGGAAAAAACAAATCATTATGGAAAATTTAACAAGCCTCAGGACTTGCTATATAAGGCCAAGACCGGTTCCAGGCTGTAGTGCCGATGATGATGATACTGTATCCTTGCGTACATCCTTGCGTGTTGTCCTTGCGCAGGGGCCATGCTAATCTTCTCTGTATCGTTCCAATTTTTTAGTATATGTTCTGCCGAAGCAAGAACAGGATACAGTATACCTTGACAAAAATGAATTGAAAAAAAAGCCGTCGCGACTGGAATCTTTACAGTCGATCTCGATTACTATTATTTGTTTCCCGCCCTCGTAGAGTCCAAAAAAGAACTGTTACCAATGAAAAACACACTGAATAGGTTTTTCCCTTTTTTCGTCATCTCCCAACCTACAAGAAAACAAATCGGTGACCATAGCTGTGTTGAGGAACATTGCGCGCTCGTCCCCCTTTTCTTGTGGCTGTCTGTAATAGCGGTTGATCTTGATGATACTGGTCTTGGACAGGACCTCGGCCACCTGGCGCCTTGAATGAGATAGGATGGGTTAAAGCGGTCGAATTCCGGCAGGATCTATCACCGATCTGGCCTCTTGGGGTTGGACAGATGCGGTCGTGATTTCCCTGAGTGGTTGAAGTGTAGTTGTGGTGGTGGTTGCTGCGCTTGTTAGCACTCGTCCCAAGTAAGTAGCCTGCACGATGAGGTCGGAGCCTTCACTTTTACTTAACCCCTCGAGAATAAGGTCGGAATAGAGGTTTGCTTCAATGATGAGGTCCACCTTGTCGGCGGAGGCTATCTTCAGATCTGCACGGTCCAGATCCGCCACAAACGAGAGATTCCGTGCAAAGAACGGGTGGACGAAGGGGTGTCCAACGTTGGGAGCTATGGAGGCGGGGGGCGATGGTGATTGCTGTTTGCACTTTTGCAGTAGGGCAACGCGTACCCCCGACACCGTAGGTGAGAACGGCGGGTGCTTGGCGCCAGTGGGGTAACCTTTGACTGAATGATTCCGATATGAAGGCGTTGGAACATGGGTCCACGAGCACGAATTTCAACCTTCCATTGGAGTTCCGATGAGACGATGACTCGAGCGATTGGGGGCGGCAGTTTGCTGAGGCGTAGTGTTGGTCGTATGTGAGCAGACCCCTGGATTGGATTCGATTCGAGGGGTGGGTCGTACGCTCACTCTTGGAGATGATGAGGTCGGTCGTCCTGTTGATGGTGGTTGTCCCGACATGCAGCAAGGTGCGGTCTTCGCTGGCATTGCCAGTACACCTTGCTGATATGGCAGTCGCACAGCCGGTGTCGACCCAAACAGTTTTGGCACAGGATCCTTTTGTCTGCAAAGGGCTTCCGCCGGGCAGTCGTGGGCGTCCGAGAGCCTTCGCAGTCGGAGATTTAGTGTGAGCCCGTATTGGGCATCGACGAGCTTTGCCTACTCGTCGAGATACACTTCCTTGGCCTCGGCGATGGTTTTCCGCGAAATATTCTTGGTTATGATGCCCAGTGGGGTGGCGGGGGGTGGGGAGTTGGCATGTGCACGATTTCTTCGTGCCGCCCGAGAATACCTTCCATACCATTCGAGGTGAAGGTCGCATTTGAGCACCTTTATCATGGCCAGCGTTGGTTCTTCCTTGTCCTAGAGCTTGAGAAAGGCGCGAGAGATTCTGTCTTGCACCGAGGACCGAGCGGCGATATACTTCTCGATCTTTACCATGGGACCACTTGGAGGCTCGCGAACTATCAGCGAAAGTACCCCGAGTCTTCGTACTTTCGCTACTCGATCGCGGTTCAGTTTATCGCACGATGTAGGCGATAATAATCCGGTTCGAAGGACAAATAAATGGTGTAGCTTTCTAGATGATGCGGGAGAGCCGATGGAACAGCGTTCAGAGGATGAGGGTAAACGAGCAGGCACCCTCCATGCGGCGTCCAGGATGATGATGCAAAACCAATATAGCTGCGTCCAGAGGATGTTTTTTTTTTTTTTGTTTCGGTAGGAAGGTGGAAATCTTCAAAAGATACCTTTGGACCGATCCAGGGGCATGCCGGGTTTTTACCGACTAAAACCACATCCCGCCAGGCTCATATTCCCGTTGATCCCCGCGGAACTTTCTTTTAAATATTCCATCGCGGGGCGGGACGGAGCTTACCTGTTACTCCGCGCGTCCAGAGAATGTGGTGATAGCGGTGCGTCCACAAAGAATGTAGTAATAGCGGTGCTTCCAGAAAGAATATGAGGAGGTTAAGCCCGGGCGTCCAATAGGGCATCGCCGAGAAACACCGCCCCAGACAAGCTCATGATTATGAATGAGAGAAAACCGTTTGAATTGTGACGCTTAAGTGGCGTCCCTTTTCTGTCGAATAACACTTGGCAAGTGGCAGGCAGACCTGAACGTACTAGATTTCTCTAATACATTTATGTATTTTTGAATCCACAACAATAAGCCATCGGCATAATCTGCATATAGTGGTTGTGTAGCGTCCTACGAACGCACAATTCCGCCCAGGTAAGGTTCCAAACCTTCAAGGAACTTACTTACCTTATCCAGTACACGTGCCCACAGACACGTGTCCCCAAAGCTCTTAATCAGGCCTGTAACAAGGGCATAGGAAGCTGAAACAATGTTGAACCCGACATAAAAAAAAAAAGGAACTTAACGTTCAAAAACTTTCAGCATCGAGTCAACGCATCCATCCATAGTATGCAAAAACAATTCCAGATTACAGGCCATAAATCTTCCATCCAAAGCATCTGCACGATGTTTACCAGGAATTACATTTTTGGTAGATAAATAACAACGGATGCATACGCTGGCAGCTAAACGCAAGAAAGCATATCGCCTATCCGCGGCCAAAATTGTAAACAACCGTAATTATCGCAACAAGATAATTCGGAAGATTTACAAGTCCAACGCCAACAAAGGAAATACTCCGGTCCCACGATTCCTTTCTAAAAATTTCACACCCATTAGAAGGATGTAATGGAATTCGGTTGTGTTTACAAAGGCAAACAACCACGGGCTGTACGCCCGAACAATCATCTCCGTTGTGCGCGCCAGATGTTTTATGCAAATAGAGGCGGCACACAATCGACAGGCGTCGATCCGAACTTCGATCACCACCACGGATGGTGATGATGATATAAGGATGTATGCGTCGAGGGACTTTCTCCTTTTCAGGCACCTAAATTTCCCATGGGCATTAATAACATGCCGCTAACAGATACTGTGGAAAATTCTGTTAGCGGATGAAATGAAAGATTTCTTCTGGAGACGTAGATACGATCTGTATCAGGTTTTGGGTTTCGGATGGAGATAGTCAGTTAGATTTCGATCGGAGAGGACTAGGAGGGTAGTTTCGAGTGTTTGAAGATCAGAGTGGGAATTTTCGAAGAAAAAAAAGTAAAGTGACGTCGAGTGTGATCGCACGTGCGGTGTAGTGAAGCGTTAAAATAAAAAAGAGAACAAATATAAAACAAAACAAAACATTCCCGGAGTTTTATTTGACATTGTTTTCGCTCCGTTCGTTTGTTTCGTTGTTTTGGGAGTAGTGTTCGGCGGAACACCCCAGTATCAACTAGAATACGTAATAAACTTCCGCCAAAGTTGCCCTCAACACCTTACACTTGAAAACATTGCACGAACTTGTACCCAATGCGTAGCTAATCGGTGTGGGGTCTTGTGTGTGTATGCACATCGATAAACTTCGGCTACACAAAACATAGAATTTGTGATCTCTAGCTTCCTCTATTCTTCATATCCAAATTCTCATGATCGCGGCCAGTCAATGTGAATTTTCCGACGGTAAACATTGATATATTGATACTTATCACACAGTTCTTGATATCATGGTGTTACTTCGACAATAGTTCTGTAGACAGTTATTGTAATTTTACGCTTTGGAGTAGTTAATTGGCTGCCTAGATCACGTGATATTATTACTCCTCTAATCCTTTTAATTTTAGTCTACGTAAAGTAGAAATTAATAAATTATTATTGAATTTTGGATTAGTTATTCCTTAAATAAAAAATTCATCAAAATTTGTGTAAAAACGTAAGAGCAATTATTTTTCCATTTCCACATGAATCCCACAATCCAGCAGCAACTAATTGTTTAAGAAATTAGAGACCAATTCCAGAAAACGCTGCGGCTGTTGTACATGCACCACATGTCCGCTATCAATCATCTCCAATTTGGCGTTGGGAAATATCTTCTTTATATTCGGCCAATCGTCCGGTCTACGAACCAAACACAATTTTATATTATTAAATATTTTATACCGGTTATAGCAATTAACTTTGACCTCCAAACTTTTGACCGTTTTCCACAAATAAATAACACGGGACCTAAGAAAGGAGGTTTCTTAAACACTTCTCCGTTCAAGTAATCATCTAGGCCCAAATATAATGCCTCCAAATTGATTTTCCATGAAAACCTTAATAGACTCTAGATTAATTGAAATCTTTCTTAAGGGATGCTAGTGTCAATGCTTACTGCCCGGAACTGGTTTTCTTGACGTTCCGTAAAATAGCCCCACGAAGCGCTTGACTCTTAATATAATATTGGAGCTTCTTCTGAACGGCAAGTTTGCCATCCTTCTCAGAGAGACGCGAGGGAATTTTTATTCTCCTTAAAAATTTAAATAACTTATAGGCATTTTTGAAATCAGGAGGCATAGATAAAGGCGAGATATCGATATTGATAAGTTTCTCAACTAGCTGGGGCTAAGGAGCAACGGTGTGAATGGAACTGTAGTTGAAATTTATGTGAAGAAACTTACATGAACCAAAGTGAAATACATGAGAGCTCTGCCTCCCATACTATGCCCCAAAAGAGACACCTTGTCGATATTTTGTTCTTTTATTAGAAGGGCTACATCGGCACTTAAATGAACTGCAGTGTGGTTAGAGGCGAAAGGACTATCTCCGTGGTTTCTAGCGTCAACTACGTATATCTGTGAAGATATATATATTGAAGACTCTGAAACATTAACAAGTGAAAAGTGGAAATACTTTCCGGTTGGTGTTTTTAGCAATATCCTGAGATAGACCTCGCCAAAGTTTCCTCTCCCCCCAAAGTCCGTGCATAATAAGTAAAGGTGAAGCCTTCAGCATATTCGGCTGATAGGTGCCAAACGCCATTTTAATTGGCACAATGTTGGATGCGCTCTTTGATAGTAATGCATTGAAGAACACCTTTACAAAAACTTTACGAGATCTCTGCCTGAATTTGAAAAAAGCCAACATGTCCTTCTTTTTAAACAGTAACACAGAAACAACCAATTTGGAAACATTCTTGAAAATGTTGACTACTAAATGAAATATTAGTGTTTTGTTTTATTTTTATATGAGCCCTTTGTCGTATTTTTTCCAGGTTGCTGTTGTTTTTATTGACTTTAGTTTGCTGAAAGTTGAACTGTGTGGCAGCTCTACGAGCCCACGAGAAAAAATCACTATCGGATATATTGGTAAATATTATAACCTTAATCTTCTATAGAATTCCGGTGGCCCTAACGTCATCCATTAACTTAATAAAATTGTCTGCAGCAAGATAAGCTAAGACCGAAGGAGCTCTCTGCCCATGACTCCTATCTCTCTGTCGTTCAGCTGATATGTATAGTAGCTTTGTGCTTAATAAATTCTAACTTTATATTATTAACATAACAGTATTTCATTATTATTTTTACAACGATCCAGCAATGATATCATCATCATCATCATCATCATCAACATCATCATCATCATCATCATCATCATCATCATCATCATCATCACCATCGTCATCATCATCGTCATCATCATCGTCATCATCATCATCATCATCATCATCATCATCATCATCATCATCATCATCATCATCATCATCATCATCACCATCGTCATCATCATCATCATCATCATCATCACCATCATCATCATCATCATCATTATCATCATCATTATCATCATCATCATCATCATCATCATCATCGGCACTGCAACCGGGATCCGGTATTGGCCTTATTTAAAAAATCTCTCCACCGCCCCCGATTTCGAGCCGGCCACCAGAGTCTACCGAGCTTGATTTTCTTACACCATTAGCTTCAAGGTAGATTGTGCACAACTCATGGTTGTAGCGTCTCCGGAATCGTACTCCCTCACATACGGGGCCAACAATTCTCCTTAAGACCTTCCTCTTGAACGCGGCTAAGAACTCAGAGTTTCTTTTATTGAGCACCCGGGTCTCGGATCCATACATGAGTACTGGTAAGACCATGGTCTTGTACAGTAGTAGCTTGGATGTTCTGGCTAAATGTCGGGATTTAAAGAGCTTTGATAGACCATAGTAGGCTTTGTCGGATTTGATCAGCCGTTCGCGTATTTCTTCTTTCATATTGTTATCGGCTGATACTATTGACCCAAGGTAGTTAAAGGATTGCACTACTTCAAATTCGTGCTCTACTACCCTGATAGTTTGACCAACGTTAGGTCTTCTCTTCGCAGAAGTTGCCACCATGCATTTAGTTTTCCCTTCATTAATGTGCAGTCCCAGTTTTTGTGCCGCCTGCCCGATCTGGGTGAAGGAGTCATGTACAGCCGGTTCGGTTCTACCGATGATGTCGATGTCATCTGCGTAGGCAACTATCTGGCTGGACTTGGTGATAATAGTCCCTCTAGTTGTGACCCCAGAGTCACGGATTGCTTTCTCCAACGTCAGGTTGAAGAGGAGGTAGGCCAGACCGTCCCCTTGTCGGACTTCATTAAATATGTTTATTGGTTTGGACAGCAATCCCGCTATTTTTACTTGACTACTTACGTTGGTCATGGTCAACCTACAAAGTCGTATCAGTTTGTTTGTAATTCCGAACTCTCTCATGGCATTATATAGTTCTACCCTGGCTATGCTGTCGTAGACGGCCTTAAAGTCTATAAATAGATGATATAATGGAATCTTAAATTCCACACATTTTTTCATCGCCTGCCTAAGGGTGAAAATCTGATAAATTGCTGATTTGCCTCGGATGAAGCCACACTAATATTGACCAATGATGGCTTTAGCGTATGGTGCTATCCGTTCTTGTAGGATAGTGGAGAGTATCTTATAGGCGGTACTCAGCAATCTTATACCCCTATATTTGCTGCACAGTGTGATATCTCTCTTCTTATGTATTGGGCAAATTATACCACGACGCCAATTTCCAGCATCTTCCCTTGCTCCCATACGTGCACCACGATCTCATGAATTGCGTGATGTAACGATGTCCCTCCTTGTTTGACCAGCTCATCTGGTATGCCATCAGCTCCGGGGCTTTATTTGATTTGAGGTGTCTTATGGCTTTTAATGTTTTCTCAAAGCTTGGTGGCGGCAGCATTTGGTCTTGATCTTGCATTGGTGGAACCTCCAATTCTTCTGTGAGCTGATTATTTAGCAATTTACCGCTAATTTCGTTTGGCACACACCACATGTATGGACACTTAGATGTCGCTCGCCGACGAGACTGGACGTCTCGAAAATTAACCAACATCAGCCGACGCCAGGTATTCCAACGACAGCAGCCGCATCTACAACAGGATCGATTTGGGGACCAAAGCCCCAAAGTGGTGACCGCGAAAAGAAAAAAAAAATTAATAAATAAATAAACGAACGCGCCAACACGGAGCTCAGAGGAGGAAAGCTAAAGGGCGCCGGGAGCGACGAAACGACGAAGGCCTTCCCGCCCTCACCAGACAGTATCAGCGAATCTTGCACTCCGCGAGACGCTACGGCCCAACATCCGCCTGACACGATGCCAAAGGGACAATTAATACCTTTCTGGTGAAACCACCTCCATGCGTGGTTCATTCAAACCGAAGGAATGCACCCAATCAATAACATCGATGACGACAGCCAAAAATTCTTCCTGGTCCTGAGCGCCACGGACATCAACACAATCAACGAGCTGGCCGACGTCTTGGCCAGCCTACCAACAGCGGACACATATAGGACGCTTAAGGGAAGCACCCTACGTCGCACAACGGACTCCGAAGAGAAGAGGCTCCATACAGTGCTCACAGAGCTTCAACTTGGCGACCTGAAACCTTCCCAACTGTGGCGAAAAATGAAGGCTCTAGCCGGAACAGGGATCGACGAATGGGCGCTGTTGGTGAAATGGAGGTCGCTTCTACCTCAAAACCCCCAAAACACCCTGAGGATCTTCAAGCCCCAAACCACAGAAGACCTAATCTCCGCGGCAATCTCTTGGAGGGCACCGTTGCGGTCGGCGACAGGAAAAGATCCCAGGACACACTCGCCCAGCGCTAGGTCTGAGGAAAGTGCCACTGACAATGCAGCGTGTCCTCAACCACGTTCTTCGCAAACTGCCGTTCGTCAGAGGATACATCGACGACATCCTCGTCGTATCGGGTAGACACGACCAACACCTCGAGCACCTGCGCGAAGCGTTAACCACCCTCCGACGACGTGGTCTGTGCATCAACGGCGAAAAATGTGCCACCTGTCAGCCCCAGGTATCCTACTTGTGCTACCAAATCTCGGAGAAAGGTTTTCAACTACCCTCAGCAAAAGTGGACGCCATCAGGACCCTCCCCAAACCAACCACTTTAGCAGAGCTCCGTCGTGTCCTCGGCATCACGAATTAATACCGGAATTACTGCCGTCAACCTAAAAGCACCACCCCACGATCTCCTCAAGGGCCTTGCCAAAAGGGCAACCTTAACGTGGACACCTGAAGCGGTCCAAGCCTTCCATCTGGGCAAGCAGGCCATCGCCGACGCAGCTGGTACCACCTTCTTCCGCCCGGTCAGGAACTTAGCATTGAGGATGCATGCCTCCGACACCGCGATTGGAGCCGCGCTACATCAAGAACAACTTGACAACACATGGCGACTTCTAGGCTTCTTCTCCCAAAAGCTCTCGGACACCCGGAAGCGTTACAGCACTTATGGCAGAGAGCTTCTGGCAATATACGCAGAGGTAAAACACTTCGAGAGAATCCTCGAAGGGCGAGAATTCACGATATTTACTGACCACAAGCCCCTAGTCTACGCCCCGACCTAGCGATCATCACACAAGGCACCGCCACCCTAATTCAGACACCTCGAGCATTTGCTGCGTTTCAACGCCAAACTGGAGCATGCTCGAGGCGTAGACAACGTAGTAGCCGACGCTCTTTCTAGGACCCACCCCGACGATTCGCCAACAGTCACCGACAACGGCGCAACAAACAGCAACGCACCGGCCGAAATTATGGTGGTCTGATCCGAAGAGATCGAGAGAACGAAGAGGGTCAAGAACGCAAGACTCCCATACAAGTAGGTTCCCGCTGTTCTGAATGCTTTCGAGGTACTTGTATGCCAATTGTAGCAAGTACTCGTCGATCGGGGTAATGGAAGCACTTTCGTTTAAATGAGAGTTGGGGTAATGGCGACCGTCGGGCCTTCTAGAGTGTTTGGTACTTCTTCTGAGGAGTTTCCTTTCAAAAGCTCGAAATCTTTCCATTTGGGCCAAAGATATACAAGACCATATGGGAAAGGCGTACGATATTCCAGATCGGATTAGCTGCTTATAGCAGAGAAGCTTAACTTTGGTGTCAACTTTGTTGCTCCACTTTAAAATGTTGTGCAGTTGCTTAGTCCGACCGAGGCCCCTTTGAAGAATGTGGGACACATGTTTGATGAAATTCATTTTTTGGGTATAAATGACCCCAAGATATTTCATCCCGTCCTGTGGTCTTATCGTAGTACCTCCTATTTTTATTCGAATATTCTGTGTATATCGAGAAGTAGGTTGGAGTGTTTACTACTCAGAATGATGGCTACTGCTTTAGATGTATTAAGTCGAATTTTCCATCGACTATAATATTGATACAGTTTGTCCTGGTGACGGTTGAGTTGATTTGTTGCGAGTTTTGGGGCTTTGGATGACGTGCACACTAGGACGTCATCCACATAGCATATCTGGTTTACTCTCCCGTCCACAGGGCGAGGAATAGCTGAAGTGTACATATTTAATAAGATGGGGCCTAGAATGGAGCCCTGTGGTACGCCTGCAGCGGCGTGGAAGGTTCGAGAAGGTTTTCCATTCACTCGAACTTGGAAGGTTCTGTTTCGGACGAACTGGTAATTGATAGTGCATAGCGTTCTACTGAGGTCAGTATTCAGTAATTTAAAAACGAGACCTTCGATCCATGTCGTGTTGTGGGGGGCGAAGTCATGCGTGCGGCATGAGGTTCTACTCCGTCCCCACAAACTCATCACTTTTCGGTGCACTCAGTCAATGGCAAACAAACAAAACTTTCACAGGATGGCGGTCGAAATGTAACTTCGGATGGAATTGCAATAAGTGCTGAAGCACACCGCGGATACCAGGATAGAGTTTCTACTACGCGCACACAGTTGATTACGAATTGGATTGTCTTTATTAATTGATTGATATGAACGTGAACAGTGCGCGACGAACCTTAATCCTTATATACAGCGATCCATTCCGTACTCCTATTGCTTAATGCAACTATTCGCCAAGAGAAAAATAAAACACTATTTTCACTAGTTAAAACTTTTATTTTTATGCACTCTATTGTTATTGTAATTTCACAAATGTCATTATAATCTGACTGTATGTTTACTCGTTAACAACACAACTCGACAACTCAACTTACTAGAACACAAGCACTTAGCAAACGCTAGTTTTAAACGCGTTCGTAAAATGAGATAACGCTAGCTCGAACTCGACTTGGTGATGTACACGCGTCCCGGCGCGCCACGGGGAGCCGGAGAAAAACCAGTCGGTGGATGGAATGAGACTCTGTGATGTGAAGTCGCTAGTAAGGGGAATTCGGCCAGTGGTACGGGCTCTCTTAATTTAGGAATGCATTTTTTATCCCAAGAGAAACGTAAAGTTTCTCTTTGGGGGTAGGTAACCAGATCTCATAGAGAAGATCGAAGTGGTACACATGTATGTATGAACATTGATTCTTTTATGGGACAAAGCCATGAGAACGGATCTGAAAACAGAGAAAGAGGATAATGTGCATCCATGAGATGTGAGTTCGGCTAAGTAAACAAGTCGTATCTCATTGGTTACTAATGGGTTTCTGTTTGCCCATGCCGCGAGGTCACGAGAAGCGGATCCAGGAATATGGGAAGACAAAGAGATCGCGTAGATCATTGTCTATGATGTGCATTGCAGCTGCATTGATAGCCGCAATGCTTCATAAACATGGTGCTAATTGGTTTTAGCTTATTTGGTGAGGATTGGTGTTTATGGCATCGCTGCCAAGGGTAAGTACACAATTGCTATTTGCATTTGCCTATGGTATAGGATTTGGTTTCAGCGTCGTTTGCGCTAATCGTGTGCAGCTGCGTCGGATTGTTTATCGTAGGGAGAAAAGGTCGCCAGCCAATGTGTATGTAAAGGAATTTGTTGTACACATGGTGAGGCTGGGAATAGGCGACGCAATGTTTATTCTCCCTGGTTACGGTGGTTGCATTATATGTAAACCAAATTGTTTCGTTTTCAGGAATTCGTATAGGAAAAATGCTTATGGTAAGATTGGGATTTGCCTGGCAACCGAAGGTGCCGAATTGGGCTTGGGATTTATGATAAGTTTGGACAGAATTCTTATAGGGAATTAGGATGCGAATTAATGCATGAAGGTAAGAATTCTCTTCCAGGAGCTTTTTGATAAATACATTTGATAACTTGATGTGTGAAGCATTTACAGGTGCTAATGGTATTGCATTAGCAGAAAACTATGGAAGTTGGGTTGTTGTTATGGGGGATCTCCAGGTAAGTAGTCAGTGGGGTTTGGCGGAACCGCCACAGTGTCAAAAGCCTTTTCAATGTCCAGACTCACCGCAATGGTGGGTTCCTTATTAAAGAGGCGCACACAGACTTGGTTTTGAAATATGTTGAGAGCCATAGTGGTACTATGCGTTCTTCTAAATGCAAATTGGAAATCAGGTATTAGGTTCCTGGCACTGATACAGTTATTTAGTTTCTCGTATTTGAATTTTTCATGGCGCAAGGCTTGCCCGTAAAAATAAATTATTATGGGAAATTTAACAAGCCTCGAGATTTGCTGAATAATGCCAAGACTTGATCCCGGTTGTGGTGCCGATGATGATGATGATATGAAAATTTCATATATTTTGCTGATGCAAGTGGGGAGCGAGATAGGATGAACGTTTAAGGAGTGATAATTTGGTTTCCCAACTTTTGCTATTGGACAGATAATAGCGTGCCAAGATTGGGGAAAATATTCCATGTTGTATTTATGGTTGAACAGAATGGAGAGCTTTATCAAGAATAAAGCAGAAAGCCTTCGCAACGAGTGGTACGACATGTTTTCGATACCGGGTGACTTCTTGGGGTTTCGAGATTTAACTAGGTTCTGTAGGGTATTTGGTGTGACGAAACCGTGACTATTATCACGTGTGTCGTCGAAGTATGCACTGTTAGCTGAGTTAAAGACAACTATTGACTCGTTAAGGTTGTCTAATTTATTGTGAAACTATGAACTAATTATTGCATTAGTGTCCGGGTCGCCATCCTCGAGAGTGAGCTTGTGATTATTTTAAAAGGTCTCTCCGATGATATTTGCTTTATTGGTGTCGTTATTAACAACAACGCCATTGTGTATGATTGGCCCAGTGATACAAGAAGTGCCACATATCTTGTTAACGTTTTTGTAAACGTTTTGGTCCATCTGAATACCCCTCAGTTTGTCTTCCAATTGTCGGGTACGACTGTTTTGTATTCTTTGTTTTACCAGTGTACCAATATTGTGAATGATGGGTGGCAATAATGACTCCCTTTGCGTAAAGCGGTGATGGTATCGCATTCTGCAGATATTTTTACACTCCCGGATGAGACGAAGAGTGAAGTCGTCATGGAGAGGCTGATAAGTCTTTTCAAGTTTGTACTTCGAGACATGAGTTTCCGAAGTTTCAACTAGAATCTCGTGAAGTCGTTTTGCAGCGTTGTTTATCTCAACCGTCGTTTGGTTCCTGTCAGTAGGAAAAGAGAGTTGGTGGCGTTTATCGTTCAATGTAATATGGAAGTTGTCCCAATTTGTGTGCCCATAATCGGGTATGTATCTGATATGAGCCCTGGATGCTCGATAGCCGCGGATGAATCTGGTCACAGCTTTGTGGTCAGATACACCCACTGAAACTTGGGGAGGAGTGATTTGGGGAAGTAAGTCTTTGGACACAAAAAAATATGTCCAGAATTGAGTCACTTCGGGTACCAACCGTAGGTGCGACTATTTCGAAGTTGAGGGCATAAATGTTTTCGGTGTACCATTGGTACAGTTATGTGCCATTTTGGATAGAGACAGAGTTGTTCCAGTGGGGATGTCTGGAATTAAAAACGCCGCGTATGAAGAAAGGTGTACCCCCTAAAGACCGTATTAATTTGGCGATATCTTCGGGATTAATGGGGCCATTATTGGTTTTATGGGAGTGGTATACGGACTACATACTACTCTACCATTATTAGCCAGATGCAGTTCAACCGCAGATACTTCTATGGACTCAAAATGCGGGAGGTCAATAGCTTCATGACGAAGTCCGCTATTAACCAGTATACAAGTGCCACCTCCGTTGATGGTGAGAGGGTTCGATCTCTTCGAATCATGGAGAAGTTTGGGAAGACGGGACGGTGACATGGATGCAACCTAGTTTCAGTTACAAGTACCACGGCCGCCCGGTTATCCTGTATGAAGTCAGAGACTATCATACGCTTTGAAAGCGAAACAAAAGAGTTGACATTTATAAGGATAACTTTAGTTTTGGAACCCATTGTGGAGGATATGTCTTGCATATGCAGTGAAAAGGAGTGCATCCCTCTCAGCCTCGCTGGTTAGTTTTTCATATCGGGGTCGAATATCTTCAATCAAGCGGGAGAAACTAAGTTTCTCGAGCATTGAAGAATGCCCCCTCGTAGGCTCTAGTACCGCCGCTTGGATTGGTGGCGTCGTGTTGGCCTTTACCGGGGCTCGCTTAGGGAGTTGAATATGTTTTTGAGGGGGAGGAGTTGGGAGAGTTTTTATATTCTTTGTTTGTCGTCCTTTAAGCATGTCGGCAAATGTAAATCCATTTTGGATGAAGTGCTGTGTGGCATGTTTTCCGAAGTCTGACTTGGCTGTTTGCCTAGCTCGAGTCTCCTTGGATCTTTGAATTATTTCTTTATATTTAGGACAGTTCTGTAACTGGCCGGATGTCCTTTGTTGCCACAGTTGCAGCAAGTTGGCAGTGTTATTTCATCCTGCACATTTGTTGTAGGATCATATTTTGCTGGTGGGGGTTCGCACTTACCAATATCGTGGGATTTTTCGCAACGAACGCAACGGCGGCTCGTGTTGCAGTTTCGGGAGACATGCCCGAAACGTTGGCAACGTCTGCGTTGAGGTATTTCACTGTTATGAAATACTTCGAAGAGAAGTTGCTGATGCAAGATTGGAAGCGACTTTGTTCGTATTATGGAATCTATGTCGGTCCCCGGGGTAAGGTGAAGCTCTCATATGTTCCTTGCTATATTTTTCTGATCTGAGTTTCACAAACCGTTGTGGAGGACAGAATTTTTTGACGTCAGTGAAATCGACGTTAGGAAATGTTGTCTCGCAGGCAATTACGATGTCGTTCTTTTTCCAACAAGAAGCGACTCGTTTTAGAAGGATGGTCCTTGACTTTTCGTCGGCTGGGGTGAATGTGTAATAATTCACCCCCTTGGCCTTGAGGTTGTCCTTAACCTTGTGGTAGGTTTCCCTATCGTAGGTTACAATTTTGTTTAGGGGCGGACTGAAGTTCTTTGCCTTGAAGTTGGAAATCCCTAGTCGGTTCATGTCACGAAATTTTTTAAATTGAGGTCTCGTGCAAAGACCCCGGGTTTCTGTTTTTTTTTCTTAGAAACGGGTGCGCAGACCTCGACCTCTGGCTGCACAGTGTTGGGAACACAAGCGGCCTTTGGTTTTGAGTTAATTACCGGAGTTGGTCTCGGTGGGTAAGGCTCCTGCGGAGGTACGATTTTTAGCATATTTGGAGTTATCGCGGGGTTCGGCAACTTTTTGGGGACAGCTGATGATAATGATGATGGGCTCCTCGATAGTATAGTGGTTAGTACATCCGCCTGTCACCCGGGAGACCGGGGTTCGTTTCCCCGTCGGGGAGCCCCTGGCGCAAGACTAATGATCTTGCCCAGAAAAAATAAATCATTATGGAAAATTTAACAAGCCTCAGGACTTGCTAAATAAGGCCAAGGCCGGTTCCCGGTTGTAGTGCCGATGATGATGATGATGATGATGATGATAATGATGGGGGTGGTGTTGGCGGGCAGTCAGTGGCGATACCCTTACGGGAGGAACCTCCCTCGCAGCATATTGTTGAGAGTGGCGTTTTCCGCTTTGGAACCCTAAATGAGTTTAACTGTTGGTGAACCGTCTCTCCGTATTCCCACTTCTTTTCCAGCAGTTCCCTTATGGTGAGCATTTGGTCGCTCCTTGACCGGTTCCTACGGAATCCGCATTCGTAGTCCTCCTGTATTTCTTCTGCATACGGTGTGATTCTCGCCAGTTGACATTTGTTAGTACTTTGTATGCGGTTGGAAGCAATGATATTCCACTGCGCAGTCAGATCTGTCGCTTTTTTTGAAGATGGGGACGACTATTGAGGTTTTCTATTCTTCCGGAGTGACTTCCTTATCCCATATTGTTTTAATCAGTTGGTGAATCTGTCGAGCGGTTGCCTCTCTTCCATTCTTCACAAGCTCTGCCGGTATGCAGTTTACTCCGGGAGCTTCGTTGGTATTCAATCGATTTGTTGCGTCTACAACTTCATTGAAAGAGGGCTCTGGGATCTGACGCTCGGCTGTATGTACGTCTGGTGCGTTTATTTGTGGTTGATGCGTGCGCACATTGATCATGTTTTCAAAGTACTGCTTCCATCTTGTCACGATATTGTTTGTTACTATGACCAGAGAGCCGTTTGCTGTAGGGTAGGGCTTTGTGGAGCACTACATTATTTTGTTAATTGTATGATGTATCCATTATTATTATTATGTACTTTTTTATGGTATTTTTTGTGGTTTACAAGTATTCACTTATCACTATAGACAGAGAACCCACGTACTCAGTTATTTTCTTTGAATTGTTTTTCTTTCTTTCGTTTTTTTGCGTGTATTCGATGTAAGGTGAGGAGCGCGATATAACACATCTTTGCTGTTCGAACGTCAAGTGAACACTGACAAAGAATTACATTGATTGTGAGTTGAGAATGTGTTGTTGCATGTGCAATCATTGAAATGGGTCAATCAATGGAAATAATCATATTGAGGTAATTTCATTGTATGCGTTAATTAGTTAACGGGGTGTGGGCCGATGTAGCGGGACGCAACATTAACTAAATTTATTTTTGTGTGTAATAAATCAACTGCAGAGAACACCGGCCATTCATCTGAAGCCTGGACTTAAAATCTTCAGTTGCTATTAAAATATAATTGATTTTATTTACATTTTTGTTTTTTTAAAAACCACAATTCGTCTTTTACTATACAAGTATCTATTGACTAGATATTCACAAAGTCTTCATGCGCAAGGCGCATTAATACTAAATTTTGCATCAAGTTTAATTATCATTAACTTTTAAGGAAATTTGATACTAGTGACACGAACATCTGCGGCTGTTCGAAATGAACTAGGTGACCGGAATCGACCCACTCCAAGCGTGCATTCGGAAAGATCTTTTTAATTTTCTTCCAATCGTCTGGACTGCAACAGAATAAATGAATGATGAAATACATATAGAGAAATTACACATTCAATACTTCAAGTAGGACGATCGTCTTCCACAAATAAACAGAACAGGCCCCTTAAACGGCGGGCGATGAAAAATAGAAGAGTCCCTCAAATCTGATAAATTTCTCTGCAGTGAGTCCACATTCATTGCCCACTCAAACCTTGAGAAAACAGTTAAGATGAAATTCAATTCTTCTCTGACGGTTGTAAATTATTATCTTACTCCCCCGCATCATTCTTCTTCAAATTCATCAAGATAAAGTCCAATATTTCCTTATCAGAAACAACTTCCTGGATTTGTTTACTAACCTCTGCCCGCGCCTTGCTCAGTGGCATATCTTTGGGAGCCGTAGCGCTCTTTAACGCTGATAAAATGTCCGACATTTCATCAAAGTTTTCAGGCAAAGATATCGGTGATATATCCACAATGACCGCCTTCTCAACCATCTGGGGCTGTAAATGGCAGATATTAATTCCCATTGTAAGAATTCCTCATGTGGTATCCTACATAATTCAGGGCAAAGTGCATCATTGTCCTTCCACCCATACTGTGTCCAATTAAGGAGGCTTGCTTAACATCATTCTCTCGCATCAGTAGTGCTACGTCTTCCGTCATGTGGGCAGTACTGTGGTGCGCATCGTGCGGACTCTCACCGTGATTTCTAGCATCTACAACGTAAATCTAAGACAAGAATTTACCAATCGAAATCATTACTGCACCAAGGAATACTTACATCGCGACAAGTTGCCATTCCAAGATATTTACTCACAGTCTTCCAATTCCGTTTCGAGCCAAGGAGCCCGTGCATTATAATCAGAGGGGGTAAATTATTGCTGGTATTTTGTGTTAAAATATCGCACGATAAATGTACTGGTGATATTTTGGTGGCATAGTTCGCTCTAATCTCATGGACCAAAACACTAGGTGTGACATTACTTCTAAATTGCGGTATACGCCCTACAAATTTGCATAAAGTTTGCATCTTTTGGCCGAACTGCAAAAGAAATTCCAACTGCCTTTTTTAAAAGGTCAAATTTGACAGCCAAACTGACAGAGTTACCATTCTTTCCAAAGTTGAGTGCAGTAAGAAAAACACAAATTTCACCAATTTATTTGACTCAAAATTTTCAAATCAATTGCGTACTTTTTCAAATAACAATAATTTAAAAATATATCGTTGACATCGAGTAATTTCATAAGCAAACTATGTTATATATTAAAAAATTAATTTACTTCGTATATTTGATTGTTTACAGTATTGCAGCGAATTGGGGTTCGCTAGATTAATTATTTTAATAAATAAGAGCCGTTAAATCGATTTTCTTTGCAAACACTTTATTAGTCTGTTAATAACAACCGTTTCTTAATACTTCGCTTCTTTACTTCTTGCTTCCGTACTTATTGCGTCTTTGACTGCTTACTTCTTACTTCTTCCCGATCTGTGTGCGACGTATTTATATCGTTTTTCCTCATTCTGATTCGGCGTTTCGTTACCGTCCGTTCCATAGCCTCGAATTTACTACTGCTCGTAGTCTTCAGTTTTACAGAACTTTCTAGAATATTCTAGTACTTTGTTTCGGACTTACTAGAATATTCTAGTACTGATTGTCATATTCGTCACAGTATTAATTATTTCCATATATTCGATACTATTACACAACAATCGAAATTTTCGCCTTTTGCCTATACCCAGTACCACATAAACGCCTGGGTTTGCTTTTTAGCTTCTGAATTGGACATAGGGTAGGTCTCTACAGTTCGCTATTGTCAGAAGTTATTATTTTTCAACCTTTGGTTTTAAATGATGTAGCTTTTTGAAGTCGCCCGCCACGACGACCTTCTTGTTATTTTTCCACATGAAGGTAGTTGATTCTGACGATGTCATGAGCTTTTCGGAACCTTGGGATCACCCTTTCCCCTTATGATTACTCGTCGCACTAGGGATATGTCCTGTGTTCGTGTCGCCCAAATGATCGATGGTGGTTTGTTGCATGAAGCTCTTGTATAGCCAATGGAATCGATGACGACGACATCTTCCCCCCACCCGCTGGCATCCATCGCGATCAGTGATCGCTGTTTGTGAAATGTCTCCATACACTGTGGTGAGTTTATTGTTTCTTACTTTCTTTGTCTTTTGATTAAAACTTCTCTCTAAGTTGATGATACATTTATTTCGGGAAATCTTATACATAAACACAGTGATTGTAATAGATTTTTGGGATATTCGCTAGCTTTTTTATATAACAGCCGATTATAGATCCTGATATCAAAATACATTAGAAAACAATAGGAGATGGCAGGAAAAGACAGGTATGAGGTAATGCCATTTAAGTGAATTGAAATGGAAAACTTTGGCACTTATAACTTGGCGGTGTGCGCGTTGTGGCTGACGATTCAAGACTGAACTGGTAACCGTTGGGCTCGTTCAAATCCGGCGGCGCTCAGATGGCGTCCCCCTTTTCAATGACGCGTATTCAGCTGGCGGGTGACCGTTGTTATATGGCTAGCAGAGGTGAACGTACTAGATTCTCCAGTACATTCAATTGCGAATCCGCAAAAGTCGCAGAGCCAGCTGATTGATCTGGGTTGGAGAAGTAGGTTTGCAACCCACGCTCAATTGCCATGTGATGGCTAGTGAAGGATCTCGTCACACCGGGACTGAATGACATGGTGGGTGGTGCGCCTGTTAGCATCCACTCCAAGTGAGTAGCCTGCGCGGTGAGGCCTGAGGTTTCTGATTTCTTTACCCCTTCCCTGATGAGGGAAGGGTAGATATTAGCCCCACGATGAGTGCCACCCTGCCCATCAATGGGATGTTTGCGCCTGCGACACCTAAGCCCCCTCGATGAAGAGGTCTTTGAATAAAGGTCGTGGGGGCGGCACGTAGTCTAACAGGTGGGGCAGTATGAGTGCGTTGATGGTCCAATTTCGCGAGCGGTCGCGGCGAGGCAGTGTCGTTTTCGGGGATTGCGCCCTCACCGTCTGGCAGCGAGCACCCCCGACCCCATAAACTGGCACGAACAACGAAGGCGCAGTCGTTGGGCGAAGGATTCCGCGATGAGGGCGGCCTCTGAGCAGGGGTTCAACTGGGAACGAATGCAGAACGTGCAAGTCATGCGTGCAATCCATTGGTGTGGGGCACGTTTGTCCCTGCTTTGACTAGAGGAGTCACTGTAATATTCACCTCCGCCCCCGTGAAGGTGCCGTGCTACCTCGGGCTTCTTTGGTTTAGACCCTGTTGGTCTTCTGGAAGAATGCGGTGGTGTTCCTGACCTAAACGGGTTTTTCCCAGGTTGTGGGCGTGTAACAGGGTGAGATCTTTCTGGGAACCTAGCGTTAGAATTCCTTTCATGTGTCCCTACTACCTGAGACGCATCCTTTGTAGGCCTATTTTGACTTTGCCTCGATTCCTGGGGGTTTGGTCGAGTATCCCCGTAGGTCCTATCTGAAGCCCTATTTGTTTCCTCTGGTGGATCCTGTTCATCCTCCCAATAGTAAAATGGATTGTTTTTTAGCATGGGCCTATTTGATGAGGTGAGGGCATGGTATGTGTCGTTCCTTTCAGGTGAAGGTGATCGGTCGTGATACCTCGTTGGTATTTCCTCACTATACTATCCGCTCTCGCTCCTCATCTCATTTTCTCTAATTCGAGAACCCTAGCAATAATCCTATCTAGGGGGTCATTTTATGATTTCACTATCAGATGTCTTAGTTGGTCATTCCTGATCCCTACCATCAGAACCGATTTTGCTAGTCTTTCGGACCGGAAGGCGAACGCTATGTTATTTGCATTCCCATACTTACGTATTTCCGCCTTATTGCAGTCCGTTACTGCTTGCGTTATGCGGTGCATAAAATCTGCGACATCCTCTTCGCGGGATTGATGCATACGAGAGAGTTTTGAGTGAACTCTTCGTATGACGCGTGTCGCAGTAGCGTACTCCGGAGTCCTTGTTTGAACTCCTTGAAAGTCGCTGGGAGGTTTTCCTTAAACATGCGGCGAGCTTTCCCACTTAATTTCTTGGGCAACCACCACAGGAACATTTTTTCCTCCTCTTCTGATAAACAGCCCAGCGTCCTGCCACAGCTTTCGAGGAAATTATGCAGTTCCCTCGCTGCGTTAGGACCTTTCTGGCTACTGAAGACTGCCACATTAGTTTGGACTAGATCCAACATTTTTTTTGCATCTAGCATAGCGGCAATGGGTTCATCCATTCTAATTTCCGTGGATAGTCTCCTTGAGTGGCTCCTCGTTTGTATCACCGGTAGTGCTTTACGCGCGTTTATGGTTTCCGTAGGGAGTGGCTACCCGGATTATTCTAACCGTTGTTCGCTATTAACCGGTAGCAAACAAAAGACGATTACGGAATTAACAACCCAACGATGAGGGACAAGAACCAATCTAGATACCTGTGGAAAAAGAAAAGAAAGAAAGAAAAGACAAAAACCTGCAAACAAAACACCAGAAACAATGGAAAATATTTGGGTAAATGGTTTTCTAAAATGTCCACCCAACGTTGATTTCGTCCTCTCTCCTGTAAATTGAAAAACGAAAAGGAGAAAAGGAAAACAATATTCTTATTTATTTTATTTATTACTATTACCGCTTTTTGTTTTATTTGTATCGTAGCCGCTAGTTCCGCTAGTCGGCGTAGGGACGTTAGAGCCTCGGGGCTCTTCCCACCACTGGATTTGTATCCCCGGCGGATTTGATACAATTCTCAGCTGGTGGTCACCGACTGCGCCAAAATTGTTAAGTTTATTTAACAATTTGATCATATTGTAGCGAGCTTAGGGTTCGCTGGATTAATTATTTTAAAATAAATAAGAGCCGTTAAATCGATTTTGAATTAATATAACACTTTATTAGTCCGTAATACAACCGTTACTTATACCGTACACTGAACGATTTCTTTACTTATCGCTTCCGTACTTATCGCGTCTTTTACTGCTTACTTCTCACTCGAGACGTATCGCTTGCTTCACTGTCTTACTTATATCTCTCCTCCCGATCTGCGTGCGACGTATTTATACCGTTTTTCCTCATTCTGATTTGGTGTATCGTTTCCGCCCGTTCCATAGTCTTGAATGTTCTATTCCAGTTTTCCAGTATTTCCTAAAATAATCTAGTACTTTGTTTCGGACTTTCTCGAAGATTCCAGTACTGATTGTCATATGCGTCACACTACCCTCCGCCTAGATTAGTTCGCCCCGAACTAAGTTCACTGATCTCCTGGGTTAACAAAAGTCGCCAGTCGGTCACGATGTACAACTTTCATCTTGGCGTTCGGTCTTCACTGAATCCTATAGACAACGTCGTTAATTCTTGTGAGAATCTTATACGGTCCTTCCCAATGTTGCTGCAACTTCGGAGACCTTCCTTTTTGCCGATGAGGGTTATAAAGCCACACGTTATCGCCTGCATTAAATCCGGACGCGTTGGCTCGAACGTCGTACCTTGTTTTCATCCTGTCACTGGATACTTTGATTTGCTTTCGAACCAAATGATGAATCTCATCGAGGCGATTTCTCCATTCGGCTACGTAGTCTTCGGTCTTGTCTATGGCATCTGGAGGTATTCTGAATCGCAGATCGGCTGGTAATCGTATCTCTCGTCCAAATATAATTCTTGCTGGAGAATGGCCCGTCGTATCGTGATTAGCCGATCTATAGCTCATGAGAAAGGTTTGTACATATTTGTCCCAATCTCGTTGGTGATCACTAACGACCTTCGATAAGTACTCTTTTATTGTTCGGTGGAACCTTTCGACCATTCCATCTGACTGCGGATGTAAGGGTGTGGTCCTAGTTTTCCTTACGCCCAGTGCCGCACAGATGCCTTGAAATATCTGTGATTCGAAGTTTCGGCCCTGATCGGAATGAAGCTCCCAGGGAACTCCATATCTGCTGATCCAATTATTGATTAGCTGCTCAATGACGATTGTTGCTTCTTGGTTTGGAATTGGAAGGACTTCCACCCACTTGCTGAAGTAATCCGTGATAACCAACATGTATTTGTTGTTGTCGTTGGTTTTTGGGAATGGTCCTGAGATATCAACCGCAATTCGCTCGAAAGGGGCACCCACGTTGTACTGCTTCATGACGCTCCTTGGTTTTGCTGTTGGTCCTTTTGTCGCAGTGCAAGTTGTGGACTTCCTACACCAAGACTCGACGTCATCTCTCATGTGAAGCTAGTAGAATCGAGATCGTAATTTTGAGTGTCTTATTAACTCCCAGATGTCCACCGGAGGCCCCGTCGTGCATTTCTGTTAGTACATCTTTCACTTTTGATGGTGGGACTAGAATCTGCATTCGATGGGATTTTCCGTCCGCGGCTTCCCATTTACGCTTAAGAATTCCATCTTCTACCAGCAAGGAATTCCATTGTGCCCAATATGCCTTAAATGTTGCACTCTTGTCGGAAATATTGTTCCAACTTGGTCGCTCGTTCTTTTCTTTGTGTTCCAGGATTAGCGACATATCTTCATCCTGAAGTTGCGCTGCGCGTATAACATCACTCGACCACCCATCTAGTACTTCTACTTGTCCATTTCGCAGGTCGTACGCCCCTTCTTTCTCTTCCGCTCTATGACAATGTTTACAATCTGGCTTACATGGTCTTCTTGATAGAGCATCAGCATTATTATGCACCTTCCCTTGATGGTGGGAAATTTGGAAATCGTACGTTTGAAGTCGTTCGATCCATCGAACTATTTGTCCTTCTGGATTCTTAAAATTTAACAACCATTTCAGGGCGGCATGATCCGTCCGAAGGTGGAATCGACGTCCGTAGAGGTACTTATGGAAGTTCTTAACGGCTTCTACGACAGCCAGCAGTTCCTTTCTTGTTGCGCAGTAGTTTCTCTCTGGCTTAGATAGAACTCGACTATAATATGCGACAACTCTCTCCTTACCATCGACTTCCTGTGACAACACTGCTCCAATTCCCGTGTTACTTCCATCAGTATCCAATATAAACGGGCGATCCGATCTTGGGAATGCCAATGTTGGAGTGTTACATAACTCGGCCTTCAATATGTTGAATGCTGCCTCACATTTGTTTGTCCAATTGAATTTCTTGTCTTTACCCGTTAGTTCGTGTTTGGGTTTTAGCGACGTTGGCGAAACCTTTAACAAACCGTCGGTAATATGTGGCTAGTCCCATAAAGCTTCTTAACTGTTGCTTATCTTCTGGAGTAGGCCAGTCTTGGACAGCTGCTATCTTATCAGGATCTGTTTGGACTCCTGCAGATGAAACGATGTGTCCCAGGAATTTTACTCTCCTTTGGAAGAGTTCACATTTCTTCGAATTGAGCCTGTCTTAGTCGTTCGAAGAAGGAGCGCAGATTATTGATGTGTTCTGGTAAATTCCTTCCAATAACGATGATATCGTCCAAGTACACGAGACACGTCTTCCATGTAAGTCCCCGTAGAACACTCTCCATTAATCGTTCAAACGTTGCTGGAGCATTACACAATCCAAAAGGCATCACGTTGAATTGATAAAGTCCGTTTCCGGTAGTAAACGCTGTCTTCCCCTTGTCCTCCTCCTTCACTTCCACTTGCCAGTAACCGCTTTTTAGGTCCAATGTTGAGAGTCATTGAGCTCCAGAAAGGGTATCTAGTGTGTCGTCGATTCGAGAAAGTGGGTAACTGACTTTATACGTAACGTCGTTTAACCGCCGGTAGTCGGCACAAAATCTAGTTGTCCCATCCTTCTTCTTGACGAGCACTGCCGGCGAAGCTCATGGGCTCGATGATTTCTCGATGACTCCTTGGTCTTCCATATCTCGAACCATGTTGCCTACTTCTGATTGTTTGGCCAACGGTAGTCGACGAGGTGGCTGTCTTATAGGTCTTGACTCACCCGTGTCAATGCGATGTTTAACTATACCGGTGCGTCCGAATTTATCATGTCCTGTCACAAAAATATCAGAAAAATCGTTCAGGAGTGATTTAACGCTTGTCTTTTCTCCATCTGTTAATCCGATTTTCTGGGGCATCAGCCTATTAACCCAAGGGGATGCACCAGAGGGCTTTTGAATTGAATGGTCCTCTCCCCTTGTCTGAATTGAGCTTATCATTGATACGGGTGCACATTCTGCGATTACTTCTCCTTTTCTTATTGTGAACGGCTCCTCGGACGCATTTAGCACTCTGACAGGTACGATGTGCTTCTTCGCGTCGATAAGGGCTTTACCCACAAGTATGTTCCTCTTACGCTGATTTTGTACAGCTTCGGTGATATAAAATCGATTGTCACCGGGATCACTCTCGAGACTGGTCCAAATTACCGGGTCTGAACGAGGTGGGATCTCATCCTCCTCACGCGCATAACATTTCAGCCGTCGCAATTGTTCGTCCTGCAGTGTAATAGCAACCTCCAAGTTACCAATTCGCAATGTTCTTTGCCCGATATTTAGAACAACTTGATGCTCCTTCATGAAATCCATTCCAAGAATGCATTCGTCCGTAATATCGGCAACCAAAAATTGGTGGGAGATGGAAATATTGCCCAGCACTATTATGCTCTCGACTTCTCCGTAGACTGTAGAACATTCCCCTGTAGCAGTCCTCAAAGCGTATCTTCTATTTTTATTAAGGGCTATTTTGCCCACGACTTCCGGCCGAATTATGGATCTCGTTGCTCCAGTGTCGATTGTCACTGTTGTTGTCCTTGCATTAACAATCGTAGTTATAACCAAACTTTGGTTATCCCGTTGGAGTTGTGATACAGTTACGATGCTGGGGCTGTACATTCCACCAGGCGACTTTCGCCCCATAAAGTCTGCCCTTACAAGTTTCCCTAGCTCTTGGCCTCAGGTTGGTCCGTTGATAATCTCCTTTTATGATTAGCGCATGAACAACAATTCTCACTTGATGTTTCATTCATTCGTCGACGTTTCCTACAGTCAACAGCAATGTGGCCGACTTCGCCGCACGTCCAACACTTCATATCAGGCCTCAGGGTTCTCCGTTGTACATGCCCGATTCTTTGGCAGGAACATTCCTCGACGGATATTTCTCGGACTCTATATGTACTCCTGGTAGCCAGTTTAGCAGATTCATAAGCCAATGCGAACGCCAGTATTTCATTAGTCGTCTTTTTTCCTGCCAAACGAACGGCCTGTTGCAAGTCCCGACCTTGGAGTGCGTTTATAAATGCATCCATTGCTACCTCGTTCAGAAATTCCTTAGTCATATTTGAATAAGACAAGTTTGCCAATCGCTCAATATCTGCCTGCAACTGTTGAAGATATTCTCCAGGCTTCTGCGTTCTGCTCCGCAGTTGCATGCGGTAGACCTGCTGCATGTGGTTGTCTCCATACCTAGCTTCATGGCCGTCTCTTACCGCTTGGAAATCGGTTTGCTTCTCTGCTGGTATGGTTTGTAGCAATTCTGCAGCCGCCCCGCGGAATGACAAGATTAGTGATGTTGACTTTTCCTCATCCGACCACTTATTATAATTGGTCCTGGCGTCAAACTGACGTATAAATACGGAGAAGGGTCCCGTTCCATCGAAGGTTGGCGGTTGCATCCTTGTATCTTTGTAGTCATGTTGATTGCTAGGCGATATCTTATTTCTCTCAACACACTCAAGTCTCTTGTCGATTCGCATTATTTCTTCGGTGACTTTTAGATCCAGATGTTCTACTTCGTTTCGAATTTCTGACTGGATTTCTTCCCTAAAGTGTTGAAAATTACATTTCATCCACTGCGTTTGAGTTTTTTTTCATTCAGATCTGCAGCTTGTGCGTCGAATTTTGAATTTTGGATGTCGAATTTTGAATTTTGGGCATCCAACTTTGCATTAACATCTGCTGCTTGCGTGTCCAATTTTGTGTTAATGTCTGTAGCTTGCGCCTCCAATTTTGAATTTTGGGCATTCAACTTTGCATTAATATCTGCTGCTTGCGCGTCGAATTTTGTCATCATCATCCTGAGCATCTCCGAAATGTCCAACTGTGGCGAACTCTTCTCCGTTACATTGGCACTATCTTGACTCGCTGTATCTTCTCCATCCGGACAGTCTGGCTCAATAGTAAAAACATATGTGTCGACATCAATACCCTCTTCCTCCATTGCTGCTTGCAGACGCTGTCGAAGAATTTGCTTCTGTCCTCTGCTATCCAGATTCCGGTCCTGAAGTTCCTTCTTCAACTCAGGTACGCAAAGATCCTCCAAATGTCGATCTTACATCGTCACAACACACTTTCACACACTTATTCACTTAAACAATAATTAATCCCGCTTCTGACACCAATTGTAGCGAGCTTAGGGTTCGCTGGATTAATTATTTTTAATAAATAAGAGCCGTTAAATTGATTTTGAATTAATATAACACTTTCTTAGTCCGTTAATCACAACCGTTACTTTTACCGTACACAACGATTTCTTGACTTATCGCTTCCGTACTTATCGCGTATTTTCCTCCTTACTTATCGCTTGCTTCACTTTCTACTTCTTACTCTCTACTTGTCTCCATGAGCTGTCTGCGACTTATTTATACCGTTTCCCCACATTCTGATTCGGTATTTCGTTTCGGTCCGTTCCATAATCTTGAATGTTCTATTATCCATAGTCTCCAGTTTTCCAGTACTTTACATAACATTTTAGTACTTTGTTTTGGACTTTCCCGGATATCCCAGTACTGACTGTCATATGCGTCACAATATCTTACCTTTAATTTACAATTACTGTGGAACGATATTCGAAACATTTTAGCACTGCATTACCATCACCACAAGACTTCATTACCGCCGCCATAAAACGGTCGTCATTTCCATATGATGTACACACATTTGACATTTGATAGGAAACCGAAATAGCAAAAACAATAAACATTACCAAGAATTCCTTTGTTATTTGTGTTTCTGCTAACTAAATGGCACACGATCGTGAAGTCCTTCGAATTGTGTGGGAGGGACAAATCCCGGTATGTTTTCAAGCTGATCCGGATGAAATAGTTGGCTTGCAACAGCCAAATCAATTCTATTTAATGGTCTCACGATTGAGCTACCTTCCACTTGTTACCGAAAAGGTATTTGTAGTCTGGATTTTTGATATCCTTGTTTTCATCCAAATTATATATCGACCAATTTTAGGTGAAAAAATATTTCAATAAATACATTGCAAATGATCAACATGAAGGTAATGTTTGGTTTGACTACAATGGTACTCCATTGAAGCTACACTATCCGATTGGTGAGTTCCGGTGTAAGTCAGGAATTGGTATGATTCCAGATTTCCTTTCAGGTGTTTTATACGATCTTTTCCATGCTGAGGACTGTGAACTACCTTGGAATTTAACGATACATTTTTCAAAGTTTCCCGAAGATGTTTTAGTCAAGTTTGCTACCAAGTAAGATTTGCGTTCTTCTTAAGAAACAGTAGCCTAATATTTGTATCTGTTTAGAGATGTTCTTGAATCACACTTTATGTCATGCTTGAAGGAGGCAGATGTTTTGAAACACCGAGGCCAAGTGATATCAGCTATGCAAAAGAAGGACCACAATCAACTCTGGCTGGGGCTGGTGAATGGTGAGTAAGAGTGTTCAGGTAAGACAGTCATTAGCTTTGGTTGTTATACCGTTGCTTCTCATTTCAGATAAATTTGATCAATTTTGGGCTGTTAATAGACGACTCATGGAAGCAACGGGTGATCATGAATCCTTCAAACACATTCCAATTAGATTTTACAATGAGGTAAGTGTATTTTTATTTCTTTGCCACAGAGGAGGTTTTCTTCTCATTCGTTACAGTTCACGAACGTATACTGGAATTCTCCCTAATCTAGTCTGTCATTGTTATACTTTGAGAAAACAATGATTTTCTTTAATTTTCGGCTTATTTGTATAATGAATTTGGGGGAGGAACTCGGTCCCAACTGGATCATCATGTAGGGTAGTTGGTAGGGCAATTGATAGAGCTATTGAAACATGGGAAAGGTAGTGTGTGAGACCAGTTGGCTACCCTTACTACGTAGTATTCTCTAATTGTAGTTCAGCACTGCCTTAAATGTCCATCAGCTGCAAATAATTGCCGAAGAACAATATAAGGATCTAGAGTGTTATCTGGTGAATTTACTTTTTGGTTTATATTTGTTGGTTCTCCTTCGTGTAGTTAATGTCAAGTTCGTTGCCTATTTCCAGTGATATCAGTGCGTGCGTCTACTCTCAAGCATCTCATTATTTCGGATAAAGTGGAATGTAATCATTCAACTTGTCCATTCACCTCGCTTTGGTAAGGAGGTGTTTTGTAAACTTTTATTTGAAGTTCGTCTTTTAGCATAGACATAATATATGCTGAGATTAGAGACTCGTCATTATCGATGATTACAATTTCTGGGACAGTATTAATATGTTCAATGGAGCGGGATTCTATGATTTTCGCTTGAAGCACGAACAATATTTCGGTGGAGAATATGTCTACGTGCAGAGTATGACCTGGATTGTTTGGAAAGGGGGGTAGATTCTAAAACTTGATTGTTAAGACGGCGATCATATTTATTTTGCTTGCAAATTGTGCAACGTTTCACGAGATTCCGAATCTTGAGATTCATTTTGGGGAAATTTTAGAGGTGTTTTCGTGGACATTTCTATGAGTTCTTTTATGTTCGGCAAGAATAAGTTCGTCTTGATCATTCTCGTTCTTTATATTCTGCACTAAAGTTTGAGTATATCGAATTTTATAGTTTCTGGTGTGGATGGGGTATGCTTATTGTATTGTATTGTATATACTTCTCGGGTGCTGAGAGGCTATTTATTATATTAGGATTAAGGTATCTAGGAAAAATACCGAGTAAAAGAAAAAGAAAGAATTCAATCACGAGAGTCAATAAGGGACTGACTTAGTTTATTTCATTGTAACATACATATATACAATGTAATAGAATATAATGGAATGTAAAGCACATAATGAATGTATGTCAGGGGGAACATCAAGCAATTTAAGAAATTCGTCATGGCGTAATCGGGCTCCTTCTTGATGCTCTGTTGACGTTCGACTGATAACGGCATTTTGTAACATCAGTAGCATCGGTTTCACCAATAAAATGTAAACGTCGCGCACCAATATTTGCACACAGCGAAATCTGATATCCTTGCCCTAACTGAGACCCAGGTCAATTCCTTTGACATATCTCCGTTACTCAGGATACGACTTGCATTCGAGATTGCATTTTAAGGGTGGAGTTTGCGTCTTCACGCCGTACGATGTGGTATGCCAAGGGATGGAGGCGTTAGAACCCAATAACTTGGGCATTATGTGATTGAGGGCCGTGCTGAGGAATTCTATTAAATTTCTTTGTTGTCTTTACCGCTCCCCGAATGACGATCGACCAGCGACATTTTTCGAACATCTTTCACGTCCCGTCGCCTGGATACAGATCAACTGCCCGGCTTCTGAAATTGTCGTCCTTGGCGATTTTAGTGTACACAACTCCGGATGGTTGGTACATTCTAACAGAACCAATGAGGCTGGGAGGCTGGCGGAGATGTTCGCTGTTAGCCGTAACTTGACTCAACTTGTGGAGGAACCTACGTAAGTGCCGGATGCCTGAGGTGATTATACTGGATCTGTTTTTGATACGAGGGTTGCCTTTTATATTTCGGGATTAGAGAACAAAAACAAATATTGATCATCGAAAATCACTTTATTGTTTTTCAAAATATTCCCCATGAAGATCTATACACTTTTGCATGCGTTTGAACCAATTGTCGAAGCACTTTTGCCACTCTGATTGAGGTATCTCCAACACATGCATTCTGAATGCAGCAACCGCTTCTTCAGGTGTCGAAAAACGTTGACCTCTCAGTTTGTTTTTTACGTACGGGAATAAAAAGAAGTCATTCGGTGCCAAGTCAGGACTATACGGCGGATGACCCATCAAATCGATGTTTTGTGTGCTCAAAAATGCAGTTGTCGCAGCCGATGTGTGAGAGCTCGCATTGTCGTGGTGAAGAGTGATCCATCTTCGGCGGTTGGTTTTCCTGATTTCTTGGAAGACAACTGGCAAACAAATGGTTGTGTACCACTAAGAATTGACTGTTGTTGTTCTAGTGGTACGGTTGCGACATGTACAGTTTTTCCGAAAAAACAGGCGACCATTTGCTTGGAAGTGCTTCGTGCGCGAACAACTTTTGTTGGATTTGGCTCATCTTGAAACACCCAGACAGTCGACTGCTGTTTACTTTCGGGCTCATACGCGTAAATCCACGATTCATCACCTGTCACGATGTCATAGACGTGTTTCGAAGCACCGGGACCGTATTTTTTGAGCATTTCTTTCGACCAATTGACACGAGCCTTTTTTTGGGCGATTGACAAATTGTGTGGGATCCAACGCGAACAAATTTTTTTGACAGTCAAATGTTTATGCAATATTGAATGTATGCTGGTCCCACTAACGCCTAAGGTTGTCTCAATCTCACGATAGGTCACATGACGATCTTCCAATATCAGTTCGCGCACAGCATCAATGATTTTCGGAACAACAACTGATTTTGGACGACCTTCACGAAATTCATCTTGGAGTGAACTACGACCACGATTGAATTCACCATACCATCGATAAACACTGGTCCTTGATGGAGCTTCATCGCCAAAAATTGAATTAAGTTCATCCATGCACTGTTGCTGAGTTAATCCACGCCGAAAGTTGTAAAAAATAATCGCACGAAAATGTTGACGATTTAATTCCATTTTTGGGCCGAGATGAATCTTTTAAGTTACTGTAAACAACACAAATAGCGCTCGTATGTCAAAACGTTCTGAGTGCGTATAACCTCAAAAATGTCCAACTTTACGACAGAGCTGCCAATTGCCGGATTGCAACGCTAGTGTTGCCAAATCCCGAAACATAAGAGGCAACCCTCGTATCCGACCCGAGTGTTTATACCGTGGAAGTTGCTGGGCCACTGGGACACTCAGATCACTGCTTGGTATCGGGCGCGCAACCACTTGCATTTCAAACGAATAACCGATCTAAGCAGCTTCGCCATGTATGGAAGTATGGGGCTGCTAACTGGTAAGATTTACGATCAGAGACGTAATCATACAAACAGCCCAAAAGGTATTAGGATTTAAGAAAACAATTAGGTCCAAACCTCGGTTTGACCATGAGTGCCGGGCGAAGATCAAACAACGTAAACGCCTCAGAGTGATCCATCTCCAATGATATGATGAAGTCAACGCAGAAAGGAACGCGACGATTCGGAAAGAGACAACGAGACTTTTCAAACACAAAACAAACCCCGAATGGGAGAAGACTTGTATTGAAAAAATCCTAGAAAATTCCAGAGCAAAGAACATCAGGCATAAATTCAATTAGATATGTATGCCGAGTTGTTGTATAGACGCGGTTCTTAGACTTACGAGTCAGTTAGTATGATGTGCAAGGAGAGGGTACTCCAAAATAATAATATCATCAGGATCTATACGGTAGCTCACCCCTCTCCGAGAACCGGAAGCACGGTGGTGCACCAAAGAAACATTATAGTATGCTTGATCAAGCGGGAAGTAATTCTTTTGTGCTGTTTTTCCTACGACACGAAAATTCCCGAATAAATCTCAGGCGGTTCCGCCAAACCCCGAGGTTCGCCTTCCTACAAAACACCCATAACTCTATCCAATCATATAATTTCGCTAATGCAATCGCATTAAGCACTTGAAAATGCTTCACGCTTTAATTAGATCAAAGCTATAATCGTAAAGTCCCTGTAACGAAAACTTACCTTTTCATGCATCACTTCGCATACAATTTTCCGTAAGATTTCTTTCTTTCCTTATCTGGAATTCCAAACCAATTCGGCACCTTCGGTACCAGACAAATTCCGGTAAACAAAATGATTCGGTTTGCATACAATGCAACCGTCATGATAGGGACCATAAACATTGCGCCGTCTATTTTCCAATTTCGCCATGTGTACGATAAATTTCTTTACGTACACATTGGCCGGCGACCTTTTTCTCCCAGCAATAAAATTCCCCTACTCGCACCATGTGCAAACAAAAGCAAATACACGCATTTAGCGTCTAGTGCCATAAAACGAATTCCTTTGCATGTGATCATGTATTCAATTCGATCCCTTTAGCATCACCAGCGATACACATTTCCCATTGTGTAAATAGAAAAACCATTAGCACTTCTTCCTAATGGCGATACATTTACTTACACATACCATTGCACTGAAAGAGTGCATGTCCTTGGTGGTCGCACCCTTAAGAGAAAAGTTTTTTCTCTCTCCTCTCCTGTTTTCTTAACCCTAACCTAGGATGGAATTCATGTCAGAATTCTAGCCTCGTGGAGTCCTTTACCATCAGTAGACCAGCGCGGCCGCGTGTTCACTCCCGCTCCCCATTTCGCACCACGGGGACGCGTACATAAACGGAGTCGTGTTTTCATCATCAATTAAGTCGAGCGGTGGTTTGTCGTTTTTTTTTCTACAGTTAATTGAACAGTCTTAATTATAGTGCCAAGTGTTTAGATAATATGTGGATTGTTAACGTTTGAACAATGGCTATGAGAGGACTTAAATTAATATTCGTAAGGCTCCGGATGACAATTAATACACGTGTACGTTTGCTTAATTACAAAATTTATATATCAACTAATCAAATAAAGAGATAGTTTCGCCGAATAAAAAATCATTCAGTGTTTTAATATTCCAGCTGCAGTTCCTGGGGGTGTCATCGTTTATACTTACGCGTGTGTGGACAATTTTCGGTGCTCGCATTTGTGGCGGAACTTTCGATTAGTGATGGGGAGTGAAGTGAACCGTGTGCCCGTGTCCGGTATAATACTTCTCCTCCCCACAAATATACGAGAGTTTTTAAAAGAACTCGTTTAATTTTTTAGTAAAACCATCAATAGAAAGACGATTGACCAAAAGTACTCTTAAGAAACAATTTTAAAAAAGAGTATTAGAAAAATTTTAGGTGTTCAAGATAATGTTTCATTTAATCCAAATACAAAAATCGAACGTAAAAGATGTTCAGTTTGTCCTTCCTCTAACGATGTTGAAACAGTATTTTGTTGTGGATTGTGCTGTGAAGCCGGTTTGTGAAAAGCATCTAATATATATATATGTTTCATCATCATCATCATCATCATCATCGGCACTACAACTGGGAACCGGTCTTGGCCTTATTTAGCAAGTCCCGAGGCTTGTTAAATTTTCCATAATGATTTGTTTTTTCCGGGCAAGGTCATTAGTCTTGCGCCAGAAATATATATATGTTTGCCATGCGCAAATTCTTTGACAGGTTAACTTTGTACCTCTAAACTACTAAAACGTTCACTTTTCGTAAAATATAATAATTACACCTTGGTTTGACCACGAGTGCAGGGCGAGGATCGAACAACGTAAACGCCTCAGAGTGACTCACTTAGAAATATATGATGAAGTCAACGCAGAAAGATACGTGACGTTTCGCAAAGAGACAATGAGACTTTTCAAACGCAAAAAACGCGAATGGGAGAACCTCGGATCGAAAAAAAATCCTAGAAAATTCCAGAGCAAAGAACATCAGAGGTATGTATGCCGGTATAAATTCAATTAGAAATGGCTACTGAGGGAGAGCCAAAATAATTTGAGACGCGAACGGCTGTCTGGTCACAAAAACAAACAATATCGTCACAAGATTGAAGCAGTAGTTTGAAAACCTGTTCAACGCGCGCACCCATCAACCACAAATAAAAGCACCAGACGTACATACAGTCGAGCCTCAGATCCCAGTGCCATCTTTCAACGAAGTTGTAGACGCAATAAATCGATTGAAAAACAACAAAGCTCCCGGAGTCGATTGCATACAGGCAGACCTCATAAAGCATGAAGGAGAGGCAACCGACAGATCCATCAACTGACTAAAACAATATGGGATAAGGAAGTCACTCCGGAAGAATGAAAAACCTCAATAGTCATCCCCATTTTCAAAAAAGGTGACAGATCTGACTGCGAAAACTACAGGGGAATATCATTGCTCCCAACCACATACAAAATATTAACAAATGTCATACTGGCGAGAATCACACCGTACGCAGAAGAAATACTGGGTGACTGCCAGTGCAGATTTCGTAGGAACCGGTCAACGAGCGACCAAATGTGCACAGTAAGGCAACTACTGGAAAAGAAGTGGGAACACGGAGAGACGGTTCACCAACTTTTCGTTGACTTTAAAAAAGCCTACGAGTCAGTCGCGAGGCAAAGACTACCATATTGTAGTTGAGCTGGGTCCCAAAAAACGCCCTCATTCAAATCTGCATGAACGAAAATAAAGGGCGAGTTAGAATAAAAAGCCACCTCTCAGAACCATTTGAAATCCGGGACGGACTTAAACAGGGTGATGGCCTCTCACTGTGTCTTTTTAACCTTGTGCTCGAGTATGTCATCAGAAAGGTACAACACGACAACATGGCCGGATCATCCCTGAACGGGGTCACACAAGTCCTCGCATATGCGGACGACATCGCCGTTCTGGGCGATACTCTAGAAACTGTCAGTAAAAACAGTGAAATCATCATGCAAACGGCAGAAGAGGTGGGCCTAGAAATAAATGAAGACAAACCAAAATACATGATTACGACGAGAGCAGGTGGACCTCGGGGAACACATACAAACGTCAGAGGCAAGATATTTGAAAAAGTTAAAGAATTTAAATATCTGGGAACAATACTGACGGCCAGTAACGAAATGTCTAAGGACATTAACAAAGGGCTGCATTCCGGCAACGCCAGTTGGCACGCAGTCAGTAAACTGCTGAAATCCAAACTGCTGTCACGTAACATAAAGCTCCGTGTCTATAGAACTAGGTTCTCACAAAACGGGAAGAAAATAAATTCCGCGTATTCGAGAATAAAGTTTTAAGGGATATCTTTGGAGGTAAATATGACGACGAGGCAGGACAATGGAGCAAACTCCACAACCACGAATTGGAAGAGCTATACCGCAAACCTGCAATAGTGAGAGTAATCAAGTCGCGAAGATTAATATGGGCCGGACATGTGGCGCGAATAGGCAACAATAGGACCCTGGGTAGAATTCTTGACGGTAGACTAACGGAAAAGAGACCGGTAGGGCGGTCGCGACGGAGATGGGAGGACAATGTAAGGTTTGACCTTAAGGAGATCGGATTAGATGGTCAAGCGTGAAAGGAAAGTGCACAGGACAGGGAGCAATGGCACAGCCGAGTCAGTGAGGCGCAAGACTAATGACCTTGGCCGGAAAAAAACAAATCATTATGGAAAAATTTAACAAGCCTCAGGACTTGCTAAATAAGGCCAAGGCGATGATAGAGCAATAAATAGTAATAAATTTGGCGCAAGGCTAATAACCTTGCCCGGAAAAACAATTTATAATGGAAAATTTATCAAATTTTACGTGCTAAATAAGACCATGGCCGGATCACGGCTATGGTGCCAATGACGACCATAGAGCAATAAATAGTAATAAATATTGTATTGAAAATGACGGAGGCGAATTTGAGAGAAACTTTTAGCTCATAGACACATCACGACAATGGGAGCAGATCGAATTTTGTTTAGTCTTATAGTTCACAGTCACACGGTGACACTTGGAGACAGACCTAATTTTGTTTAGTCTTATAGTTCACAGTCACATCGTGACAATAGAGTCAGGACGAATTTTATTTAGTATTATAATTGACAGTCAATCAGAGCAGGGTACTCTTGACAGGCACATACATGTGAAAATAAAAAGACGGTTCGTGATTAATTGGCAGCTCAAATTAATAGTTAATTCTGAGATGAACTAATAAAGTGAATATTTTGAATTAATAAAGTGAATATTTTTGAATCAATAAAGTGAATATTTTTATACCACATTATTTTGATTATGAAAAGTTATAGCGTTTTTAAACTTTAAATGAGTTTTTCTCGAAACAATGTTTTGAAATCGGCACGCAGCAGAACTCGAAGAGTTTTCATCAGATTGACTTGAAATTTTAACTGTAGCTTTTTCATTCGATTATTTGGTGAAACGCTTTTAACGATAAGCAAAAAAATAAATAAATAAATAAGAAAAAATATATATAAATATTTTAATTCAATTTTTTTCGTTGAAAACGCAGTTTTCTTGTTTAAACAATCACCGTTGTGTGATCGTGTGTACTTCACTAGCAAAACGCATGTAGTTTATGAAAAAAAAATTGTTTATGATTCCAGATGGTTATCCACGGAACTTCTACTGCGTGCCGCGCAGATACTTTTTTAAATGTGGTTTTTAGTTTATTGACCAACAGCCGCCATTTTGCAAATTTATGCCAATAACCTTTTTTTTCATATTCCTGAAGAGTGGCTTAATAGATTTATATATTATTTGTTTATGATTGTTTAAGGGGGGAAGTCCCTGTAAAAAAAATGTTGCATATATTTTTTGCTCTAAAAATGAATTTTAGCATTTGAAGAATGTTTTGTCAAAGTTTGGGGCTCAGCAAAAAGTTCTTAATGTCCCTAGAGAGCCACCAAAGTGTGCGCAAAAGTATCGATAACAGGTAACGAACGAGCGCTCTTTACGACCTCTACTGCTTAATTTCTAACCCAAACAAGTTTGCAAGTTTCGTTTTTGAAAATTTGGGGAACGTCCAGTACCTCTACAACCAGAAATACACAAGAATATTGTAGCCAGCTTGGGGTTCGCTGGATTAATTATTTTAATAAATAAGAGCCGTTAAATCGATTCTCTTTGCAAACACTTTATTAGTCTGTTAATAACAACCGTTACTTTTACCGTACACTTAACGATTTCTTGACTTATCGCTTACTTACTTATCGCTTGCTTACTCTGCTTACTTCTCACTTATTACTTCTTCATCTGCGTGTGACGTATTTATACCGTTTTTCCTCCTTCTGATTCAGTGTTTCGTTTCTGTCCGTTCCATAGCCTCGCATTTTCTATTGCTCATAGTCTCCAGTTTTCCAGTACTTTCTAGAATATTCTAGTACTTTGTTTAGGACCTTCTAGAATATTCTAGTACTGATTGTCATATGCGTCACACTAGCCTAGATTAGTTTGTCCCGAACTAAGTTCACTGGTCTTCTGGGTTAACAAAAGTCGCCAGTCGGTCACGATGTACCACTTTCATCTTGGCGTTCGGTCTTCGCTGAATCCTATAGACAACGTCGTTAATTCTTGTGAGAATCTTATACGGTCCTTCCCAATGTTGCTGCAACTTCGGAGACCTTCCTTTTTGCCGATGAGGGTTATAAAGCCACACGTTATCGCCTGCATTAAATCCGGATGCGTTGGCTCGAACGTCGTACCCCGTTTTCATCCTGTCACTTCATACCTTGATTTGCTTTCAAACCAAATGATGAATCTCATCGAGGCGATTTTTCCATTCGGCTACGAAGTCTTCGATCTTATCTATGGCATCTGGAGGTATTCCGAATCGCAGATCGGCTGGTAATCGTATCTCTCGTCCAAATATAATTCTTGCTGGAGAATGGCCTGTCGTATCGTGATTAGCCGATCTATAGCTCAGGAGAAAGGTTTGTACATATTTGTCCCAATCTCGTTGGTGATCACTAACGACCTTCGATAAGTACTCTTTCATTGTTCGGTGGAACCTTTCGACCATTTCGTCTGACTGCGGATGTAAGGGTGTGGTCCTGGTTTTCCTTACGCCCAGTGCCGCACAGATGCCTTGAAATATCTGTGATCCGAAGTTTCGGCCCTGATCGGAATGAAGCTCACAGGGGACTCCATATCTGCTGATCCAATTATTGATTAGCTGCTCAATGACGATTGTTGTTTCTTGGTTTGGAATTGGAAGGACTTCCACCCACTTGCTGAAGTAATCCGTGATAACCAACATGTATTTGTTGTTGTCGTTTGTTTTTGGGAATGGTCCTGAGATATCAATCGCAATTCGCTCGAAAGGGGCACCCACGTTGTACTGCTTCATAGCGCTCCTTGGTTTTGCTGTTGGTCCTATGGTCGCAGTGCAAGTTGTGCACTTCCTACACCAAGACTCGACGTCATCTCTCATGTGAAGCCAGTAGAATCGAGATCGTAATTTTGAAAGTGTCTTTTAACTCCCAGATGTACACCGGAGGCCCCGTCGTGCATTTCTGTTAGTACATCCTTCACTTTTGATGGTGGGACTAGAATCTGCATTCGATGGGATTTTCCGTCCGCGGCTTCCCATTTACGCTTAAGAATTCCATCTTCCACCAGCAAGGAATTCCATTGTGCCCAATATGCCTTAAATGTTGCACTCTTGTCGGAAATATTGTTCCAAGTTGGTCGCTCGTTCTTTTCTTTGTGTTCCAGGATTAGCGACATATCTTCATCCTGAAGTTGCGCTGCTCGTATAGCAACACTCGTCCACCCATCTAGTACTTCTACTTGTACCTTTCGGAGGTCGTACGCCTCTTGTTTTAAACGATCATTTTGTACTTCCGAATCCTGAAGGCGACGCTTTAGGGTCAAAATTTCAGCTTGCCTCTCTACTAGATCAGTTGATAAGCGATTGTTCTCCTCAATGACCTTTTCTCGGCTGGTCTTAAGAGCAATTATCTGTTGATGCACGGATTTACATTCGGTCGTGGTGCTGTCTAGGTCTAAATCACGCTGAAGGCTTCTCTTGTGATTAGCGCATGAACAACAATTCTCCATTGATGTTTCATTCATTCGTCGACGTTTCCTACAATTAGCAGAGATGTGGCGACTTTGCCGCATGTCCAACACTTCATATCAGGTCTCGGGGTTGTCCGCTGTACATACCCGATTCTTTGGCAGGAACATTCCTGGACGGACATTTCTCGGACTCTATATGGGGTAGCCAGTTTAGCACATTCATATGCCAATGCGAACGCCAGTATTTCATTAGTCGTCTTCTTTCCCGCTAAACGGACGGCTTGTTGCAAGTCCCGATCTTGGAGTGCGCTTATAAATGCATCCATTGCTACCTCGTTCAGAAATTTCTTAGTCATATTTAAATAAGACAAGTTTGCCAATCGCTCAATGTCCGCCTGCAACTGTTGAAGATTTTCTCCAGGTCTCTGCGTTCTGCTCCGCAGTTGCATGCGGTAGACCTATAGCGTTTTAAATAATAGTGAAGAAGATCGTGTGATTCGAACTGACGCTATGACAGCTCGAATCACGAAAAAAATTTGACCTAAGCGTTACACACCAGGCTACTAACCGTGTTTAGAATTTGATTTCCAAACTCGACTATATTCCACTGGTATGAATTATTTTTATTTTATCGCTTGGTATACGGTTCTGATGTATTTTTCTTATTCGACTTTTTTTCGTTCGGTGTTCTTCACTATTTTTGCTTGTGAATTGTGTGTATCTGTTAGAATCGCTACAGACCTGCTGCATGTGGTTGTCTCCATACCTAGCTTCAAGGCCGTCTCGTACTGCTTGGAAATATGTTTGCTTCTCTGCTGGTATGGTTTGTAGTAATTTTGCAGCCGCCCCACGGAGTGACAAGATTAGTGATGTTGACTTTTGCTCATCCGACCACTTATTATAATTGGTCCTGGCGTCAAACTGACGTATAAATACGGAGAGGGGTCCCGTTCCATCGAAGTTTGGCGGTTGCATCCTTGTATCTTTGTGGTCATGTTGATTGCTAGGCGATGTCTTATTTATCTCAATACACTCAAGTCTCTTTTCGATTCGCGTTATTTCATCGGTGACTTTCTTAAATTCAGCTTCGTTTTTTAGATCCAGATTTCTACTTCGGTTCGAATTTTTGACTGAATTTCTTCCTTAAAGTGTTGAAAATGACATTTCATCCACTGCGTTTGGGCATCCAATTTTTCATTCAGATCTGCAGCTTGTGCGTCGAATTATGAATTTTGGACATCCAATTTTGTATTAATGTCTGTAGATTGCGCGTCCAATTTTGTCATCATCATCCTGAGCATCTCCGAAATGTCCAACTGTGGCGAACCCTTCTTCGTTACATTGGCACCATCTTGACTCGCTGTTTCTTCTCCGTCCGGGCAGTCTGGCCCAATCGTAAAAACATATGTGTCGCCATCAATACCCTCTCCCTCCGTCGCTGCTTGCAGACGCTGTCGAAGAATTTGCTTCCTCTGCTATCCAGATTCCGGTCCTGAAGTTCCTTCTTCAACTCAGGAACGCGAAGATCCTCCAAATGTCGATCTGTCATCGTTACAACATACTTTCACAGACTTATTTACTTCACCAATAATTAATCCCACTTCTGACACCAATTGTAGCGAGCTTAGGGTTCGCTGGATTAATTATTTTTAATAAATAAGAGCCGTTAAATCGATTTTGAATTAATATAACACTTTATTAGTCCGTTAATCACAACCGTTACTTTTACCGTACACTTAACGATTTCTTGACTTATCGCATCCGTACTTATCGCATCCGTACTTATCGCGTCTTTTACTGCTTGCTTCTTACTTCTTACTTCTTACTCCTTGATCTGCGTGTGACGTATTTATACCGTTTCCTCATACTGATTCGGTGTTTCGTTTCCGTCCGTTCCATAGCCTCGCATTTTCCACTGCTCGTAGTCTCCAGTTTTCCAGTACTTTCTAGAATATTCTAGTACTTTGTTTCGGACCTTCTAGAATACTCTAGTACTGATTGTCATATACGTCACTATATTATTCCGACATAAGAAGATTTATCACGAGACGATCTACTGGAGCGTTGCATTGGCGGTTTCGCTGAAAACGCTTCAAGAACGAAAACTTAAATGGCGTTTTTCTCGAAATACGTTTTTTCCCGCGCCGTGTAGCGTGTAACTCATGAAGTTTTGAACCAATTGACTTGAAAGTTTGCACAGATATTCTTTACCTTATTGGCCTTTGCAGGAACATTTTATAAAAATTGTAGTGTAAAGTATGGTTTTTAACAATTTGTTTATGAAAAGAAAGTGGTTTTTTTTTTAATTGAGGTGAAAGAAGGATTTCATATTTTAATGGAAAAAAATGTGTTCGTTGATTTCGGATAGCTACAAAGATCTGGGCGTTGCACGGCGCAAATCCAAGGAGCCAAGTTTGGTCATCTGTATCGTCGCCATTCTGTTTTGTTTATTAATAAAAAAAATGTTTGGTTTGCATTTTACCGTCTATTTTAATATGTAACTTCAGAAATTGCAATAAATGCTTTCATTTTTTTGTAAAAAAATTACTGACAAACACGTTGTTTACAGGGACTTCCCCTGTAAAAAACGAGCTCATTAAAAAAAATGAAAAAAAGGCCCTTTTTGGGCTCCAAATAGATATAACCCCTTAAACGATTCTTTATTCACAGTTATATATAAAATAATCTTAGTCGTTTCAATTTGAATTTAAATATTCACAATTCTGTATATATAAAATAATTTTAAGCCGTTTCAATTTGATTTTAAATACCATCGCATGGCACGGAGGACTCTCAATCATCGACTTTAATGCTTTCGGCTGACTTGTAAATTCTCTCACGACTTATTATCGACTACTTATTGTATTATCTCTCGCGCGATACGAAGCCATCGGCTTTTCCTTATCTTCATCAACCGTTGTTTCGCTGAGAAACCAAATCACACCATTGAACCGTTATGTGGTATGATCGGTGATCTCGATTTTAACTGAGATATCATTACCAGTAGGCTCCTCGATAGTATAGTGGTTAGTATACCCACCTGTCACGCGGGAGACCGGGGTTCGATTCCCCGTCGGGGAGCCTCTGTCGCAAGACTAATGACCTTGCCCGGAAAATCAAATTATCATGGAAAATTTAACAAGCCTCAGAACTTGCTAAATAAGGCCAAGACCGGTTCCGGTTGTAGTGCCGATGATGATGATCATTACCAGTATGGTTTTGTTTTCATGTTTTATGTTTTATATTTTAGGTGTTTGATTTGAAAATGTAAATTTAATTTTTATGTTTTGTTTATCTAAACGAATGTTTTGTTTTGTTTATGTAAATGAACGTTTGTGCTTTGTTTATGTAAATGAATGTTTTGTTTTGTTTATGGAAATGAATGTATCATGTTTTGATTTTATGTTTTATATTTTTGTTGGTTATCAGCGAGATGCGGATGTTATCAGAGAAATGCGGTAGGGGAGTTACTTTGTAACACGATCGCCATTTAAAAATGCGGTTTTTATGCTAAACTGAAACAGTTTTAAATTTTGTGCTGCAGTTAAATTAGTTCCTAATGAGGAAAACCTAACAAGAGGACTGAATGTGTCCTCTTAATCCTGGCCATATTTTTGATTAAAAACTTTTATCACCAAACGTGATTTATATCTTCTTAACTACCATCGCGTAAAAGGGACCTGAGATCACTGCAAATAAGCCTTTGATCACACACACCCCGGTAGTATATCGGTTTGGGTCATCATGGACCCCCGACGAGTGGGACGAAAAGCTCCGTAAATTAAGCAATAATAACCTGACCGCCCTTATTATTACCGGGATCCCCAAAACTTCTGATACTTCTTGGGTGTTCAGCTTCTTCTTCGACTATTTCGCCATTCGCATCAAGAACGTCAAAGTGATCCCGAAAGCCAACTCAATCCGTTTTCATATCCCATCTCCCTATGAATGGTTCTTCATCAGCCAAGATGGAGCCGCACTAAAAACGGGCAAATATGTCATTACCAAAGACCATATCAGTGACGACAAGACATACCACCACAAACATGGCCACTAAAAACCGTCCCAACCCTAACCCAATTCCCTCATATTTCCCACCGATCCCTCATCAAGACAATTCCATCCTTTCCGCTCATCCAACTCACCTAGCTTACCCGTTCTTACTCATCCGTCAACGTCTCCTAACCGACCCAAGCCTAGACACAAAATCACTCCTAAACCCACCCGTAAATCAGTTTCCTTTAGGCCTAATCCCACCCATCGTGCTATCCTAAAAAAAAAAACGCCTGGATCCATGGCCAATGCCCCCACGTCTAATTCTCTCCCTCTTTTCGACCTCCTACACATCGGCCCACCTGAGACCATCCCCATCTCCTCTTATTTCAACTTCTTCTCACCCTTCCTCAACTTCTAGTTCCACTCGCCCAATTTTCAACCCGTTCCTTCCACCAGCGGTAAAAATCACTCAGCAAACTTAACTCATCCGACTGTCGCTACACGCTCTCTAAACTGAGAAACAAAAACATGTACGAAAATATTCGTCACTTCCTGGCCTATCTCCATGACAAACCGGACACAGTCTGCTTCGAGGGAAAAGCCAACACCAGCGTTATGGTCGCCATTCAACAAGAAGGTTTACCCACTGAACTCCCCAGCCTTCGTAAACGTTTGATCAAATTTCAGTAAATCTGATCTTACCACCACATAAAGTGTCTAAGGTGCTCCAGGCTTTCCGTCATTGCGTCCACTCCATGAGATTAAATCTCCAACGCAACGAAAATGATCGTAATACATTTTTTCGATCTTGAACTAACTGTCACCGTATATTTCTCCTATCATAACCTCTCATAATCTCCCTTTTACCTTCTATTACCAGAATGTGAGAGGTCTCCGTTGTGTCTACAATTCTTACAGATGATCCACTCCCTCCCTTTTGAAATATACGCCCTAACTGAAACCAACCTAATGCCTAGTATCAGCAATCTAGAGTTATTTCCCCCCTCGTTTACTGTATATCGCGACAGTGCTGCTAATCGTCCTTCCATTGACTCCCCCTGCCGCGATCATAGCCATCCAAAGTAACGTTGACTCAACCCTCGTCGCTATATCCTCCTCGTCCAAGCTCGATTATGTCTGTCAAAATAAAATTATACCGCAAATCAATATATGTCATCTGCTTCTACATTTTGCCATCTCAGCCCACTGAAGGGTACAAAATAGCAATTAAAGCTATCGAGCACATAATCGAGATAAGCGACTCTCGGGATGATGTTGTTTTTGGCGACTTTAATCTCACACTGGATGACATCAACTCGAAATCGGGACCGGTGGAGAGATTTTTTAAATACGGCCAAGACCAGATCGGAAACTCCGATGTTAACGCATGCGCGGAATCGGTATCAGAGATTATTCTTCTGGGGATGGAGATGTATATTCCACATTCCACCAAACGAAGTTCGTCCGATAAACCTTGGTTTGAAAAAATGCGAGCAGATTACAGCGGCAAAAAATAGAGCTTTTAAGCAATGGCGCTCCAATCCCACCGATGTTAGCAGAACGAATTTTGTTTGAATCAGAAACGCGTGCAACCAGGCGATTGATACCGCGAAGAAGGCTCACAACGACAAGGTGATCAATAAGCTCCTTCGGTGCCCAACTGGTTCGCGCTCCTTCTGGTCAATGGCAAATGCTGTCAGCAGTAACTTCGGTTCCTCCTCTTTCCCTCCGTTGGTGACAGACAGCGGGACGTTAGTCACGAATTCAAAGGATAAAGCTAACTTGTTCGCAAATTTATTTTCGGCGAATTCAAACCTCGATCCTGGCCTTTTGGAGCCACCTGTGATCTCGCCGGTACAGTCGTCCATGCGGGATGTGAGATTTCGTCCGCGCACTATTCAACGCATTCTACGTGAACTGGATTGTAGGAAGGTAACCGGCCCGGACGGAATACCAGCAATAGTCCTTAAGAACTGTGCTCCAGAACTATCGCCGGTTCTTGGCAGACTCTTCCGCTTATCTTATGCACGGAGGACCTTTCCTGCCTGCTGGAAAATCGCTCGAGTTCAGCCAATCCCAAAGACGGGAAAAAAGTGTCTCCCACAAAATTACCGTCCGATAGCATTACTGTCTATTTTATCTAAGGTAATGGAAAAAGTCATCAATACAGAGTTGGTTAAGTATTTGGAGTGCAACGGACTCCTGAATGATCGTCAATACGGATTCCGTGGCAGGCGGTCTACGGGAGACCTATAGCGTTTGAAATAATAGTGAAGAAGATCGTGTGATTCGAACTGACGCTATGACAGCTCGAATCACGAAAAAAATTTTACCTAAGCGTTACACACCAGGCTACTGACCGTGTTTAGAATTTGATTTCCAAACTCGACTATATTCCACTGGTGTGAATTATTTTTATTTATCGCTTGGTATACGGTTCTGATGTATTTTTCTTATTCGATTTTTTTTTCGTTCGGTGTTCTTCACTATTTTTGCTTGCTTGTGAATTGTGTGTATCTGTTAGAATCGCTACACACTCCCGCCGCAGTAACTTCATTACGATCAGATTCGTATGCGGACGACGGACGAACGGTAGAGAGAAACGAGAAAACGTAGGAGGCTGTGCTCTATGCGGAAGTCGTGACAGTGTGTGAAGTTCTGCTTTACTATGGGAAATGTATGCTATGCTGTGTGTACAGATCACGTCGTAGTCACCAATTATGTAGCGTTAAGCAAGGATAGTGAAGAAGGTGAATTGAACACACGATGAAACGGTTGAAAAGCAAAGCAGTGAAGCATCAGACTACTGACCGTGTTTAGAATTTGATTTCCAAACTCGAGTATATTCCACTGGTGTGAATTATTTTTATTTATCGCTTGGTATACGATTTTTTTTTCGTTCGGTGTTCTTCACTATTTTTGCTTGCTTGTGAATTGTGTGTATCTGTTAGAATCGCTACAGACCTTTTGACACTTATAACAGATATATGGACATCTGCGATTGAACGGCATGATGAGTCAAGGGCGGTCGCATTGGATATTTCCAAGGCTTTTGACCGCGTCTGGCACGGGGCATTGCTGAGCAAACTTCGTTCATATGGACTTTCCCAACAGATTTGCGACTGGACGAGGAGCTTCCTCGAGAATCGATCGATCCGGGTTGTTGTGGACGGCGAGTGTTCGGATCTGTATCCTGTTAATTCGGGGGTGCCCCAAGGTTCTATTTTGGCTCCAACCTTGTTCTTGCTTCACATAAATGATTTGTTGGAGACAACGGATAACAAAGTGTTCAGTTTTGCGGATGATAGTACGCTTGTTTCCTCCTTTTCGAGTGATCGGCCGATTGGTGCATCAACGTCACACCACTTGAGATGTAGACAGATTGACATTCTGAATCGGGATCTGGATAAAGTCCTGCAGTGGGGAAAGGCCAATCTTGTCGACTTCAACGCAACGAAGACCCAGTATACAACATTCACAAAGAAAACTGAATCATCGGTTCCACAGCTGATGATGAATGGCCGGGCACTCGAGGCTGGGGAAAGTTTGAAATTGCTCGGTGTCACGGTCTGTGGGAATGTATCATGGCATAAACAAGTGTCGAACATCGCCAGGTCACCCTCAGTAAAACTGAGTTATCTTTTTAGAGCCAAGAAATATTTTACTCCGGCCCAACTTCTTCTCCTATATAAATCCAAAATTAGACCCGCGCTCGAATATTGCTCTCATGTTTGGAGCTCGGCTCCTAAACATACCCTCGACCTACTTGAGAGCATACAGAGACGAGCGATCCGCCTGATCGGGGACTCGGCGCTGACGTCGGGACTACAGTCGCTATCACATCGAAGGCGCGTAGCCGACCTTTGTCTGTTTTACAGATATTATCACGGGTGCTGTTCTTCGGAGATTCTTGGTATTGTTCCACGCAATTCGGTTTATATGCGCTCCACAAGACAATCCGACGGATCGCACCCGTTTGTGGTTCATCTCCCGACGGCGCGAACATCTCTGTATCAGAACTCGTTCCGTTACAGAGCGGGGAAGCTGTGGAACTCCCTTCCCACGCGAGTGTTCCCGGAGCGTTACAACCTGCAACTGTTCAAAAAGAACTACAACAGTTATTTGATGGCATCTCGGGGCGCCCACTCGGCGCTATAGGTTCGCCTCTCCCGAGAGAAGTCTAATAAAAAAAAATAAAAAAGATCCCGGTTGTAGTACCGATGAAAATAGTGATAACTATTGACTGGCGTAAGACTAATGACCTTGCCCGGAAAAAACAAATCATTATGGAAAACTTGACAAGCCTCAGGACTTGCTAAATAAGGCCAAGACCGGCTCCCGGTTGCAGTGCCGATGATGATGATGATAACTATTGAGGATTTCCGTTCCTCCGGACTGACTTCCTTACCCCATATTGTTTTGATAAATTGGTGAACCATCCGAGCGGTTGATTCTCCTCCATGCTTCAAAAGCTCTGCCAGTATGCAATCGACTCTGAGCTTTGTTGTTTTTCAAAAGATTTATTGCGTCTACAATTTCGTTAAAAGAGTGTTCTGGTATCTGTGGCTCAGTTGTATATACGTCTAGTATATTTATTTGTAATTAGTTGAATCATTTAGGATTCCTGGATCTTTCGACGGCGTCGGTTTTTGCCGTTGTTCGCGGTGGAGGATGACTCAGTTGACCGCGGATGCTCAAGACTGCGGATCGCGTTGTGCGCAGTGAATTCCAAAAATTGTGCTATTTTATTTTTTACAACCCAATGATCAATAAATTAGTCAATAAGATTTATGAAATTAATTTGTAACTCCTGTTACTTTTTTATTTCGCGTTGGCGATATCCATCAAAATTACCAAAATATAATGTCATATCTTTCTCGTAGACAAAGTATTTGTGTGCCATAAGTTCAAATCACACTTCATGATCGAAAAGTTGATAAATGACGACTGCGTTAACAATACTAAATCACTACTACTACTACTGCTACTTATTGGTCTGCCGGAACCCGAAAGTTCATGACTTCATTAACTCGGCTACGCCACCGTTCCCTGTCTTGTGCTTTTTCCCTCCACGTTTCGCCACCTTATCCAATTTCTTCAAGATTACATTTTACATTATCTTCCCATCTCTGCCGCGGCCTCTCCATCGGTCTTTTTCCTTTTGGTATCAATATTAAACTATTTGATTGAAACCTTCAGAAAGTTATTGAAGTTATCTTCAGACGTACGGTTATATAAATCGTTCTTTATCCGAAATACACGAGCGAGGAATGCTCTGCTTGAACATAACAGGTCAATTGAAAAGTCGCCGGCCTTCCATAGTAAAACACATTTTTTTGGCAAAATTCGTTTTTTTTATTCAGCATAATTCCCTTCGAGGGTGATATACTGATTATAGCGACCCTCCAATTTTTCGATACCTTTTTTGTAGTACGATTTGTCCTTTGCTTCAAAATAGGCCTCAGTTTCGGCGATCACCTCTTCATTCGACGAAAATTTCCTCCCAGCGAGCATTCTTTTGAGATCTGAGAATAGGAAATAGTCGCTGGGGGCCAGATCTGGAGAATACGGTGGATGCGAAAGCAATTCGAAGCCCAATTCATGGATTTTCGCCATCGTTTTCACTGACTTGTGACACGGTGCATTGTCTTGGTGAAGCAGCATTTTCTTTTTCTTCAAATGCGGTCGTTTTTCGGCGATTTCGTCCTTCAAACGGTCCAATAACGCTGTGTAATATTCGCTGTTGATGGTCCTTCCTTTTTCAAGATAGTCAATGAAAATTATTTCGCGCGCATCCCAAAATACAGACGCCATAACCTTGCCAGCCGACTGTTGCGTTTTTCCACGCTTTGGGGCGGGTTCATCGTGTGCAGTCCACTCGGATGACTGTCGATTGGACTTCGGAGTGAAATGATGGAGCCATGTTTCATCCATTGTCACATAACGACACAAAAACTCGGGTTTATTACGCTTGATCATCTCCAAACACTGCTCCGAATCATCAACTCGTCGTTGTTTTTGGTCAAAAGTGAGCTCGCGCGGCACCCACTTTGCACAGAGCTTTCTCATACCCAAATATTCGTGAATGATATGATGTACACGTTCAGGTGATATCTTTAGAGTGCCTGCTATTTCATTCAATTTCAATTTACGGTCATTCAAAATCATTTTGTGGATTTTTCTAATGTTTTCGTCGGCGACAACCTCTTTTGGGCGTCCACTGCGTTCACCGTCTTCGGTGCTCATTTCACCACGTCTAAACTTAGCATACCAATCCTTGATGGTTGATTTTCCTGGGGCGGCATCTGGAAACTCGTCATCAAGCCAAGTTTTTGCTTCAACTGTATTTTTTCCCTTCAAAAAGCAATATTTTATCAACACGCGAAATTCCTTTTTATCCATTTTTTTCACAATAACAGAAGTTGCTTCACTCAAAATACTATAATTCACAAACGAATGATCCGACATCTGTCAAATTTATACACGCGTCTTTTGAAGGTTAGGGCTAACTAAAAATCATACGGATTTAATTCTAGTACCGCCATCTATGTACCAGGCCGGGGACTTTTCAATTGACCTGTTATTTCCCTTCATTATAATCCAAAGGCATTTAAAACCAAGGTAAATTGATATATCGCTTCCTTAGCTCTCCATCTTCTTTTGTCGGCGCTGAATTTTTGTTATTTAAAGGTGTTAAGAAACCGTTTGTGCTCGCGTTTCGTGTAAAAAAGTTGGAAAATGCAAAGAATCATTCTTCACCCGAGCTGCACAAATGTGGAATGATCGCTTTCTTATGTGTATCCTTCTCATTGTAATCTTCAAGCATTGAAGCCTAATGTACATTGATATCTCTTTAGCTTATTTTCTCCGACTTCTGTCCACACTTTTCCTTGACATTTAGGTGTATCCTAAAATCGCTTTCCGTGTGCGATGTATAAAAAATGTATAAGTCATATATAGCCTAGCAGCAGTATGACTTCAAAGTGGGCAAATCTAATAGTCTTTACCCCAAGCAAGACGATGTCTAGATTTTGAATATATATGAAGTCAAGAATTTTAAAATTACGAGTATGTCTACTCTTATGTCGCCAATAATTACATTACTTGAGTACATCTGTATAAGGGCCATCGAGGAATTCGGGTTGCGAGATAAAAGATAGGTCAAAGTAGGTTGACTATTACCCCGTCTTCTGACCATGTTTAATAGGTTTCTAAAAAGGAGTGTACTTTTCTGTTAGGTCTTGAAGCTGACATTAGAGTCAGCGATCCGTAATCCGTTTGTCACAATCTTATCTAAATCCAAACACTGGCAAACACAGTCGATATCATTGAAAAAGAAGCGAATGGCTTTACCCAGATCCCCTCTTTTACACATGTTCCTGACAAATACTGTATTATGGTACTCCTCTTAATGCGATAGTGCGAGTGGCATCAATACGTCCTTATTGAATTGCAAATGTTGCGCCTTGTATTTATAAATGTTTTTGTTTATGTTTCTTGAATTGTAACTTAAATCAAATCCGCCAAACTACACCATTCGCCCTGCATACGGATCTGCACGATTGGCAATACCTACGAGCCGAACTGCGTGTTTACTTTTGCGATCGGATGTTCTATTTACGGCCTCAGTATACAAGATACTTTAAGTTTGCATTTAAACGACGAGACAAATGTTCTCGACTAAAATAGATACTTAAGTTTATTTATAAATTATCATGTGATAATTTTGCTATTCACATGATAACGATGTACTGGCTAGAGGTGATTGATTTTCGAAGAATTTCGCGATTGAATCGCAGTGAAAATATTTGAAATCACAAGTGCATAAAAGGTCTGTAGATAAAATTGTTGTGGAATCCGTGCTTTCGTAAACATGTCACCATACTGACATTAGCAAAATCCCCTTTTGGGTGGGGCACACTAGGGTGTATTACATAAGGACGGGCAAACATTTCTGTGGTCCTTAAATTTAAGACTGGGTTGAAAGGGGTGTGACAGACAGGACGGTAACATAGAACACCCTTTGCTATATAATGCCATCTTACGCAAGCAGTTGATAAATATTTTCACACCCTCTAAACTTATGACTCTCTAAAAAAGGGCGTGAAAGGCTAATGACGACAGAAGATCTTGGACATTTATCAGGATCTTATGTAAATGCTTGGCAAGGAACTATACGGGTTTTAAAACAGAGATCTCTGGTAATAAACGATATTTCAAATTGAAGTCTTTGTAAAGTTTATATGTGCCAACATTGTAGTGCATTAGAGTACTTGAGATATTTGCAAAGATAAAGAATGAAACGCCCAACCCACGTATGTCCGTATGGGACAATGATCGCAAGTGGTCAAGCTTGAAGAAAATTATAGGTAATTGTGTTAGAAAGCTATGAATTTCATATGCCAGCGAGATCAGAAGTACTCGCAATTACACGTGCCTTGTAGCGTTCTACGAACGCACAATTCCACCCAGGTAAGGTTCCTGCCCTACAAGGAAATACCTACCCTGAAAACGTTGCACGTGCCCCACAGACACGTGTCCCAAAATCCCACCTTAGGGCACTGAAACATTTGGTCAACGTTGAGCCCGACAGGAAAAAGCAAGGAACTGAACGTCCCAAAGCTTTCAATGTCAAGCTCAACAGTTCGAATAAAGCATACTGAAACAAAGGAAAACATTCATGCATCCGATCCTCAAAGACCGAAATCCGCCGCACTCCAGCACTGCACAACCTAGAATCCTGAACATCTACACGATGTTCCAAGGATTTGCTATCGCCAGCAAATTAGCCGACCAACGGATGCACGTGCGGGTGGTCTGCCACAAAGACCACCAAATCCATCGGCAGACAAAAGAAACGGCAACCGTAATTATCTCAACGAGATAATTCGAAAAATGTATGAGGTTTAAAACCTACAAGGGAACTACTCCTACCCCACGATTCCTTTGTAGAAATTTACACCCTCAAAAGGATCTAATGGATTTCGGTGTGTTTACAAAGGCAAATAAACCCACGGACTATACGTCCTAACAGTCATCCCCGTTCTGCGCGCCAGATGTGCTGCGCAAACAGAAAACCGTGAGATGAGAGCTATCACCACCACCGAGGGTGATGATGATGTATGTGTTGATCCCTTTCAGGCATCCAAATTACCCCTGGGAATAAATAACATGCTGCCAACAGAGATTCGAAAATTCTTTTAGCAGATCTAAGGAGAAAAGTTGTCCGCACAGATAAAGATACAATCTGTATTGGGGTATTTTTCGGATAGGAAAATTTCAGTCTAATTTCGATCGTCGACGAGACGACTAGGTTATAACGAGCAGAGGACAGCGAACCTCACCGAGGAGGTCGACAGGAGGTGGTGTGCACAGTCAGATGCGCTTGATTTAGAAATACTGTTAAATTTTGTGACGATCGTACGTTCGCGTTGTAAATTACGTTTTGGAATCTAACACAGAAAATCGTATGAGATCAGTAACTGCGCGCTTAAGATAGACTATCTCGAACGCGAAACACTACATAACAACAAAAAATATTTAATACTTTTCGTGTCGTCGAAAGTGGATGCGTGTCGGATGTCGTATATCCGTTGTAATATATGTAACATATGATAAAGAAAAAAATAAAACAATAGCAAAAAAAAAAAAACAAAAGAGTGTTTCGAAAAGTAGAACTGTGTTTCAATTGTGACAATTTCTCGGCGTTATATTTCTGCCGATTCGCTCCGTGTTCGATTTGCGAACAGTGTTCGGCGGAACACCGCAGCCAACAACCGTCCTTCTAAAGGACCAAAATACCCGCCAAAGCCTCATTGTGTTTATCGAGTTTAATCCCATTTCCAATAACGCAAACCAACAATAGTGAGAGTAATCAGGTCGCGAAGATTAAGATAGGCCTATCATGTGGCGAGAATGCACAGCTAGGCCGGCTTGTAAGAGGCGACTAAAGGCCGAGTGGTAGCCGGGGTCCCAACGCCCTGTCGCCCGGTGAAATACCATCCCATCAAGCTTTAGGCTCCGTAAAATGGTCGGGAGAAATCCCTGGCCATCTTTCGGAGCTTGGCTGATGGACCGGTTCGAGAAAAGGTTGGTTAGGTGGTAGTCGGTCCCAAGGTGAGATAACACCCAGTCACGCTGTATATACCGCGATATCGTCGAGAGAATTCTTCGACGGTGTTTCGGATGTGTGGCTGATGGCCCGGACTGACACGGAGATAAGTCATGATGGTACCTTCTGATATAAAGAATTCCGGAGGTAAACTAGTCTCCCATTCGGATCTCCGGCGGGGGACTATGTCAGGGAGAACATCATGCAGATATGATAAATAACGGAACTTTAAGAGGTTCGTCATCGCATAACCGGACTCGCTCTCGAGGCTCTGCCCACGTTTGACTGGTGACGGCATTTTGTAACATCAGGGGCATCGGTTTCACCAATACTAATGTAAACGCCGTCCACCAAAATTTGCAAACAACGAAACCTGATATCCTTGCCCTAACTGAGACCCAGGTCGATTCGTCAACTGATTCGACATATCTTCGTTGCTCAGGATACGACTTACATTCGGGATTCCGTTTTAAAGGCGGAGTCTGCGCCTTCGCGCGGTCCGATCTGGCTTGCCAGAGGATGGAGGCGTTGGAACCCAAAAATATGGACATCATATGGTTGAGGGTCGTGCTGAGGAATTCCGTTAAATTTCTTTGTTGTCTTTACCGCTCCCCGAACGACGATCGACCGGCGACATTTTTTCGAACATTTTTCACATCCCGTCGACTGGATACAGATCAACCACCCAGCTTCTGAAATTGTTGTCCTTGGTGATTTTAATGTGCATGTGCACAATTCCGACTGGTTGTTACATTTTAACAGAACTGCCGAGGCCGGGAGGCTGGCGGAGATGTTTTCTGTAGGCCACAACTTGACTTAACTCGTGGAGGAACCGACGCGAGTGCCGGATGCCTGCGGCGATTATGCGAACACCCTGGATCTGTTTTTGACATCCGAACCAAGTATTTATACCGTAGAGGTTTCTGTGGCACTGGGAAACTCAGATCACTGCTTGGTATCTGTCACGCAAGCACTTGCATATCGACCGAATAACCGGCCTAAGCAGCTTCGCCATGTATGGAAGTATGGGGCTGCTAACTGGAACGATCTGCGAGATTTCTTCGCATCCTTTCCGTGGTCGGAGGTGTGCTTCGGAGACTCCGATGTTAACGCTTGCGCGGAGTCGGTATCAGAGATTATTCTTCTCGAAATGGAGATGTATATTCCATATTCCATCAAACGAAGTTCGTCTGATAAACCTTGGTTTGATAAAAAATGCGAGCAGATTACAGCGGCAAAAAATAGAGCTTTAGAACAATGGCGCTCTAATCCCACCAAGGTTAACAGAACGAATTTTGTTAGAATCAGAAACGGGTGCAACCGGACGATTAGTACCGCGAAGAAGGCTTACAACGACAGAGTGAAAAATAAACTCCTTGAGTGCTCAACTGGTTCGCGTCCGATCTGGTCAATGGCAAATGCTGTCAGCAGTAACTTTGCTTCCTCCTCTTTCCCTCCGTTGGTGACGGCAGCGGCACGTTACTCACAAATTCAAAGGATAACAATAAAGGATAAAATAATGTGTTCGCGAATTTATTTTCCGCGAATTCAAACATCGATGCTGGTCTTTTGGAACCACCTGTGAACGCGCCGGCGCGGTCGGCGCGGTATGAGGGATGTGAGGTTCCGCGTAACACCCTAGATTAGAGGTGGCAGAACGTTGTGTGTTACTCCTCGCTAGCCTGTCTGACATGGGTGACCCTACTGGAAGCATATGCTTCCGTCAGCATAGGCCGAGTGATTCATTATAATTTAATCCCCGCACCACGGCAAGATGTATAACAAGCGGGGGCTCCATTCACACCACAATGTTAAACCCAGCTCAGATAAACAGGCCATCACACCGTAAGTTAACCAATTTCTAAAAATATTACCACAGGATTGTTCCTCATACCGTGTACGTAAAAGAGTATTGGAGTTATATGGCAATTAGACCATATACAACAGCTTCTCTGGACGTATAAAATGCAACTTAAATTGGCGCAGCCGGGAGGATATGTTGTTTTAATGTGGGAAATAGAGGTAGTTAGAGAATTAAGAACTCGAATTATTATCCAGGGGGCTTTAATTATGTAACAGGCTTGTCATCCGCGAAGTTTTTGCGTTTGAAAGCGGGAGAGGTTAGATTGAAATCATAGAACGCGGGGTGAGAGTTTGCCCACCCTTGCATTCGCGAAATGGGTTCATTAGAGCCGTAAGACGTGTGATGGGCGGGCAAATAGAAGAGACGAGGGTTTCACAGATTTCGGGGATTAGTGGAAAGTGTGATGGAGGAGAGCAGGCTTGGGCAGTTGATTGAGCCTGAGAGTACCCGGTGGATGAAAAGGATGTCGGTCACGAATCGTTTGTACAGGTGTTATCCGTTGGTTGAGTAAGACATAGCAACGTGGCGGGGAGGGGGGTCGTTTACGGGAGAAGGTGATTGAGTGAGATTTGGCAATATTTAGTTCGAGGCAGTTATTTTTGCACCAAGTTGAAAAGCTGTCGAGATCCATTTGAACAAGTGAGGAGTCGACAGAAGAGTGGATCGTCTTGAAGAGTTTATTGTCGTCCGCGTATAGAGAGATGGAGGAGTGCTTGATACTGGAGTCTATATCGTTAATAGTAAGAATGAATAGGAGGGGTCCAAGATGACTGCCCTGGGGAACCTCTGACGTGGGAAGAAAGGGATTGGAGAGGGTGGATCTAAATCTGACACGGTAGGTTCGATCGTTAAGATAGGAAGAAACCCACTTAATCAGGAGGGCTTCGAAGAAAAGGGAGGATAGCTTAAAGAGGATGGGGTTGTGTGAAATTTGGTCGAAGGCCTTGCTGAAATGGGTTGTGATTACATCGACTTCGTTGCCGTACTCTAAGGTACGGGGAGCGTGGGATGAGAATTCAACTAGATTGGCGGCGGTCGATCTACCCGTAAGGAAACCGTGCTGGTTGGGTGAGATGATGGATTTACAGTGAAAACATAACGCGTTGTAAAGAATGCCTTCGAACAGTTTTGGAATATGTGACAGCTTGGCGATAGGACGGTAGTTACTGATATCCTTTTTTGGCCTTTTCTTATTTATGGGGATGTCAAAAAAGGATTTCCAAATATTTGGGAAGACACCTTGTGTAAGGGATAGATTGAATATCTTTGATAGCGGGAGAGAAAGATAAGAGGAACCGTTTTTTAAAAGGGCGGCCATCAGGTCCAGGGCTGAACTCGTCTTAAAGCAAGTTTAATTTTTCTTCAACTAGGTGATGCTGAATAATTTGAGAGATGAAGGGGCCAAGGGAGAATTCGGGCAAGTCTTTGAAGTAAGAGCGGTTAGGCTCGAAAGAGTTGTCCGTGAAGGATATTTTAGAGAAAGAAGCGAAAAGATTGGCAGCAGTTTGCGGGTCGGTTGAAGTAATTGTGTCATAGGAAAAGGAGTTGGGATAGGCGCCAGATTTACGTTTATAGTTAATAAAGTGGAAAAAAGAGTTTCGGTCATTTATCAGGTTGTTTTGCGTTTTTGTGGGATAATTCTAGTAAAGAGAATTGTAAAGCTCGGTGGATTTATAAAAGGTACCGAGAAAGTTGGAGTAGCCTAGGGAAGAGCGTGCTCTTAGGAAAATGTTCCACAAATTATTCCTCTTGTTCGGAAGAGTACGGAGTTTGCGGTTGTACCATGGAGGCGTTGATACCGATGTCCTATGTCGAGAATAAGGGACATATCGGGAAATGGCGTATATTTCCTTATAGAGAACGGCAGTAGCTTCTTCTACCTCTAGATGATCAAAGCGAAATGCGATTCTGCTAAGATGCTCATTTAATAGGCGAAAGTTAGCTTTGCGGAAGTTGTAGGAAGGGTTGGTGAGGTTTGGGATAAGCTGTCACGATAAAGTGATACGAGAAGGAGTGGGGGGGGGGGGGGGGGGGGTGGTGGTGGTGGTAATTGTCGATGGTGATGAGAGCTTGAGGATAACTGAGGAATTATAGGGGTCCGTTGTAAACACAAGGTCAAGTTGCCTCTTCATATAATTTGACACATTACATATTTGACGGAGGCTTGAGTCGGTGAGACCGTCTTTTAAAAAAACATTCCTTAGTACTAGTGGGGTTTGAGGTGTAAAAGGATTGATCGTCTGACAGCTTCCATTGGAGATGGGGAAGGTTGAAATCGCCAATAACAACGATATCGTCAAGGGAAGTACTTAACTCGGTTAGGTGATCAACCGCTGCTATTGCCAGTTCGTATGACACGATAGGATGCGAAGGAGGTATATAGAAACATATAATGTATAACGGCTTTGAACGTTGGTCAATTTTTATTGCGACATAGTCAAGATTGAGAGAAGAAGAGATGGGAATAAGAGAGGAGGCGAGCTTATTTTGGGTGGCAAGTAGCACACCACGGCAAGGTGAATCCATACATATGGTATCGGGTTTTCCAATAGGGACTTAACAATTTTTTTCGGTAGTAAATTTTTATAATTTGCAGACGTTGTTCGTTCGTGTACTTAACCATGATGTTGAGTTTACTGAATAAATTGACAGTGACAGTTCGACGATTAGTGAAAGGGTGCGTTCATAAATTAAATTCAAAGTTGTCAAGTCCCTATTGGAAAACCCGATACCATCGTCATCACGAAAAACGGTAAAGGTGGAGGGAAAAAGTTCTTGACTGTGATTACTGGGGTTAAGGTTGGTTTCGGTTAGTGCGTATATAGGGAAGGTATGAGCATTTTGCAGAATCGATTGCGTTTTACAGCGGAGACCTCTGAGATGTTGATATTAGATGGTTAAGGGGAGAGTATTGAGAGTCTTAGGGGGTGGGGGTTGATTAGAGTAAAAAAGACTTGCTCTTTTTGGAAGAGGTCATTTTCTTGTGAATATATAGACGGGTAGCCGGAAGATCTATAGCGTTTGAAATAATAGTGAAGAAGATCGTGTGATTCGAACTGACGCTATGACAGTTTGAATCACGAAAAAAATTGAACCCAAGCGTTACCCATCAGGCTACTGACCGTGTTTAGAATTTGATTTTTAAACTCGACTATACTCCACTGATGTGATGTTATCGCTAAGGTATACGGTTCTGATGTATTCTCTTATTCGATTTTTCGTTCGGTGTTCTTCACTATTTTTGCTTGTGAATTGTGTGTATCTGTTAGAGATGCCACAGATCTTTCGACACTATTTGTGGGGGATATTGAAATTTGTATAGAATTTCATAAACAAGTTGCGAAGGCTAGGGAAGTCGGTAGGTAGGCCTTCCTGCTGAATGGAAACTGCGACACTGGTTTTCGTCTTACGTTCATAGTAGACTGAATCAGATTTGTCGTGGAGGTACGAAAGATAGAGGCGGACATTTTCGTAGGTCAATTTATTTCAAGTTGAAATATGGTGTAGCGACTATCAGATGAATTGATGGATTGGTGTGTGATTTTAACATTTGGAGGTATGGGGGTATCAATATTTTGTCGGGTGTAAGGGGGTGTCGGGCAAGGGCGAACTGTGAATGCGGAAAGGGGTGGTGCCAAATTCTGTAATGAGTTGGGTTCGGTGGACAAATGGAAAATTTCTTAATGAGAGGGGTTATTGGGATTAAAGGTCTGTGATCTGTGGAAGTTGATATACCTCGCACCAGTTTTAAAGTCGAAAAGGGGGGAAGGGCCAAGAGATAGGGGCAGATTGTGGTGTAGGACGAGCAGTTATGTCGTGATTAAGAGGGAATTTATTACAGGCAGGTGAGTAGGAGGGTCTAGGGTGACGGCTGGGGAAGCAGTTAGAATTAGGGAGGGGAGTCGGATTACAATTTGGCTTAGAATAGCATTTTGTGGCTTGAGTTGTCATTATTTTGGGAAGTGAAGTTCAGATGTGACCACATTTGGAGAAGGGAGGATGGGTATGCATTTGCGGAGGGTGGGACTTTAAAGGACGAGTTATGATCGGATTGAGGGGTGCCGCGGAGGGAAGAGGAAACAGAGTGGTTTTGTGAGCTGGTTTAGGAGGGGGAGTGCAGCTGTTATAACGTCTTACGGATTTAGGAAAGAGGGGCAGGTGTTTAGTTGATTTGTTAGGGTTCTGCTTGGATATAGTCATCCTGGCGATCGTTAGGTAACCGTTTTTGTTCGGATGGAAAATCCAATGGGTCTAGAGGGGAGAATTATGTGAAAACAATGCCTATATTTGCAGACAGGAAGCAAGCGACGTTCTGTTACGGGAATCCTATAGTTTTTCAGAAAGAATTCCGAGATCCAATCGGAGTTCGCGGGTTTAGGGGCGCGCTTTAACAGATATGAGGTATTTGGTATGTTATATTACTCAACCCAATTCATTCTTTTACTCATGTCAGCACATTGAATTTCTCTTATTCGTTTGAACATGCTTTATCAAGTCCTTCGGATCTTATTATCCGATACGAAGACATACGCACAACTTATTGACTTCTAATCTCAACAATATTTCGATGGGAAAAATATAAAGACTCTATCCGTTTTATTCAGGTAGTACTTGGTGGCGTTTATCTGCTTTTCATAATTGGTATTGTGCTGGTATTCCTCAGGGCTCGGCATTGTGCCTTTTGTTGTTCCTTATTTTCATAAATGACCTTATTTACAAAAAAATTTGAAAACACTGTCGTTACTCTCATCTACTATTCAGATTTACTGGATGACGCTTATCTGCTTCGCATAAAATGAATGCTGGTGTTCCTCGGGGTGGGGCACTGTTACCTATGTTTCCAAAATGATCTTACTTACAACAAAAAAGGTAAAAACAAAACGGATTATACTTTCATCTACTATTCAGATTTACTTGATGGCGTTATTTGCTTGGCATAAAATTAATTAACTACCCATGTTTCAAAAATGATCTAATTTATAACAAAAATGGAAAAAAACAAGAGTGATTTTACTTTCATCTACTATTCAGATTTATGGTACCTGATGTCATTTATCTGCTTCTCATAAAATTAAGGCTGGTATTCCTCAACTTTTACCCATGCTGTCTCTTATTTTCATAAATGATCAATGTGCAATAAAATGTAAAAACAAAACTAACTTTACATTAATTTGCTATTGGGATTTCATATCTTAATTCATTAGGAATAAATATCGTGTATCCTTTTTACTGTATAGACCCCTGCTAACAGACTTACAATATCCAATGTGCCATCCTATTTAGCCGCCCTGCGGTTTCATGATACCTCAAAAATTTCCCTTATCTCCCCAAGAAATTCTTAATATTGTTTTGTTATCGCAATTCATTAGCAGGTCCTTTTCTTCCTTTCATTTTAGGACGGAACTTATCTACAAAAATTAATTGCACCGCTCAATGAGTCCGGTCAGAAACGGACGGTACAGGATCTCCTCACAGAATTCTCCACACCTGTCCGACATGCCGGTAAGTATTGTCGCCTTTATACGCACACTTTTGGGTATATAAGCAGCTTCGCACATAAGTACCATTGACAAGGATTTAGGATACCTTTAAGTCTCCGTTGTATTTCTGATGCTATTGAAAGATCCTCGTACAATTAGAAAAGTGTGTTCTGTGCGCATTCCCCAGATGCCAGGAGGTCTGGGTCGATTTGTCTTCCATTGATCTGGTCAGGCAGCAATAAAATATTATTCAATGGTATTGGATTTGGTGCAGGTATCAGTTTACCTGTGCGTCACGGCTTTAACCCTCCTCACAGTACATTCATCAACGCCACTCATTGTCAAAGGACTTGGATCTAGGAATCCCTCATGAGTGTTCCTTTTCTTCTTTTCAAATATGTTCACTACTATTTCTTTTTTTTTCACTTCTTCTATTTCACCATTGAAATGTGCGTATTGTGCGTTCTGTTTGACCTGCGGCGCCTTTTTCTAATTCAAAGGCAAACTTAGAAAACTATGTTTCCCGTCGGATGAGCAGAACAGGTAGTTGAGAGTTGAGAAGTGGTTGAAGCCATACTCTGACCCGGCACTAAGGGCGTCCTTAGCTCAACAATTCCAATGCGAATTATATCTACTTGTGTTTAGATGTGTGTTCCTGTGAAGCAGAGCCACAGCACAGTGTCTTGGGTTTCCCCAGATGTTTTTGTCGAAAGGTGTGAAGCTGGCTATTTATGGGTAATTCAAATATGACAGAGTTTTCCGCCCGCAAGGTGAGAGAACGGACGTAAAAACAGAAGAATCAACAGATACGTGCGACTTGTAGCACTTGGGTTATTTGGAAAAAGATCTGACACTGGGAATAGATAGAATCACAGGTTTATCAACAACGTTGATATTGGTAAATGTTTGCCTTATACAGGCTGTCGGTTCTCACTTTTGGGCGACTGGAGGTGTGATCGTAGGTTGTGTTGATATACGTGGTGCGGGATAACCGGCATGCGGTAGATTCGTAGGCGGCACTTTAGTGCTTGATTAAAACAGAAAATCCAGTAAGTAACATATGCAAACGAATTTGAAGCAATTTCAACTTGTTTCCCAAGCATAGGAGATCATTGTTGAGTTATCTTTTACAGTGCTGCACTGACTGATATTAATTCATGATAGATGTGGTTTTCCTTTCTAATTGATATTGTCGTATGCTCAGCAAGCTGCAATGGAATTAGCTCTTTCTAATTGGTTTCGAGTAGAAACAAAGAAGCAGAGGGGGCGTTGTTGACCTATTGTAGTTTTCACTTACTGACATTCGAAAAGAGTTACATGGTTCAGGGTAAGGCTAATGTGTTGGCAATTGAGCGGCCATCACGTAGTTGGACCTCTGCCGACCGAGGAATGTCGTCGGAGAAGATCTCGATAATTTCCGCCGATCGAGGAATGTCGTCGGGGAAGATTTCTTACACCGTTCAATGTGGTGTCTCCTGTCGTGCAGCGGATTGTTGTTCTGAAACACCAATAAATGCAAAATGGTTGAAAAGGGAAAAGAATACCTATGTTGAATGACTGCCGCAATCCCAAATCCTACCGCAATCCCAAGAAATAATCATCCAGCTTTAAATAACAACTCTTGAACGATTCAATGTGTTTTAAAGTTTGCTTTTATTTATTACGATTGCTAGGACATTTACTGGATTTCAATTTCTGTGACCTGTGTAGTTTCAGTATTTAACGTAGAAATGATAAGTTTGTTATTATTCCTTGACAACCTAATTCGCTTATGACAGCTAGTTGCTGATATTTGTTATTGTGTTGCCAAGGGCAGCCTTCAGTTGCGAATTCGCTGGTTATGTCCAGTGCGAATCCGCAACATTCCGCCCGCCTTCGCCAATCATTGGCGAAGCTTCTGGCTCCAGTGGTCGTCCGGAGCGTGCCATGCGATCTGGGTTGGAGTTGTAAATTCGATCAGTGACCACTTGCTGGCTGGTGATTGGTCTCACTACATCGAGACAAGTAGCGGTGAAGAGTGTTGCGTCTATTGGCACCCGTTCGAAGTTAGAGACCGGAACGATGCGGTCGTTTGCGGTTGAGGCCGCAGCGTTCAGTCGGATGCGGCGGTTGGGATTCAGTCGGTCCCTGGATACTGGGGAGTGCCGCCCGCCAAGCGAGGCATTGCGCGTTCCATGGTCTATGGTGGTAACTGGGTGTTCTCTTGAAGCCTGTGAGTGCTCAGGCTCATGGCTCTTCAATTGCCCGTTGTCCATGCGGTTCAGCGGGCGAGGAACACATCTGATGAATGGTCCAGGAGTGGGTTCGGCGGTAGCTGGCTGCATGTACCGCGTGTGTCTCCGGTGTCGACTTCTTTTTGTCCTCTGATGGGATCGGTACGCAGTCGTATGGTCGACCAGTTCCTCTGGGTCGGAGTTGTAAATTCGCAACCCACGGGGACCGGCCACGTGACTGGTTAAGCGTTGTTTGCTGTTGGAGGTGCCTGGGCCTAGTGAAGCTGCACCCATCAGTATCCACCCCAAATACGTGTCCTGGGCGATGATATCCGAGTGGTCGGACTTCCTCAGTCCTGCCTTAATGATGGCCGGGTACATATCGGCGCCGATGATCACATCCACCTTTTCTCTGGAGAGGATATCCGAGTCCGCAAGGTCCAGGCCTACTGCGACGGTGAGGTCGCCAGGCAGGAATCGAGGAGGTGGCACGTAATCCGACAGATGAGTCAGGATAAGAGCGTTGGTTGTTCAGCCCCGAGCGTCATCGTGACGAGGCAGTATTGTTATTAACGACTGGGCCTTCGCGGGGTGGCAGCGGGCGCCCCCGACTCCGTGAACTGGGACTAACGTTGTCTGACGGCGGAGACACAGACGCCGAGCGAGAGGTTCGGAGATAAATGTTACCTCGGAACATGGGTCCATCAGGGCACGGGCCTCTACTCGGCGTTGGTCCCCCGATTTGCTGATGACACGTGCAGTAGCAAGGAGGGTCTCCCGCGGTTGATGGGCGGTTAGGGTGTGCGACGACACTCCATGAGTCTGGCAGTCTTGAACGGGGCAGTGTCCACGCTTGGACGTGGCGGTTATGCTGTCGTACTGGCGTGGAGCAGGGTATGGTGTCGTCCTTGACACCGTGGACATCGACTGGTGGAGGGACAATCGCGGAGCAAATGTGCTCCCATTAAGTTGAAACACAGTCTTCTCTGGTTGACAAGGGACTTTCGCTGGTCCAGATCGAGCTCTTTAAATTCTGCACAGGAGCCTAACTAATGTGAAGAGCTGCAATATGGACAGATGAGCCGAGGGCTCTTGACTGGGGGTGAGGCGGTGTAGGCCGAGAGACGCGTCCTTTGGATGTTTGGCTGGTGATCGCTCTTAGTCGGATGAGGGTGCTCGATGTTGCTTCGAGGCAGCTCCACGAACTCCAACGCCTCAATCCTTGTTTTCAAGAACGCGTCCAGCTGCTGGTATGTGGGTGGGTCCGTAGCGCTGCCCTGTGTGGTTTGCCAGTCACGACTTGTTCGGGGGTCCATGCGCTGGGTTGTCACGTACACCAAGATATCATTCCAGGCGGCGACGGGGCGACCAAGGGCATCCAGACTGTCAATTGCATCGGTGGTTTCGCGGAGTGTGCGCAGGCCTGCGGCAAGGGCAGGTACGTTGAGGAGCGTCGTCAGGGCAGAGTGGACCAAGGCGCGAGTGTTCTCGTAGGGATCCACCAGCTTATCCCAAGCTCGGTGATAGTTTTCTTCCGTCACGGGAATATTCTGAATGGCTCTGGCGGCCTCATCCCGGAGACTGGACTTCAAGTAATAAAATCTCTCCACATCCGCAAGTTCGGGGTGGTCTGCCAGTACCGCTAGGAACAGATCTTTAAAGGGTCGCCATTCCGAATATTTCCCTGAAAATGTTGGCATCTGCACCGGGGGAAGTTTTCTGACACGTGGCCGACTGATAGTGTCGGTTGCTGCACTGGATATGAACTGACGATCACCGGTGAGGGCGTAATGTATCTCGGCGAATTTTGTGGCCTCTTCCATGTAGGTCTCACCGGCAGCCCCAAAGAATCCTTCCAGGAAGTAACGGTGGCCCTTAATCGTCTCTGGATTGGCCAGGCGGATTATTTCTTCATTTCGGCTTCTGATGTCCTCCCATTCGAGTTGGAGGTTATTCTGGCGTATTTACACCGCGAACAACGTTGGCGGACCTCTCTTTTCCAGATTGACGAATGCCCCCGATATCCATTCCTGGGCAGCGAACTGGGCGCTGATTAATTGTTCGGCCATGAGTTGGTCTTTATTCCAGCGATCCTGGCCCTTGTTTTGATCCTCGGCTGGTCAGGGAGCGTTGTCTTGGCATTCAGGCTGTACTTCCACTCTGGTCAGACTTTGGCGTTCACCCAATGCGGCCTTTGCCGTTTTCGATCTGGCGTTGGTCGATGACGCCGGCATTTTCTTGTAATTTGACCGAATTTCCTCTCAAATTCAAACTGGAACTTGGCGACGGTGGGTCTTTGCGCCTGGACGTTAATGTCCCGCGACCTTCTATATGCTGCTAGCTGGCCGCAGAGGATTGGATTCACAGACTGGATCCGGCTCGAAGGACCAAAATGTGTTGGCAATTGAGCGGCTAACACGTAGTTGGATCTCTGCTGACCGAGGAATGTCGTCGGAGAAGATCTCGATAATTTCCGCCGATCGAGGAATGTCGTCGGTGAAGATTTCTTACACCATTCAATGTGGTGTCTCCTGTCGTGCAGCGGATTGTTGTTCTGAAACACCAATAAATGCAAAATGGTTGAAAAGGCAAAATAATACCTATGTTGAATGACTGCCGCAATTCCAAATCCTACCGCAATCCCAAGAAATAATCATCCAGCTTTAAATAACAACTCTTGAACGATTCAATGTGTTTTAAAGTTTGCTTTTATTTATTACGATTGCTAGGACATTTACTGGATTTCAATTTCTGTGACCTGTGTAGTTTCAGTATTTAACGTAGAAATGATAAGTTTGTTATTATTCCTTGACAACCTAATTCGCTTATGACAGCTAGTTGCTGATATTTGTTATTGTGTTGCCAAGGGCAGCCTTCAGTTGCGAATTCGCTGGTTGTGTCCAGTGCGAATCCGCAACAGCTAATTAGCTAAACGTATAGGCGTATTTTATTTGTTTTATGGTAGTTTTCATGTTAAGGTTGTGGCGTTTCCAACAGATCATCATCATCATCATCGGCACTACAACCGGGAGCCGGTCTTGGCCTTATTTCGCAAGTCCTGAGGCTTGTTAAATTTTCCATAATGATTTCTTTTTTCCGGGCAAGGTCATTAGTCTTCCAACAGATACCCACACAATATACAACCAAGTAGTGAAGGACACCGCATGAAATTTGATTAAGCAAAAGCATCAGAGCCGTAGACCACAGCGATAACATAACAATTTCACATCAGTCGAGTGTATTTGAGAATTACGATCGAATTCGTAGACGCGGCAGTCGCCTGAGCTAAGCATTGGTTACATTTTTAGTGATTCTAACTCTCATAGCGTCGGTTCGAATCACACGTTCTTCACTATCGTCGCAACGCTATAAGGGAACCGAACAGAGGACTTTTATCATAAATTCAATTACCACTGAATCGGCAAGAAAAGATCTAACAAAATATTTAATATAATAGGTGTTCAAGTCGACCCTCGGTCTTTTTTGTCAAGTTCAACCTTATGGAAAAGATACTCATACAAAAATTGATAATCGAAATTTTCGCCATTGCTTTCTATAGTCTTTTGCTATTTATCGGATAGATGATGAAAACCTTCGCGATAGAAAATTGGTGGTTTCGGGGCAAAATAGTTGAAATGAGATGCACATGGCTAAAGATCAAAAGAGAATGACGTTTCTGTAATGTGTACATCTAATATCGGTTGGGGTTTGGGCAGGCAGCGCTCCGGTCGGCGGTCTGCTGGCTCTTACTCACTGGGAGTATGTGCGGTTCCTTAATCGCTTGTTTGGTGGCGACTTCTGGCAGCTGCACTGAGGGCAGCTTACTAACGTCGAGTTGGTCGGCGCTATTCGCCGTAGTGGGGGAGGCTGTGTCGAGCGCGAACTGGGCCTCGAGCAGCCTCGGTAATTTGGCATCATTGCCGTGGTCGGCGGGTTTCTCTGCAGCAGGCTTCTTTCTTTCTTTCAGTACATCGGATTTCTTGGCATCTTTCTTCACTGGTGCTGGTGCACTGTCAGCTGCTGGTGCCTTCTTGCTGGAATCAGCCTTCTTTTGTGGTATCGCTTTGGCGGTGGGTGGTGCTGCTGCAGTAGTGTTCACTTCTTTCACTGCCTCCGGAACCTTCTTGATGTCCTTGGCGGCGTTAGTTGCAGGCTTTGGATCAGTTTTATTCCCGACCGTTCCTCCTTTGGCTGTCTTGCTTTCGGCAGCACCTGCCTTGGCTGGCTTTTCGGTGGTTGTCGTTACGCCTTGGCTGTCCGTAGGGGGGTTCTCCGGGTGCATCATCCGTGACGGCAATCCGGGTGGAGGGCCGGGCGGCATACGAAATCCTGATCACTGAGGCATGCCGTGAAGGTCGTTGCGGATCGGTGGAGTACCGGGCGGCATTTGCATGCCAGTGGTCGTAGTCGTTGGAGTTCCCGGCCTCCCTGGTGGTTGCGACATCAATGGCGGCACACGAATTGGTGGTCGACTGAAGTCCGTAGCAGTCTTGGATGCGGTCGGACGGTCGGCGATTAGGGCGTGCCTTTTCTCAGCAAGCTCCGTGGCTTCGTCAAGGTATGTCTCCTCGGCCTGGTTGAGGAATCCCTCTTTAAAATAGCGGTGGACGACGGTCGTCTCTGGATCCACCAGACTTAGGAGTTGTTCGTGCCGATTCCGACTCTTATCCCAGTCTCACTGGAGAGAGCGCACTTGCGCCTCCACTGTGGCCAGTGTCGGTGGCCCTCTCTTCCTGAGATTGTCGAACGCGCACGACATCTTTTCATGTGCGGCGAACTGAGCCGCCATGACCTATTCGGCCAATGCAACCGTTGTCATCTTCGACTTCGCTGTCATTGGTGCCGAACGCTAGTTTGAAATCTCTGTTTGGATGTGCCGCGACCTTGACGTCGGTCGGTCCTTAGATCTGGACCTTCTAATACGCCGCGAACTTGGCGGAGGTCTTTCGGTTGCGCCGCGAACTGGTCGCGGTGTGGTAGAAATGTAGCTGCACTTGGGGCAGCTCTTTATTACGCCGCGAACCTGGCAGCAGTAGATTGGATCCACAGTCTGGATCCGGCTCGAATGACCAATATTTTGATTTGCGTACTGCAAATCGTCCACCAACCAATGGCGTCAAGAACAATTATTAGTTCTCTTGCCATGCAGCAACATAACTTTGCGCTGTCCTTGGTCCGTAAATGTTCTTTCTGCTTCTATAGCATTACTTAATTCAATCCATTTCGTCCTGATAACTTTCAGCCGTAACAGTTTGACCAGGTCCCAGAAGCTCGTAGTAAATAGCTCGTTTCCAATCCCACCAGACACAGAGTATCACTTTCTTGGCATGAATATTCGGTTTTTCAACTGATATTGACGACTGGCCTGGATCAACTTATGCTTTTCTGCGTTTGGATTGTTATATCAAATCCACTTTTCATTACCCGTGTTGCAATTAAAGTCGCACAATAGAGTTGAATATAAAAAGTGGTTGTACTCACAGTTTCATGCATTGCTTGTGTCCTCCTCGAACACCGCCCACATCCTATCGGAGTTTCGTGCCTCGTTTATGTCCTTGCCGCGTTTTCCATGACTTTTCGCAAGATTTCCGGTGATAACTGTTCGCATTCCTTACGAATATTCTCCTTAAGGGCTGCGATTGTCTGAGGCTCGTGGGCATACACCCGCGACTTCAAGTAGCCTCAAACAAAGAAGTCTGGGATGGTTATATAGCGTTTGAAATAATAGTGAAGAAGATCGTGTGATTCGAACTGACGCTATGACAGTTTGAATCACAAACAAAATTGAACCTAAGCGTTACCCATCAGGCTACTGACCGTGTTTAGAATTTGATTTTAAAACTCGACAATACTCCACTGATGTGAATTGTTATGTTATCGCTAAGGTATACGGTTCTGATGTATTTTCTTATTCGTTTTTCGTTCGGTGCTCTTCACTATTTTGCTTGTGAATTGTGTGTGTATCTGTTACAGTCGTCACAGTTCAATCGGGCGATCTTGCAGGCCATGCCAAATCGCCAAAACGGGAGATTACGCGACCAGGAAACGCTTCCTTCACACTATCCATTGAGCCTCGTGCTGTGTGTGTGGTTGTACCGTTTTGTTGAAACCACATCTTCACCAAGCCCCGCTCACCCAATTCCGGTAGTAATTTCGTTTATCATGGCGCTGTAGCGTTCGCCAATAACAGTGACCGTATTGCCGATGGCGTCCTCGAAAAAATATGGCCCAATCACTCCTACCGTGTGAACGCCGCACCACACAGTGGCTTTGAGTGGATGTAATGGCTCTACGTGCATCACACACGGCTTTTCAGTGCCCCAGAAACGAAGATTTAACTTATTGACGTAACCGCTTAAGTGGAGATGCGCCTCGTCGCTCATGATGATTTTCGACACAAAATCGTCTTTTTCGTTGTGGAGATTAAGGATGGCTTGAGAGTAATTCACACGCGATTGACGGTCAGCAGGCATTAATTGATGCACTGTTTGCACTTTGTACGGGAACATGTGTAAGTCTTTCACTAAATTTCGCTGTAGGGTCCGTCTGGTGATGCCCAATTGTTTGGCCCGTCGTCTGGTTGATGTTTCTTCGTTCTCAGCGACATAGGTAGCCACAGCCGCGGTATTCTCGACCGAACGGCCAGTCCGGTGGCGGTCACGCCCTGCATTGTTTCCTGTGGTTCCAGCCTGTTCGAGTCGAGTAGCTTAGCGCCAGAATGTTTGCCCAGTTGGCGCGACACGATTAGGAAATCGACCCCGAAATTCACACTGCGCTAACACCACCGAGCGATTATTGTTAAAAAAATCGACAGAATTATTCCACGGTCTTTGCAAAAATTAAAACATCCTCCGATAGGGTGACTAATTTTGCGCCCCCTTGTGTATATATATTTATATATGTATATTTATATATATATATATGTATATATATATATATATATATGTATATATATATATATGTATATATATATATGTATATATATATATATGTAGATATATATATGTATATATATATATGTATATATATATATATGTATATATATATATGTATATATATATATGTATATATATATATATATATGTATATATATATATGTATATATATATATATGTATATATATATATATATATATATATGTATATATATATATGTATATATATATATGTATATATATATATGTATATGTATATATATATATATATATATATATATATATATGTGTGTGTGTGTGTGTGTGTGTGTGTGTGTGTATATATATATGTATGTATATACATATGTATGTATATATATATGTATATATATAAATATGTATATATCTAAATATACGTATATATATATATATATATATATATATAAATTTTTTTTTTTTTTTGGTTTCGGTACAGCGCACCAAATCTATTAGTATACTTTTAATTCTTAATTTTCCCCAAATACATTTTTTCTTAACGATTAATGTCGAAGAACAAGCTTGTTCTATTATTTTTTCCCCCACTGTATATATGTATATATATAATCCCTTTCCCCCCTCTCTTCATTACCGTCTCTCCCCCGCTCTGTGATCTCTAATCTACCTTTTTCGCAAGGCCAATTCCCGAGGATTAATCCTTTTTAAATATTCACTCAGCCCTGGCCCAGACGATCTCCCTGGTGTTTTTTTTCATAATCTCTCCCTCCTTTCCACCTCTCCCCTGCTCTCAATGATCTCTAATTTATCTCCTTTGCAAAGTCAATTCCCGAGCTTCAAATGGATTAATATTTGAAATACTCATTCAGCCCTGGTCCAGCCGGTCTCCCTGGTGTCTTTAAAAAAAACGCTCTTAGACTCGAGATAAATTTCCTTTTACATATTGATGATATAACCCTTAAGGCCAATGCTGATCTCCGATTTGTGAAACACCGGCCGAAAAAATGCTCTAACTCTTACGTTATCCGCTCGCTCTACATAACCTGTGTCCGCCCTCTGCTAGAACATGCTAGTCAGATCTGGTTCCCTTATGTTATACTCCGTGCCGTGCTTTCCCAAACGGTGGGAGAAGAGCCCGGAGTGCCGAGAGTGTGTAAAATAAAAGACCGGAAAACTTTTGGCGTATATAAAGATGGATTGATGTTTATTTTGTTCTTAAATTTGTGACATAATTATGACCGGTCATTGGGCCAGCGGTCCGGCCTCTGTACTTCTACTGATCATGAAATTGAAATGCACTCCCCTTTTATAGGTTTTGGAGTTGACTTTTGTCAACTATTTTAATGTCAAAATTCCAAGAAGCGTACGCAAGGCTTGGCGTGCTTCGATTGGAATTTTGTTCCGAGAATTTTTTAAAGGTTTTTGTTGGATAGATTCTGGGAAGGGAATCATGAAATGCGTTTTGAATTAAGCATTTCATGATGTTAGGATTTTTAGGAATTGAGTCAATGTATGATGAATTAACTTTTGGTTAAATTCGTTGTACATGTGTCTCAATATGGGATTTGGATGTGTTATGTGGAATTTGAATCAATGTGCGATAATTAACTTTTGTTTAATTTATCGCTCATTGATTCGATATGAAATTTGGGTCTTTTGTTATGGGATTATGGATAGGATTTTTGATGTTATTGAGGATTTAGATAGGAGTAGCGATTTAGGATCGCTACACTTATCAGATGTCCTACATTTGAAGGATCGAGAGCGTTACGTCTTACGTTTTGCCAACTTATTGAAAAGGGAAAATTCTGCGATTCTGCCTCCATATACAACTCGCCTCAAACTTATTAACCTCTTTATACTTGAAGAGTTGGCACAAGGCTAATAACCTTGCCCGTAAAAATAAATTATTATGAAAAATGTACCAAGCGTCGAGATTTGGTAAATAAGGCCAAGACCGGATCCCGGATGTAGAGCCGATGATGATGATACTTGAAGAGTGTAGAATTCACACCAACATTCGCTTTATCCACTGTCTTTTTTCGTCCATCACGTTTCATAGCAACCACCGTAACTTGCTGAACCCTCTTCTATTTACCTGCCCATCACATTTCTTTTGGCTCTAACGAATCCATCTCGCTAATGATACGGAGACCCAACGATTATTTCACTTCCTTTGATTTTAAACCTTACCACTTCTAAAGCTCCGTCTCTTTCCTAGACTCTTTCAGAGCCTCTGGCAATTCCACAGGTTCAGTAGTAAGTTGAGACATCCTCGCACGCACATGGCCGTAGTCTGACGCGTTTGTGCTTTGATTCTCAACTCTTTGAGAGTGGGTTCGATAAATGTTTTTCACTACCATCACTAAAGGCTATAGTTTTGATGTTTCCATTTCGTAGTAAAAAATTCTACAAATCCCCACCCTTTAGAATATGTTTCTTTTTCTCTATGAGAACACTTCTTTTGACTTTTTGATTGCGCTGTTCTGCTCCATTGACTTTGTTGGCTGTTTCTTTTCAATGTCATTTCATGTCACTTTTCAATTTCATTCTCTTTCTCTTTGAGAGTAAAGTGATTTTCTTCCCAATTTCAAGAAACTGGGTTTAATTTTATATGTAAAATGTGGTAAATACAGTTAGCAGACTAAGTAACTATTTATTGCATTAATTATTCGAAAGCTGGTTCGAAGTTTTACCATAGAGATGTCACTTGTGTTGTGAAACATTTGTGACAATTTCGAGGAACTGCCACAAGACCACTACTTTGATATTTTGACTATGCTTTTCTGTCTCTCCCCTCTATTTCTATCAGATCGGGCTTCTGAGTTCCTTTGTACTTGTATTGTATTTCGCTTCACTCTCTTTCACATTTTTATTTTCTGTCTCTCATACTCTCCGTATTTCACTGTCTTATATATTCCGCTTCACTCTCTTTCACATTTTTATTTTCTATATCTCATATTCTCCTTCTCTGTCCTTAATATTCCGCTTCTCTGTCTCTTATATTTTCTTTCTCTGGCTTTGATATTCTCCTTCTTTGTCTCTTATACTTTCTTCCTCTGTCTCTTATCTTCTCTTTCTCTGTCTTTTACATTCCCTTTCTTTGTCTCTTACATTATCTTTCTTTGTCTCTTATATTCTCTTCCTCTGTCTTTTATATTCTCTTTCTTTGTCTTTTACATTCTCTTTCTTTGTCTCTTATATTTTCTTTCTCTGTCTTTTATATTCTCTCTTTATCTCTTATATTCTCTCTTTGTCTTATATTTTCTTTCTCTGTCTCTTATATTCTCTTTCTTTGTCTTTTACATTCTCTTTCTTTCTCTCTTATATTTTCTTTCTCTGTCTTTTATATTCTCTTTCTTTGTCTTTTACATTCTTTTTCTTTCTCTCTTGTATTTTCTTTCTCTGTCTCTTATATTCACTTTCTCTGTCTTTTACATTCTCTTTCTTTGTCTCTTACATTCTCCTACTTTGTCTCAAATACTCTCTTCCTTGTTATCTCTCTAGCTCTGGTTTGTTATCTCTTCTCCCTCTTCCCCTTGTTCTTTTATCCTTGCATGCTTTGTCATTTTATAATTTCAAGAAACTAATTTTAAACAAACTAATATTTATAACAAAATAAAAAGAATAGTAAAAGTAATCCATATGCCAGAAGTGTACTCTCGATGTCCCGCCCAATAATTAAACCTCAAACAATCTAGAACCTTACGACTACAAAATCGTGCGAACAAAAGTGTAAATATTCGATTGCTGATATGGAAGTGCCACTAAACATAATTATTAATTATTTAATTTTTGATAGCAACATTTGATTGATTTAGCAACGTCGATTACTCATTTATAGAAGCACAAACCGATTACAATCGCAGCGCCTTATGCCCTCCTTTGTTCAACAGGTTCGGCCTTTGTTCCACTTACTACTTCTGTAGAGCAATGTTATCAGTCAGGTGGCTTGCATCAGCTCTACTGTGATAACGTGCCCCAGCTGCCGCTAGAAAATTTCACACACAACCTGTAATAACCTGCGAAGGTGTTATGTATCCAACGTATCTATATAACTTCCTTTTTCACACTTTCATTTCTCGCCATTAATATAAGTTGGCGACGGGTCACACCTTTCGGTCGTCTTTGTGTGTGACCATTGTTCGCTTCTCTAATGTTCGGCGTTTCGTTTTACACCTTTTTGGGTGTTTTTTGTTGCTTCGGTTTTCTTGACACTCTGTGCATGACAGTGTGTGCATGAATGGATCTTTAGGAGAGATGTATCTAAAGTGTCTGAATAGATTGTATTTCGATTGTTGGCAAGGTTCTGCTTTGCGACTGGACGTAACGCAGAAGTATCTGATGTTACCGATTGAGACAGAAACTATTTGAAACCAGCACCACATGTAATTCATTAAAACTCCTCAATCTTGAGAATACAGAGTATCTTTGATATCACGACAGTGAAGAGCGGAATTTCCGGTTTGCTTAATTGAACAGCTCGTTAAGGTTCTCTAATAGTTTGGAATAGCCCAATTTAATGTTGGTTTCGGTGCTTCGCAAACCATGTTGGTTCTTGGTCCCTATTAAATGAAGGCTTTACTTTCCAAGTTGCCTTCAAATTTACTCAAGGTCCGGTACAGCTTTTATACACTTAATGGGGGCATCCGAGTGGTTACATTAGATTATAATGGCTACAGGTTGCTACAAGTTGGTGGCCGTTTTCAGCCTTCTAAAATGTGCTCTATGTCCATACCAAAAGACGCCAGATGCTATTTATAAAGATTCAATTTAAAAACCTGCATGAGTATATGGAAAGAAAAGGAAAATAATCTTCTGATAGGGATTAAACTATTTAAAAGAACTAGGGACTGAAGATTAAATAAAAAGAATGAAGTACAACTCGTGTAGTATCAGAGGACTAAGTGTGGGTGGGAAAAGAGGAACAGGAATAAAAATGTAATAATTTCGCTATATATATTTCACAGATAGTTGAATACATTATTTTTATTATTTTTATTTATTGGCCTGTAGGAACCCGAAAGTTCATGACCTCACCGACTCGACCCCGCCATCGTTCCCATGCGCTCTCCTTCCACGTTCGATCATCCGATCCGATCTACTCGAGGTCCAACCTAACATTGTCCTCCCATCTCCGTCGCGGGCGTCCTGTCGGTCTTTTTCCCGTTGGCTTACCGTCAAAAATTCTATGCACGGTCCTATCGTTGCCCATTCGCGCCACGGGTCCGGCCAATCTTAATCTTCGCGACTTGATTACTCTCACTATTGTAGGTTTGCGGTATTGCTATTCCAATTCGTGGTTGTGGAGTTTCCTCCATTGTCCTGCCTCCTCGTCATATTTGCCGCCAAAGATACCCCTGAGGACTTCATTCTCGAATACGCGGAATTTGTTTTCTTTCCGTTTTGTGAGATCCCATGTTTCGCATCCGTATAGAACAATCGGCATGATTATGGTTCTATAGACACGGAGCTTTATATTCCGTGATAGCAGTTTGAGTTTCAGCAGTTTACTGACTGCTTGCCAACTAGCGTTGCCGGAGTGTAGTCTTTTGTTAATTTCCTTTGACATTTCGTTACTAGCCGTCAGTATTGTTCCCAGGTATTTAAATTCTTGGACATTTTCAAATATCTTGCCCCTGATGTTTATGTGTGTTCCCTGAGTTCCATCTGCTCTCCCCGTAATCATGTATTTTGTTTTGTCTTCATTTATTTCTAGGCCCACCTCTTGTGGAGCTTGCACGATGATTTCATTGTTTTTACTTGCAGTTTCTAGATTGTCGTCCAAAACGGCGATGTCATCCGCATATGCGAGCACTTGTGTGACCCGACAATGTTGTCGTCTTGTACCTTTCTGATGACATGCTCGAGGACAAGGTTTGCCCCTGTTTTAGTCCGTCTCGGATTTCAAATGGTTCTGAGAGGTGGTTTACCATTCTAACTCTCACTTTGTTTTCGTTCATGCAGATTTGAATGAGGGTGGCATTTTTTTCGGGATTCCCAGCTCAACTACAATATGGTAGAGGCTTTGCCTTGCGATTGAGTCGTAGGCTTTTATGAAGTCAACGAACAGTTGGTGAACCATCTCTCCGTATTCCCACTTCTTTTCCAGTAGTTGCCTTATTGTAAACATTTGGCCGCTCGTTGACCGGCTCCTACGGAATCCGCATTGGTTGTCTCCCAATATGTCTTCTGCGTACGGTGTGATTCTCGCCAGTATGACAGTTTTTAGTATTTTGTATGTAATTGGGAGCAATGATATTGCTCTGTAATTTTTACAGTCTGATCTGTCGCCTTTTTTGAAAATGGGGATGATGTTTTTTGTATATTGATTATGCATTCTTGTTCCCACGAGTCTTGGGGTTTCAAATAGTCCGCCACGTCAGAGCCCCTCTTTGATATGGTAAGGTCTGCTTACTGCTCTGATTCGACCCGGTGTTAGAGGTCGGTATACCCCTGGCTGCAAACCATCCAATGGGCACGGTGACGCGTAACACCCTGGATTAGGAGTGGTAGATCTTTGTGCGTTACTCCTCGCTAGTCTGTCTGACATGGGTGGCCCTACTGGAAGCGTATGCTTCCGTCAGCATAGCCTGATTAATTTATTGTAGTTTAAGCCCCCGCACCACGTCAAGGTTTCTACCAAGCGGGAGGATAGTTGAATATACCCTGAGTAAATCCACTTTCCCTCCACGAGTCAAATACGGTTTTGCTCCAAGAGTCAGTCAGAGAAGTGAACTGACCACTCATAAATTTACTTGTTTTCATGAGACTTCCCCTTTAATTTTGAAAAAGTGTTTCTGCGGTACTCTACTTACTGAACCCCCTGGGAAAGCTCTTTAATCGGTCTTATTCAAGTGTGAACATCTCAAAATACGAAAAGCAACGACTGCCAAAATATGGCACTTATAATATCTCCTTTTGCTATAGCCCTGTCAGAATACAAGGGCAGGTCAATAAATCTTTAGAAAATGAGGACGATTTTCTCTTATTTTCTCATTTAGCTGATCTAATAATGACGCATAATACTGTCTAGTTATCGTCTGTCCCTTCTCCAAGTAGTCAATGAAGGTAATACCACCAGCATTCCAAAACACAGTAGCCGTAACCCGTCCAGCTCATTTCAATGTCTTTGTCTTCTTTGGAGCCCCTTCGCCTTTAACAATCCACTGTTTTGACTGTTATTTCTTCTCGGGAGTGTAGTGGTGTACCCATGTTTCATCTACAGTTACTATTCTGTGCAGAAACTCATCTGGGTTACGACACATGCGCTCCAAAAGTTCTCAGCTGAGAGCAAATGCGGCACCCATATCGCAGACATTTTTTTCTTACCCAATTTATCATCCAAAATTGAAACATGAAACATTAAAAATTGACAGATACCTAGTGAGGATCGATGCTTACTAAAAACAGCCCATTACCGATGCTACGAGTGGGATCGTAGGCGTTTCTAAGAACTTATTGACCTAACCTCGAATATTAAAGAATTACTGATGAATCGTAAACGTTCGAAATACTTTCAAACATACGATCTTGTCAGATATCACCAAACATTTACAAATTCTCTTGTTTGTATGGAATTCCTCTTGTTTGTATGGAATTCCTCCAACGATTCCCCAAAGAAGGCACAGTTGACGAATTTAATGTTTCAAAAAATATAAACAAATATTTTTCTCAGACAGATGTCTACTTTAATCTACAGTTGCCTTGTGGTAGGGCGTTAGAATATACAAACAGCTAGACCGGCTTGTCGTAACAGATGACTAAAGACCGAGCGATAGGTGGGGTTCCAACGTCCTGCCGCCGAGTGAAATACCACTCCTTCAAGCTATAGAATCCGTGAAATGGTCGGAAGAAACCCTTGATCATCGTTCGGAACTTGGCTGATGAACAGGTTCGAGAAAATATTGCTATAGGTGGTAAGTCCTAAGGTGAGATACTGCGGCGTTTGTAACAGATACACACACAGTATACAAGCAAATGGTGAAGAACAACACAGAAAGAAAATCAGCCGTATACTAAGCAATAACATACGAGGGTGAATCAAATATAAACGATAATTTCACTTTAGCTTAGCAACAAGTTGCGAGCTAAATACTCCTGTGCATGCCTGTTGTCTTGTTTATGAGGAGTAGGGGAACCGAACCGGCTTGGCTAGTGGTCGCGCTCGACTTTGTAGTCAGTACAGGCAAGAGAGAACAAGCTGGTTCATCGTAAGAGGCGAGTAAAGGTCGAGTACATACGTCTGTTGCGCAACGGATTATTATAAAACGTTTAACAAATGAAGACGTTAACACTCGGAAATTTCTTTCTCGGTTGAAGGCACAGTTTGGTGATGATACGTTATCTCAAATCGTGTGTATACGTGGGCCAGAGAATTTAAAAGTGAGCGAGAACGTATCGAAAACGAAAGTCATGATCGACGCCTAAGAACAAGTCGTACAGATGACATCCGTGCCGTTCAAAAGATCATGAGAAGTGAGTATCAGTTATGGAAGTGTTCAATCCATTATCACTGATGATCTTAGATTCGAAAAAATTTCTGCTCGATAGGTTCCGAGGTTATTGACCGTAAAACAAAAGCAGGTCACTCGAAGATCAGTGGAAGACTTCTGAATGGATTTCGACACGATACGTTCTTCCCCAGTTTTAAATTCTCAGCTGGTAAGTCAGTCCCAAGGTGAGATACCACACCGTCACGCTGTATATTCCGCGATATCGTCGAGATAGAACCATAATCATGCCGATTACTCTATACGGATGGAAATATGGGCCTCACAAAACGGGAAGAAAACAAATTCCGCGTATTCGAGAATAAAGTTCTAAGGGGTATCTTTGGCGGTAAATATGACGAGGAGGCAGGACAATAGAGGAAACTCCACAACCAGGAATTGGAAGAGCCATACCCCAAACCTACGATAGTGAGAGTAATCAGGTCGTGAAGATTAAGATGGGCCGGACATGTGGCGCGAATGGGCAACGATAGGACCGTGTGTAGAATTCTTGATGGTCGGTCGCGACGGAGATGGGAGGACAATGTAAGATTTGACCATGAGGAGATCGGATCAGACGGTCAAGCGTGAAAGGAGAGTGCACAGGACAGGAAACGTTGGCGAAGTCGAGTCGGTGAGGTCATGAACTTCCGGGTTCCTACAGGCCAATAAATAGTAGTGTGGTGGTACGAAGTCGTGATGCCGGCGTACGATATGGGGTTCTACCTCATCCCCACAAGTTCTTCAAGGTCCGCCGCAAAATAAACTGTTCACCAACACGAGGAGTAAAACTCCACCACAAGACAGCTAAATGAAAATACTCAATTTTGTTTATTAATTAAATGGTTCTTTTATTTACTAATTCATTTCTTAACAAAAACTATTGTCTCCTTGTTGTTGGCTAGCACTATTCATACATTGTTTAGACAGGTGACTGGGGCTAAACGGCATGCCTCATAAAAATTTATTTTTGTTGAGTAACGTAACGACGTTAACATACATTAGAACACTGATGGTTGACTCTTGACTTTGTAAAGGCGCTCATACGAAAAAGGTAATTAATCGCTAAAACTGATTTACGAACGCAACTGCACTCCGACATGTTAAATGAAGACTTCTGAATGTACGCGTCCCCGTGCGCACCGGAGAGCGAAGGAAGAAATGACCTACTCGGTCGATGGGTGTAAAAAGACTCCCCGATGATATTTATTTATTTATTAGGAGACGGAGTTTGAGTGCAGTAGATGTAAGGTGGAAATCGAAGGAGGTAAGGTAAGAGTTTGCCCACCTCAGCATTCGTGAAATGGGTTCGTTAGAGCCGTACTCTGACTTGAATTCAATCCTCGGTTAAGGGTAAGATACGGAGGATAAAGAGAAATTTTTTCTCTTAAGGGTGTGGCCACCAAGGAAATGCGGTTCTTCTTTGTGCAGTGGTGTGTATGTGTGGAGAACAAATCGGAAAAATCGAAAAGGAGAATGGGCATCACTGAGATGTGAGGTCGGCTAAGTAAATAAGCCGGATCTCATTGGATGCTAATTGGACTTCTGTTTGCTCATGCCGTGAGCTCATGAGACGGATCCGGAAAATTAAAAGACCTAAAGGAATTTATGAGCTGAGATCTCAACTGAGTAAACAAGTTGCAACTCATTAGCTGCTAGATGCATTTGGGATACTTCAAACAATTTGAATTGTTTGTCGTATCGCCGGAATGCCTGCTGAAGAACAGCGTTCTTTTGTTTGCACATGGTGCGTGCTAAAGAAATTGGTTTTAGCGTCTATTGCGCTAATTGTATGCAGCTGCGTTGGATTGTTTATCGTTGGGTGAAACGGTTGCCAGCCAATGTGTATGTAGGGGAATTTATTGTACACATGGTGAGGCTGGGAATAGGCGACGCAATGTTTATTCTCCCTAGTTATGATGGTTACATTATGTGTGAACCGAATCGTTTCTTTTCAGGAATTCATCTAGGGAAAATGCGTATGGGAAGATTGGGATTTACCTGACAACCGAAGGTGCCGAATTGGGCTTTGGATTTATGATTCGACAAGTTTGGACAGAATTCTTGTAGGGAATTTTGAATGCGAATTAATGCATGAAGGTAAGAATTCTCTTCCAGGAGCTTTTAGATAAATACGTTAGGAAAACTTGATGCGTGAAGCATTTACAGGTGCTAATGCAATTGCATTAGCGGGAAATAATGGAAGTTGGGTTGAAGTTATGGGGGGTTCTTCGGGTAAGTAGACAGTGGCGTTTGGCGGCACCGCCACAGTAGTAATAGTAATAATAGTATTCTTAGTGCTGTAATTTCACCCGTCCGTGACTAGGATGTTTTTTTTTCCATCCGCGGGTATCTGTCTTGGTATAACTGCATCACACGCTGTGTTCACCGGCTTTATTAAGTGGTGAACAATTTTCGCCGTGCTCCGTTCGGACCTCACAGCAAAGTCAGAGGAACCTTCGTCGAATGCCCTGTCTTTCCTTTTTGGAATTGTTTGTAAGTCGATTCATTTTCGATAACTTCATTCCCTTTTTACGCTTTGGTAGTGGACAGTTTACAGGATATATATATATATATATATATATATATATATATATATATATATATATATATATATTTGTTTTTTTTTAATAGACTTCTCCCGGGAGAGGCGAATCTAGATGCCATCAAATAACTGTTGCAGTTCTTTTTGAACAGTTGCAGGTGGTAACGCTCCGGGAACACTAGCGTGGGAAGGGAGTTCCACAGCTTCCCCGCTCTGTAGAGGAACGAGTTCTGATACAGGGATGTTCGCGCCGTCGGGAGATGAACCGCAAAGTGGGGCGATCCGTCGGTTTGTCTTGTGGAGGGCATATAAGCAAAATTGCGTGGAACAATACCACGAATTTCCGAAGAACAGCACCCGTGATAATATCTGTAAAACAGACAGAGGTCGGCTACGCGCCTTCGATGTGATAGCGACTGGAGTCCCGACGTCAGCGCCGAGCCCCCGATCAGGCGGATCGCTCGTCTCTGTATGCTCTCAAGTGGGTCGAGGGTATGTTTAGGAGCCGAGCTCCAAACATGAAAGCAATATTCGAGCGGTCTAATTTGGGATTTATATAGGAGAAGTTGAGCCGGAGTAAAGTATTTCTTGACTCTAAAAAGGTAGCTCAATTTTCCTGAGGCTGACCTGGCGATGCTCGACACGTGTTTATGCCATGATACATTCCCACAGACCGTGACGCTGAGCAATTTCAAACTCTCCCCAGCCTCGAGTGCCTGGCCATTCATCATCATCCCTGGAACCAATGATACACTTTTCTTTGTGAATGTTATATATTGTGTCTTCGCTGCATTGAAGTCGACGAGATTAGCTCTTCCCCACTGCAGGACCCTATCTAGATCCTGATTCAGAGAGTCAATCTGTCTGCATCTCAACTGATGCGACGCAGATGCACCAATCGGCCGAACACTCGAAAAGGAGGAAACAAGCGTACTATCATCCGCAAAACTGAACACTTTGTTATCCGTTGCCTCCAACAAATCATTTATGTGAAGCAAGAACAAGGTTGGAGCCAAAATAGAACCCCGGGGCACGCCTGAATTAACAGGATACAGATCCGAACACTCGCCGTCCACAATAACCCGGATCGATCGATTCTCGAGGAAGCTCCTCGTCCAGTCGCAAAGCTGTTGGGAAAGTCGATATGAACGAAGTTTGCTCAGCAATGCCCCGTGCCAGACGCGGTCAAAAGCCTTGGAAATATCCAATGCGACCGCCCTTGATTCATCACACCGTGCAATCGCAGATGTCCATATATCGGTTATAAGTGTCAAAAGGTCTCCCGTAGACCGCCTGCCACGGAATCCGTATTGACGATCATTCTGAAGTCCGTTGCACTCCAAATACTTAACTAACTCTGTATTGATGTCTTTTTCCATTACCTTAGATAAAATAGACAGTAATGCTATCGGACGGTAATTTTGTGGGAGACACTTTTTTCCCGTCTTTGGGATTGGCTGAACTCGAGCGATTTTCCAGCAGGCGGAAAAGGTCATCCGTGCCTAAGATAAGCGGAAGAGTCTGCCAAGAACCGGCGAAAGTTCTGGAGCACAGTGCTTAAGGACTATTGCTGGTATTCCGTCCGGGCCGGTTACCTTCCTACAATCTAGTTCACGTAGAATGCGTTGAATAGTGCGCGGACGAAATCTCACATCCCTCATTGTAGACCGTACCGGTGAGATCACAGGTGGCTCCAAAAGGCCGGGGTCGAGGTTTGAATTTGCCGAAAATAAATTTGCGAACACATTAGCTTTGTCCTTTGAATTCGTGACTAACGTCCCGCTGTCTGTCACCAACGGAGGGAATGAGGAGGATGCGAAGTTACCGCTGACAGTCTTTGCCATTGACCAGAAGGAGCGTGAACCAGTTGGGTACCGAAGGAGCTTATTGATCGCCCTGTCGTTCTGAGCTTTCTTCGCAGTATCAATCGTCTGGTTGCACGCGTTTCTGATTCTAAAAAAAATCATTTTGTTAACATCGGTGGGATTGCAGCGCCATTGCTTAAAAGCTCTATTTTTTGCCGCTGTAATCTGCTCGCATTTTTTATCCAACCAGACGAACTTCGTTTGATGGAATGTGGAATATACATCTCCATCCCCAGAAGAATAATCTCTGATACCGACTCCGCGCAAGCGTTAACATCGGAGTTTTCGAAGCACATCTCGGACCATGGAAAGGATCCGAAGAAATCCCGCAAATCGTCCCAGTTAGCAGCCCCATACTTCCATTACTGGCGAAGCTGCCTAGGCCGGTTATTCGGTCGATATGCAAGTGCTTGCGCGACATACGAAGCAGTGATCTGAGTTTCCACAGTGGCGCAGAAACCTCTACGGTATACATACTCGGTTCGGATGTCAAAAACAGATCCAGGGTGTTCGCATAATCGCCTCGTGCATCCGGCATTCGTGTTGGCTCCCCCACGAGTTGAGTCAGGTTGTGGCTTACAGCAAACATCTCTGCCAGCCACCCAACCTCGTCGGTTCTGTTAGAATGTAACAACCACCCGGGATTGTGCAAATTAAAATCGCCAAGGACAACAATTTCAGAAGCCGGGTGGTTGACCTGTATCCAGTCGACGGGATGTGAAAGATTTTCGAAAAATGTCGCCGATCGATCGTGGTTCGGGGAGCGGTAAAGACAACAAAGAAATTTAACAGAATTCCTCAGCACGACCCTCAACCATATGATGTCCATATTATTGGTTTCCAACGCCTCCATCCTCTGGCAAGCCAAATCGGACCGCGCGAAGACCGAGACTCCGCCCTTAAAACGGAATCTCGGATCGTCAGAGCTGATGGAACATCTAAAGGTTATTTCAGCAGCTACCCGCTGTTATACGCCTGGAAATCGTGGTTGGGTTGTAAAGTATAATCTCCATGCTACTCTTTCATGGACGTGCTTCAAAATCCGTTCGTGTAAAAAAAAGTACAGACCAACAAAGAATCCTATTTTCTGATTTTCACAATTGCCTCTATCAATCGAACCTCTTCAATATTACACAGATACCTATTAATTGGTAAACATTCTATCTCGTAAAATGTTCGTTCAAGTGTGTTTATTGTATATTCGTAATTTTTACATAATCACAGTGAATCACGACGGAAAGCCACACATTATTCGTTCAGAAATAAATGTAGCTATAATAGAATTTCCCCACATTCCCTTACGCTGCATTCCTACTGGCGATTAATAATTAAGACTTCACCGTGGACAGGGTTATTAATAATTCACAAGGATACATAAAATCATTTTATTCGCTAACAATTTCTTGGCTTCGATTAGACTTGTAACAAGGTGATGATTTAAGAGGAGAGGTGCAGGCGGGTCCATTGGGCCCACCCAGATTTCTGTAAATTGTCAGGTAGCCCTCAAAATTCAGGCGATGAAAATAAATTCCCTTAGCAATTGACGACTCACACCCCGAAACAAATGAAATTAAATACAACAGCAACAACAACAACAACAACAACAACAGAAATGAAAATAATTAATTACAGATTGGATTGCAAAATCCGTCCGTCCTACTTAAAGGATGACTCGTTTGTTGGCGTTCAATTTCCCCTAACAAGTCCAATACAACGCATCTTGCGAGCGATACCTACGCCAGCCCAGGAGTCATCTAATTTCATATTCCGAGAATTAGTCATCCCTCTGAGGATTGCGTATTAACAAAACGTGCTAAGATACTCAGTTGGGTTCTAAATTCTTCGCAAATGAACAGAAAGAAGCCTAAAATTAGCTCTACGATACGAAGTGATTGGATTAAGTAAGGGTCTTGTAAGACGAACAACAGCGAACGATTCGCTTGTCCATGGAAGAGCGTCGTGTGCTCTGAATCATGGTTTTGGACAGCACCTGAGATGCCTTATCGTCATTCTTTTTGGTGGCCGTCTTGTATAGTATTTACTCCTACCAAGGTGTGTATCTGTGGGATTGGAGTTATGTTTATTTAAATGGCCATGGTTGTGTTGAGCTTCCGATTGATACCGCGCCGAGATAAGTTTTAAACGACGTTGTTTTGTTTTATGGGGCCCATTCAGGTGCTCGGTTTACGTTACGCCGTTAATGAGTCTCCACATGAGTTTTTATGACGGCGTTAGCTCTCGAAAGTTGCTGATGTAATTTACTGAAGATTGAGGTGATTTTGTTAGCGCCAGAAACCGCACGAGCTGCCACTGGGTGCGGCTTAAGTCACTATATTTACCGGCGTAAGCGAGGCTTGAGATGTTCGTTTTTGTAATCTCTGGCATCGGTGATTAATGCGAATCTACTATTAAGCGGATATTAACCATGTCTTGTCGAGTACACATCGGTTTATTGTTATCTTCATAAACAGTAGGTTGATGTATTGCTCCTTTGAAATTGATCTGTGTAGCTATAACGTATGTAATTTGTGACAATAGATCAGTGAAAGTTAGGGGCGATCTTAAAATGAATGAAAGACTTCCCTGGACACTGGAAGTAAGTCACTGAATTTTTACTCATGATTCAGTAAGTTTTGTAGGAAACTGGTAAACAATCGACTAGCCTTTCTTTAATGGGCTCTATAATTTCTTCCTTTTTTTTTTTTTTTTTTAGTTTACGACCTCGAGGTGATAACCCTTAAAAGAACCAACTCTCTGGACTAAACTTACCTTCAATTCTCGCCACATTCCAGTTTTTTTTTTCACATTTCATCCGGGACGGGGTCGATATAATAGGTTGGCAAGAAAGTAATTGCCGATTTTACATATAAATCGCATTAGCCATTTTCTGAGTGACTTCTGCCAGTGTTATGATCTTCTTCTTTTGATACTTGTTATCTGTCGCTTTTAGCTTGCATTAGAAACAAACTGATCGTAACTTTATTTACAGGTGTTAGGTTGGTGTCAATCTTAACATGGAGTGTAAAAAAGACAATTTTCCTCATATTTCACTTTTCTATTTCCGTAAAGGAAAGAACGCAGCACAAGCTGTTAAAAAGTTACGCGATATGTGTGGGGATGAAAGCTTAAAAGAAAGGCAGTGCCGAAATTGGGTTGATAAATTTCGTTCTAGTGAATTTTCCATCAAAGATAACCAACGCTCTGGTCGGCCAACTGAAGTGGATGATGACCAAATATGTCAAATCGAATCAAATTGTCATACACCTGTGCGAGAAATTGCAAAAGGGTTAAATGTATCGCACAAAATGAAAATAATTTAAAATGTCTTGTATTGGTTAAATAGTTTGATATTTGGGTTTCACATGAATTGAAAGAAATTCAGTTCACCCGGAGCTTTCGACTGCGTTTGACGTGTTCATCTCGGTCGCGAGTTCTCATTACAACCATTCCCAAACGCGATAGATCGCCTGATACCGGGAACAATTGCTTGTCCTCGGATAAAAAACTTCGTTCCACTATGCATCCAACAAGTGGGCTTGGTAAAAACCCCTACTGTAATAAATTCACTCCCCTACAATGCCATCCAGATACAGATAATTCTGAAATGGACGAAACTGATTCGCCAATAATCAGAAAAGTCACCAATCAAAGTGTTGCAAAAATCATCAGAATATGTGCATAGCCTCATGAAAAAGCTTAAAATATCCAGTTATTCAATAAAAAAATTAACAATTGGTATAAAAATAATGTTCGGAACTATTAAATCATTTAATATTGTGTTAGAAAAACTAAAAGAGGATAACTGTCAATATTTTTCTCATGATATTAAAAGTGCTAAAACTTTCAAAGTTATTTTGTATGGACTGGATGATATAAAAACTAATGAACTCAAAGCTGAACTCATTTCGCTTGGCTTAAAATGTTCTGATGTTAAAAAAATTGAAAAAAAATATGATCAATTTACTGATTTTTTTTATCTCATTCACTTTGAAAATGGAACAATTAAATTAAGTGAACTTAAAAAAAAATTATCGCTCAATTTTTCATACCCAAGTGAACTGGAACTTCCAAAGGAAAATCAAAGGTAAGGTGACACAATGCTTTAATTGTCAAATGTTTGGACATGGTGAGAGAAATTGTCACATAAAAACATATTGTGCTACTTGCGCTGGTTCACACAAAACAAGCGAATGTAATAACGCTTCGGTAAATAAATGTGCCAACTGCAACGGCAATCATAAAGCTACTGACGTCACATGCACCAGTAGATCTAAATACTTAGAAATAAAAGAAAGATCATCTGGAAGATCCAAGATCCATCCAAGAACTCATTTCGCTGCATCAACTCAAATTTCTAATCATCAAGCTTGCCAAAAACCGATTTCGTTTGCCTCTATGAGTGATTGTCCTACGCTTCCACAGCCACAGCGACCACTGGGACTGACCAATGCTCCGAGCAAAAGCTTTCCAAATTCAAGCCCGCGAATTCAAAGTTTACCACCAACAATTAATGGATGGGAAAATGACTCACACGGCGCTTCTTCATCAAACAATAACAATAATTTACCCAACAACAATTCACCACTGGAAATGATCTCAAATTTATCAGTTTGTAAAACGAAAATAGAACAATTTAATGTGATCGCGTATTTAGCCACTAAGTTTTTATACACTAATAATGTTAAGTAAAATGGCAGATACACATATAAAAATAATTACTTGGAATGCTAAAGGCATACGTAATAAATTTCATGACTTTTTAAACTTTTTAAATAGCTATAAAGTTGATGTTGCTCTAGTAACAGAAACTTGGCTTAATTTTGATATAAGACTCCCATCATCTGACTTTAACTGCTATCGCATTGATAGAGTAGACCAAAGGGGTGGGGGAGTGGCGATTCCTATCAGGAAGTCAATTCAACATTCGCTTTTACCTGTAATTCCAACTAGGCTTGTGGAGAATGTAGGTGTAATGATTAAGTTAAGAAACCATAAGACAGTAAAAATCTATTCTGTTTATTTCCCTGGTGGATCTTCGTCGGATATTAAAAGAAAATGGCCCAAGCAAGATTTAAAAAAGTTATTCACGATGAATGGTGAATTTCTATTAGGTGGTGATTTTAACTGCCGGCATAGAGATTGGGGGCAATATATTGGCTGCCCTTCCATTGGCACTACCAATTAATATTTTTTATCCACCTTGTCCAACTTATTTTCCCGCAGTTTCTCGTGGCATCCCCTCTGTCCTTGACTTGTTTGTGTCAAATGTCCCTGGTCTTATAACAGAACCCGTTTCGTTAAGTGCTCTCAGTTCAGATCATAATCCTGTTTTTTGTAACCTTTCTTGGTTGGGTGAAAGAAAGATTCAATATTTCCTGGACATGAAGAATGCTAATTGGAATTCATTCAAATCAAAGATGAAAATGAGCCTTCAAAATAGTACTACAAGTCTTGAAAGAGTGTCTTGTAAAGATGATGTTGACCTTATTGTACAAAACTTTACACAAGCTATAATTTCTTCGGTTGATGAAAGTATTCCCAAAAGAGTAAAAAAAGATATTTTTAAAAAACTACCAATCCATATCTTAGAGCTTATTAAAGTGAGAAACATTCATCGAAGAAACTGGCAGAATTACCGTCAGCCCTTTTCTCGATCAATGGTTTCCCATTTTAATGAGCGCATTACTGACCAGATACAAATCCATCGTAATAGAGAATGGAACAAAAAACTGAGCGTTATGGATAAAAATGCTAAACCGTTCTGGAATATAGTGAAGTTAATCAAGAATAAAAACCGTAAAATACCATTTCTGAAGGATTCTTCTACTACTTTTTTTACAGGTTTTGAAAAAGCAAACCTATTTGGAACAAGTTTTTCGAAAAATCACTTGGTCTCTCAGCATTTGGGCGAATTTGAAACTAATGAACTTGTCGGTAACAGAATCGAAAGATTCGACACCACAAACGAATTAACTCCTCTAAATGCATTTGTAGAAGAAGAAAACGTAAGAAATGTAATCAAGTGCTTGCAAACACGAAAAATAGGAGGACTAGACAATGTTAAGAATGCCTATCTAAAACAATTGCCTCATATTGGAATTAAATACTTAACATTTATAATCAATGCATGCCTTAAATGTCAATACTTTCCTCAATGTTGGAAAAAAGCAATGGTTGTACCTATCCTTAAGGCTGGAAAAGCCCCAGATAAACCTGAAAGTTACAGGCCAATTAGTTTACTTAGCAACATAAGTAAAGTTTTTGAAAAAATCCTGAAACAACATATTTTAAAAGTTGTTTCAGATAAAGATATTTTCCCCGATATCCAATTTGGATTTCGACGCTTTCACAGCACCTCGCACCAGGTTAAACGAATTTGCAGCCATGTTCTAGACCATCGTTCACGTGGTCAATCAACGGGCATGATATTGTTAGACATGGGAAAAGCTTTTGATTCCGTATGGCACAATGGGATAATATATAAAATGATACAGTTCGACTTTACTTTGTATTTGTGTAAGGTCGTCCAGAGTTTCTTATCCAATAGATGTTTTCAGGTTCATGTCAATTGTGATGTTTCTAGATTGATATTTTTTTATTGTGGCGTCCCCCAAGGCTCAGTACTTGGTCCAGCTTTGTACAATATCTACACTTCGGATTTTCCAAATCTACCGCAGTGTGAATCAGCTATCTTCGCTGACGACACTGCAGTATTTGCGTCGCATGAATTTTCTCTCAACGTTGAGACAAATCTAAAGCATGCGATCGAGATACTTGAAAAATATTATATGAAATGGAAAATCAAGCTAAATGTCGGGAAGACACAAGCCATCTTTTTTACACGAAAGAGAAAAGCTTGCTATCTTCCCAGCAGTCAGCTGCAAATAAAAGGTACCACGATTGCATGGGAGCAATCCGTAAAGTATCTCGGAGTTCATCTCGATACAAAACTCACATTTAAACAACATATTCAAAGTACTCTTAATAAAATGAGTATTGCTATTAAGATGCTTTACCCTTTTATTAATCGCAAGTCTTTACTCACAAATGAAAATAAGATTATTATTCATAAAGTTATTTTCCAAGCTATACTGTTATATGGGTGTCCAGTATGAGGTAACGCTGCAAGGTGCCATTTAAAGAAGTTACAGGTATCACACAACAAAGTTTTGAAAATGATGCTAGACCTCCCTTGGCACTATTCAACCTTAAGTCTCCACGGAAGGGCGGATGTTGAATTGATTTCTGAAAGAATTCGTAAACTAGTATATAACTTTAACATCAGCTGTGAAAGTTCTGAAAATCCTCTCATAACCCAGTTTCTTGCTTAATTTGTCATAATTTCATGTAAATATTTACATTTTATATTATTTATTATTGGGTTTTTTTTTTTTTTTTTTTTTAAATGAAGGTTTTTCCTTTTCGTATTTTCCTTCGATTTATTCTTTTAATTATTAATTATACATATTTTTCTTTTCTTTATCCAAGATAATGTTTCAGTTGTAAGATATAACTTATCAAATCTCTGAATTGTAAAATGTGCGGTCACATACTTTTTTTTTGAAAATATTATTACGAAATAAAAGATCTCTCTCTCTCTCTCTGAAAGAAATTCATTTAACACAACGCATCAACATCTGTGATGTGTATCTCAAACGCAATGAAATCGAACCTTTTTGGAAACGAATCATTACCAGCTCGTTAAAAAGCTTCATGTTTGGGTTCCACATGATTTAAAATAAATTCATTTAACGAAGCGCATCAACGCTTGCGATTTGCATCTTATACGCAATGAATCCCACCCCATTTTTGAAACGAATAATCATTGGCAATGAAAAATGGGTTGTTTACAATAGCATCGGTCGAAAACTATCATGATTCAAGCATAATGAACCAGCATAAACCACATGAAAGGCGAATTACACAAAAAAAAAAAGAGCACGCTATCAATTTGGTGGGATTATATTGTGTATTGTGAGCTGCTTCAAATGAACCAAACGATCAATTCCGATGGTTACTGTCGCCAGTTGGACAAAATAAACGCCGCGGTTAAAAAAAAAACTTCAAAAATTTGTGAATCGCAAAGGTGTTGTGGCAGTTCCGCCAAACCCCACGGTTCGCCTTCCTGAAAAAACCCCAATAACTGCTACCTAGTCTGCATAAGCTTTCGCTAATGCAATCGTATTAGCACCTTCAATGCTCCACGCATTAAAACAATCAAATTTATATAACCTAAAAGACCCTGGAAAAGAAAACTTACCTTTCACGCATCTCTTCGCATACAATTCCTGTAAGATTTCTTTCTTACCTTATCAGGATTCTCAAACTAATTCGGCACCTTCGGCGTCAAGCAAATCTCCCTAGACGAATTCCTGTAAACAACGGATTTAAATTACATACAATGTATGGCCATAAACAGCTTCGCCATGTGTATGATAAATCTCTTAACGTACACATTGGCCGGCGACCTTTTTCTCCCAGCAATAATATACCAGCAGCTGCATTCAATTAGCGCAATCGACGCTGAAGCCTATTTCCCTAACTCACACCATGAATAAACAAAACACCGCTGTCCTTCATTGGGCATTCTGGCGATACGCAAATAATTCAATACCTACCCTTACTAGCGATGCCATAAACATCAATTCCCAGTAACCTAGCTAAAACCAATTAGCACATTTCCACATCGTATCGTCGTCTCTTTGTTTAGCCGCGACGCACATGTTCCAACAAAGATCCCATTAGCATCCGACGATTTCGGTTTTATTTGCTTTAAGGAAATCGTATCCTATGAATGCACTTTATGCCCTTTCTTTGTTCTAGGTTCGTTCTCATCCATGAAAGAACCATGCACACACACCATTGCACTGAAAGAGTGCATTTCCTACAGCGGCCGCACCCCTAAGAGAAACGTTTTTCTCTCTCTTCCCTTGTGTCTTAGCCCTAACCTAGGATGGAATTCATGTCAGAGTTCCATCCTCGGTGAGTCCTATTACAACCACCGTTCGCGGGGGCCCGTTCACTCCCGCTCTCCTCCGGCTGCGGAGATTCGTTTATAAACGGGTCGTTTGTGAAGTTCTGGTTGACTTGATAGCTCGTCTCATATTAAAAGCAGTAGTGAAGACTAAAGTGTTAGGAATTAAATTAACTGCAAGCGAACTTTCCTTTTCATAATTAAATATAGTGACATCCAACCGTCTAATCCTTAAGTAAAATCGCATAAAAGAAAATTCGATTCAATACACCCAAACTTACTCCTGTTAAATGACTTGTGTTGTGGAGATTTATTTGTTTGTTTTCCTGGTGAACCGATGTCTTTTGGAGAGCAATTTTCGACGGAACAGTTTTTAGGAAATTATAGTGACATGCGTTAGGGATGGAAGTGAACCGAGTATCCGTGTTGGCACAATACTTCCTCCCCACAGTGTTTTATTCGATCATGAGAACGCTAGGCCACACACATCTTTGATCACTCGCCAAAAATGATTGGACCTTGGTTTGGAAGTGATATCCCATCAACCATATAGCTCTGAGCTTCCACCATTACCATTTATTTCGATCTGTGTGCAATTCTTTGAATAGTAAAATTTTCAATGGTTCAATTTTTTTTTCTTGTAAAAACCAAACATTTTATTGCCGTGGAAGCATGAAGCTTACAGAAAGATAACAAAGCGTCATCGATTAATATGCAAATAACATCATCCATTAAAGTTCATTAATTGTATAAAAAGAAAGTCATGTTTAATTCGTATGAAAAAATCGGCAATTACTTCCTTGCCAACCCATTATTTTGTCGCTATTGTTCTTGATATTCAACTTCTGCCCGACACTTTAGAACCATGCACTAATGACTATCTGTCCGTGCTGGATAGTCTTCTTATGCTATCCATGGATTTCCTCTGCAATCAGGGTTTTACTCTTTCTGAAATCTACTCCATTCGGTGACGATGCGTTGGCAGTTTCTATACTTTCCAACTAGGATATACGGTCCAAGTCCTCATTGTGCATGAATCGGTGCAGGTGTTGTTGAAATTTTTGCCTCAACGACTGAATTGGTAATGAGGTTATCTGGTGCTTATTCGGGCAAACGGAGATTCAACTGGAGACTCTTACTATTTTGGCGGTTGGGCACAATTACTGAATGATAAGTTGGGCTCCAATTCTCAGTCGCCCGGTGAAATACCATCCCATTAAGCTACATAATCCGTGAAATGGCTGGGAGAAATACTTAACCATCCTTCAGATGGACAGGGTCTAGAAAAAATTGCATTCCAGGGCACCAATTCAGCGCCTTGGGTTTGCCTTTCGAAACGTCCCACTCGTCCACAGAACCCAACAGTAGGCCGAATTTCGCACCCTCCATCCCGCATCCACATCGTACCCCCCAACCCGCATCCACATCGCATCCCGCACCCACATCTCGTTACCGCCCAACTCAGCCTTCGCCCAGACCAACTATTGACCCGCTCTTACCTCTAACTGTCAAACTCACACAGCAAACCATCAATCCATCTGATAGTCGGTACGCCTTGTGTAAACTTAGAAACAAAATTACCTACGAGAATGTCTGCCTCTTTCTTTCTTACCTCAGTGACAAATCTCATTCTGTCCGCTATGAAGGTAAAACGAAAACCAGTGTCAGGGGTTCCAAACAGCAGAAAGGTCTACCTACCGACTTTCTTAGCATTCGCAACCTGTTTATTAAATTCCACAAAAACTTCAATATGCTCCCACGAAAAGTGTCAAAAGATCTCTCGGCTCTTCGCCAATATATTAACAACAAAATGTTCTTCCCCACTAATGACAACTCTTTTGACCCTAATCAGTCACCCTCTCCTCACCATCTTAAGACTCTCACTACTCTCCCCTTAACCATCTACTATCAAAATGTCAGTGGTCGCCGCTTCAAAACGCAATCGACTTTGCAAAAGGCATATACCCTCCCTCTCGACATATCAAGACTCTCAATACTCTCCTCTTAACCATCTATTATCAAAAAGTCAGAGGTCTCCGTTTCAAAACGCAATCGACTTTGCAAAAGGCATATACCCTCCCTTTCGCTATATACGCTCTGACCGAGACCAACAATATCCCTAATATTAATAGTCTAGAACTATTTCTTTCCTCCTTTAACGTTTTTCGCGAAGACAATGTTCATCGATAATGTCCCGATTCCTCATGCCGTGTTGTGCTGCTTGCCATTCCGCCTCTAATCGGCATCTCTTCTTCTCCCAATCTCGGCTACGTCGCAATAAAAATCGACCAGCGCCCAAAGCCTTTATACGTTATTTGCTTCTATATACCTCCTTCACGACCTATCGTGTCATACGAACATGCAATGAAAGCGGTAGATCACCTAACTGACCCCCCCCCCCCCATCGCCTAATAACCCCACTTTTACCAAGGAACGTCTTTTTATAGACAGTCTCACCGACTCTAGCTCCGTTAAATAAGCAATGTCCGAAATCACATGGGGATACAACGGGACTTCATGTTCACAAGGGACCCCTATAATTCTTCAGTTGCCCCTAGTCCACACGCCCTCTCAACCATTGACAATTATCGACCCCTGCTTCTCTTATCCCTATATCGTGATCACGTAGCTATCATCTCTGGTTCAGATTCTCCTTTTCCAATCCTTCTCTTCCCACGTCAGAGGCTCCCCAGGGCAGTCGTCTGGGAAACCTCATATTTATCCTTACATTAATTGCATTTACTCTAATATCAGGTACTCATCCGTCTTTCTCTACGCCGACGACACTACACTCTACAAAACGATCCGCTCTCTTCACGACTCCTCACTTCTCCAAATGGATTTCGACAGCTTCTCAACTTGGTGCTCGAACTCAACGTTGTCAAATGTCACTCTATCAGCTTCTCCCATAAACGATCGCCTCCCTCGCCAAGTTCCTATTTTCTACTCAACCAATAGATACCATCTGTACCTTCGATTCGTGACCTTGGTATCTTATGTGATGGGGAGCTTAACTTCATCCCACATATTGATGACACTATCCTTAAGGTCAACTATACCCTTGGATTTGTGAAACGCTGGTCGAAAGAATTCTCTAATCCCTATGTTTCCCGGCTCTATACATAGCTTCTGTCTGTCTGCTTCTAGAATACGCCAGTCACGTCTGGTCGGTCTCTTCACTACTCGTCCCATATTCGCAGGATTGAAAGCGTGTGTTGCGGATTCGCAACTAAATGCAGCGAGGAGAATCTAGTACATTCATCGTCTAGTACATTCCCCAACCAGCATACTCACCATGCTGACAATGCGCCATCACCTAGGGACGCCATCGAGCTGTCACCTAGATTTGAATGTGACCAACGGTTTTTGGTCAGTTACCGCCAGCTCCCCATCGCGAGCGCTTCGAAGTCCGTCTACAGCCATCTATCAACGTCTACACAACCGCCATATTTAAGAGAATGAGACAAAAGATTGCCAAGTGATACTTCAACTTCTTTTATTTGCCCTTGTTAATACAGATATCAACTGAATTGAAATACGTGATTACTGGCGTAATTGAATTGACTCGAATTAAGGACGGTGGTTTGTCGAACGCACAACCTCGCTAGACGCATTGACCACCGAGATGCGCCGTTATCATCATTTTCGGTGGACGCAACCTTCATCCCAACGGTTGCATCCACCACAGTGTGTAACATCGTTTTTAGCATTTTGCCCTCCGAGCATTGAACTGGGAAACTCGGGCTCCCTCCACAAGCCGGCTCCATCTAATAAACCTCAACACAGTTGAAGAGCGCAGCATTCACGTTGACATCCTCTATATCCACTGTCTTCTCACAGGCTCAACCATCTGCCCAGGCCTGCTCTCCTCCATTACGCTCAACATCAACCCTCTTAACCTGCGAAAATCTCGTCTCTATTTGCCCGCCCATCACACTTCTTACGGCTCTAACAAACCCCTTTCACGAATGCTGAGGTGGGTAAACTCTTACCACACCTCCTTCGATTTCAATCTCACCTCTTTTGCTCTCAAACTTCGTCTCCTCTCTTTTCCCTCCTGATCCCGCCCCGCCCACCGTATACACTTACTACCCTCTTATCGTGCCACCCCATCCTTTCCCATCCTACCACTAACACGATCGTCTATCCACCTTATCCAAATATCCACACTAGTCCAATGTTCTCTTTCTCTTTGTTAATTTAGATATCTAGCTAGGTCGTAACTCGTTGAATTCGCCGAACTAAATAAATAAGGAAATAGATTCAGAAACCAACTCTCGCCATTCGAACACCACCCCCCCCCCCCCTTTTTTTTTTTCTCTCGGCGTCTCTATTGATGGAGATTCGTCGGAGTGAAGTACGGAGTGATGGCTTGTTGCACATTTGGTGTAAGCAGGTGCTTTGCAGCTTGACTTCCTGTGATTGTAAGGAAGGCATCTAAAACAGTGACTAGTTATTTTGGCCAGCTACAGCCTTCTTGAATCTGGGACATTTGAAGATCATGACATACCGACCATACCGTTTTGCCCTCTTTCTGATGGGTTTCGCTTTCTTGGACGGCGTGGACCACTCTCCTTCCTGAGCTGCGTTTTCTATTCGGCAAGGCGTGTTACCAGAGAGCCGTCCTCGGCTCCCAAGATACCTCTATCTGCTTCTACCTTCACAAAGTCGTTGAAAACTATAAGTTCTGGTTGTTCTTCCCATTTATAACTGCGTGAACTAGCTATATCACATGGCTGACGGCATCTGGGTGATCATTTCTTTCACTACTTCGGGGGAGTTTTCCACCTCTCCTAGTGCTCTGCTAGTGGCGACTAAGTGAGTTGCGGCAGATTCTTGAGGTTGGTAATTCTGCTAATGACAATGCCCGCTGCCCTTCAAAACGAGCCTCTAGTTCTTTTATCATCTTTGGATCCCCGTTTATGAATAGTAGACTTCTCACGGCTTATCTTGTTCTCTCTCAGAGTGTTCTTCGTCAACCCGCTATGTTCTGTGCATTGGTGAAGTTGGACTCCGTATCATCAAACGTCCCCACTACGCTACGTTGAAGTATGGGAGCTCGATCACATGACTAGAAGTTGGTTGCTCTATCTCTTAAGAAAGCCTTACCATCCCTTGGGTTAGTTCTTGAATTTCTCTGATCCTTTTGTTTTCGTGATGGGTCATCTCCTTCTCAATCGTCCTCGACTAATTAATCCGAAATCCAATTAACTCATGTTGGCACTCTTCTTCTTCCACCTCGTCCTCTGTTTCTGAAATCGTTTCCAATAATTCGAGTTCTTCTCGCGCTACTCTGACCGAGCCTCAATTTTTGTGATGCTTCCTTTAACTTGGGAGGTATGTAAGCGTTTCCTTATTAAAGTAATTGTGAAACGATATAAATATACAATAAAATAAAGTGAATGCATTAATAACTTCACCGCTACGAAAAACGTCAAAATACTTTTTAGAACCCGTCCCTATTCTACCAAAAATATTTCACAAGTGAACTCGAAAGTTGCATGTATTCTCCTCAAGTAGTTGCTGTTTATTAGACTGTTCACTGGTTCGTCGAAAACGTCAAAACACAGTGAATCGTTCTTCAGTCGAAGCCCACAAGCGAGAAACATTCTGCTTAGCTGAGTCACCCCACGAAGACAATTTTTATAAACTCCAGCAAAATGTGTGGAACTGCTTTCCAGTCATTTTCTCATTCTTATTGTCTTGAGTTATGACATCTTGAGTCTTTAATATTCTTTTTGTTCGCGTTTATTATTGCCCTGTGAGTAGGGCGTTAGAATATACTCACATCTAGGCCGACTTGTCGTAAGAGGCGACTAAAGGCCGAGTGGTAGCTGAGGTCCCAACGCCCTGTCGCCCGGCTCCGTGAAATGGTCGGGAGAAATCCTGGCCATCTTTTGGAGCTTGGCTGATGGACCGGTTCGAGAAAAGGTTGGTTTACGTGGTAGTCGGTCCCAAGGTGAGATGACACCCAGTCACGCTGTATATACCGCGATATCGTCGAGAGAAATCTTCGACGGTGTTTCGGATGTGTGGCTGATGGCTCGGACTGACACGGAGATAAGTCATGACGGAACCTTTTGATATAAAGAATTCCGGAGGTAAACTAGTTTCCCATTCGGATTTCCGGTGGGCCTATGTCAGGGGGAACATCATGCAGGTATCATGATAAATAACCGAACGTTAAGAGGTTCGCCATCGCATAACCGGGCTCGCTCTCGAAGCTCTGCCCACGCTCGACTGGTGACGGCATTTTGTAGCATCAGGGGCACCGGTTTCACCAATACTAATGTAAACGCCGTCCACCAATATTTGCAAACAACAAAACCTGATATCCTTGCCCTAACTGAGACCCAGGTCGATTCGTCAACTGAGTCGACATTTATTCGTTGCTTAGGATACGACTTATATTCGAGATTCCGTTTTAAGGGCAGAGTCTGCGTCTTCCCGCGGTCAGATCTGCCTTGCCAAAGGATGAAGACGTTGGAACCCAATAATATGGACATCATATGGTTGAGGGTCGTGCTGAGGAGTTCTGCTAAATTTCTTTGTTGTCTTTACCGCTACCCGAATGACGATCGATCGGCGACATTTTTCGAACATTTTTCATATACCGTCGACTGGATACAGATCAACCACCCAGCTTCTGAAATTGTTGTCCTTGGTGATTTTAATGTGCACAATTCCGGCTGGTTGTTACATTCTAACAGAACTGACGAATCTGGGGCGCTGGCGGAGATGTTTGCTGTTAGCCACAACGTGACTCAACTCGTGGAGGAGCCGACGCGAGTGCCGGATGCCCGAGACGATTATGCGAACACCCTGGATCTGTTTTTGACATCCGAACCGAGTATTTATACCGTAGAGGTTTCTGCGTCACTGTGGAAACTCAGATCACTGCTTGGTATCTGTCGCGCAAGCACTTGCATATCAAGCGAATAACCGGCTTAGGCAGCTTCGCCATGTATGGAAGTATGGGGCTGCTAACTGGAACGATTTGCGAGATTTCTTCGCATCATTTCCATGGTCGGAGGTGTGCTTCGGAAACTCCGATGTTAACGCTTCTGCGGAGTCGATATCAGAGATTAATCTTCTGGGGATGGAGATGTATATTCCACATTCCATCAAACGAAGTTCATCTGATAAACCTGGGTTTGACAAAAAATGCGAGCAGATTACAGCGCCAAAAGAGCTTTTAAGCAATGGAGTTGCAATCCCACCGATGTGAACAGAACAAATTTTGTTAGAATCAGAAACGCGTGCAACCCGGCCATTGATACCGTGAAGAATGCTCACAACGACAGAGTGATCAATAAACTCCTTCGGTGCGCGACTGGTTCGCGCTCCTTCTGGTTAATGGTAAAAGCTGTCAGTAGTCCTCCTCTTTCCCTCCGTTGGTGACAGACAGCGGGACGTTAGTCACAAATTCAAGGGATAAAGCTAATGTGTTCACGAATTTATTATCCGCGAATTCAAACCTCAATTCCGGCCTTTTGGAGCCACCTGTGATCCGGTACAGTCTTCCATGCCGGAAGTGAGGTTCCGCCCGCGTACTATTCAACGTATTCTACGTGGACTGAACTGTAGGAAGGCAACCGGCCCGGACGTAATACCAGCAATAGTCCTTAAGAACTGTGCTCCAGAACTATCCCCGGTTCTTGGCAGACTCGTTCGCTTATCTTATCCACGAGGGAAAATCGCTTGAGTTCAGCCAAACCCAAAGACGGGAAAAAAGTATTTCCCACAAAATTACCGTCCGATAGCATTACTGGCTATTTTATCTAAGGTGATGGAAAAAGTCGTCAATACTGAGTTAATTAAGTATTTGGAGTGAAACGGACTTCTGAATGATCGTCAATACGGATTCCGTGGCAGGCGGTCCACAGGAGACCTTTTGACACTTATAACCGATATATGGACATCTGCGATTGAACGGCATGGTGAGTCAAGGGCGGTCGCATTAGATATCTCCAAGGCTTTTGACCGCGTCTGGCACGGGGCATTGCTGAGCAAACTTCGTTCATATGGACTTTCCCAACAGCTTTGCGACTGGACGAGGAGCTTCCTCAAGAATCGATCGATCCGGGTTATTGTGGACGGCGAGTGTTCGGATCTGTATCCTATTAATTCGGGGGTGACCCAAGGTTCTATTTTTGTTCGAACCTTGTTTTTGCTTCACATAAATGATTTGTTGGAGAGAACGGATAACAAAGTGTTCAGTTTTGCGGATGATAGTACGCTTGTTTCCTCCTTTTCGAGTGTTCGGCCGATTGGTGCATCTGCGTCGCATCAGCTGAGATGAGACAGATTGACTCTCTGAATCAGGATCTGGATAAAGTCCTGCAGTGGGGAAGGGCCAATCTGGTCGACTTCAATGCAGCGAAGACACAATATACAATATTCACAAAGAAGAGTGGATCATCGGTTCCACAGCCGATGATGAATGGCCGGGCCCTCGAATCTGGGGAAAGCGTGAAATTGCTCGGCGTCACGGTCTGTGGGAATGTTATAGCGTTTGCGATGATAGTAAAGAACGTGTGATTCGAACTGACACCATGACAGTTAGAATCACCAAAAATTGATCCAATGCTTAACACATCAGGCTACTGGCCGTGTGTACGAATTCGATTTCTAAACTCAAGTACACTCAACTGATGTGGAATTGTGATGTTATCGCTATGGTATACGGCTGTGGTGCATTTTCTTATTCGATTTTCGTTCGGTGTTCTTCACTATTTGCTTGTGTATTGTGTGTGCATCTGTTTAGAAACGCCACAATGTATAATGTGGCATAAACGTGTCGAGCATCGCCAGGTCAGCCTCAGGAATTTTAGAGCCAAGAAATATTTTACTCCGGCCCAACTTCGTGCCCTATATACATCCCAAATTAGACCCGCGCTCGAATATTGCTCTCATGTTTGGAACTCAGCTCCTAAACATACCCTCGACCTACGTGAAAGCATACAGTGACGAGCGATCCGCCTGATCGGGGACTCGGCGCTGACGTCGGGACTACAGCCGCTATCACATCGAAGGCGCGTAGCGGACCTCTGTCTGTTTTACAGATATTGTCACGGGTACTGTTCTTCGGAGATTCGTGGTATTGTTCCACGCAAGTCGGCTTATATGCGCTCCACAAGACAATCCGACGGATCGCACCAGTTTGCGGCTCATCTCGCGACGGCGCGAACATCCCAGCATCAGAACTCGAACTACAGAGCGGGGAAGCTGTGGAATTCCATTCCCTCGCGAGTGTTCCCGGATCGTTACAACCTGCAACTGTTCAAAAAGAACTGCATCAGTTATTTGATGGCATCTCGGAGCGCCCACTCGGCGCTATAGGTTCACCTCACCCGAGAGAAGTGTAAAAAAAAAAAAAACAAAAAAAAAATGTCATTACATCATATTCCAGATATTACCCTTGAATTTGATGAAACATCGGACGTAATGCGATTCCTTCGCATTTCAATCGTCTTTGTTTCCGAGGCCTTATTGTTTTTGAGGTGGTTTATAGCTCTGCTGATTCTTCTCCGCTCTCGAGTAGCTCACGGTTGCACTTATCAGCAGGTTTTCAAATATGGGAACAGTATTTGAACGCGGGACTAATTTGGGATTTGTGGAGGAGGAGTATTGAAATATCTTCTAGTTCTGAAAAGATCTCAGCTTCAGTTTTTACATTACTTCTTTGACAATGTTTTAGACTCTTCACATTGTATCTCGTGTTATTACCTCTTTGTTACCCTCTTACTCCACTCGAAATATTAAATAACGACAAATATCCACTTATGCAGTTTTTGCATCGCATGAGTGTCACTGTTTTATCGAAATTCCATGCCCATAACTACATCCCACAATAAACTAGTTGATTAGTCGGTGCTTTACATTCATACCCATCATAGTGAATTTCTCACGTTCCAAAAATCGGGCTTACTGGTTTCTCTCGGTAAAAGGAACCAATTTTTCATGTCTTCCCACCTAATTTCTTTTACAATAAATTAACGCAATTTTTGAATCATAAACAACCTGTACAAGATTAATCCATAAACATTGGCGTTGTTGATGTCGCACAACGATTATTACGACAAAGTTGGGACGAAGACAGTAACGACATTGTTTGGTGTTACCTGTTGGTGAAAACTGGTCCAACTTAACAAGAGGACTTATAAGACCTGCGCGACAACACCCCGCATCACCTTTCGCAGTCGTTCCATCTCGAGTGTATATTGTATCTAAAACGCTTAAATCTGTTGTATGTGTTTCTTTTTTTTTTCTAATTTCCCTTTCTAGTCAAACCATCTTGATTCGGCGTAGGTCATCTTGATTAGCCTGACAGGTAGGTGGAGTGCTATCGAGACTCTGCTTTTTTCCATGATCTTAACTTACTGAGATGCGGCTGTGGCTGGCGTTTGTTTGAATACTAGCCTGTAGTAATCAGATTATCGAATTATTTATATAGATTTTCTTCAATATAACTTAGCCATCTGTATGCTAATCCAAGTCGGGCTCAAAACCCACTAATTTTATGGATGTTAAATTCCAAGAAATGGTTTTCATTATCTGATGGTTTGAACAATATATGAATGTAATTGACGAAGGCTTTTAAGATATCGAACGTTGGTGCTCTAATGGAAAATCGGGGCATTTTTTTATTACAAAACGGGCAAACAAAATGTATTTATATTATTTGGGTGTATTTGGATGTTTTAGAGTATCACAGAATATATTTTGAGCGCCTGTACGGTGAAAAAAGAACGATTTGCTTCTTCTCTTAGACAGGACGTGATATTGTTTGAAGAGCCGGAATATGTTCACCAAGTTCAATGTTTGTGCTACCAAGATTCGGCTCGAAGGACCAATTGTTGTAGCTGCTTTAAGGTGAAAGACGGATGGTTGGCTCTGAGCGGGTCCGCCAAAAACCTTAACGATCGTAGTGGATTGTAAATTAAATAGGTTATTAGATTTCCAGCGCCAGCTGGTCAGGAATACCTGAAAAGTCAAACCCACCGGCACCAAAAATGTAGAAGGTACGCCTTTCCTTTATGCCGTAACGTCGACTCTACCGTGGCCACCGGCTCGATCTGCCGTGGTATCTATTTACTCCTCTTTGCCCTCGTGAGGCGTCTGTTACCGCCGATGATGGGAGCACGCCTTTTGTAAACCTAAATGAAAGGAAAGGAGGAATATGCTTCTAGCAACCCTTACCACTGGTAGGGGGAAGCGTTCTGAAGTACCTGTGAATTCAAATTGTTTGCGACGATAGTGAAGAGTGTGTGATTCGAACCGACGCCATGACTGTTAGAATCACTAAAAATTGAACCAATGCTCAACACATGAGGCCACCGCCGCGTGTACGAATTCGATTTCTAAACTCAAGTACACTCAACTAATGTGGAATTGCTATGTTATTGCTTGGTATACGGCTGGGGCATTTTTTTATTCGATTTTCTTTCGGTGTTCTTCACTATTTGCTTGTATATTGTTGTGTATCTGTTAGAAACGCCACAAGAATTTAAGAGGAGAGAGAAGAAACGAGGAATAATACCAAATGCCTTCTCCTAACACAAATTTATTTTAGCAGAATAAAACTTACACATCCCCTGAGGTCTGGATTACACCTCAACGAGTTCAAAAAAAATGTAGCGGGAGGCTGATTTAAACGAAACAAGGGCAAATGTATCTAAGGATAGTATCTACAGGGTTAGTTCAAAGGTCTCTAACTACTTGGATGGAAGGATGATGAGATACAAATCATACAAAACCGGCAGGTTTTTACTGAAGAAGAAATTGTGGTGGTCGGATCCGAAGAGATCGAAGGAGAGATGGATCAAGAACGCAAGACTCCCGTACCAGTAGATTCTCGCTGTTCTGAGTGGTTTCGCAGTACTTGCATGCTAATCGTAGCAAATACTCGTCGATAGGGGTAATGGAGGCAGTTTCGTATAGCTAAGAGTTGGGGTAATAGCGATTATCAGGCCTTCTAGAGTGGTTCATCCATCTTTCGACGAGTTTCCTTTCGAAAACTCGGTCTCTCCATTTGGGCTGAAGATATGTAGGACCATATTGGGAGAGCGTAGGATACTCCCGGCCGGATTAGCCATTTATAGCAGAGAAGCTTAACTTTTGTGTCAACCTTGTTACTCTGTGGCGATTCTACCCACCCCGAAGTGGTTGATGCATTTTCTGAGGAGATTCCTTTTGAAAACTCGAAGTCTTTCCATTTGGGCCGAAGATATACAAGACCATATGGGAAAGGTGTACGTTATTCCAGGTCGAATTAACTGCTTATAGCAGAGAAACTTAACTTCGGTGTCAACTTTGTTGCTCCACTTCAAAATATTGTGCAGTTGCTTAGACCGACCCTTTGAAGAATGTGGGTCACATGTTTGGTGAAATTCATTTTCGGGGTATAAATGATCCCAAGATATTTCATCTTGTCCTATAGTCTAATTGTAGTATCTCCTATTTGTATTCAAACATTTTGTAAATATCAAGAACAAGGTTGGGAGTGTTTACTACTTAGAATTATAGCTGGTGCTTTGGATGGCTTAAGTCGGATTTTCCGTCGGCTGTAATACTGATACAGTTCGTCCAGGTGGCGGTTGAGTCGATTTGTTGCGAGTTTAGGGCTTTTGGATGACGTGTACACCAGGACGTCATCCGCATAGCATATCTGGTTTATTTTCCCGTCCACAGGGCGAGGAATATCTGAAGTGTAGATATTAAATAAGATGGGGCCTAGAATGAAGCCCTGTGGTATGCCCGCGGCCGCGTTGGAAGTGCGGGATCTCTTTCCATTCACCCGAACTTGAAAAGTTAAAGAGGCGCACGTAGACGTGGGTTTGAAAAACGTATCCATAGTGGTACTGTGCGCTCTCCTGAATCTAAATTGGAAATCAGGTATTAGGTTCCTGGCACCGATAAAGTTGTATAGCTTTTCGTATATGAACTTTTCGTATATTTTGCTGGTGAGGAGCGAGATGGGGTGAAAGGTTGATGGGGTGATACGTTGGTTTTCCAACTTTTGCTGTTGGACAAACAATAGCATGCTTCTGAGCTTGGGGAAAGTATCCTACGCTGTAGGCATGGTTGAATGAACAGAATGGGGAGCTTCATAAAGAATAATGCAGAAAGCCTTCGCAACGATTGGTACGACATATTGTCGATACCGGGTTACTTCTTAGATTTTCGAGACTTAGCTAGGTTCTGTAGGGTGTTTGGTGTGACAAAACCGTGACCATTATCACGTGTGTCGCCGAACTATACACTGTTAGCCGAGTTGAACACAACTATCAGTCAAGTTGTCTGGTTTATTGTGAACCTCTGAAGTAATGATTCGATTAGAATCCGGGTCACCATCCTCGAGAGTGAGTCTGTGATTATTTTCAAAGGTCTCTCCCATGATGTTTGCTTTATTGGTGCCATTATTGACAACAACACCGTTGTGAATAAATGGGCCAGTGACATGAGAAGTTCCACATATCTTTTTAACGTTTTTATAAACGTTCTGGTCCATCTGAATACCCTTCAGTTTGTCTTCCAATTGTCGGGTACGACTGTTTGTATTCTTTGTTTTACCAGTGTACCAATATTGTGAATGATGGATTGCAATAATTGTTCCCTTTGGGTGAAGCGGGGACGATATCTCATTCTGCAGAGCTTTTTACGCTCCCGGATGAGACGAAGAGTGCAGTCGTCATGGGGAAACTGATAAGTCTTTTCAAGTTTGTACTTCGGGACATGAGTCTCCGAAGTTTCAACTAGAATCTCGTAAAGCCGAGCTGCAGCGTTATTTATCTCAACCGTCGTTAGGTTCTTGTCAGTGGGAAGAGAGAGTTAGTGGAGTTTTAGTTTAATGTGGCATTGAAGTTCTCGCAATTTGTGTTCCCATAATGAGTTATAGTCCGAGATGCTCGATAGTTGCAAATTACCGTGGTCACAGCGCCGTGGTCAGATACACCCGCCGATATTTGGGGAGGAGTGATTTGGGGAACTCAGTTTTTGAACCCAAAAAATATGTCCAGAATTGAGTTGCCTCACCTACCAACTGTAGGTGCGACTATTTCGAAGTTGAGGGCATGCGAGGGTTTGGTGTACCATTCGTACAATTGTGTGCCATTTGTGTTTCAGTGGGGATGTCTGGAGTTAAAATCACCGCCTATGATAAAGGGTGTATGTGCCGAGGACCTTATTAATTGGCCGATATCTTCGGGTTTAATAGGACCACTATTGGTTTTATGCGAGTGGTATACGAAGTATATATTCGCTCTACCATTATTAGCCAGATGCAGTTCAACTCCGAGGACCTCTATGGGCTCAAAATGTGGGAGGTCAATAGGTTCATGTCGAATTCCGCTATTAACTAGTATACAGGTGCCACCGCCGTTGATGGTGGGCCGCCAGTGACGGTTCGATCTCTTCGAATGATGAAAAACTTTGGGAATACGGGACGGTGACATACATTACTATTACTATTTATTGGCCTGTTGGAACCCGAAAGTTCATGACCTCACCGACTCGACTCCGCCATTGTTCCCTGTCCCGTGCGCTCTCCTTCCACGTTCGACCATCCTATCCGATCTCCTCGAGGTCCAACCTAACATTGTTCTCCCATTTCCGTCGCGGCGGCCCTCTCGGTCTCTTTCCCACTGGCTTACCGTCAAGAATTCTATGCACGGTCCTATCGGTCCCCATTCGCGCCACGTCTCCGGCCCTTCTTAATCTTCGCGATTTGATTACTCTCACTATGGTGACATGAATGCAACCTAGTTTCGGTTACAAGAACCGCGTCTGCCCAGTTATCCTTTATGAAGTCAGAGACTATCATACGCTTTGAAAAGGAAACAAAGGAGCTGACATTTAATTTTGGGATTCGTTTTGGAAGGTATGTTTTACATATGCCATGAAAGGGAGCGGTAGTTAGTTTTTCATGTCGGTGTCCAATATCCACGATCAAACGGGAGAGACTAAGCCGTTTTTCGAGCATTGCAGATTGCCCCTGCTCGCTGCAATGGCACATAGCGACAATGGGCGTTTACAATCAGTACATAAAGAGAGAAAAAATTGCAAACCGTTAAGTATCCCACAACAAATGTGCAGGATGAAAAAAACTGGCCAACTTGCTGCACCTGCGGAAACAAAGAACATCCGGCCAGTTACAGTAACTGTCCTAAATATAAAGTATAGTCCAAAGAACAAAGGTGACTCGAGCTAAACAAATAGCCAAGTCAGACTTCGGAAAACAGGCCACACAAAATCTTATCCTAAATTGATTTGTGGCAGTTCCGCCAAACACCACTGTTACTTACCTGAAGAACCCGCATAACTTCGACCCAACCATATAAGTTTCGCATTAGGACCTTAAATGCTTCACGCATCAAATAGATCAAATTTATATAACCTAAAAGTCCCTATAAAAGAATTCAAACCGTTCATGCATTTCTTCGCAAACAAATTCCCTACAAGAATTCTTTCCATTATACGGGAGCATAAAACAAAACCCATTCGGTACCTTCGGTTGCCAGGCAAATTCCAACCTTCCCACACCTGCACCACAATCTCCCCCCAGCAAAAACATTTCCTTCCCAAGGATAATTAATGCTTTCAATGCATTACCTGGAAATGCCTGCAAAGAATTTTCCCTACATAGGCATTCATACATCTATCAATGCATCTTTGCATTAGCGCCCCAGAACCGAATTTCCAATTAGTGTAGATATTCACACTAGAGTTCGATCCTGGCGTCGCCATAGATGCCATGTACAGTTGACACAGATGGTATATACAAACCGTCATTGTATAACCATCTAATCTGCTTTGCAATGACTTGCAACTATCGATACAGATGCAAGCACTTTATCCAGAAATGCTCCTTTGTTTGAAACAATGCAAATATAGAATCCGTTTCCCATAAACGAATTTCCCTGCATATACAAATGTAAGCAAGGGATTCGTTTCGCCCACCAACCCATTAGCACCCTTTCCCATTGGCTATTCGCCTATTTACACACGGGCATCACTCATCTAAGACTTTTATGATGCCCTCGTCCCATATTTGCTTTTAGCACATCTCTTCGATGCATCGTCGTCTATTTTAGCCGCGATGTACATCATAAACCATGATCGCCCGGATTCCTTTGTCCTTGCCGCTTGTCTGCTTTGTTTTTCCATTCCCTTCGCGCATGAGTAAACAACACAGATCTGAACGATCACACACATACCACCATGATCTCCATTACGAGATCTGGCTTGCTATTCCACCAAGAGAGACTTTACGTTTCTCTGGTGGTAAGTAAAAACATATCATTAGTGGAGAGGATATCTACCACCACACCACCAAACTCACCCCAAACGAGGGTTGAATCTTGGAGCCTTATTGCAACCGCCGATCCGGTCGGTCCGTCTTCCACTGCCCGTATCGCCGGGGATGCGTAAATACCGTCGAGTCAAGAAAGCGCGCTTTTAATTAAAATAAGTTTAATGTCTTATATGCTGTTTCTGTGCGTCCTTTTATCCTTGGTGTAATTATTTTGTTTTTTTAATCCAATTAAGTGCAATAAGATTTATGGACCAATAAAAATAATAAAATTAAAAAGCTAACTTCGAACAACATACGCCGGTGTTTTATTTGTCCAGGTGATTAGTTTCCGGGTGAACAGTTTTCCTTCAGTGCTTGGCCGAACATTTTTGGAACTTTAGTTACAGACGGATGGGGATAGGAGTGAACCGAGTGCCCGTGTCTGGCACAATACTTCTTAACCCCACATTGATGACCTAGCAGTGAGACAATCGCAACCTCCTGTTAAAAACGGTGACTCTGGTGTTAAGTGTACAAACCCATAACGACATTTAAAGCAACAACATCAACTCAGCTTTATCCAACATCATCGGACGAGAAGCACCTCCCCCATCACCCAACATCAGCGGAACAGCAACAGCAACGGAAAAGATTTGGTAAGTCACGTTTCCTTCCTTTTTGTTTTTCCAAGCTGTGACCTAAGCAACATCACCAACGTAACCATGATACGAGCAACTCATCATTCAATGATCTACAAGGAAGGTAACAAACTCCAAGAAGATGAAGGTGATCACGATCATGAACCACCAGGCAATCATGGTGCAGCTAAACAATTCCAACTACATGGGTGCAGGATTCACAACCTACGATACCAGGGCAGTGTAATAATTTTCCGGCTGCAGTTCCTGGGTGTTTTTAGTGTGTTTACTTCCTTCTCGTTTTCTCCTGGTGAACAGTTCTCTTTTGTTGCTGCGGTGGAACAATCGGAGTGTTAACGAAAAGTTGTGGGACGAAGTAGAACTTGCACCCCTGCCGGTGCCACGACTTCGCCCCCCACAGGTTTACAATAGCTGATAAGGTTAAAGGGATCCAAAAAAAAAAATTTGAAAACTCTCCCACCGCTTCTCCCACAAAAACACAATCAAATCCCTAAGCAACCTGCTGCACAGGCAAACACATCGCCAAAAACCCAACCGGCGGTATAAAAGCCTTCAAAGGGACAATCCTCAGTGCTCGAGAAACGACTGAGTCTCTCCCGCTTGACCGAGGGTATTCGACACCGAAATGAAAAAAACTAACTAGCGGGGCTGAGAAGGATGCACACCCTTTCACTTTCTTTTCTCGACCGGATCCATTAAGCAAACTCCGAAGGATGGGTAAGCACATCTACGCATTTCACGGAACCTTTGGTTTAATAAGGATGGTATTTGACTGGGGGGCTGAGGATTGGAACCTACCACAAGAATTTGCATACAACTCCATAAAAGTCAGTATGTCCACCCATTTTCCGATTCAAATAGACCGAACAAGTGTACCTAAAAAATACGGCCATTCTGCCAAGATACTACACCTGTCCCCCTCTCCCCCGCACCACCTCGACCAAATAAATCCAAATAATTGAATTTTAATTTTAATGGACCTTCGGAGACGGAGGATGGTGGTCAGGTTGATGTGATGTAGCATAATTTGAGCCAATATGGCTTTCGTAATGAGAGCTCCACCCAAAGGAGACCTGATGTTGCATCTTACCGAAAAGTAGAACTACTCCATCCACTATTTTGATGGAAGTAAGATTGTAACACTGGATATTTCAAAAGCGTTCTACAGAGTGTGGCATGAAGTCTTGGTGTTGAAAGTGCTTTTCCAAGGAGTTGGCGATACACCGATTTGATGAATAGTGGACTATCTTTCTAGCCACTCAATCGAAGTGGGTCTGGATGGTGTCAAATCTGCCTCCGATCGAATTGTGTCAAATCGGCCGCCGATAGAATGGTGTCAAATATGCCTCCGATCGAGTGGTATCAAATCATCCGCTGATAGAATGGTGTCAAATCTGCCTCCGATCGAACGGTTTTCCCAATGGCAATAGATATATACACGGTCCTGTTTAACAATGCGTTGAATAATGCATACTTTCCCGCGCGTTGAAGAAACGGCACTCATACAGCCCATCCCAAAGACTGCACAAACCCAATGAACATGCGTTCGATAAACTCCCAAGTATCAGTAAAGTATTCGAAAAGACCATTAACAAAGCTCTGCTAAAATGGGTAGACGACAACAACAATATTCCGAATAAACAGTTTGGTTTTAAGACAGGTCATGAAACCACACATGCTGCAGCTAACCTGGTCTCCGATATACAGTGGAATAAATGTAAGAACCATGGCGCAAGACTAATAACCTTGCTCGGAAAAACAAGTTATTATGGAAAATTTAACAAGCCTCGGGACTTGCTAAATGTGGCCAAGACCGGATTCCGGTTGTAGTGCCGATTATGATGATGAAATCTAAGAACCAATGCACGGGGGGATGCTACTCTGATTCACTCGGCTTCTCATTTTTAAAAACGATGTTTTGTCCATTGTCCCCAATCCAGTCCCCTCGTTTATTATTATTATTTTTATTACTTTACTGCTCCCAGGAAAGGCGAACCTATAGCGCTGAGTCAGTGCCCTGAGACGCTATTTTTTCTCGACCGGTTCCATCAGCCAATCTCCGAACCATGGTCAAGACTTTCTCAACTATTTCACGGAGCCTATGGCTTAATGGGATGATGTTTCACCGGGCGGCTGGGCTTTGGGTCCCTGCCCTCCACTCAGTAGTTTGTTGGAGATACCAGGTTGAGTTCCTCATACATCCCTAACCAACTTTCCCGAACCACATTATCAATCAGTAGCATATGCCTAATTCATTGAATTCCGGCCTCCACAAAATATGTTAATGGGGATTATTTAACCGAGTAGAATTCAATGACAACAACCCAGTGGTGCATTTTGCCGTCAAAGACGAACGAACATACATACATACATACTCTCTTGATGAACGGCACTTGTATCGTCGAACTATCAATTGTTGGCATTCGCATTAATTTTACTTTTCAATTGGAATGTCACATATTGGAGGCTGCAAACAATGCGGCCAAATATATGGCAGTTCTTATAAAAACTACAAGAAATAATTTGTAGGTTCTCCTACCTTGTCGGTAGGAGATGGTGATGTTTTGTTGGTGCCGGCACGGGCACAGGTTAACTTACACCCCACCGAATCGTGGAAAAAGGAAATAAAACGCACTGTTGTGAATATAGTTTTTTATTTAGCGCACTAGTTTACAAAAGATAAAATGTTTACAAAGGGACAAACTCTTAATTCAGTTTAATGTGATGAATACTTTGTTGCAACACTAATTGTAACAGTCAATATGGTTTTTTATTTGACGCACCACGTTTACAAAAGGACAAAATCTTAATTCAGTTTTATGTAATGGATACTTTGTTGCACCGACAACGAACTACACGGGAACTAAAAGCTATTAGCGCTGGCTCCGGTTACTGGATGTGACCGACCCCGGTGGTGGTTGAATTCCGGCTCAATGTAAATAACTCGTGCAGAGTCGGTCATCCGCTAAGGGGGGATTTTCATTCTCGAGAGAAACGTGAAGTTTCTCTCTGTGCTGGCCAATAGGAGAGGATCTCCCTGCCGATCTTGGCGGGATTATTTCGCTTGCCCATGTTGCCAGGTCATGGGCAAACGAAAACGAGAAAAAGGAAATGATACAAGGGACATCATAATGGTGTGCCTGCAGCTGCGCAAATAGGCTGCAAGCAATTGGGGCAACTTGTGCCACAAGCAAATAAGATACTTGCACAACGATGATTGTTCACGGTATCGATGACGGTGGCCAGAGTCGAACTCTTTGTGTGCGTGTTTACATCTTGGAGAATTCGATTCTTGGCGGCTAGACGGGTGATGCGTGGACTGCTTTTGTCGGTTGGACAAAAGGCCGCCGAGAATGTGGGTATACCTGGAAAGCCTGCTGCGTATGTATGTGGCAAGGTACGCTGGCTGGCAGGGGCGCCGAAAATTTCCCTATGTATGTTGTATGTTAGGAGTTCTTTTCAGGGAATTTATATTTATGCATTATCTGCATGAAATGATGAATTCTGGTGATGCATTATCTGCATGATATGACGCCCTTGGGAAGGGCAATGTTTGCAGGTAACTGCAGGTGAACGTACGGAGTTGGGGCTGACATTGTGGGCAGAATTGTGGGTTGGTTCTCAGCGCAATATTAGAGAACCCCCACAAATTCATTCCAGCCATCCTGGCTACAATTTACCAATCGCGCATATTCGTCTTGAAATGGGATTTAATTTTAATATTTAGTAAAGTGTATCAAAAACAATGCTGCCATGCAACCATCTTAGACAATAAAGTTGAGAAGGTATTTGTATCTAACCGTCTAACCATCTGTTAAATCCCCGTGCTGTATAGTCACATCCCAATATGGCTGGACTGCTAATATGGAACGTATTATGAAAGCACAAGCTCTTAGAAACACGACAACCATGGGATATATGGCGGGAAGGAAACAGCTAGAAATCAATCCTAACCATCCAATCATTGAAACCCTCTGTGAGAAGGCCGATGTCCATAAGAACGACAAAGCTGTTAAGGATCTGGTCATTCTTTTGTTCGAGACATCTGTGGGGGAAGAAGTATAGTACCAAACACGGGCGCACGGTTCACTCAATTCCCCCAACACTTCATCATCATCGGCACTACAACCGGGAACCGGTCTTGGCCTTATTTAGCAAGTCCTGAGGCTTGTTAAATTTTCCATAATGATTTATTTTTTCTGGGCAAGGTCATTAGTCTTGCGCCAGAGCCCCAAACACTTACCTCGGCACAAATTGTCAGACAGAAGAGGAGGATGAATAAAAACACGCTGGGTTAGCTTTTTCTTTAATTGATGTATTCGTTTTATTACAAGGCAAATGGTTTAACTAAGGGTTCTCCTAAGGACGATTAAAATGCAACTAATGTCTCGCACGTATTAACTAAATCGGCGTCACTTATTGTCTCGGCACTGGTGGAGTATTTCAAACCAACACTTCGATTGTCCTGAAGTTGCTTCGGCACAACGTTAATACTCCTGGTTATGGGATTGGACGAAACAAAACTAAACAATGGTATTCGTTTTACTCGCGCTACGTTAATTACAGCTGACACTAAAATGCAGAACGATTTTTTGATGACGTTGGCTTGGCTGGTACTGTACTATAGGTCGAGAAAACTGAACAAGTTCACGACGCGAACTCCGTAAACGTGTGTACATCGCGGCGATGGAAAAAATGGACACCTGGGAAACGCAACGTCCCCGGTACGCGTGCGTTTCTCGGTGGTTACTATCTGACTCTGGTGATGATTCCAGATGTAGTTTCGTGCGCAAATCTCTATTCGTGATTGCACACATACAGAGAAAGAGCCTGTACATGGAATGGACAGCATTTCAAATATAAACTGAAGTCGAGTAAGGAAAAGCGGCAACAACAACTGCCTAAATGATATTCGAATTCAACTTGTGGCGGTTCTTTAAAGCTTTGCCCAAGAACCATCCATTTCTTTAAATCAACCTGCTTTTCCCTCACCCACAAGACACCATACCTACCTGTAACTTTGGGCAGCGTAAGCTACCTTTCATTCTCTTTCACCTGAAAGTAAAGCCCCAGCAAGCATGCACATCAAACAAATTATTTCATTCATATTACATGAACCGTGCCAGACGAATCGGCTCGTATAAAAGATAAACACTTGCTGGCCAACGTAATGGTTGACACAGCTGTAGCCGATATTCTTGCTACGGTTCATGAGCGAATATTGCTCCAATCCCAAGGTTCGCTACAGTTGCGACCAATTTCCTTTATCGGTTATCTACCGATCATGGGATTTGGGCAAGAATATGATTGACGTTAGTGTTTCGTGTGTCTTTCTTGCAGAGGAAAAGACATTCACCCTATCTTGAAAGATCGTTTTCCCCTGTGATGACATGCGTGGAAACTCATCGCAATCACCAGATGCTGGGTCAACGTCGCCCAGCTCGGCGAGTGAGATTTCGTCATCCTAAGAGTGCACACGCACTACACGCGCCTATTGAGGATTTTTTTCTCTTAATATACGGAGTATACGTTGGTGTTCCGTCAACTTTTACTCTGTGGGTATTTCACTGAACCCGCGTCCGGGCTTACGCCTAGTAAATTAACCCTACAAACTCAGGTCAGCTGTGCAAATAGATGGTCGCTCGGATAGCGACCGAAAAAGGTTGTCATGTTTAAAATAGCGATCGTTGATGCTGAAATAGTTTTCTGAGTATTATGTCAACAGAAACACTATTTCGGGGCTCAAACGCTAAGATACGTGTTTGTTTACCTTGGTTAATAGTACGAGAGTTGTTTAAGGGAACTATACCGTGGGACCTGATCATTGGCATGATTGTTTAAATAACAATCATATCGTGTCCAAATCGATGATCGGTTTTTGGCATAGGCGATCGATCATCGGAAATCTGGCTTGCAGATGTGCAAGCAGGCGAGTTGCCCGACGTGTCTTTATGGACCAACGGATTGTTGGAACAAGCAGACACAGGAGGATCGGTGTATATTTGATTGGCATGTTGCCGCCCAGAGAAACCGATCATGTTCCTAACTGATTCATGTAAAATGAACCGAAGTGGTTTGGTTGATATGCGTTCGTATGATGCCATGGCAAGATGATGATCTTGCCGTGAGCTTATTTTTCAGGTATGATATTGAAAGGGTAGCTTAACGCTGATCGATTACAGGTAAGCAAAATGGCTTTGTTGGGTGTGGAAAGGAGGGTTGATTTAAAGGGAATGGGTGGTTCTTTGTGAATGCTTTAAAAAAAAAACCCACACATCTCTGGTTTCATCTGGATGCTCCCTCACCAGCCCACAATTACACGCATCCCGCATTTATAGGATGATCAAATTGGGTCATGGTATTGATGAAGAAGAACCAATGGCCACCGAAGATGTTTAGGCCGGCGGCGATGCTCCAGTCTTAGTTAACGACTCTGAAGATGCTTTCCTTATGGAGAAAGCCGATTAAGTTAGTCCCTGTCATTGAACGCTTAACCACAGTGTAGCATCTAAATAGATTTAAGGTTTATTTTTAATTTATGAACTTTGTGTTAATCGCCGCCTTGTAGCGGTTCTAGTTGCCGCCATGCTAGTGGAAAGTGATGAACTTAAAACCTAAAACGACCAATGAAAATCATTGGGAAGTGAGGTCAAAGTTTCTCAATTCCATAGTTAGAGCATAGGGGCAAGGTATCAGGTCCATCTCTCTTTCAATGTCTTGTTTTAATTGGACTTGCTGACTGTATTCCACCTCTTCAATCATTCTCCTGACCATCGGCTCATGTTGAAAGGCAACTTCAAACGTACAAATAAACACACAGAACCATTCTTTAGCCGAACCACACGAATGTATGTCACTCTGCTTTATCATGTGTTTTCTTGTAATATCCAGGCATTTACGATCAATATATATCGGTGCCTCCTTTCGTTGTCCTCTTAACCTTTTTCCGCTAGCACTGTTGTTTGATATTTAACGAAAGACCCTTTTAGAGACCCGTCTGTGTACAAAAAGAGCCCATACATGTATCCAATAATATTTTCGACATTTAACCGACTACGGTGGGGGTAGGTCAAAAAATGTTTTGAAATTAAAGCGTAAATAATAAGATGCCTAAGCAAGCTGTTAGTGGCACTTCAACTCATTAACTTACTTATGTATGTTAGTGGAAATTTTAGGACATTAAAGAAACTTACGAACGCCAGTAGAATTTACACGCGTTTAGTAAACATTTTGCACGTCTGTGGAGCCCATTGAGGTAGTAGAAATAAAGTACGTCTGTGGAACCTACTTACGTCAGTCGAATTCACACCTGTTTTTGGAACCTACATACGTAGAGATACACGCAACCAACAACCACCCTACTAATTGCGCCATTGACTCGGTATATTCAGGCCTTCATTCAACACAACTTGTGAGCTAAGGAAGAGTTTTGCTTTTTAACTTATAATGAGCACAATTTGTTAGAGTAGGTGATGTGATTTAGACATTTTAGAATCCTACCAACTGATATGTTTGTTTTAGTCAGAAAAGATGTGCAATTGAGTATCCAAAGATACGTTCGCCTCTAAATGTTTAGTTTTAACGCCAACGGAAACGCAAACTGTTACCAGCAGTGTAACAGGTTGCAGCCTCAGCTAATTTCATTGTTGCTCTAAAGTAACCTCTCGGAGAATTCTACCTGCAAGCGACACTTTGGTGGTGTTAAATATCAGTCAAACCTTAAATCATCTAAACATTTAAACGCTTAAGTAAAATCCCATCAAAAATCCCACGCAGCCGAAATTTGACACTCACGTCGTAGGATACTCACCGCAATTGGGTTTTTTTTTTGTCATGTTTTTTTCGTTGTTTTCTTTTTTCTTCAATATTTGCCTGTCGCCGCACCTACATAAAGATACACACACCCAAACATTTCTATAAACAAATTTATGTTTGTACGCCATTCGATCTTCGCAGCTTAAATCTGGCGCCGGAAAGGCTTAAGTGTTCTCCAGTGCCTGTCCGACTCGTTTCCCCACACGTTTAGATAGTTATTTATTTAAATTTAAATCTAGCACAAATGACTTCATACGCTGGTTAACTGGTTGTCTGGTCGTTGTGAATAAGGCCAATTGAAACGGCCTGCATCGACATCGACGAGTTACCTACCTACCCACCTACCTAGTTGAGATCGGATCTAGAAGACCCTCTCGTTGCTTATCAATTGGCTTATGGCCCAGTACCTCATTCATGCCGGCAGCCGATCAGTTAATCGACGACGCCAATCACTTAGGCATCCCCAAGCCCCGGATAATAAAATCCAAACGCTGATGATGTTTTTTTAGGCTTTGTGTTTTATTCTTTCTGGCTATGTGCCGATATACGAGTAAGCCTACCAAGATAAAAAAAAATGAAAACACCAACAACAAGAATTGTATCTCACGGATACATGAAATCCATTTCAATTGACGAATATCGTGATATGGAAAACCAGTAATGGAACGCTGGCGCAAATCCGCCGCTTCATATCAAACGAAACCAGTTTAGTTTATATCAATTTGATCGTGTGTTGGCTTCGCCGGAACGCCCTTGAGATAGTGTGCGTGCATCAGATCGCGCTCACAGATACTCGGAAAGAAGGCTTGTAAATATAGAGGAGCCGGGGAGGCAGAGTCAAGAAATCACATAACCTCCTCCAATATCAATGAAGAATCGAAGGGAGATTTTAAAGGAGAGGTGATAAAAAACGCGCCTGGTTATAGTGATTATTAAACGCCATACGAGCGGCATCTCCTATATCTCGTATACCTCGTATACATCTCCTACACCTCGTATATCGGCAGGCAGCCGATGTCGAACGACACCAATAACGCCATAACGAAGGGGATCGAGTAGGCCTGTCGCTGGTATCGCTGGCTCACGGTGATGGCGGCAAATCGTCGAGTCGCACAAACCATGCCAGACATGAAGGCACCAGTTTGGAAATTTATCGCCTGGGTTTCTTCTCAGCTTCTCGCGGCTTACTTCAACGTGAGCCAGCACAAGGGGATCACGTGTTAGATGCCGTCATTGTCAAGAGGCACAGGTACACTAATGTTAGTGCCTGTGCGCTGGTGGCGGTACCTGACGATCATTAAAATACTGGCACAGTATGTGGAACGAAACCTAAGGGGACCACCGAGGAATGAAATAGCGGGCGTGTAAGAGGGGAACCTGGCGGTCGTCTGTACCTTGTCCATAAATTATACGGCAATTATAAATTTTCATGAGGTATAGAACACCGGTGTAGGAAATTGAATGCAATTCGGTAGAGAACCAACCGGAGGCACACAACGAATCCAAATAAAAGGTATTGACTTGAATATTTACTAAACAGAAGTTAATTGACTGAATTCGAACGATCGCTTGGCGTAGCTAAGCGTTAGAACTGCTAATGCATTGTTGCCGGCATACGTGTTCAAGCGTTCTGTCCTCAAATTAGAGGCTTTTGAAAAACATTCAAACCTAATGTTTGCTCTTGTATCTAACGATGCTTTTTAAGGTTCCTTTTGCCGACCTTAGACTGCTAGTCACCTCGATCCAGAACTGCTGAAATGAGTTCTATTGTTAAGGTTATTGGGCAAAATATTTCTGTGGTCCCGTTAATAAATTAATAATCTGCCGTCGGCTACTTGATCGAAACGCGATCCAAGTATGCTCTTGAATGACCAAATCTCACTATCGAAGTTGTGATTTATGAGCATAAGATTAACAGAATGATTTAAGGCAGTTGAAAACGAAATGCATCGAAAAGTAAACACGGCGTTATCGCAATTCGAGATCTTTCGTGGTTAAAAATCCCTTGACGTTTCATATTTGACGAGTATAGGTTATAAACTACCTCTGACAAATAGTTGTCAATTCACGGGGTAATACTATATCACACGTTGCTAGATTAAATATTCGAAATGATCATTTCGAAGTTTTAGCTAATAATGTTGCTGACAAACATAAGCAAGAGCGAAAAAAAACGGATCACGTGCCAAAATATGCAAAATTTTAAGCCTGACACTTAGACGGTACAGGTCTTTTGAAAGTCAAGTTGCAATGACACGAGAGTTTCGCTTCAAATAGTGCAACATTTTCAACATAAGGTGCAATTTCAGTGGGAAGTGTTCATATATAACTAATTCGAAATCAGCTATTTTTACGCTAAACTAAATATCTAATACTGATATTTTAATGTATGGTTGAATATAAATGAGTGTCTTTGTTGTTTGCACATCGTCACAAAATGAAACGATGTTGTTTAAGAGAATCTGCTATAAGTTGCCCATAATTTGACTGCTCACGACTGCAACTTCCCCTTCGTAGTTATGTTATTTACGACACAAAAACAAAATCATCACAAAATAAAACGATGTTGTTTTAGAGAATCTGCTACAAGTTGTCCAGAATTTAACTGCTCACGACTTCAACTTCCCGTTCGTAGTCATATTATTTATGACACAAAAACCAAATGATCACAAAATAAAATGATGTTGTTTAAGAGAATCTGGTACAAGTTGCCCAGAATTTAAACGCTCACGACTGCAACTTTCCGTTCGTAGTCATATTATTCATACTTGGTCTTAAGAAATCGTATTGCTTTTTAGTTCTACCACGTATCATAATGCGTATTTAAATGAATTCGATATTCTATCTCTTTCTATTAGTTAGGTCTTAGTCTAAATCGTAAATCTGCACACTGAAATCATTATTGTGGGTGAGTGCAATGCGAATAATTGTAAATGACTTCCCTTTTACTTTTTACTCAGTCAAATAATATATCTATAATAATTTTTCCTTATAATGCTCCCACAGAAAAAAACATTGTTTGATAACGCACAGTGCGAGCGGGAGAATAGGGAGAAGGTTTGCAAAGGAAACTTTGATATACAATATATGTATATTGTAACCGTGAATGCTTGTGTCGTTCGACAGAAGAACGACTACCTGAATTTTTCGTTCCGTCTAAAATTGCCCTGAATTGGTGAGCGTAATGACTTACTAATCGCTTTCACGAACGCAGATTTGTGGAGGAGTGCCACAACTTTTAAGTTCATTTGAGTTACCAATTTATTGTAATAATTGTAAATGAGAATCAGGTAGGGTATTCATTTGGGTTCTAAGAATTAAAAGCGTGCCCCTGGACTTGCTAAATAAGGCGAAGACCGGATCCCGGTTGTAGTGCCGATGATGAATTATCACACACACACCCCCCCCCCCCCCCCCACCCATAATTCCTAAAAACTCTTACTATCTAATTTTATAAAATGCATCTATTTCATGGTGGGTATATTAATTAAGTATACCCGCCTGACACGCGGGAGACCGGGGTTCGATTCCCCGTCGGGGAGCCTCTGGCGCAAGACTAATGACCTTGCCCGGAAAAAACAAGTCACTATGGAAAATTTAACAAGCATCAGGACTTGCTAAATAAGGCCAAGACCAAGAGTCGCATCGAATGCTTGTCGAGGTTTATGGTGATCATGCTCTATCGGAAGCAACATGCAAAAGATGGTTTAGGCGGTTCAGAGATAATGATTTTGATGTCCGAAATGAAGAACGTGGAAGACCATCAAAAAAGTTTGAAGACGCCGAGTTGCAAACAATATTGGATCAAGATGACACTTTAAGTCAAAAACAAATGGCACAAATATTAAATGCTGCACAACAAACAAGTTCTGGTCGTTTAAAGGCTAAGGGAAAGATCCAAAAGTGTGGAAACTGGGTGCCTCATGAATTGAATGACAGGCAGATGGAACAGCGAAATACCACATGTGAAACGTTGCTTCTACCACACGAAAGGAAGTCAGTATTGCATCGAATTGTTACTGGTGATGAAAAATTGATTTATTTTAAAAATCCTAAACGCAAAAAATCATGAGTACATCCAGGAGAAACGTCAACATCGACTGCAAAGCCGGATCGGTTGGGAAAAAATACAATGCTCTGTGTTTGGTCGGACCAGAGGGGGGTGGTGTATCATGAACTTCTAAAACATGGCGAAACTGTTGATGCGCAACGCTACCGACAACAAATGATCAATTTGAACCATGTATTGATCGAAAAACGACCAGAACGGGGCACAAGACACGGAAAGGTAATTTTGTTGCATGATAATGCCCCGAGTCATACATCTAAACCCATCAAAGAAACAATAAAAGCTCTCGGCTGGGAAGTGTTACCCCACCCACCGTATTTACCAGACTTGGCTCCTTCCGACTACCATTTGTTTTCATCGATGGGACACGCATAGGCTGAGCAGTATTTCAATTCCTACGAAGCAGTCGAAAATCGGGTCTTCGAATGTTTTGGTTCAAAAGACGACCGGTTTTATTGGCGTGGTATCCACAAATTGTCAGAAAGGTGGTCAAAATGTATAGAAACCAATGACCAATACTTCGAATAAAATGTTATTTACTTTCCCATTTAAAATTAGTGTTTTATTTTTTTAAAAACGCTCACCCTATACCGGTGCACCTGGTATATATATATATATATATATATATATATATATATAATATATATACATATATTTCCGTTTTTTCTTAAATAACAAAATTACAGGCTAGACAAAAAAACGCTTAAATTCTAGCTTAATTACTTTACATGTCTATTGTACTATTTGCCTTTCAACCTTTATTTTAATAACAAAGCAAAACTAAAAAAACGTCAATTTTGTTTTTCTTTAACTTATATATATATGTATATATATATATATATATATATATATATATATATATATATATATATATATATATATATATATATATATATATTATATATTATATATATACTTTTTTTGTTAATTGCTTAAGAACCTAATTTAATATAACTTAAATCTTACTCTACCCTAATCCTAGAAAAACGAAATCTGGGTAAGCTGGTTGATGTTGGAGTTATTTTACTGACTTTGGTACATAGGACTTTATTTGCCATTCAACCACCAAAACTGTTGGTTGGTGCTGTTTAATAATGTCACCCCGATCTCTTAAGAAATAGCTCTATTGAGCCGCAAAAGCTTTCCTTCGGTGCGAGTGACTCCTCGATCGTAGCACACTCGCCCGTCTACGAAGGATCTACCTACATGATAAATCAGCGGAACGCCGGATTCGTCCTGTATATAAGACCGTTCATATCAAATTCGAGAAACCCCTCTGGTGAAACAAAGCCATTGTGGCGCAACCTCTCAAAATTTATATAATCAACAGCACATCATCGGCACTACAACCGCGATCCGGCCTTGGTCTTATTTAACAAATCTCTCCACCGGTCCCAATTTCAAGCCGATTTCATCCAGTTTGGCACTTCCAGGCGCTGGGCGTTCTGGTTTACGCCATCCCTCCATCGCAGGCAAGGTCTGCCGCGCTATCTGCTTCCATACATCCTGCCACAAAGGACTTTCCGAGCAGGCTCCTCTTCACTCATTCCAGCCAGGTGTCCCGCCCACTGGAGTCTACCGAGCTTGATTTTTCTTACAACATTAGCTTCAAGGTAGATTGCGTACAACTCATGGTTGTACCGTCTCCGGAATCGTCCTCCCTCACATACATCATCATCATCATTATCGGCACTACAACCGGGAACCAGTCTTGGCCTTATTTAGCAAGTCCTGAGGCTTGTTAAATTTTCCATAGTGATTTGTTTTTTCCGGGCAAGGTCATTAGTCTTGCGCCAGAGGCTCCCCGACGGGGAATCGAACCCCGGTCTCCCGCGTGTCAGGCGGGTATACTTAATTAATATACCCGCCATGAAATAGATGCATTTTATAAAATTAGTTAGCATGAGTTTTTAGGAATTACGGGGGGGGGGGGGGGGGGGGGGGGGGGGGGGTGATAATTCATCATCGTCACTACAACCGGGATCCGGTCTTCGCCTTATTTAGCAAGTCTCGCCAACGGTATTCGGCCCTTATCCGAGACTTGTGAAATTGTAATAATTAACTTTGGTTACTTATGTAACAAGAGCGTACGAAACGTCTTCCCAGGAATCAAATAATTCGTTGTCTGGTGGCAACATCCATGGAATCGAGAGCGCTGCTTCTCGTTGCGTGTCTCGGGATTTGATGCGCTATGATGATGTGGCGTCTTCTTCATAATTGGATTTTGTGTTGTCAACATCTTCAGTATTCATAACAATTTGTTCATTTTATTCATTCACTTGAAATCAAATCTGCAAATTCATTGAATTCACTTCTTGCTCGTCATTCTTACTTACTTACATTATGAAACTGCCTGCACATACTCGTTGACTGCTGGTTACTTCCGACCAATGACTCTTTGATTTATTTAAAACATACCCGATCGCATTTGCTCACGATTTGATCTCGATTATTTTAAAATTCGACCGTCTTTGCCGAACATTTTTCAATATTCAGTCGTCGAATGGTGTTTTCAACTGATCCTTAACACATGGATTCGGAAAACATGCGGGCAGAAATAAATGCGTCGGCACATTATTTCAAGTGTCGCGATACAAGTCTTTAGGGCCACAGGTAATTAGTTTAGAGACGCCGCCATGTTTTTGGTAAAAGGTTTTTTATTTTTAAATATATTAGTATTCCTGTAAAATTGTGGCAAGTCGCTAATCTTGAAATCGTTTCAGTTTTTGGCCCTTTACGAGCCACCTTGCCTCTGGCTGTTTTTCAGCTATTGTATCTACGGATCATCTATTCATAATTAAGATCACAATATCTGACTACAAGTCGCTCTTCTTGAAATGATCACCTGCGTTCAGCATTTTTCGTTCGAAAACTAGAGTCGGAAGATACAATTGTTTTTTTGATCAATTGTTTCAACAAACCTCTAAGTATGAGTAACTGACATATTGGCAGCCTTGAGTATTTCGGCAGGTTGTTATATTCTGTATCGTACAAATATCACTAAAATAACAACACGTTAACTGATTAGTGTCCTATGTGTATATACCGAAACTATGGGAAAAAGGATTTTTGCCTGAGAACGTGGTCTTTGTTGGGTTAGTATTTTCAAAGGCGGAATGTCGTTTACGATGTTTTTAAAGTCATTGTAGAATATTGAATGCGACGACAAATGATTAACTCTTATTGTTATGTGTTATCTTTGGTTACTGTGAGCGGATGTTGGGTTTTCCACCGTGAAGTTTATAAGCAAATTTGGGTGCTTTCGTGGCGTTATGAAACGCACTTCAATAGTGTTTTTAGTGTTTTTGCGAATGTAGCAAAGCTATTGAAATTTAGTATTTCGATCTCAGCTTATGCTTGTCTATTTCTCTTCTATTAATAGTAAACTGGGGGAGGCTATGCTTAACAACCCAAAAGGGATGGTGTTATGATTGTGTGTGTAGTTTTCTTGCAATGCTTTTCACACTGTAGGCATTCGGAGTACCATAAATGGAAATGGAAATGGCAAATAATTAAAGAAATCATCGATAATGGTTCGTTGTCATGCTTTTGCCAGTTTCATTCAATGTAATCTTGCCATTCTGAAGTTTACGCAAATTAGTTGCAGAGATACAGCACGAGGGTTGCTATTTATAGTCTGTGAAAAAAAGAATGAAAACGCATTTACTGATTTCTACAAATATCTTTATGATTTAAAAAAATATTCTCCACAATGATCAATATCGCATTTGCCTCAACAATTTACCACAGCATTCATCCCTATCCGAAAGTGGTCAAATTATGTGGAATCCAGGGTAAACGACTTTTTTTATTACTATTATTACTATTACTATACTATTATTATTTTTTTATGCAGGAATTGTAATGGTCATATTATACAATGTAAAACGTTTCACTTCAATTTTTAAGCAAGCTTTGACGCTCGAGAACTGAAATATTCTTCGCCATCGGAGTGTATTTCGTAAGCAAAATTTTAAGTTGAGTCAGTTAGGCCGGATTGAGCATTCATACCTCATAATTCTTGCGAAGGAAAAAGATGATCAATTTCGTCATTATGAAGATTTCTGTCAGTTGGTGGATCTATGGGGCGTAATTCTTTTTTTATTATTCGATCAAAGCGCGACCAGTCTGCATTTCCGAAATTATGTTTATACTGCTCAAGTAGTGAGTGGTCGTTTGGGACATGTATTACAGCACCAAGTCCATAATGATCGCTATCGTACTTGATTGTACGAAGACAATTTCGCGTAATTAAATCCGTATCTAATAATTGTATTCGCTCGTCCAGCAACAGTAAATCTAAGAGGAATTTCGACTTGGATAAGACGGCGTACTTGTAGCGTACAATTCTAGTTTATGTTCGATAGCGTTTGTTTGCCACCAGTCGAACAACACACTGCCTCTTGTGTTTGTGATAAGGTTACCCCAAGCACTGTGCTTGGAATTGAGATCTCCCGCCATAAAGAAATAATTATTTTCCGAGCCTAACTTGAGACTTCGAAAAAGGGTATCAAGTTCATTGATAAAGTGTATACACTGTGGAGTTTCGGGAGCATAAGCAGAGATCACATATTGACTTTTCAAAGGAATATCTATAACGCAGGCTTCTAACACCTGTACTTGTATACATCTCTACTGTAAACGACTTTGTGTTGTAGACCATTTTTAACTAAAACAGCGACCCCGCCCCCCAGTCGGTAAACTGCTGACATGTAACATAAAGCTCCGTGTCTATAGAACCATAATCATGCCGATTGCTCTATACGGCTGCGAAACATGGGGTCTCACAAAACGCGAAGAAAACAAAATCCCATGTATTCGAGGATAAAGTTCTAAGGGGTATCTTTGGCGGTAAATATGACGAGGAGGCAGAACAATGGAGAAAACTCCACAACCACGACTTGGAAGAGCTATACCGCTAAACTACAATTGTGAGAGTAATCAGGTCGCGAAGATTAAGATGGGCCGGACATGTGTCGCGAATGGGCAACGACAGGACCGTGCGTAGAATTCTTGACGGTAGACCAACGGGTAAGAGACCCCAGGATGGCCGCGGTGGAGATGGGAGGACAATGTAAGGTTTGACTTTGAGGAGATCGGATCAGACGGTCAAGCGTGGATGGAGAATGCACAGGACAGGAAACGTTGGCGGAGTCGAGTCTGCGAGGTCATGAACTTCCGGGTTCCTACAGGCCAATAAATAGTAATATAGATCTCTTGCCAATTACCCGAAACCTAATTCAATCATTTGCTGATGATAGCACATTGAGTTTCTCATACTCATACGGACATTCTCGAACAAACTCTTCGAACGCCATTATCATCCGGCAGTTTATGGTTGATACATTGAATTCCGACCTCAACAAGATATATTAGTGGGGATTATCCAACCGAGTAGACTTCAGTGCTCGCTCGTGTCGTGAAAGGCGAACAGCAAAATAAATATACTGTCGGTGAACAGCACTTGCATCGACGAAGCTAAGGAACTATCAATCACCGGTACTCGAATTAATTCGACTCTTAATTGGAATGACCACATATTTGAAGCTGCGAAAAGTGCAGCCAAATGTATGGGGTTCCTTAAGAGATGCAAGAGATACTTCACTCCATCTAACCTGGCTACTATTTATAAGGGGTATATTCATCCCAAAATGGAGTTCAACTCCCAATTAGGTCAGGCGACCCAAAACTGCACTGCACGTGCTCGATAGGATGCAAAAACGAGCAGTGAAATTTATTGGGGACTGGGGCGTATGTCGTTCAATTCCGTCGTTGGACCATGGGCGGAACATATCATGCCTATCTCTTTTCTATAGGTAGTACTGTGGCGGTTCCTTTGAACGCCACCAATCATCTTCCCATTACCCCATGTAAAACTCCCACCTAGGGCATACAGAAACCTGAAAAGCAAGTACGTACCTGTTCATAGTGGTACCATAAAACCTTGAAATGCATTAAATCACAATATATTCTCATTCTAAATTCATCTGCACCAAACAGGCATGTTCTTTATGGACAAATTGGTTGCATTGCCACGCAACCAACATGTACCGAACCAATCCATTGAACATGTCTCGGTTCGATTTCCATCAAGTAATAGGCATCCACCACATTAAAGGCAATTTGGTTGCATCACCTAGCAACCAACATTGCTCGAACTACGAGGGTTGCCTTTTATATTTCGGGATTAGAGAACAAAAACAAATATTGATCATCAAAAATCACTTTATTGTTTTTCAAAATATTCCCCATGAAGATAAGAATTGCTTCTTAAAATTACGTCGGGGATCGTTGTGTTGGCGGTCGCTGACTCCGACATAACTCGCCCCCCCTTTGCCTCATGACTCTCCTGAGTTATGATTATTCTATTTCTTAATTTATATAATTTATAGTAGATAAAAATTGCAACAATTATGATTATAACAACGATGGTAAAAAGGATACAAATACGAGGGTAGCCTTTTATATTTCGGGATTAGAGAACAAAAACAAATATTGATCATTGAAAATCACTTTATTGTTTTTCAAACTATTCCCCATGAAGATCTATACACTTTTGCATGCGTTTGAACCAATTGTCGAAGCACTTTTGCCACTCTGATTGAGGTATCTCCAACACATGCATTCTGAATGCAGCAACCGCTTCTTCAGGTGTCGAAAAACGTTGACCCCTCAGTTTGTTTTTTACGTACGGGAATAAAAAGAAGTCATTCGGTGCCAACTCAGGACTATACGGCGGATGACCCATCAAATCGATGTTTTGGGTGCTCAAAAATGCAGTTGTCGCCGCCGATGTGTGAGAGCTCGCATTGTCGTGGTGAAGAGTGATCCGTCTTCGGCGGTTGGTTTTCGTGATTTCTTGGAAGACAACTGGCAAACAAATGGTTGTGTACCACTCAGAATTGACTGTTCTGCGTTGTTCTAGTGGTACGGTTGCGACATGTCCAGTTTTTCCGAAAAAACAGGCGACCATTTGCTTGGAAGTGCTTCGTGGGCGAACAACTTTTGTTGGATTTGGCTCATCTTGAAACACCCAGACAGTCGACTGCTGTTTACTTTCGGGCTCATACGCGTAAATCCACGATTCATCACCTGTCACGTTGTCATAGACGTGTTTCGAAGCACCGCGACCGTCTTTTTTGAGCATTTCTTTCGACCAATTGACACGAGCCTTTTTTTGGGCGATTGACAAATTGTGTGGGATCCAACGCGACCAAATTTTTTTGAGAGTCAAATGTTTATGCAATATTGAATGTATGCTGGTCCCACTAACGCCTAAGGTTGTCTCAATCTCACGATAGGTCACATGACGATCTTCCAATATCAGTTCGCGCACAGCATCAATGGTTTTCGGAACAACAACTGATTTTGGACGACCTTCACGAAATTCATCTTGGAGTGAAATACGACCACGATTGAATTCATCATACCATCGATAAACACTGGTCCTTGATGGAGCTTCATCGCCAAAAATTGAATTAAGTTCATCCATGCACTGTTGCTGAGTTAATCCACGCCGAAAGTTGTAAAAAATAATCGCACGAAAATGTTGACGATTTAATTCCATTTTTGGGCCGAGATGAATCTTTTAAGTTACTGTAAACAACACAAATAGCGCTCGTATGTCAAAACGTTCTGAGTGCGTATAACCTCAAAAATGTCCAACTTTACGACAGAGCTGTCAATTGCCGGATTGCAACGCTAGGGTTGCCAAATCCCGAAACATAAGAGGCAACCCTCGTATATCAACGAGATATACTTTTACGCGCCAGTCGCACACATGCAGAAGATATTCTATCTTTCCACATCGATCGGTCATCCGACCGACAAATACATGAGGGTATCTAGCTGATTGCCCAAGCAAGTCGAGTTCTCAAAATGGAAAATTACCATCTAGAATTTGACTACGTGGAGAGGCCGCCAACATGTGCACGATCAGCATAAATGCTTTACGCAGTCGCTGATCGTGTATGCAACAAAATCTCTATGTCGAGATAATGGCACCAGCTGCAACCATATCAGCTTATGGGCCCTTTAGGAAATTATTGTATCCACTCCGCTTGCTCATGCGCAGCATGAGGGTGCGATGGAACCTCATCTGTGTGTGTGCACATCCTTTCGATGATCATCTTTGAATATCATCCCTTTTATGGTCACTGAAGCGAGGGATGGAATTTTGGTGTTCTGTCGCTTCGGTGGCGATAATCAATCGCGATCTGGATTCCGTGGAGACAAGTCGGGCCTCTACGTTAAATAAACACATCAGTCAGGAAATAGCAACCATCGAGTGGGTGTGCCGGTTTTTGGGGTTTCAATTTCGTGTTGTTGAACATACGTGTACAGAACTACAGTTTAAATAACTCCAAAGTTTAATTCATAATTGAATATAAGTAATAAAACTACATTTTTATTCATAATGGAATATACGTGTATAGAACTATAGTTTAAATAACTCCAAAGTTTCATTCATAATTGAATATAAGTAATAGAACTACAGTTTAATTAATATTAGATTTCTTGAAAATATTCGTACAGTATTGTACTAAGTCAGCACGGAGTGTAATTTTCGTTATGTATGGTAAATAAACTAATAAATATTGAAGAGGTGTGTTTTTATCAACCAACCCAAAATGAGACAAGAGATAATGACATAGATACCCCACAGTACCACGGTCGTTGCTCAACTGAACTTGCTGAATGTGTCCCGCCTCTTCAGACGTTTTCCAGCGATACCCTTCAACCTGTGAATATGTATCAGTTCACGTTTAAAGTCAACTTCAGGCGAACAAATAAACATAGAGAGTCATTCTTTACCCGACCCACACGAAAGTGGAATGCTCTACCTGATCATGTGTTTCTCCGTCGTTGTAGTATCCAGGCATTTAAGACCAATACGAAGGTTGCCTTTTATATTTCGGGATTAGAGAACACAAACAAAGATTGATCATCGAAAATCACTTTATTGTTTTTCAAAATATTCCCCATGAAGATCTATACACTTTTGCATGCGTTTGAACCAATTGTCGAAACATTTTTGCCACTCTGATTGAGGTATCTCCAACACATGCATTCTGAATGCAGCAACCGCTTCTTCAGGTGTCGAAAAATGTTGACCTCTCAGTTTGTTTTTTACGTACGGGAATAAAAAGAAGTCATTCGGTGCCAAGTCAGGACTATACGGCGGATGACCCATCAAATCGATGTTTTGGGTGCTCAAAGATGCAGTTGTCGCAGCCGATGTGTGAGAGCTCGCATTGTCGTGGTGAAGAGTGATCCGTCTTCGGCGGTTGGTTTTCCTGATTTCTTGGAAGACAACTGGCAAACAAATGGTTGTGTATCACTCAGAATTGACTGTTCTGCGTTGTTCTAGTGGTACGGTTGCGACATGTCCAGTTTTTCCGAAAAAACAGGCGACCATTTGCTTGGAAGTGCTTCGTCCGCGAACAACTTTTGTTGGATTTGGCTCATCTTGAAACACCCAGACAGTCGACTGCTGTTTACTTTCGGGCTCATACGCGTAAATCCACGATTCATCACCTGTCACGATGTCATAGACGTGTTTCGAAGCACCGCGACCGTATTTTTTGAGCATTTCTTTCGACCAATTGAGACGAGCCTTTTTCTGGGCGATTGACAAATTGTGTGGGATCCAACGCGAACAAATTTTTTTGACAGTCCAATGTTTATGCAATATTGAATGTATGCTGGTCCCACTAACGCCTAAGGTTGTCTCAATCTCACGATAGGTCACATGGCGATCTTCCAATATCAGTTCGCGCACTGCATCAATGGTTTTCGGAACAACAACTGATTTTGGACGACCTTCACGAAATTCATCTTGGAGTGAACTACGACCACGATTGAATTCACCATACCATCGATAAACATTGGTCCTTGATGGAGCTTCATCGCCAAAAATTGAATTAAGTTCATCCATGCACTGTTGCTGAGTTAATCCACGCCGAAAGTTGTAAAAAATAATCGCACGAAAATGACGATTTAATTCCATTTTTGGGCCGAGATGAATCTTTTAAGTTACTGTAAACAACACAAATAGCGCTCGTATATTAAAACGTTCTGAGTGCGTATAACCTCAAAAATGTCCAACTTTACGACAGAGCTGTCAATTGCCGGATTGCAACACTAGGGTTCCCAAATCCCGAAACATAAGAGGCAACCCTCGTATACATCGATACCTCTTTTCCTTATCCACTTCCTCTCCACCCACTCGCACTGTGCTCTGACATTTAAGAGTCCTTCAAAATACCTTTCTGTGCGCGCATTAGTGTGAACGTCTTCATGTAATGTTCCTCGTACCTTAACGATGGGGGAAGGGACTCCTACCACTATTTTGGTGAAAACTCTAACTATTTCAAAAAACTCGAACAAATCCGAACAGCCTTACTGTGGAAATTGGTTTTCTATTGACTTGCGATACACACATGTTATCGATAACAGATTGTCTTTCATGTCAAGTAGTTTTGGGTTTCTTCACCGTGGAAAAAAGTTAAATTCACCTCAAACTCTTACCCTACCTCCTTCGATTTCTACCTTACATCTACTGCACTCAAACTCCGTCTCCTCTCTTTCCCCTCCTGACCTGCCCCGCCCACCGTCTATACCCTTACAACCCGTACACACTCCAACACATATGCCCTTCACTGTCGCTGTCTCACAAATGCCACAACTACCACCCCAACATACACTCGCTCTTCTCCAGCCTCCTACCTCCCCTACCCCCAAGTCCTCCTCATCTTTTTCCTTGTTTTTTCTTCTTTTTTTTTATTATATTTTTTTTTTAATAATTTTTTTTTAATTACTTCTTTAGTTTTTAAGTTAGTCTGTAAGGTATTATATTATATTTTCTTAAGCTTGGATTAAGCCTGATAAATGAATGGATGTATCTTATACAGTAGAAACCCCTTGACAATCGTTGAATATAAGTAATTCGTATTTTTCTAATTTCTTTTTTAAATTAGTGTTGTAGTGAGGTCAAATCAATAAGTCTTTAAAAAATGAGGACGATTTTCTTTTATGTTCTCACTTTGCTGACCTAATAATAATGCATAATACTGCCCAGTTATCGTGTGTCCCTTTTCTAAATAGTCAATGAACATAATACCACGTGTAGCCATAACCTTTCCAGCTGATTTCACCGTCTTTGCCTTCTTTGGAGCGCCTTCGCCTTTAACCATCCACTATTTTGACTGTTCTTTCGTCTCGGGAGTGTAGAAGAGCATCCATGTTTCATCTACAGTTACTGATCTGCACAGAAACTCATCTGGGTTGCGACGCATGCCCTCCAAAAGTTCTCAGCTGATAGCAAATGGGGCACTCATCTCGCAGATATTTTTTTCATACCCAATTTATCATGCAAAATTGAAATATGAAACAAATTGAAAATTGACAGATACCTAGTGATGTCGTATAATATATTTAACAATTTAAATAATATAGTAAGGGATGGGGTAAGTAAAGTGACTTATTTGGGGATTGGACCGTGGGGCGGTCGATGTTGCTGCTCCCTGGTGTGCAAGTTGCAGGGCGCGTTGAGTTCTTGTGTCCCCCTGTTCAGCTGGCTGTTTGTTTAGATGGTTATTACAATTCACAAATATTTTTTCACAGACCTACTATTATTTAACGTAATTTTTATAAGCACGAACTTAGTCGCAGTAGTTCTTCTAATGAGAATGAGAATTGAATCCCTTTTTATTTTTTGCCGTTGACGTTTCTATTTTTTATTCAACGCCAACGCCTTTTTTTTTTTTTATTATTTTTACTGCCAAGTAGAATTTGCATAAAGTAGTTTATGCAAATTAGCTTCTTGGCAATTTTTCTTTCCTTTACAAGCAGAGATGGGTGTTGAGGACAA